>OY992540.1:165395733-165995733 GCA_963921195.1 Pegoplata infirma | reverse complement strand
AGACACTTTTCCCATAGAAAAAGTCTAAGATTCTGAGAAATTTTTCCTATAGAAAAAGTCCCAGATTTTTTCTAATTTTTTTATAACAAAACGGTCACGGTCACAACAATTTTCCCATAAAAAAATTTCTTTTCGCAATAAGAACTTCCAGATTGACAGATATTTTTTAACAAAAAATTTTCAGAATTAGTCACATTTTTCCTTTAAAATTTTTTAGATTTTCCCTATCAAAATTTTTAGATTCTCCCTTAAAAAATTTTTAGATTTTTCTTTTTAAAATATTAAAATTTTTTCCGATAAAAAATTTTCGGATTTCAAAATTTTTTTTCTGTGGAAAATTTTTAGAAAATTTTATCCTTTTTTCTTTCTTTTCTTTTTTTTCTTTCTTTTCTTTCTTTTTTTCTTTTTTTTTCTTTCTTTCTTTTTTTTCTTTTCCTTTTTTTTATTTTTAAAATTTGGTCTGGGGGGGGAAATTTCCCCTTTTTCCCCCCCCTTGTACCCGCGCATGCAAGTGGTCAAAGTTTAAAAAACACGTTTTCGATCAAATTCATGTTCGAATTTTTTAACAAAATCCCTCTCAAAAATTTGGAATTATTCTGTACTTTGTGGAAAAAATATTTAAAAAACTCCAAAATAGCGATTTTGGTCCACAGATGCGGATTTTTAAACATATAAATTACATATTTTTAAACCAATTTGATCTTAAAAGTTGGAAAATGTTAATTATATTTATGAAAAGTATTAAAAAAAATTAAAACCATATTTTGGTCTAAAAATGCTGATCACCATCTGTGGACCAAAATCGCTGATCAGAGTTTTTGTACCAAAGTCCCATTTTTATATTTTTTGAATATTTTAACATACTTAACATTTTCCAACTTTTGGGACCAAATTGGATGAAAAATAATTTATTTTTAAAAATCAGCGTCTGTGGACCAAAGTAGCTATTGTGGAATTTTTTTTAATATATAGTCCATAAAGTATGCAAAATTCATAATTTTTGAGCCGGATTTGGTCAACAAATTAGGACGTGAATTTTGGTCAAAAAACTTATTTTTCCCAAATTTAACAGCTAGTTGCAGACTGAAGATGTCCTTGAAAAATTTGTTATTACATTTTTCCACAATCAGCATATATCGATCATTTACTTGTATAGTGTCATAACTTCAAAAACGTGATTTTTGAGTTAATGATACAGAATTATTTGTTTATCATGCTTAATACTGTGTCAAAAATTCGTATTAAGAGAACATCCCATTATTACATTTTCAATGAACCGGCCTTTTTCAATGGGAAACCATTTTAAATTGTAAACTTTAAACCCGTTTTCTGCAAAATCAAATATTTTAAGTTATGATACTATACAAGTAAATGAGCGATATGTAAATTATTCAGTAGCGCCACGCGATCAAAGTTTGTGGATTTTTGAAAAATTAAAAAAATCTATCTTGTATATATAATTTTTATGTGCGGTTTCGAGATTTTGCTGTTAGAAATTGGAAAAAATTACGAAAATGACAAAAATGAAAAGAATAAAACAAAAATTATCTTGTGATACATTATTTTGATTAATTTGCTCTGCTAAATACGAATATCAAAAAATTTCTTTAATCAGTTAAACGGTTTTCGAGATATCGCCATTTAAAATTTGTCATCAAATTTTCAAATTTCCCTTCGATCAAAGTTTATTGTTTTTTTTTTTTATAAAAATTGTCTAAAAAATTAAAACATTGATCGAAGGGCGCCACGGGTTAAAATGATTTGAATTTTCGTATTTTTTTGCATAAATGGTCTTGGAATCCTTGGGTAGGCTATTTTCCTAGTCGAGAAAAAAAGTAATATTTTGCAATTTTAATGTGTTGTTTTCTACATTATTGCAAAAAGTTGATTTTCGGGTTTCTCCAAAATGTGTTCATATTTTTCCACCTCTGGTTTTTGGAAGTTAGCGATGTCCTTTAAAAATTAATAAGATCTGTTCAAATTTTAATTTCTGACAATTTTTTTTAAAAAGTGCTCTTTGGCTTAGAAAAGTGAAAATTTTAGCTCTGGAATGACACCTCTAAATGAAGTGCGATCTCTCTGAAAATTTAACCACATCCTTATAGTACTTTTTTTACGAATCTAGCATAGCGCTGAAGTGAAGTTCGCGAAAAGGCATTTCTCGCTTCGCAATAACACACATGGTAGGAACTTCTTTGTTTCACCTCCTATAAATTTCTGTGTCTAAGAGATTAGTTCTAAAGTAATTTGTTCTATTAAGAACAATTTGAAATAGATTCTAAAAAATATTTTTAAAGCTTTTAAGTCATTTTCCTTTTACAATTGTCAGTTTTTCCGAAATTCTTTTAAATTTTCTTAAACAAATGTATGAAAATGTTTTGTATAGAAAAGGTACTAAATCGGTTTGCGGGGGTACTACGCTATTTTGGAAAAGGAAAAAGTACCGAAAAAAAGTTCCTGCTGCTACTACTTCTACTCAAGTATTCATTGTATTCAGTGTGGGTTAAATTTTGTTATACACATGTTTTCACTAGAGTGCACTATGGTTCCAAATCCATTTTTTTTGGCAGAAATTAAAAAAATAAAATTTTACAAATTTCCAAAAGCTTATACATATCCTTAATGTCAACACTATAAGCTATCAAGAAAGTATAATGAAAAAAATTTGGTGCCAATACTTTCAGTTTGCTAGGCTTTCAAAGTTGAAAGTTTTAAGACGTATAATAAAACCGGAGTGAAATCAATATTACACTTATACAAACGGAAAATGGGAAAAACTAAAATTATAAAGAGGCTAAAGGGACAAATTGAAACCTAAGGATACTATTTCTTATTTAAAATTCCTATTTTACAGTTAATGCATCCTTGGTGTTATCCTTGGATGTTTTGATTATGTGGATTTTGGAGCCAAAATAGCCTATATCTTTCGTGGACAAAAAGTTGTGTTTGGGCACGAACTTGCATGAGTCTTTAAACGTGAAAGTGTTTTCAATATAGTATATTTAATATTAAAATTTACATCTTGCCAGCATTTTTTGGCAAACTCCCACAATTTCCATTTCAGTTTAGCACAAATTTCGGCCAAATTTGCTGTTTTTTGCGTGACACGGTTTCAAATTATTTTATTTTATAACTGTTTTGCCTTCCGTAAAGCTAATTAATTAAGAAAAATATATTTTTTAAAAAAAAAAAATTTTTTACAAATAAAAAAAAAAAAAATGAAAAAAAAATTTTTAAAAAAAAAAAATTTTCCAAAATTTTTTTTTTTTTTTTGACAATCGATTTTTGATTGCGCTAAGAGATAAAAATCATCCCAGAAATAATCCAAGTGACATTGCTTCATTTTTTGAATTTATGCCAAAAAAAATCCATTTGGGACCATAGTGGAGTGCATAAATTAAACGCGTGTATTCGTGTATTTTACACAAATTTACAAGTATTTTTTTCTTACATTCCAGTCCCCATAAATTCATTCAATGTGTGCACGAATTTTGAGTAAACTTAATTTTACAAACTATTGTTTTTAAAAATGTTGGATTTTATGATGCATGCTATTATGATTGGAATGTAAAATTAAATTTCACAAAATGGGTGAATTTATATGAAGGGTTGATTTATTGCTCAGAATTATAATTTTCGTTTGTATTTTCTATTTAACATTGTACTGGATTTAATATTAAAATGATATTTGTAGGTGCATAGGACATTTAAACGGTAAGTCATGAATTACAACTAATTTAAAAACGAAAATTTTAGTTGGTCAAGACCGACTATGTAATTCCTCACACCAGTTTTTGCCGAGAAATTCTCTAAACATGGGCCTTTAAGATCTATATTTGTTTGATTAGTTTAGGTTGTAAGTGGCTGATGACGTTTTACCTCAGCACACATTGACTCAGAGATCAGTTGTGATACCACGGGACAGTAATAGGCTCCCCTACTAGTCCCTACCGTTAAACCAATTTGAGCTACTTATGCAACTCCTTAGATATTGAATTTCGACATCCGACAGATCAGAAATATCGTGCAGCTCCCTAGATCCCATTGAAGCAAGTATTTGAACAGAAAGTTCTGGACAATGGCAGATAAAATGTTTTATAGTTTCCAACTTTCTTTGTCTATTCAACTCCGGAAAAGACTTTCGACGGCACATTTACGCACAGATTTCTTTCCTTTCCGGTAATTATATCAACCGCTGTTGAAATCTCTTCTCTTGGAAGTGATATCAACTCACTTGAGCGCATCTGATTAAGTGAAGGCCAAATCTGTCGTATATCTCATTAGTCTCCGTCTAGGAACAAAGCCATAAACTTTGGAAGGAAGTTTAAGCCTATGCGACAATATATAGAAAGGCCACCATAGTGTACTTCCTTACCGAAAACGATCTTTCGATACTGCGGGAGTCTTTCCTGCTTGTTGGAAGGTTGCCAATATACAGCCAATCTTTAAAAATGGTGCGGCTTACAACCCTCATAAATACCGCCCAATCGCAATATGCTCAGCACGCTCGACGGTAATAGAGAGCAGGGTAAATTGACATTATGTGGAGTATCTAGAGACTAACATTCTTGTAAGCGATCTCGTTCTACGCAAACAGGTGGGTTCCTTTCGGAAGGTTGGAGTCGTTCGATCCATCATTTTGGAGAGGTGGTTGCTCTAGGTATTTCCATTTGTGGTTGTCTGTGTCATGGTGCGCTCATATTTAAGCTTAATGTCTTTAGTGTCGGTAATCTCTGGGCTTATTTCGAGCTTTGTCTGAGATCGTTATATGTGTGTTGTTATAGCTGGATTCATTCAGGGGTACCGTAAAGTTCTGTTCTTTCTCATACTCTTTTTTTATATTTTTCTTAACGACCTTCTTATTCAAACCATTCCTATCTACTCATTTGCAACAACTGTCATTTATTTTCTTTTTATAAAAAGTACCTTTTATAAAAAGTACCTTTTATAAAAAGTACCTTTTATGAAAAGTACCTTTTATGAAAAGTACCTTTTATAAAAAGTACCTTTTATAAAAAGTACCTTTTATGAAAAGTACCTTTTATAAAAAGTACCTTTTATAAAAAGTACCTTTTATATAAAGTACCTTTAATAAAAACTACCTTTTATAAAAAGTACCTATTATAAAAAGTACCTTTTATAAAAAGTACCTTTTATAAAAAGTACCTTTTATAAAAAGTACCTTTTATAAAAAGTACCTTTTATAAAAAGTACCTTTTATAAAAAGTACCTTTCATAAAAAAGTACCATTTATAAAAAGTCAGCAAGCTACGCCTTTTTGAGGTTGACAATCTACGAATGGGACCTTGCGAATGGGGTCAAGTTCAATGCACGTAAAACCCTATGTTGTATGTTACCCCGCAGGACTGTGGATCCAACAGCTTTATCTGTACATGTGGGTGGTAAAGATATCAAGGAAACAAACACTCATGATGTTCTGGAATAAAAATTCAGTCTGATGTCCGTTGGAATAAGCACGTTTTTCAGGTCTCAAAAGAAGCATTCAAGTGTCCTGATTTTTTAACCAGTTTATAAGAATTACTTCACCTCATCCGATCTCCTCACTCTTATACCACCTACATCCGACCGAAGATGGAATATAACTCCCATATATGGGCAGGGTCTTCAAAGTCTATTTTTAAGCACTAAGGCCGTGTGCAAAGGAGGGCGTTGATGCTTACTAATGACAATAGGTTGTCCAACTCTATTTGTTAATTGGAGCATCGTCGGAATGTGGGTTGTGTGATTCTGTTCTATCGATGTTACCATGAAAAGTGTTCTGGTGAGATAAGTTAACTTATCCACAGGGCTTTAGTTTTTGTCCGCAGCACCCGGATGTCTAGTGGATAACATGCGCTTGTTGTTGATTGTACAGTTGATCGCATTCCAGAGAAGGTTCGTGTATCAGTCGTACTAGCCGTGGACAATTCCTCTAAGGCGTCTAAAAGGAAATGCCTTCAGAATAGCAGTATATTAAATTAGAATTTTAAATCTGGGCAACTCTTCAATTTCCAAGAAAAAGTTAGCAATCTATCAAGTAGAATAAAAGTAATAAATAGACAAACAATTTTAAAAATAAAGTTTGGAACAAGTAGTTAGGTGTGGGACTAATAAACTGGAGGTTCCAGTTTCAAATCCAGTTGGGACTAAAAAGAGCGGAAAGTTTTTTCTAATTATGAGAAAGATAACACTGTACAACAAAATCAAATTTTTTCCAAAATTACAAGGTCAGACCAAAAAATTTTGATAGAAGAGACAAAAAAAAATACACGTGTATCGGCGTTTTGAAAGTTTACATCTGGATTTCTTTTTAGGGGGAGGTAAAGTTTCCCCCAAATGCAAATGTTGTATTGTCAATCTTCATTGAATATCGAGTGAAGCTTACATTTAAAGTATATGGTGTGTTCAGCAAAAAAGACCCTTATATTGAGGACAAAAAAGACCCTTATATTGAGGAGTTAGAGGTTAACATATTCTACAAAAATGTTTTCCGTAACATTTTACATAAATTTGCTGAACACTTTATACTTTAAACGTAAGCTTTACTCGATTTTCTTAATAAATGCGAAATTAACCCTAAGCTCTCTTTTGTTGTGTCTTATTTCTGACTTTCTGGTTGAGTTTTCCGTTTTCGTGTATTCAAGAACTTATAGTAAAATTTTACGGCGAATATTTTTGCGGAACATTTAAACCCCTTAAATCCCTGTTTTAATGGTGTTTTTTGCTCTTTTTGAAAAGAAGGACAAAAAGACCCTTATCTTGAGGAGTTAGAGGGTTAACATATTCTACGAAAATGTTCTCCGTAATATTTTACATAAATTTGCTAAACACACCATATACTTTAAACGTAAGCTTCACTCGATATTCAATGGCGATTGACAATACAACATTTGCATTTGGGGGAAACTTTACCTCCCCCTAAAATGAAACCCAGATGTAAACTTTCAAAACGCCGATACACGTGTATTTTTTTTGTCTCATCTATCAAAATTTTTTGGTCTGACCTTGTAATTTTTTTTTGTGTTTTGACATTTCCCAAAAGAAGTCTTAGGTGACATGTCCCCAGAAGGTCAGCCCTGACCACTGCTGACTTTGAGTGAGGACATTTTGAAATTTGTATGAAAATGTCCTCAACCCAGTACACAGAGATGTTTTGTGGATGTCAGCAGTGACTCTGACATAACACCGCTCCGTAACTGAGGATGGCTCGAGGACGTTGCCAACTGGGTAAATTCAAGACAAATATCCACAAACACTACTCCCTCTTTCCTCCTTCTCATAACCTATTTTCCTGATATCAACACAATGCACTGCATTAGAAGGATACAGATGAAGCTTTTGACCAAAAATTAATAAGATATATAAGCAATGCTATATCAAAATAAAGTAAATAAAAACCATATGTTTTTGTTTACATTTCTTCATTCGGCACAACTGTTAAAAAGAGTCAGCTATACAACAATTTATTTGAGCGAATGTATTTAAAAGAAAATAGACAAAAAAACAAACAAAGCTTTTATAAAAAAAAAAAAATAAAACGTGTTTTGCAAATTTTGTATATCGCCACATAATTAAGTGCATTTTTAGAATAGAGGTAAGTAAAAGTTTGTTTTGAAACAAAAAAGAGTTTTTATTATTTTTTTTGTAGATATACTCTAAAGACCACAACAAAACATCCGCATATATATATTTGATGATTATAAAAAAATATAGATATCAAGTGGTAAGTTAAAATTTTAATGCATGTTTTTGGAATATATTAATTGTATTATTCTCTTTTCAGTGTCCTGTAACTTCCTACTTTACCAGTAATGAAAAGGTCCATCCTCCTCCACACACTACTATAATTAAAGATTTCGCCGATTGTGTTAAATGGGTGCCGGTTTGCCCTAAAAGTGCTTTTAGTGGATCCAAATGTATGACCGACCCCCATAAACTTTTGCTGCTCAATATTTTTTCCAACCTTACCTAAGCCCTATCTCCACTTCCTAAAGAAACTCCCACTAAGAAGTAAACTTTTTTAAAAAATGTACTTCCACTGCTCCAACTGTTTTAAAAGTGTTTCTAGGAGATCCAAATGTTAGACCGACCCCCATTAACTTTTACTGATCAACATTTTTTCCAACCATACCTAAGCCCTACCTCCACTTCCTAAAGGAACTCCCGCTCGGAAGCAATTTTTGTTTAAATATTTACCTCTACCGCTCCAACTGTCCTAAAAGTGCTTCTAGAGGATCCAAATGTATGACCGACCCCCACTAACTTTTACCGCTCAACATTTTTTCCAACCATACCTAAGTCCTATCTCCACTTCCTAAAGGAACTCCCACTCAGAAGTAAATTTTTTTACAAAATTTACTTCCACCGCTCCAACTGTCTTAAAAGTGTTTCTAGGGGATCCAAATGTATGACCGACCCCCACTAACTTTTACCGCTCAACATTTTTTCCAACCATACCTAAGCCCTATCTCCACTTCCTAAAGGAACTGCCACTCAGAAGTAAATTTTTAAAAAAAATTTACTTCCACCGCTCCAACTGTCTTAAAAGTGTTTCTAGGGGATCCAAATGTAAGACCGACCCCCATTAACTTTTACCGATCAACATTTTTTCCAACCATACCTGAGCCCTATCTCCACTTCCTAAAGGAACTCCCACTCGGAAGCAATTTTTGTTTAAATATTTACTTCTACCGCCCCAACTGTCCTAAAAGTGCTTCTAGAGGATCCAAATGTGTGACCCACCCCCACTAACTTTTACCGTTCAACATTTTTTCCAACCATACCTAAGTCCTATCTCCACTTCCTAAAGGAACTCCCACTCAGAAGTAAATTTTTTTTAAAAATTTACTTCCACCGCTCCAACTGTCTTAAAAGTGTTTCTAGGGGATCCAAATGTTAGACCGACCCCCATTAACTTTTACCGCTCAACATTTTTTCCAACCATACCTAAGCCCTATCTCCACTTCATAAAGGAACTCCCACTCAGAAGTAAATTTTTTTAAAAAATTTACTTCCACCGCTCCAACTGTCTTAAAAGTGTTTCTAGGGGTTCCAAATGAAAGGCCGATCCCCATTAACTTTTACCGCTCAACATTTTTTCCAACCATACCTGAGCGCTATCTCCACTTTCTAAAGGAACTCTCACTCGGAAGCAATTTTTGTTTAAATATTTACTTCTACCGCTCCAACTGTCCTAAATGTGCTTCTAGAGAATCCAAATGTATGACCGACCCCCACTAACTTTTACCGCTCAACATTTTTTCCAACCATACCTAAGCCCTATCTCCACTTCCTAAAGGAACTCCCACTCTATCCTCTAAATAGAAAAATATTTAAACAAAAATTGCTTCCGAGTGGGAGTTCCTTTAGGAAGTGGAGATAGGGCTCAGGTATGGTTGGAAAAAATGTTGAGCGGTAAAAGTTAGTGGGGGTCTGTCATACATTTGGATCCTCTAGAAGCACTTTTAGGACAGTTGGAGCGGTGGAAGTAAATTAAAAAAAAAAAAATACTTCTGAATGAGAGTTCCTTTAGAAAGTGGAGATAGGGCTTAGGTATCGTTGAAAAAAATGTTGAGCGGGAAAAGTTAATGGGGGTCGGTCATACATTTGGATCCTATAGAAGCACTTTTAGGACAGTTGGGGCGGTGGAAATATTTTTTTTTTTTTTAAAATGTACTTTTGAGTGGGAGTTCCCTTAGGAAATGCAGATAGCAGTTAGGTATGGTTGGAAAAAATATTAAGCAGTAAAAGTTAATGGGGGTCGGTCATACATTTGGATCCTCTAGAAGCACTTTTGGGACAGTTGGAGCGGTAAAAGTAAATTTAAAAAAAAAAAAATTACTTCTGAGTGGGAGTTCCTTTAGGAAGTGCAGATAGGAGTTAGGTATGGTTGGAAAAAATATTAAGCAGTAAAAGTTAATGGGGGTCGGTCATACATTTGGATCCCTCAGAAACACTTTTAGGACAGTTGGAGCGGTGGAAGTAAATTTAAAGAAAAAAATACTTCTGAGTGGGAGTTCCTTTAGGAAGTGCAGATAGGGCTTAGGTATGGTTGGAAAAAATATTGAGCTGTAAAAGTAAATGGGGGTCGGTCATACATTTGGATCCTCTAGAAGCACTTTTGGGACAGTTGAAGCGGTAAAAGTAAATTAAAAAAAAAAAAATTACTTCTGAGTGGGAGTTCCTTTAGGAAGTGCAGATAGGGCTTAGGTATGGTTGGAAAAAAAAAGCAGTAAAAGTTAATGGGGGTCGGTCATACATTTAGATCCTCTAAAAGCACTTTTGGGACAGTTGGAGCGGTAAAAGTAAATTTAAAAAAAAAAATACTTCTGAGTGGGAGTTCCTTTAGGAAGTGCAGATAGGGCTTAGGTATGGTTGGAAAAAATATTGAGCTGTAAAAGTAAATGGGGGTCGGTCATACATTTGGATCCTTTAGAAGCACTTTTAGGACAGTTGGAGCGGTGGAAGTAAATTTTTTTTAAACATTTTTAACAAAAAAATACTTCTGAGTGGGAGTTCCCTTAGGAAGTGGAGATAGGGGTTAGGTATGGTTGGAAAAAATATTAAGCAGTAAAAGTTAATGGGGGTCGGTCATACATTTGGATCCTACAGAAGCACTTTTAGGACAGTTGGGGCGGTGGAAGTAATTTTTTTAAAAAAATGTACTTCTGAGTGGGAGTTTCCTTAGGAAGTGGAGATAGGAGTTAGGTATGGTTGAAAAAAATATTGAGCTGTAAAAGTTAATGGGGTTCGGTCATACATTTGGATCCCTCAGAAACACTTTTAGGACAGTTGGAGCGGTGGAAGTAAATTTAAAGAAAAAAATACTTCTGAGTGGGAGTTCCTTTAGAAAGTGGAGATAGGGCTTAGGTGTGGTTGGAAAAAATGTTAAA
This sequence comes from Pegoplata infirma, assembly GCA_963921195.1. Taxonomy (NCBI): domain Eukaryota; kingdom Metazoa; phylum Arthropoda; class Insecta; order Diptera; family Anthomyiidae; genus Pegoplata; species Pegoplata infirma. The sequence continues at coordinate 165,984,841 of OY992540.1, read as the reverse complement.
CGGAAAAAGTTAATGGGGTCGGTCATACATTTGAATTTTCTATAAGCACTTTTAGGACAGTTGGAGCGGTAGGAGTAATTTTTTTTTTTAAATGTACTTCTAAATGGGATTTCCTTTAGGGAGTAGAGATATGGCTTAGGTAATGTGATGCTTTCCCAGCACATAAGCGATCATAAATTGTACTTTGCAAGCTTCTACAACACAGTTGGAGTTTATTCCTGGGTTTGTATGTTTTTAATATGTTTTTTGTTAATTATTTTAGGTCATGAAATTGTCTATCTCATCTGTGCGTGTTGCTGTGGAACCCAAGAATCCTGCTTGCTAATTTGTCCAAATTGATAGAAGGCCTAAAACGTTTGGCCAAATTTGATTCTATTGTACAATGTATCTTTGATGAATCTGGTGAACACATTATTGTATTTGGAAATTTGTCCAATAGTATTTTGTGCAGAAAAAATGTCTGAGAATTTTTCAATAGAAAAGATGTATTGGGATCTTTAAATATAAACTAAATAAAATGTATTTATTATTACAAACAAATTATTTTGTTTTTTGTGTCGATTTATTTTTTTATGATGCTGCTTGCTATGCATTTTCTTTTGTTTTTTGTTTATTCTTCTTTATTCCTCTATTTGGCAGAATTGAGTGAATGAAAAGAATTTGACGTCTTCATATAGTTGTCCCTCTCGCACAGCTGTACCAAGATGGCGGATTTGTTTATGTTTTATGTTGTAATCAGAGGTGCATTTTGATGTTTTTGTTGTTGTATATTTTGGCGTTAGAGATCTTGTTAATCTTTGCTTTTGACTTAACAAGGAGTATTCTGCAGAAATCTTTGCTCTTCTGCAACTCATTAGACCCCCAAGACTTATTTTTGCCTCAAGGCTTTGCAGGAAAGTAAGCGGCATCCGGCGATCTATTATAAACATTTATTGTATATTCAACCAGACAGTCAATTTCGACCAAACTATGCGGTTCAGATAAGGGTAAATCCAGTGAACGATATGTTAATTACAGAACAATCGGATTGTAAGCTATGGGATTTTTTTTTTGTGTTTGGACCTTATAAGTTTTAAACCGATCAAGTCTGATAAATAGTTCTTGATACGAGTCAAGCTTGCACAGCAGATCAGAGAACTTGCCTCCTGTAGTTTTTTCTGTTTAACAAAAGAACGCAATAAAAAAATCACATTAAAATCATAAATACATGTTAAAGATACAATCACAAATCATCCTCAGAGCAGAAAAACATAACAATATTAAGAAAATGTATACATAAACACTAAGCAACACTTAGAAGTAAACAAAACCAACAATAACAATAAACACAAGTAAAAAGAAGCAAATCAAATCGGATTAAACTGGCCATAAGGGTAACAAATTTCCTCAATAATAATACAGAGTGACACCGCATACACACAGCCACACATCCACATACTGACTCATACTCTCAGGACAAACTACAGTCATAATAAAAATAATAATCAACACACTAAACTCAAAAGGAGGCAAACACACATCACACTCACACACATCTGCATTAATATGTGTGTATGTATATAAAAGGACAATGATATCCTTTGTAAGTACTTATAATGCAAAGTAAGAGATGATACACAAAAAAGGGATTACCAGAGTTAAAGAATACAAAATTTAAATGAGATAATTAAGTATAACGATGAAACTCTTAAGTAGAACGTGCGCATAATCAACATTAACTATGGCACTCTTTATAGTCCTTTAAAAGAGAAAATTGTAAACAATATAAGGAGAACAAAAAGGATACTGTGAGTATTTTTTTTGAATTTTGTTTGTGTAACAAAAAGACTTTTTTCCGTTTTACAAACCCGCATTTTAAACAGAAATTGGCTAACAGGCAGACAGTCAGTCAGTCAGATGATGAGATGTAGGGAGGGAGGGACGTAAGGTTGGTTGTGTTTAAACAGACGGACGGATATAAAAAAGGAAAACAACAGAAAAACACATATTTCCGTTTGTATATTGCCTTTAGGCACGATACTTTTATAACAATTCCATTGAATAGAACAAAAGTAAATTCAATTGAATATTTGTGTTTTTCCTCTGTATGTTTTTTTTGTTTTACTCTTCTGTTCAGTTCATTTCAGGTTTAATTTTTTTACCCTCTACTCTAGTGAAAGAGGGTATATAAAAGTTTGTCATTCCGTATGTGACACATCGCGATATTCTTTTAGAAACCCATATAGTAAATATATTCATGATCTGTAATCGATTTGAAGTCGTACGTCTGTCTGACCGCCATTTTAATAAAATCTTAGGTTGATTGTAAGTGGCTGCTGACGTTTTACGCCACATAAGTGACTTCGCACGATTTACGTTAGCACACATATACTCTGAGGTCCGTTGTGAAAACACGGGACGGAAATGAATCACCTCTACTAGTCGCTGCCATTAAACCAATTTGAGATCCTTATTAAACTCCTAAGATATTGAAAATTTGACATCCGATAAATCAGAAAGATCGTGCACCTCCCAGTGGATTCCAGTAAAGTAAAGTCTGTGACCAGAAAGTGTCGGATAATGGCAAAGAAAGTGTTTGATAGCTTCCAACTTCTCCACATCCATGCAATTCCGGTAAAAGTTCTTTGACGGCACATTAAATCGTTCTACGTGCTTTCATATTATACAGTGTACTGTAATTACAGCAACCACCGTTGAAACCTCTCCTCTTGAAAGCGATATCAGCTCACTTGTGCGGTTTTAATTAATACAAGGCAAAATCTGTCGCGTAGTTCCACAGTTTCATCCATGTGTCTATCTTCGTCGCGGAACAAACCCTTAGATTTTGCTTGAAAGATTCCAGAGCCATACACATTCCAATTCTGTTGAAATCTGTAAGGTAGTTCCCAGTCATGCAAGCTCATCGGCTTTACAACTCCCTGGAATTACTTTGTGCCCTGGGATCCATATGAGTTGTATGTCAAACTGCTTGGCCATCTTATTTAAAGATGTGTGGCAGATAAGGGCAGATCTTCTTTTCAGAAACATTGACTGCAGGGACTTGACCACGGCTGGACTGCCAGAATAGATGTTGGCTGCGGTTGTAGAGAAGACACTGCAACTCAACTAGTCAGTTACTTCCTTAGCTGCCACTATCTCTGCCTGCTAAACAATGATCTACCTTTTTCGAACCAAGCTCAGTCCCAGCTCTTCCTAATAGACTACAGAGCCCACTTGTTCGTGTAGCTTCGATTTACCTGTGTAAAAATTTATGGAGGCTCCACAATCGAGAGTGGCCCTCACCTAAGACTCCCTGGATGGTGAAGTGATGTTCAAAAAGGATCATGGAGAGAGCACTGTCGATATCTTGTGGTATTGTTATCTACTTCAAGATCGCCCTATGGCCACAACCGCTGCTCTTCCATTGCAGTATGCTATTCATTCGAATTTCCGACGTAGCCGCATACTGTCTACCCAATATGTCCAAGGAGGATTTATAATGCAGCCGTAGGTGTAGTACGAAGAGCGCCAGTGATGTACATCGACGCCATTCTCTGTACCTTAGTGTTAAAGACACAGCTTGCTTTTGTTTATAAAGCAGGCCACCAGACAATGATTCCATACAGCAGAATTGGACGCACCACTGCTGTATAGATCCTATGAACGACTTGAGGGCTAAAACCCCATCGTTATCCAATTTCCCTTTTACAGGAATATAAAGCAACCGTTACTTTTCTCACCTGTTCCTCAATTATTACGCCTGAAATTCAACTTCCTATCCAGAAAATGGCTCCATCGGAGAAGGTGATTTTAGTGCCGTCCAGAGAAATATGTAGGATCAAAAGCAGGAATCTTTTTTTTTCCTTGTAAACAAAACAAGCTCTGTTTTACTTGGATTAACTCCCAGGCCACAGCCTCTTGCACATTTAGACAGATCTTTCAGAGAACCCTGAAGAATGTCGCTCAATGGTGGCAGATGCTTCCCCTTAACGGCTTTCACGACATCGTCAGCATATGAGACAACATGACAACCACGTGCTTCTAGAGATAGCAGCATTGAATTCAGTGCCAGGTACCAAAGATGCGGCGAAAGAACACCTCCCTGTGGTGTGCCCCTATTGACAAATCGAGATATGACAGACGCTCCCAATTTAGACGTTATACGTCTATTGGCAAGTAGGTTTTCCACCATCCCACGCTTTACTCCCAGACCAGACAATGCCAGAATTATCGAGTCTAGGATGACATTATTAAAAGCCCTCTCTATATCAACAAAGGTCACCATAGTGTACTCCTTCACCGAAAGCGATCTGTCGATAGTACCAACGCCCTCATGAAGAGCTATTTCCGTTGATCTACCCTTGCTGTATGCATGTTGCTTTATCGAAAGCATCCTCGGGTCAATCACTTTACGCAAATATGAGTCTATAATTCGTTTTATTGTCTTTAAGAAAAAAGAAGAGAGACTAATTGGACTGAAATCCTTCGGAGAAGTGTGGAACTATTCCCAGCCTTCGGGATAAAGACGACTCTGGTATCAATACTTTTTAAAGGAATATACGACCAGTTGGTGCATTCTGTGTATAGATTATACAGCCAAGGGGCTTTATAGCCCCACACTTGCTGCACCTCAGTCGGGATTATACCATCAGGTCCAGGGGATTTATAGGGCCTGAATCTTTTAATAGCTCAGATTAATGTTGGCATATTTATTATTTCCGTAGCAATTCAGAAACGTTCCAAGGCTTGAAACGGCGTCATGAATTTGCCCGGAAATGCGTGTTTAGAAATAGATCCAGCGACTCTCCACTGGAGGAAAACCACACCCCATTAGGACCCATCAGGTATCCCAGGGTGCAAGGAGAAGAAGCCAGAACCATGTGCAGCCTGCACTCTAAACAAATGACTCCAGTTTTCTACTATAAATTGGGAAACTTTCAACAAATTCAAATAATATACTACTATAAATGTGTAAATTTCCAATAATTTTTTGGTAAAACTACACATTTTGTGTAAATTTACCCAATTTGTAGTAGGAAACTGAAATCATTTTAATTAGAGTGTGGATGACTCAGAAACGTCTTTTATGTTTCCACAAAAGTTTTTCTAAGAATCACATTTGGCAATTCTGATCATCTTCTTATAACTCTTAAGTTGCAGCCTGCATGCAGAACAGTCCTCGTCCGCTCTTGAAGATTTAGCCTTATTAAAGAGATTTATGCAGAATTCCCTGCTGGTCTGCAACTCATTTCACCACCAAGGTGGCCTTTTTCCCCCCTTTGCAGAAGGGCAAGACGCATCCAGGCACCTATTACAAACATTTGTTATATGGTCAACCAGAAAGTCAATTTCCGCCAAAATATGCGGTTCAGATAAGGGTTCTTTACCCAAAAGCAAAGAAAAAGTCTCCCCATATTTCACCCAGTTTGTTCTCCTCAGATTTCTAGAGACTCTCTTAACCGGGCCACGCTCCCTGAGTAAAAACTCAATGTAGCGATGATCTGAGATAGAATGTTCTTCCAAAACTCAAGTGCTACATCAAGAACCTCTTGCCGAGTACTTGTAACGAAAGTTGTACCCTTGTCACAAATATACTGGTTAGTGCTTAACAAAAACTCCAAAAGTGATTCGCCTCTATCATTTGTGTCTGTACTTCCCCATATTGAATGATGTGCATTAGCATCACAGCACACTACTAACTAGTGTCCCCTAGATTTAGACTCCCGAATCAGACCGCCAACCTTCTCCTCCTTTCTCCAAACTTAAAGGGATACATTTTGTAAAATCTTTTTGAAATATTTGTACTTGTCCTAGGATGCCACTAATCTTGGCAAATAAAAGAGGAGGATCCTTCCTAATTTTTCCATTTTTTTTATTTTGCCATATCTGGATAAAAGGATGTGAATAAAGTCATTTAAAAACTTTATCAAAATATTTTGTTCAAAATTTTTAATGATGACCTCCTTTTTACTGATATAATAAAATAGAAAAATTAGGGGAGGTCCTCCCCTTTTATTTGCTATCACTAGTGGCATCCGACGACAAGTACAAACAAATATTTTATGAAATTTAATCATCTAAAACTTTAAAGTTCTTTTAAAAGGAAACAGAATCACGAAAAGAAAAACTGTAAATGCAGTTTAACTACATTCGGTCTCTAGTTTCAAACATATATTATCCAGTTCGTGTTTAACGCCTTTTTTAATTTTTGTCGGATGGTGTTTAATTACACTGTGCAACAAATTTTGGGTCATCGCGTTGAGCCTCAATGCCTTCAACGCCATATGAAAGTAGACAATCAAATGGACAAAATCACCAAAGGGTTTTGCAAAGTCAGTTCGGATTTCTTTTTTATAGCCCACTGAAGTTTTTATTTTTTTTATCAAAGGCGTTTGGAAAAAAATACATAACTAACAACAATCCGGATACTAGTAAGCTATTTTAAACAAGTTATTTTAATTTTTGTAGGCCAAATGTAAACTCGCCAGTAACACTTTCAATTTTTAAACTTTAACCGGTTATATCTTAAAAACCAATAACCCAAACTCTTAATAATTGACTACATTTTTAAAGAGGGCATGTCGACGTTCTTAAAAAATATTTTTGTATAGTCATAACTATCTCTTTTACCCATACAAACACGGCTTCAATTGTGTAACGATTTTTCGACATTATGGAACCTGACAATTTTGTTGTTTTTGACGTATTGTGTTTAGAATAATAATAGGTTATTGCCCCATTTATTAAACGCGAGGCTATAAAGTATCATTTTGCATCATTGGTTTCAAGTTTGCTCCCTGCATATTAATTTCCCTGTATGAAAAGCTAAATCATAAATGAAAAATCGAAAAATGCTGTAAACTCCGTCTCCACGTTTACAACAAAACTACTTAGCGTGCATCTGAAATATCGTCATATTTTGACGTATCTAGTTGACATCTAATGATTTTTTTTCGGAAACCAATTTCCGACAAATAGTTTTCGAAAAAAAGGGCAAAAAGTGACGAAATGTAAACTCCGTTTCTGTAAACTCCGTCAACTTTTTTTTTTTTTTTTGCAGATTGCATTAAAAAACCTTATGAAGTTGTTAAAACCGACGCAAATATTAACACTAGTCATTCAAAAAAGTAAAAAAACTTATTTTAACAGAAATAATAATAAATTTATTTTACATTTCCTTAGAAAAATCCTATTAAAATTAAAAATAATTGTAAAATCTTTAATAACAAAAACCAGAAAAAAATCCTAATTACAAAAATTGTTAGCAATTACATAAATAAGTGTTTTAAATTACAATAAAATGTTTTCAAAGAAAATTCAAAAAATTTAATGTATTTTTCTAAGGTGAATGTAAACTCCGTCACCAAAAAAATCATAAAAATGTCGATAAAATTTGTTTGAAATAGTTTGTAGAAGAGATCTTTTATAGTTATATTAGTAGTGATGTAACATATCGATTTTAATAAAAAAATTTACCAAAAATTAAAATTTTTTGTTTGTACAATTTTGGCTCAAAAACACTGACATTTTTTGATTTCACCCATATGCTGGACGAACTTTCTGTCGTAGACGCGCCCTAGTAAAATTTGATGCAGAAAATATTTGTAAAACATTTTAACTGCCTTTAACTGCCTTTTTTATAGACTTTTTGTATTTCTTTTAAATAAGGACAAAAATGACCCTTGAAAACGGGAGCTAGAGGGTTAATTTGGTCAAAGAAAAGAATCATCATAAAATTTTATAAAACACATCAGAACATAATTTTTAGCTCAAAAGTATATTTGCACTGTTTTTTGTCGATATTTTTTAACACTGCTTTGGTAAAAATAAATAACAAACATTGATTATTTATACTTGACCCTTTTTAAGCACTTTGCGCATGTCGCACAAACTTTGAACATTCGACAACCCCTAGTGAAATTTTATGAGGAAAATATTTGTAGAACATTTTAACCCTCTAAATGGACGCTTTATTAGACTTCTGTGTTTAGTTTTTGAAAAAGGACTAAAATGACCCCTTAAAATGGCAGTTAGAGGGTTAAAATGTTCTAAGAAAAGAACCGCCATAAAATTTCACTGAAGACATTAAATCATATTTTGAAGCTCAGATGTGTTCTTATTATAGTATTTTTGACGTTTTCCAAACGCCTTTGATAAAAAAATAAAAACTTCAGTGGGCTATAAAAAAGAAATCCGAACTGACTTTGCAAAACCCTTTGGTGATTTTGTCCATTTGATTGTCTACTTTCATATGGCGTTGAAGCCATTGAGGCTCATTTTTCTTGTTGCACAGTGTTATAGAAGAGACTTCAAGAAACGCAATTTGATGTTTGTTTTTACAAAATGTAAAAAAAAAACATGTCAAGACATAACTTTAACATTGTGGAGGGTATTTAAAGATTCGGCACAGCCGAATATATCCTTAAACTTTTTTTTTGTCTTTTCAACTTATAATTTGTTGACGGGTTTCCTTCGTAACTTAACAATATACTTGCACACACTTACTCGTATCCTTCTATTTGATTTGTTTACAATAGTATCATAATGTCATGTCATATAGTTTGTTTGTGTGTGTGCGTGTGATATTTCTGTGTATTTCATCTAAACTTTATTTTAATATAGAAGAAAAGAAAGAATATAACAGAGGGAGAGATGTTAATGGGTGGGTGGTGGGTATGGATGTATGTTTTGATGGTAAAACCGTAATTTATATTTCGTTTTTATCTGAATTGCCATCAATGTGGCCTAAATTCATAATGTTTCATTTGGTTGTTAGCAAATTAATGATTTTGATATTGTTTTGTTTGACCAAATTGATTTTATATGCTGGTAATTTATAAAAAACTATTTTGTTAAACAGTATAAATTTCATAAAATGTGGGTTGCAAAATAATGTGTAATCATAATTTCTTTGATTGATTTTGTATTGTTATAGATGAAGGCAAATTTTGTAACGGTTGGCAAATATTGGCGTTGATCATTCTCTAATGTGTTTGGTAATGAGTTTGAGAAATCAGAATTTCCCAACCGATTCGGGTTTCGAAATAAACGAATTTGGTTGGTTTAAGTTTTTATTCGGCTTTGTCAAATTAAAAAATTAGCTCCAATCACAAAAGCTAAGAGAATTTGACTTACAGAATTTTTAAGTAAATGGCTCCCAAGCTGGGGCACAACATCAAATCACAAAGCCAAAATATAGAATCTGCCGCCAACGAAGGAGTGTTATATCAAATTTACAACAGCAACCAAGCGCCCGAGATGGAGTCTAGTTTCGAATTACAAATCGAAAATATAGAAGCGACCACCAACAAGGTAGTGTCATACCAAATTTACGGAAGCAAATAACCAAGAGATTTAGTTGTTGATTGAGGCATTTTTTTTTGATTGACTGTAGGTTTCCAAATTGATTTGAGAAATATTTGTTTTACGTAACAGAATCTTTTTAGTGTTTAAAAGAACACAACAAAAGTACAATAACGTTTGCAAATGCTCAAGATGTAAAGTTGCTGAGAATGAAATTTCTTCAAATACTTCAACGAAAAAGTCTTAAAATTGTTTTGATAAAAACAGTTTACAAATTGATTTAGTTTCCGGCTAAATGTTAACATCTTTTTGAATAAACTTTAAGCGTAACGTCAAGTTGAACAAATTTTACTTTATTTGTGGCATGACCCAGAGACATTTTTGCGAACCGATTCTAAAATGAATTATTCTAGAATAGGGTTCTTGGTAATCACTCTTTGTTCCTAAATGGTGTAGCAGAACCAAAAAGGAAAATTAATAAAAATTTTGAATTTTATCACAAAAAAAAAAAAAAAATTGATTTACATTTTAAAACCAAACATGCAAATATTTTAAAAAATAGGAAAAATTTAAAAAATATTAAGAAATTGTTGAAAATAGTCCAAATATTTCTCGGACCTGCAATTTCTGTTCCAAATAATGCTTCTAGAACCGATTCTAAGGAAGAAAAAATAGTTATAATTTTGCTTACAAGCACCTGTTGATTTTGGGACCATCACGTTACAAAAGACATCGACGTAGCACCAAAATTATAAAAGGTGTCGTGGAATAATAGTTGTTCCACAACCAGTTTTTTGTAACCAAAAATTTTGCTGGGAAACATTAAAAAGTCGTATGAAGCAGCTCATTTTTATTTTTACTTTAAATTTTATTTCTTATTGATTTCAGTGATATTTTGTCTTAATAAAAAAAAACAATTTTATACCCACAAGTTATCAAAGAGATTAATATCCTTCACATGCAGGACGACACCAAAATGTCGACAATGTCAGTTTTGAAATGACTTTTAACTTGAGGGTGTAAATTTCTTGGTAAAAAAAAAATATATGTACAAATGTCAGACCGACAGACAGACAGACAGACAGACAGTCAGACACAGAGTACAAAGAACAGAAAGGAAATAAAATACGCTGTGCTGACTATAACGATGTGTTTAAAAAAGGCGTTATGACTCTTGTATGTTAATAATTTCTTCTCTTTTTTATTTGTGGGTTGGTGGGTAAATGTGTCTTGAAATTATTTACTTTTGTACTTAAATTGTATATACATTAACATCTACGTAGATTTAAAAATGTGCATTAGTGTTGACTAGTGCCCCCCATTTCCCGGTTCTCGGTATTCCCGGGAATATCGTTATTCCTGGTACCGGTTCTCAAAAACCAAAAAAATACTATACCATAAAACATTTAAATTGCCCATTTAATCAGTATTTCAAAAATATTTAGTTGTGTTTGTAAAATTATTTTAAAATCATGTAACTTTTTATTTTCTTAAATTAATAAAAAATGGAAATGGTGTTTTTCACATGTTTTGAATTTTTTTGGTGAAAGCGAAGAAAAAATTTTAATTTTACAAAATATACATACCGGTTGTCCCGGGAATACCGTCAGAACCGGAACCAGGAATACCGGTATTCCCGGGAATACCGGGAATAATTCAAGATCCGGGAAACCTTTACCATTTCCCGGTAATATTGAGAACCGGGAATACCGGTATTCCCGGTACTACGGTACTGACTGCAGGCACTAGTGTTGACTGAAAATAACCCACTTGGAATATGTGTCATTAAGAAAATTAACATAGTGATTTCTTAGGAAAATGTATTTAGGTTCTGGCAAAGCAGTGACTCTGACATGTAAGCGCGTAGTCACTTGTCGGAGTTTGAACTCGTATGCTAATAGACTAACGGTGAAATCTAACTTCTCCTACTTAGAAGTAAGCTCAAATCGGTTGAAAAAATAAATTTGTCCTCTTAACTTATATTTGACATATTGGTATTTTCAACACACTCTAATGTGTACAATACCCCATATTAGTTTTCTTGTTGCCTGTACTTATATGATTTTCTTCCATAATGTGTCAACAAAATAAAAAGTGTTAAAAAAAAGTTTTTTTGTCCTTGTGTTAAGCAACTGCTCATAATTATATTTTTCCCCCCTTATAGTCAGGATAATGTTCGTATTTTGGAATTCCTAGAATGTGGTGAGGTCAACGAAAACTTACATATTTTTATACAATCATAATAAAAATAATGCAGTAACTTACATTGAGTTCGGAATTTGTTGAAATTTATACTTTTTTATTTGAGTGTTTCAAATTAAACATTAATTTAAAACACTCATTAGCAAAAATGTAGAAAGGCACATAGTGTTTCTTGTTCTATGGGTCATTCCAAGAAACTATGCCGAAAATGCAATATCTCAAAAATTAATTTCGAGCCCCCGGACCTTTCAAAATATGAAATTTTCAAAAATATTAAAGAATAGATGTTAAATATGTATTTAGTTACTCTAGCCAAGTGCTCATGTTGGGCTTTCGTATTTTTTTGGGGATTTTTTTGTTGTGAACAATGTGTTACATCCAGGGACAGGACTTTATCCACTAAAAAACTATGTCTTAAGTGCCTAAAATATAAAAAAAAAAATTAGAAAAATTGTGTATTTTTCCACTTTTGAAAAAGAACTACCAAAAAAAAATTTTTTTTAGTAATTTTTTACTTTAGCTTAGTAACGAAAAAAAAAAAACATTTCCGTCAGAGAAGTTTTTGACCTCGAAAAAAAAAAAATTGTGATGGTTACTAAAAAATTCATAAAAACTGAAAAAATAAGCTAAAACTAAATGTTTATATAAAATATCACCCAAAAATATGCATTTATAGCAGAATACTAGCAGAATATGCAAAAATATGCATTTTCAGCAAAATATGCACTATCGAGTCGATGCCATTTGAAAGCAAATTCTTTGATTTGCAAAGATATTTGGTTTATGCTATTCTGAGACTAACATCCCAGTTGGAAAATGTGTCACTGAGGAAATTTCCACAGTGATTCCTTGAGGAAATGTCTTCAGGTTCTGACAAATCATAGGCAATCCTTGATGACATGTCCTAACATTGTCAGCACTGAATGTTTGCTTTAAGAGCGTGGACAATTCCTCTAAGACGTCTAAAAGGAAATGTCTTCAGAATAGCAGTATATTAAATTAGAATTTTAAATCTGGGAAACTCTTTAATTTCCAAGAAAAAGATGGCAATATTATCGACTTAATTAAAATAAAATCAAAATCTAACAAGTAGAATAAAAGTAATGAATAGACAAACAATTTTAAAAATAAAGTTTGGAACAAGTGGTTAGGTGTGGGACTAATAAACTGGAGGTTCCAGGTTCAAATCCAGTTGGGACTAAAAAAGGCGAAAAGTTTTTTCTAAATATGAGAAAGATAATTTATAAAGGAAAATGGATAAAAGTAAAAACTAAAGGAAATACGAAATTTTTTTGTATTTTTGCATGACCTATGTCAGACATTTCCCCAAAGAAGTCTTTGGTGACATGTCCCCAGAAGGTCAGCCCAGACCACTGCTGACTTTGAGTGAGGACATTTTGAAAATTTGTATGAAACTGTCCTCAACCCAGTACATAGAGATGTCTTGTGGATGTCAGGTGTGACTCTGACATGTCATCGCTCCGTCACTGAGGATGGCTCGAGGACGTTGCCAACTGGGATGAAAAAGCAACCATTTGGATGAAAGTCCTCTCCCTGGTTACATCCAATTCATTTTCTTAGCTTTTCTTTCTTCTATTACTTTTTCTTGTTTGGAGTGAAATTTTATTAATTCATGGATATACGACTTTGTTAGTATTAATTGTTCATCAGTATGTAAAAAAACTGCTGAATAGCTGAAATAAAACACATTTTTTGACTTTAAAGTTTTTGCTTTTTTTTCGTCCTCATTTTAATTTTCGTTTTAGTTTTATCTCGATTTATACATATTTCGAACAAAACAGTTGTTGAACATTTAAAGTTGGTATTGGAGAGTACACTGAGGAACAAAATAGTAGTCAAACCAAAATAACACAGCTCAACATGAAAATCCGTATTGGATTCTGGTAAGTGATTTAGGTAGTGTCTGTTGCGCTGATTTCAAATCTGCGACCCAAATATGTCTATCACATCAGGATTTTGAGTTTTTCGCGGTTAAAGTGCCGAAAAAGGCCATTTTGACCCTTTTTGAAAGCTTATAATATAAGATCCTGACATGCGAATTACTTGGTATCAAGCTCATTCAAAAGTATGTAATTTTCTATATAAGACAAGATAAAATGTTCTTGGAATTTAATTTTTGAAAATGGTAAAAAAATCATTAACATTGTTTTTTAACAAATTTCCATAAAAATACACACGTAAATATTAGATTTAAAGCACTTGTGGCTAATGATTTTTTCACCATTATTAAAAATTAAATTCCAAGAAAATTTGTTTTTGTTTTAAAGAGAAAATTACGTTCTTTCGAATGAGCTTGATATCAAGTCATTCGTGTGTCAGGATCTTATTTTATAGGCGCTCAAAAATGGTCAAAATGGGCATTTTTGAGACTTTAACCGCGATTTTCTCAAAATTGTGACATGATAGAAAAATTTGAGAAACCAAAACCTATAAACTTATTTTGGTTTCATTCAAAACGCACCGCCAAACCTTAGATTTGTAGAGCGGTGTAATTTTTAAAAATCTTAAATAAAAAAAAAAACAAGTGAGAGTGTTAAATTCGGCTGTGCCGAATCTTTGATACCCTCCAACATGTTAAAATATATAAAAAGAAATCAGAGGCGTTTTTTTGGGGGGGGGGGCTCTGTGGGGGTGGTTGGGAATACCTTTCCCATCGAGATAAATGTTTACTTATTTATTTATTATGCTTTTTGAAGTTTAGTAATACCATTTACTCATAATTTGTATGATTTTTTTAAATCCACGCCCACAAAAGGGGGCGGACCAAAAAAACTAAATTTTGTAGCCCCCGAGGTCTAAGTGCAGGACTTTGAGCACCTTCTGACATAAAAAGGTTTCATTTGTTTAACAAAAATGCAAAAAAGCTGTTAAAAATTGCGAATTTTGAGACGTTTTTTAGTTCTTAAAGCTAAGTACTCTGTTTCTTACGGTGAAAATTTCACTTAAACTTTAAACGCCTCAAATTGCAATAAAACATTTAAAAATCAAGAACTTTTGACAATGATAAGAAAGAAACGATCATAACAAAACTGAAATGTCACTTTTTCACGGCAATTTAAATTGTCTTGTATAATAAAAATGAGTGAAAACTTTTTTAACAATTTCCCCTTAATTCCTCGCGTTGCCAATTTTTTTTTTTTTTTATATGGAGTTTGACAGATTTTTTTCCGTGAAACCGAACAGAGTACTTAGCTTAAAGGGGGAACTTTTTTCCCCCTGATCCGATTTTACCCATTTCCGAACTTGACCGGCCTATGACCATGAGACACATTCGTTCCAATTTTCAGGAGTCTAGCTCTTTTATTTTGGGATGAAACGTGTTTTATACAGACGGACGGACGGACGGACATTCATAGAATGACTTATAATCGATCATAGATCAATAATATATATACTTTATGGGGTCCCCGACCGATATTTCTATGCGTTACAAACGGAATGACAAAGTGAGTATACCCCCATACTGTGGTTGGAGGGTATAACAAGTGAGAGTGCTAAATTAAATCATTTATCTTTATCCAACATGTTAAAAATATAAAAAACATCCAGGGGCATGTTTTTTTGTTTGGGGAGGGTGTGGTTTGGATGGGGGCTGTGGGGATACCTTCCCTCTCACGGCAAATTTTTACTAATTAATTATGCATTTTTCACTACAGTAACACAATTTTGTCATCATTTTAAAGTTTTTTTTTTACTTCCACGTCCACAAAAGGTGGCGGTCCAAAAAACAATATTTTCTAACCCCCTGGGTCCAACTTAAGGACTTTGGACTTGTTCTTCCATAGAAAATGCTTCATTTGTTTAATAAAAATACAAAAAAACATGTAAAAAAAAATTAAGTTTTTCAGGGGTTGGTTTAGTTTTTCAGGGGGAAACTTTTGTCCCCCTTAACCGATTTTGCACGTTTACGAATTTAACCAGCACTAAAAAAAAAACTGTAATGTCAGCAAAAAAAGCTTTTAAACCTACAAGAAAATCTGCTGATTTTGAACTCACAGTTTTTATACCCTCCAACCACAGTATAGGGATATGCTCACTTTGTCACTCCGTGTGTAACGCATCGAAATATCGGTCTAGGGCCCCATAAAGTATATCGTCGGTGCGCCAACCAGAACACCTATGTGTTTTTTATGAATTGTTCAGGAGAGCAAAAAAACCGTTTTATTTTGCCAATTCGCAACATTTTTTTAAAGTAATTTTTTTTCATTTTTCCTAAACCCATTTAAAAATATTACGCGTTGGAAAACATACAAAATCTTTTTTTTTTCTGAAGTGGTACAAGATTTTAACAAAAAACTACACATAGGTGATTTTGTTTCGGACTTTTTACATGTTTATAAAAAAAATATAATACACATAGGTGTTTTTGTTCTTAAATTTATTTTAAATAAATTTTTTTTTGTTGTTCAAAAGTAAAAATTTTGCAAGTTATATATCCGCAAGGACTTGTAGCGAAATATTGATGGTATTCACGTCAGAATTTTTATCCTTGCAATGTGCGAAATGCCACATTTACTACAACAAACACACGTAAAATTATTTTGGTGTTTTTTTTCATCCCATGTATTTGTTGTAAAAAGTTTTTCATTTCGTACTTTGCAAGGCTGAAAACTTCTGACGTGAATTTTATTGTCACAAAGAGGCGAAAAAACTTTACCAATGCAGAAAGTGATTATCAGAAAAACCAAAATAATAATAAGTAATAAGTCAAAAAAAGTATTAAATATAATTCTGATGCAAAAAATGCCAAAATGTATCTTCAGTGAAATGTAATGGCGAATCTTTTCGTAGAACATATTAACCCTCTATCTCCCATTTTTAGGGGTAATTTTTGTCCTTTTTTAAATAACCTTATACAACACCACCTACACCACAAAAACGTACATTAACGGGTTAAAATCTTCTACAAAGATTTTCTGCATCAAATTTAACTAGGGGTTGTCAAAGTCCAAAAGTTCCTGCAAAGTGCAAAATGGTTAAAAAAGTAAAATTGTAAATTATCAAATACTGTTAAATTTTTTTTGGCAAAAGTCGAGTGAAATAAGTCGAAAAAAATATAAATCTGCTTCTGAGCTAAATAAAGTTAAGAGATAATTCAGTGAAAATTGAATTATTTTGGTGCTTTTTTTAAATACAATCATAGACCACTACTAAGGCATACGTTTAAAGGGTTAAACAATTTTACAAACATTTTCTGCATCAAATTTTACTAGGTGTTTAAAAAAGGAAAATTTTAAATTATCATAATTTGTTAAATTGTGTCTTACCAAGATACTTTACAATTTTACTTTTTTAAGCACTTTTCGCACTTTTTTGTAGAACATTTTAACCCTTTTAACGCACGTTTAAGTAAAGTTCTATGAGGGTATTTGGCAAAAGGATCAAGGTTACCCCCAAAAATAGAAGATAATGTGTTCCAAGAAAAGAACCGCCATCAAATTTCACTGAAGTCATCATCATTTAGCTCAGAAGATTTATATTTTTTTTTGACTTATTTTACACGACTTTGGTGAAAAACAATTTAACAGTTTGTGATAATTTACACATGTATAATTTATATGTATGTTCTTAGAAAAAAAATTGAAAAAAATCGTGTTGCACAGTGTTACGCAATAAAGTTTCGGAATATTACAAAAAAAAATGTTCAGAAAACTTTTAAAATATCAATTTATAAAAAAACCAAAGGCAGACGCAATGTTTTTACGTTTAAATCAAAAACAGTTATGTGTACTAATAACACATAAGTGTTTTTGCCGGAGAATTTCTATTATAGGTAACACATAGGAGTTTAAGCTAACTTTGAAACCATTTGAGATAACGGGAAACGCTTTGGGGGATAAATGCATTACCTGATAGGCTTCCTAATGGGCCAATAAAAAAAAATAAAAAAATTACACATAGGTGTTCTGGTCGGCGCACCGACGATATATATTATTGATCAGTGATCGATTCTAAGACATTCTAGCGATGTCCGTCCGTCCGTCCGTCTGTAGAGGACACGATACAGTCCAAAATAAAAGAGCAAGACTTTCGAAGTTTGGCACGAATATGTCTTATATTCCTAGGCAGGTTAAGTTCGGAAATGGGCAAAATCGTACCAAGAGGAAAAAAGTTTCCCCTTGGACAACGGTATTTTTTTGCAGGGTTTTTTGTACTTTTTTAAGCAAATGCAGCATTTTTATGTCAGAGGAAGCTCACAACCCAGCGGATAAAAAAAAATTTGACCCGGCCCTTTTGTGGGCGTGGGTATAAAAAAATGTATTTTAATAATGATTAATTCGATTAAATTATTGGAAGAATCATAATAAATCCATTTGATAACATCTATCGCAAGGGGAATGTGTCCCCCAATGTCTCCCACCACCACAAAAAAACGCCCCTAATTTATATTTTTTATTATTTTATTTACATGTTGGAGGGTATAAAAGATTCGGCACAGCCGAATATAACACTCTCACTTGTTTTTACTTGTATTAATTTGATTATGTGCGCCTTCGATTTGAACATGAAAACATTTTTAGAACAATGTTCTTTCATTTCATTTTTCAAAAGTTGTTTGTTTTTCAAGTCATATTTAAAATGATTATCAATATTTTCATGACACCTTATGTTCACTTTGAACTTTTATTTAAGTATTAATTAAAAATCGATATGTATTTCTAGTAGTATTTAATTAAATAAAGGACATATATATATCAATATTTTCAAATTGAGAAAAACAAACTTTGCTGACTTTTTTCACTGTTTAATTTTTTAAATGAGATTGTTTTTGCTTGATTTGAAATTGTTTTTCTTACAAGGGAAGTATCTCAACCCTTATGAACCGATTTGCATGAAACATAAAATACATATAAAAGAGATAATTCTAAGGTTGGGGTGTCTCGGCTTATCGGCCATATAGGGGACTTAGGGGTTCCAAACATGGGTCAAAAAATGGCGAAAAAACGTTTTTTGGGTTTTTCAGCCATTTCTTTTTAAGAAACTATATGATGTTTTCATATGAGAAGAAAGGTTTTTTTAATGCCTATTCAATGGTGGCATAACCTTGTAAAAATTTTGCTTCTTTAAATATTTTTTTTAGGAAAATGTGAAAATTTTGGGTGTTATATATGTGAAAGCATAGACCTACGATATCCATATGAATAAGAAATAATCTTTATTAAATTTAAGTCGACACGTATTTTTGCGCTAGGCGCTATTCCTGTTAGTTCGGAAGTTATCAAAATTTTCCCGAAGGTCCACATGGTTTCATAAGGGGAGAGCGAAATTTTTTAACACCGATATGGCCGATAAGCCGAGACACCCCAACCTTAAAATCGTCTCTTTAATATATATTTTAAGTTTCAGGCAAATCGGTTCATAAGGGTTGAGATACTTCCCTTGCTAGTGTACATAGTTATATATTTTCCCTCATTCTTCGCCTACCATATACAAGTTGCTCACAAAGATTTTGTGAAAATGTTGTATAGAAAATAAGTACCCAGCAAAAACATTCCCGAATTTGGGGGAAGTGTCAAGTCGAAGATCACTTTCAAACCTTCTTACTTCAGGCACATGATTCGAGTTTGCAAAGTTACACTTTGAATTACTTTTCGCAGAGCTAAGTTCAGCTTCAAAAATCCCAAATAATTGTTGCTGGGAAAGTACAGAAACGTTAAAAAATATACAATAATTTTAATGTTGCCATTGTTGGGTAATATGTATGTATTATTATGGTCTTTGGTCATATCTTAAGATTTACGATGTATAAAATGGATTTCTCAATATAAACCAGTATATATCAGTGAATGAGTGCGTGTGTGTATTTTTTTGTAGTGCAAGTCTATCTTTATTTATGTGTGTTAGTATTGTTCCTGTAGGACATGATGTCCTTCCTTTCTTTTATTATAGCCATTGGCATTCATTCATGGTTTGTTGTTATTATGGTTGTTTTTTTATTTTTTTAGTGATATAAATAAGTCATGTGTAGTATGGATGTGTAAACAAAGCGTTAGATTATACACATGCACACACACACATGAAAATAATCTCATAGATACCCTGTAGGAAATGTCGATAGTAAAACTGTACTGATTCACTATTGACTTCGTCACCAGTACTACTGACCAGTTATATGACAGACAATGCTTTCCACTGTAGACATTTACATGTGCTTGTCATTGCGAATCCACTAGTGCCCTTAGTACTATTGACTTACTATTGACTAGGTGGTTCTTATAGAACCACATGTAGACATTGGAACCAGAGATTCAGTAGTACATTTTAATAATTCTAGTCCAAATTTTTGGAATTTTTTTATTAGATTTCCACATTAGTAATAGTGCCTTTAGAATCTTGACTATGTAGTTTGTATGAGATCATATGGAGACATTGGAACGTTTAACTAGATTAGTGTGGAAATCCATTTTAAGTTGTATTTCAAAATTTTCCGAATATATTAAAAAAGTGTTGACAATGTCACCAAAAAGTCACCCAAAATAGTCGACAAAAGTGTTGACTTGGAGACACTTGATCCCAGGCTTTCTACAGGGTATCCACACAAACACCTTTTCCACCAACATACTTATGCACATTAAAAGACTAGTACCTAGTAAAATTGCAGAAGACAACATAGAATTTTGTTGAAAATACAAAAACACTCACTCGATGTCTTTAACATACAGTTGCTCAAAGTAATAATGCAATAGCATATATTTGATAGCAGTTCGTTAAAGGAAAAGTTATCAACACTAAACCTGATTATTATCAATCACCTATTTTTGAAAAAAGTGTTATATAGGAAATTTTCCAAGCTTTAATTTAAGCTTGATAGCGTCCAGATTGAGCAAATATAAAAAGAGATTCGAGGGTCGCACTGCAAAATTAAATTATTTGTAGATATTTTTGTGAAATTTTTTTAAAAATATTTCTAAGTCTATTTTTTCCAAGTTCAAACATAAAAAATTAAAAAAAATATCCAATATTTTTTATTTAGTCATCAGCTTGTTTCTCCAACCACCCAAACAAAAAATGAAATTTTTTAAATACAGTAAAAGAAATCCGCATTTTTTGACCTCCAACTCTTTCGACCACCAATTTTTTTTAAACAAATTAATGAAAAAAATTGACTTAGAAATATTTTTAAAAAAATTAAAAAAAAAAAACATATACAAATAATTTAATTTTCCAGTGCGACCCTCGTATCTCATTTAATATTTTCTCAATCTGGACGCTATCAAGCTTAAATTAAAGCTTGGAACATTTCTTATATAGCATTGATAATAATCAGGTTTAGAATTGAAAACTTTTCCTTTAAAGAACTGCTAACAAATGTATGCTGTTCCATTATTACTTTGAGTCACTGTAGTGATATTTAGAGTACATGTACAAAATTTTATGATCGATAACACGGTTTTCGTCACATCGTCATTATTTGGATGGAACTAGAATGTGATGTCGTACGTTCCTTCTTCTGTCCATGCTATTGGTGTGCGCACGTTATGTATAGCAATAATCAATTAATTCCCTTAAAATTTGGCTTAAATGATCTTATATTGCACCTTGAATCGGTATTAAATAGGTATTAGCATAAAATCGATGCGGAGTTTACACCTACGACCTTAAACAAGTTGTTTAACAAAATACCAGTAACAGAATAAAAACGTAATAGACACAGAACAAAGACATTCTCAAACATTTCGCCCTTGAACACTCAAAAACAGCAAGCGTGAACCCCGCATAAGTTGGGGTACTTTGATTTCAAATCTGGCAACCGTTTTTTTTTGGGCCAGCTCAAATTTTCGAGATATAGCCAACAAAAACTTTGACACGAGAGATCTACCTCAGCCGATGACGAAAACCATCAAAACACTGTTATTGTTTTTCTTAATAAAACTTTATCGTTGAATCGACTTTAATCGCTTCGGAGGAAGCGTGAGTCGGTAATGGTTTTAAAAAAATATATACTTTGTTCATAATTTTATAGATTAGTACTGTCTGCGTGTGTGATAATTTCAATTCACATTTCATCTTATCGCTTTTACAGGATATGAATGAATTTACTTGTGTTGGGGTGTACGTTTGTCTATGCATCGTTGTTGTTCGTTGTTTAGCTTCGGTCTAGTAAATCTGTTTATGTGTTAGTGATTTCTGTGTATGTGTGTGTGTGTTTGTATACCACTTCCTTCCACATTTCCATAATTTTACGCGTTATTTTAGCAAATTTATTTTTTCCTTGTTTTATTTTCACCTTCCATTTGATATATGGCATCATGTAATTTTTTTTGGTATAATTATTTTTTCTGTTGTGTAAAATTTAACTTTGATATAAACCCATAAATATTATAACAATACAAAGTGGCTTCAGTAGTCGATTTATATTAAATTTATTTCATTCATTCTTCTAAAGTGGCGTTTTGCAGCTTCCTTTTTTATTTATCTTCTTTTTTTCTTATACTACACCTAAAAGAAAAGGATTGTAGAATTAACAAATAGAGCTAGTTATTAAAAATTACTCAACATTTTTTGTAAGGATTATTTTTGTTGAAAAACCGGTCTCCGAAATTGTCCACCACATCAGGGGAAAAAATCTCCGTTTTGGGCATTTTTCTAAACTCGTAGGATGAACCCGATGTGTTGGAGATTTAAAATAAGTCGAGGTTAAAGATTAAACATTACACTTTAAGTTGCAGAACTCATTCGGTCAGTCGCTATAACCCTAAGGGCACAAATTGCCTTTTAATGATGTCTTATTCCCCAGTATCGGGAAAAAGTTTTTGAGGAAAATTCCTTATTAAGAGACAATTGGTGCTCCAACGGTGAAAGCGATCGCTATCTTTCCATGGCAGTGTGCATTTTAGTTAAATTTCCGTATACTGTGTACCCAGTATGGCCAATGGGAAATCGAGGAGACGTACCTGCGTTATAAAGATATTATTATTTTTCGTCCCTAAAGAAGACACTGAATCCATACAGCAGAACTGAAACGAATTAATAAGAGAAACAATTTTACCGACAGTAATTTATGTAACACATTGACATATCGATATTTGTTTTATAAATTATTAAAATTTGTTGTGTACCAAACATGTCCTACTTTATAGGCCTATTGCGCTCCTTATTGGTTATGTGTGGGGTCCAACGTCGAAACTTAAGTTCGAAATTACATTAGCTATAACTGGTATAAATGTCGCTGAAATCGGTTCATTACTAGAGATGGGCAAATGGCAAATAAATACCCAAATGGTAAATACAAGGTAAAATAGGTAAATTGGGTAGAAATTGGTAAATACCCGGGTATTTTTCAAAAAGGTGGATATAAACTATGTTGTAGAAAACTTGGTGAAAAAAAAATTGCAGCAAAATGTCCCGAGTAAAAATAAACATATATAACAATATATAACTTGATACAAACCTAACGAATCATATATGATCAGATATTCCGTGAGCTATTTTCTAAATTTTTTAAATGCAGTTATATGTAATTATATATAATTTAATCATGATTCGGATTAAAAAGCGTACGGTTGATATAATTATGTATAATTATATGAGGGTCAATACAAAATTTGGTTTTCTGTATAATTTAATATAAAATTATATATTTCTCATTCTGTTCCATAAATAACTATAAATGTTTCTAATTAACCAACAATTTTCTAAGTTTTTTAGGCAAAGTATAAAAAACTTTTTAAAATGTTCCTAAACATTTCCTTGTTAGGGTTATGTTTATCACCTATCTGGTTCGAAGCGTACCCAAACATTTTTTTGTTTTAGAAAATTATATGTTTGGTGAATGTATCGTTGACCTGTGGTGTATCTCAACCCAAACCAAAAAAACACCAGGATTTTATATGTTTTTATGCAATTAGATCTAATTAGATCCATCAATATATAGCAATGTCTGGTCAAAACTCGGATGATATCAAATCATATTTTATACAATTTGATCTTTTTTAATGCAAAAACATCCACCATTTTTCGGATCAAATTGCGTATAATTATATATTGTATTACATATCGTTATATATTGCATCATATAAAAATTTTTACTCGGGTTAATAAATTTTATACAAAAATATAATACTTTCTTAGAAAAAATAGTGCTCTTTTAGGGAAAATAGAAAAAAATACTTTTTTAAAGAGAAAGTGCTTTTTAGAAAAAATTGCGCTTTTTTGTAAAATAGTAATATTTTAGAAAAGTACTATTATCTCACCTTTAAGACAAAACGTACTTTTTCTGGAAAAAAGTTTTTATTTAGAAAAATGGTACTTTTTTCCTAAAAAGTATTATTTAAAAAAATATAGTACTTTTTTTTAAAAAATAAAGTAATTTTTAAAAAAAACTTTACTTTTTAGACAAAAAAGAAATTTTTAAAAAAGTAAATTTTTTACTACTTTTTTAGAAAAAAAAAGTTCTTTGTTTTAAAAAAGTATCTTTTTCTAGAAAAAAACTTTTTTCTAAAAAAAGGTACTTTTTCTAACAACCCGAGTAAAAATTTTTATATGATGCAATACATAATGATATATAACACAATATATATTTATACGCAATTTAATCCGAATAATGGTGGATGTTTTTGCATTAAAAAAGATCAACTTGTATAAAATATGATTCGATTTCATCCGAGTTTTGACCAGACATTGCCATATTTTATTGGATCCAATTAGATCTAATTGCATAAAAACATAAAAAATCTTGGTGTGTTTTGGTTTGGGTGAGTTACACAACAGGTCAACGATGCATTCACCAAACCCGAGTAAAAATTTTGATTTGATGCAATATATAATGATATGTAACACAATATATATTTATACGCAATTTGATCCGAATAATGGTGGATGTGTTTGCATTAAAAAAGATCAACTTGTTTTGACCAGACATTGCCATATATTGGTGGATCTAATTAGATCTAATTGCATAAAAACATATAAAATCCTGGTGTTTTTTGGTTTGGGTTGAGATAACCACAGGTCAACGATACATTCACCAAACATTTAAATGTTTGGGTACGCTTCGAACCAGATAGGTGATATACATAACCCTAACAAGAAATGTTTAGGAACATTTTAAAAAGTTTCTTATACTTTGCCTAAAAAACTTAGAAAATTTTTGGTTAATTGGAAACATATATAGTTTTATATGGAACAGCATAAGCTATATATAATTTTATGTTAAATTATACAGAAAAACACATTTTGTATTGGCCCTAATATTATTTCATATATTTATATCAACCGTATACCTTTTAATCCGAATCATGATTAAATTATATATAACTACATATGACTGCATTTAAAAAATTTAGAAAAGATCTCACGCGATGTATAATCATATATGATTTATTATGTTTGTATCAAGTTATATATGGTTATATATGTTTATTTTTACTCGGGAACATATAATTTTCTAAAACAAAAAAAATGTTTCGGTACGCTTCGAACCAGATAGGTGGTATACATAACCCTAACAAGGAAATGTTTAGGAACATTTTAAAAGTTTCTTATACTTTGCTTAAAAAACTTAGAACATTTTTGGTTAATTGGAAACATTTAATTGGAAACATTTATATATGGAACAGAATAAGCTATATATAATTTTATATTAAATTATACAGAAAAACAAATTTTGTATTGGCCCTAATATTATTTCATATATTTATATCAACAGTATACCTTTTAATCCGAATCATGATTAAATTATATATTACAACATATGACTGCATTTAAAAAAATTAGAAAATACCTCACGGGATGTATAATCATATATGATTTATTATGTTTGTATCAAGTTATATATTGTTATATATGTTTATTTTTACTCGGGAACGTACTTGTTTCTTAAAAATAAGTACTTTTCTCTAAAAAAGGTACTTTTTCAAAAAAAAGTACTTTTGTCTAAAGAAAAGTACTTTTTGTCTAAAAAAGCTACTTACTACTTAATCTACTTTTGTCTAAAAAGCTAATACTACTTTTTTTTTGGAAAAAAGGTACTTTTTTATAATAAAAGTACTTTTTTTAAAAAAGAACTTATTTTAGAAAAAAGTACTTTTTTTAAAAAGTGTAAATAAGTACTTTTTTAGAAAATGTGTTTTTTTTTTAATAAAAAGTACTTTTTTTTAGAAGTAAGTACTTATTTCCAAAAAAAAAATAAGTTTTTGTCTAAATAATTACTTTTTTGTCTAAAAAGTAAATTTTTTTCTAAAAAGTACTGATTTCCAAAAAGTACTTTTTTTTTTAAAAAAGTACTATATTTTCATTGATACTTTTTAGGAAAAAAGTAAAATTTTTTTAAATAAGTACTTTTTTCTGAAAAAGTACGTTTTTTACTTAAATGTGCCGATTAAAGTGTTCGATTTGGCGTGGAACGCTCATAAACATATGTATTTTTGAAAAAAATTATAAATTACTCATTTTAAATGACGATTCCGCTTATTGACAACCAGAGCTTGCCATATGTTTGATTTCAAATGCTTTTTATAAATACCCAAATAAATTCCCAAAAAAGGGAATTTTTTATTTACCTGGTATTTACCCATGCATCGGGTAATACCGATGCATGGGTAAATACCGGGTTGAATCCTTTCACTATTATACCACTGTGCACCGTTGCGTATGATTGTTATTTAAAGATAATTTCAAAATTAAGCATACGCCACTTATACAATTTTCTAAAAATTATTATTATAATTAAAGTTTACCAATGCTTGTAAATAAAATCTAGCGCAGAACTAAAAAACCCCTTTAGGGGTTTGTTATGGAATATGTCCACTTTCATTTGCTTTTGGTTTCAGCCCATTCCGAATTTGTTTGATGCACTGTGCTATTAACTCAATAATTCTTGTACTAAAATCTCTAATTCTGTATTGAATATCATATGAGATAATGTAGTGGTGCTTTAATTTAAGAAGATAAATTTAAATGGTTCCTGTTTTAATTTGTTTTTTTTTTTTTGCAAATGGTACTTTTTAAAAACAAAGATTCATTTGTATGTAAAACAGCACAAAGGATATAATGACTATAAAACTCTTATTGAGTATAGTGTTGCACTCAATTTTAAATCCATTAAATAGGACTTCTTTTGTGTGTATGTACATTAATACGTACATGTAGTAGTAGTACGTTTATTGTAAATTAAAATCCCCACAAAGGATAATTGAATCTGTACACAAAATGATAAGGAAAGAAGAAGAAGTAAAATTAAATAAAAATACAATTGCAGATAAACTTACTTGTGTGCTTGCATTTTATACTCACTACAATAGTTGAAAACTTGAACTAAATACATACTACATTAGGGCGGCATTTTTTTTATACCCTCCACTCTAGTGATAGAGGGTATATATAAGTTTGTCATTCCGTTTGTAACACCTCGAAATATTGGTCTAGGACCCCATAAAGTATATATATTCATGATCCTCGATCGATTTTAAGACGATCTAGCGATGTCCGTCTGTCCGTCCGTCTGTCCGTCTGTCTGTCTGTCTGTCTGTTGAAAACACGCTAACTTTTGAAAGACTTTACAGAGGCTCCTGAAGTTTGGCATATATGTTGGGCATTTACCTGGTCAGGTTGGTATTGCAATCCAGTGAAATCGGTCCAGTGGTTCAAAAGTTATAAGCAAATGAGTGAATTTCGGCAAGGATTTTTTTGGAATTTACGAGATAAAACACACGGTAACTTTCGAACGGCAATTCTGAGGGTGCTGAAGTGTGGCATATATATTTGTCGTTCTTCAGGTCCAGTTCGCTTTAAATTTTAGCCAAATCAGTTCAGTGGTTCAAAAGTTATTAGCAAAACCGTAAATTTCAGATTCGCCTCACCTTAAATTCACGTGTTGAAAACCCGTTAAACATGTTTTAAAAACATTGGTAAGTCACAAAAATATTTTACATCGCATTTTTATCACTCAAAAATATGTTTACACTAAAAGAAAAAAAATACACTCGAAAAAAATTTTACACTCAAAAAAAATTTTACACTCAAAAAAAAATTTAGTAAATTATTTTTTTTTTTTTTTTTTTCAAAAATTAGTTAAAATAAAAAGTTTTTTTACACAAAATAAAATATCTCTAATCAAAAATGTTATTTTTTCACTCTAGAAAATTAACTTAAACATAAAAAGGGCATTGTGGAGGGTATTCATAGATTCGGCCAAGTCGAATTTTATTTTTCTACTTGTTCAACTTTTGATTTTTCTAAGTTTCTTTTTACTTTTTCCCGTCGGGAAAAATTTTTATTCTCTTAGGTATAAAACTTGTGTATGTGATTCAATTTGAAGAATTTGAAAAATTCTCGCATTTTTTTTAAGGAGACTTTTTTCATATAAAAAATTCTAGCATTACAAAACATTTTTTCTTTAAAACAGTTCTTATACATTTTTTTATAGAAAAATTTCTATAAATATGTATTTCTAAGGTTTTTTTTTATAGAAAAGTTCTCAATTTTTTCCTAAAAAAATTCTCTAATTTTTCTTAAAAATCCTCATATTTTTTTATATCGTCCATTCCACCAGACATTTGGTGATTTTAGGCATTTTTTTACCGAGGGTACAGATACTCTATGGAGCCAATTTCAAATTTCATCCATCAGATCGAAAATATTCGAAAAACTCGCGATTTTATTCACGATTTTCGTTTTTAAAAAGTCAAAAAACTGCAAAATCTGTGTAACTTTGAGCAGTTGTATTTTCTAAACTACTTTTCGCATTTTAACCCTTAAATGCACAACGATGCCGATTTTGATGAAAATAACATATTATATGCAGAATGATGAACAAATAACTATTGCATACTACGTTTTTCGAAATAATTTTTTTTAAAGATTTTATATGTGAAAAACTAAAAAATTCAAAAATGTTGGATACCTAATAAACAGAAATGTAGCCAACAGAGGAACTCAAAAATATTTTTTTCAAATTGCTTATAGTTTATTCTTTATATGTACACAAAAAAAAAAATCGAGGTAATATTACCTAAAATTATAGTATAAAAATACCTTAGCGCCAGGCAAACGGGGCATTTGCTAAGTTAATAGGTAATGTTACTTAAAAGCTAAGGTAATTCCAATGTTCGAAAATTTATTATGGTTGACAGAAATATACCTTAGCTTTTTAGGTAAAATAGCATTGATAAATAGGTGATATTACGTAAATAATTGGGTAGTATTACCTTGTATTAGTAATGGCTTTTTTACACCATTTCCTTTTAAAATTTAAATAAAAACTACGAAAAGTTTATTATTTTTAATTAATTTATTTTTTTTTTTAATTTTTTGAATTCTTACAAATTTTAAAGAAAAGTTGATAATAAGAAAAATGTCTCAGAACTTTATGAAGAACTCAAAATCTGAAAATTTTTCTGTTATTAAACATTTTTAAATAGAAATACTCTCAGATTCTAAAACTTTTCTACAGAAAATACTCAGTTTCTGAATATTTTTTCTTTTAAAAAATCTGAAATCTCAGAATCTGAAAATTTTTCTATAGAAAAATGTCTCACAATTCAGAATATGAGAACTTTTCTATAGAAAATTGTGTCAGAATCTGAGAATTTTTCTATAGAAAAAATGTCTCAGAATCTGATAATTTTTCTATAGAAAATATGTCTCAGGATCTGAGAATTTTTATATAGAAAACATGTCTCAGAATCTAAGAATTTTTCTATTGAAAAAGAGTTTCAGGATCTGAGAATTTTTCTAAAGAAAAAATTTCTCAAAATCTGAGTATTTTTCTATAGAAAAAAATGTCTCAGAATCTGTGAATTTTTCTATAGAAAAAATGTCTCAGAATCTGTGACATTTTCTATAAAAAAATGTCTCAGAGTTTGAGAATTTTTCTATAGAAAAAATTTTCAGAATCTAAGAGTTAGAATCTGACAATTTTAATATATAAAAAATTTCGAATTCTGACACATTTTTTAAAAGAAAAAATCTCAGATTCTGAGACATTTTTTTAAAGAAAAAGTCTCAGATTATGAGACATTTTTCTAAAGAAAAAATCTCAGATTCTGAGACATTTTTGTATAGAAAAAATCTCAGATTCTGAGACATTTTTTTATAGAAAAAATCTGGGATTCTGAGAAATTTTTGTATAGAAAAAATCTTAGATTCTGAAACATTTTTGAATAGAAAAACTCT
The DNA here is from genome assembly GCA_963921195.1 of Pegoplata infirma. Lineage (NCBI taxonomy): Eukaryota > Metazoa > Arthropoda > Insecta > Diptera > Anthomyiidae > Pegoplata > Pegoplata infirma. The sequence continues at coordinate 165,955,222 of OY992540.1, read as the reverse complement.
CAGATTTTAAGTCATTTTTGTATAGAAAAAAACGCAGATTCCGAGACATTTTTGTATAGAAAAAATCTAAAATTCTGATAAATTTTTGTATAGAAAAACTCTCAGATTCAGAAAGATTTTTCTATAGAAAAAATTTAAGATTCCGAGACATTTTTCTATAGAAAAAAATCTCAGATTCTGACACATTTTTGTATAGAAAAAATCTCAGATTCTGAGAAATTTTTGTATAGAAAAAATCTCATATTCTGAGACATTTTTGAATAAAAAAAATCTCAGATTCTGATAAATTTTTTTCTATAGAAAAAATCTCATATTCTCAGAGACATTTTTCTGTAGGAAAAATGTCTAAAAATCTGAGTATTTTTCTATAGAAAAACTCTGAGATTCTGAGACGTTTTTTCTTTTCAAAAGTTTTCAGAATCTGAGGTATTTTTCAATAGAAAATTTCTCAGATTCTGTAATTTTTTTTTTATACACAAATTCTCAGATTCTTTTCTATAGAATATCTTGAAAAAAATCTCTGAATTTTCTAAATAAATTGAGACATTTTATCTATGGAGATTCTAAGACATCTCAGAATCTGAGATTTTTTCTATAGAAAAATGTCTCAGAATCTGAGAAAATGTCTCAGAATCTGAGAATTTTTCTATAGAAAAAATGTCTCAGAATCTGAGAATTTTTCTATAGCAAAAATGTCTCAGAATCTGAGAATTTTTCAATAGAAAAAATGTATCGGAATCTGAAAATTTTTCTGTAGAAAAAATGTATCAGAATCTGAGAATTTTTCTTTAGAAAAATTGTTTCAGAATCAAATAATTTTTGCAGAAAACATCTATGGAACTGTGACTGAACGATTTTCAGATTCTGAGACTTTTTTTTACAAAAAATTCGCAGATTTTGAAATATTTTTTATAGAAAAATGTCTTTTTCGCATTTTTTCTATGTGGAAATACTGTTGAGAAATATAGATGATTCTGAGATTTTTCTTAATTCTAGTATTCTTGATGAGTTTTTTTTTTTGTAAATGATGCTTCTTAAAACTGGGTCGCTGGATCCTTAGTTCTTGAAGACTTCTTACGTTATCTAAAAAAATTAAAATAATTGATTTATTTTTACATAATTAATTTGCTAATAAAGTTAATTACCTTGCTGGTCTAATTTTTCGCGAATTGTTAATTTTTATGATTTGATTTTTATTGCGTTTAACAACTTTTAAAAAATATTCCAAAAATTTTTGATGTTTGTATTTTTTATTAATTTTAAAATTATTGTCAAAAAATTTTTCGAAGTTCTACCTAATTTGAATAGTAAAAGTTGCATAGCCAATAGGTATTTAAATTACATATTGCTAAGGTAATAAACCTTATATTTTTGATTTCAAAGAAAAAATAAATACCTATGCCAGCTAAGGTATTGTTACCTCGATTATTTTTTTGTGTGTATGTAGTTTGATTATACATTTTCGAAATCCTATTACCCTTTTTTTATTGTTATTGAAAAAAAAAGATTTTGAAAATTTTCGTAAAAATTACATGATTTACATTTTTTGACTTTCGTCGTCAATTTAAGACACATTTCTATAAATATTCATAACAACATATTTTTTAAAAAATGGTTTGAATATTTTAAATAAAATTTGCTTTACAAAATTAAATTTGAACTGAAAGTAAAGATGTGAGAATTTTTTTAATGGTTGCATCTTTAAAGATACACTGCGCATTTAAGGGTTAACAATCTGTAGCGCATACGAATGGTATATAAGTCTATTTTAATATCTAATAAACTTAAAAAATATTGGTGTTTTAAAAGTGCATTTTATATGCAAATGCAGTTTTGAAGTGCATTTTGCGAAACTTTTACTACTTTTAATTTTTTTTAATTAGCATATTTGGAAAATTTTGAATTTTTGCTACATAAAAATGTTTTCATTACAATGGACCGAGAAATTCCCTTCCCCCCAGTGGATCCGCACCTGGTTTCTTGTGTAAATGAGATTTTAATAGATTTTGATATAGAGGGTATCTGCTACAAATTTTGCTAATCCCTTTGTAACTCATCGAATTATCGGTCTGAGACCCCATAAAGTATATATATTATTGATCAGTTATCGATTTTTTGACATTCTACACTTAGAAAGAAATGAACTATAAAATGGGAAAACTAAAATTGATAAGAATTTAGTTCCATTGCAATGTTTCCCTTCTTTTAAATTTATATATTTCTTAAAAATAGGGAAAGAATTTTTTTTTATATTCTACCAATTTGAACTAAAAAATGCGAAAAATTTTATTTCAATTTTGTTCATACACATTTGAGGAACCGATTGGGTGAAGACCCCATTGGGTTTGGATCCGCTAGGTTCTGACCCCGATGGGCCCAGACCTAGGTTGGTTCCTTAAGAATCGTCATAGTTTTTTATCCAAAATTTTTATTCGTTTCGCTCTACCTTGCTTAGTTTTTGAGATACATTAATTTAGGGGACCACTGGGGTCTTGAGAATTTTAAAAACTCGATAACTTTAAAAATATTTCTCGAAGAGCCTTTGAGCCTTTTGTCGGTCTTGTTCTTCGTGTTAAGAGCTACAAAAATGCGTAGCTACTTTTTGTTGTGTTGGCAATATTTACCGAGATATGAGCATTTTAAAATTTTCGGAAGAGGACCGGCGATACTATGGCGATAAAATGGCCTCCATTTTGCTCTATCTGGCTTAGTTTTTGAGATATCGCCATTTTAAGTTTTTTGAAAAAAAAAATTCACAAGTTATAAAAATGTTACTAAAATGGTGGAGAAAACTTCCTCAAATCTAAGGAGATAAACTAATTGGTAGCAAATTACGTCTTAAAATTAAACAAGAGGAATATGTCTTAAAAATAAAGATATTTTTCATATATTTAGGGAAAGTTTCTTTGGCAATAAAAATTTCTTCCATGTATTATGGAATTCCATTTAAGGAAAATAATGGACTATTTAACAGCACTTGAACTAAAATTTTTTTCTTACAGTTAAGATCATTTCTTAACTTTTAGTTAAATTTAACTAAATTGTGGGAAAATTTATAAACTATTTTGAAGAAAATTTTTCCAAAGTTTTAGTTAAGGTTTTTTTTAGTGTAGCGATGCCGGTCTGTCTGTTTAAATGGCGATCACGGCCAATATATTCAACAAACATAACTAAAACTCATTGTAAAACTATAACGGTACTATCATTAGAAAAAGTAATCAAAAATATGTAAACAAACATAAAACCCCTTGGCTTCAACAACCTGAAATAATAAACCAACCCAACAAACAAATAAATAAAAGGAAGATTTTCAATCGATTTTCATTGACGAAAATGGCTATTATTGCAAAAACTGTGTTCCTATTGTGGAAACTAACCCATTTGTCTAATACCGTGGCTTAAAGTTTTGTCTACGGGCATAAACATAACCACTTTTTGGAAGATATTTTCAAATTGTCTGCTGGGATTTCTTGTTTATTTTGTTGTTTGCTATTGTTTATAATTTTTTCTGTTTTGATTTTTTTATTTATTTAAATTTATATTTTTAAAATTTTGAATTTAAGAGGTGGACGCTATTGACAGCAAATTCTAATAATACTACCTGGTATTATTGTGCCATGACTAAAACTTAACATATTTATTTTTAGTTCTCTCGAGCAGTGTGGTATTTGGTATGTGAACGAAAATGTAAGGACACCTCGGAAATTTTGATTAATTCCACATAACCTAAAATTAAAAAAATTTCGCGGATTTTTATTGTCATCAAAATTTTTTTCCGCGGAATTTTTTTTTCAATTTTTTTTTTTTTTTGCAAATAATATTTTTGACATTGTGGAGGGTATCAATACATTCGGCAAGGCCGAATTCAACTTTTTTACTTTTTATACCTTCCAACCGCAGTATGGGGGTATAAGCACTTTGTCATTCCGTTTGTAACGCATTAAAATATCGGCCGAGGACCGATATATCTCGATATTTAAAGGTTTTTACTAAACTTTTCGAGACCCACCATTTGACAACTGTTGGGTTAAAAGGTTTTGATTTGGCTCAAATTAAGTCTAAAGAAATAATCAGTAAAAAAGGGTTTGATTTAGCTCAAATTAAGTCTAAATGAAATAATCAGTGGAAAAAAATCCAAGTTTTTTTAAAAAATTTCTTAAACGTAGGAAATAACCGCTATTTTTAGAAATTTTTTGACAAATTTCAAACTAGCATGCCAAAATGAATAAAAATAATATTTCGCAAAATAGTTTTTTTTTATTTTTATTTTATCTCCGGCCTTGGAGAATAAAAATTTTCCAGGACGTTCAAAGTCAAAAAAATTTTTTTTTGCCATAAAAAAAAAATGCCGTTCTAATACTTACTACATACATACGTAAATATACCATGAAGTGTGGGTGTTTGTTTCTAAACCATTATCCTTAAGATTTTAATACTAGTTGTTCTAATTTTATCCTAGAATTAGTTATTTTTATACATTCTTTCGTATTGTGTAAATAAATTTATAAATATTTTAGAGATCCTTAAATTGTTTTTTTTCTTTGTTGTACGATTTTTGAATGACGCACATTTACTTTTATTATTTTCTAAAATTAAAATTTACAAATGTATGAACAAAACTCTATAGTTAAATATTGGTTGAAAATTTTCGGTTATAAATATTCTATTAGGATTTTTTAACTAAAAAGTATTCGCAGTATTAGATTGTATATGAGTGAACAATTTCGTTTACAACCTTGTTACAGTATGCAGGATAATAGAATTTAAAATTGACATAATTTTTCGCCAGTTTTTGTTAGGAAATTCTATACAAAACTGTACAAAGGATTATTTTTTTTTTGTATTTAAAAAAAAATGTACTACAAAAAGAAATAAAAAGTTAGTGATATTATCCTAAAGATGTTGCACAATGGGATAGTACTTCTACATAATAAAATTTGTATTTTACAATTAAAATTAAGTCTAATAAATTTCTCAAAATTTGCAAAAATGGGAGATGTTTCATTAAAAATTTGGTTTTCTGGTGTTTAACCTTTTAACGGGAGATCTGACGAACTCGCGAAACAACGTGCTGATGGTATTGGTATTTCTGTACTTATCGATCCACTAATCTAAAGCTTGATTCACATGTTGACTACCATTATCGACTAATTCCCATTATTCTGATCAATTTTAAATTAGTTTTAAATAATTTTTCATACAAACTTAGTTAAACCCGGCAAATCGTATACCCAATACTGGGAAATAGTAGATACGAGTGGTCAAGGGTAGTTAATATGTAAATTGCCCTTAACAGAAGAACTACTATGTTTGGCTTGATGGTTGCCAAGGGTGAGGGCAAAACTTCGAAGAATGAAATCCTTTTCGAATGAATTCTCCATTCAATTTTCATAGTCAGTGAATGCATTCGATTTCATAAATCAACATTGAATGCAGTCCTTGGAATTCATTTGATTGAATGAACAAAAATGAATGCATTCGATTTCTTGTTCATTCGATTTAGAAAAATCGAAAGCATTCAATTTTTTATCATTTCACTGCGAATGCAATCGATTTTTTAAATATATAGACCAAAACGAAGCCAAATTTTGGTACATAGTATTGTCTACTCTCCCAACATACGATGACTCTAATGGTCTCAAATGTTGAATCCAAAAAAATTGGTGTTCCCGGAAATTTAAAAAAATGCACATATTAACTGCCTATAAGACAAAAAAATGTGAAGAGTGTTAGCGATACTATGGACAAAAAATTGGCTCCGTTTTGCTCTATCTTGGTTAGTTTTTTTAAGTTTTTTATGCAATGAATGAATAAGCCATTCGATTTTTCAAATTGAATGAAAAGAAAATCGATTGCATTCGCAAGTGAATGCATTCGATTTTTAAAAGTCGAATGAAAAAAAATCGAATGAGTCTACGGTGAATTCATTCAATTCGCTAAAATGTGATTGGGGAATGCAATCACTAAATTTTCACTCAGAATGACAATTCGAATTAAGGAATGAAATCCTTCGAAGCTCTGGATGAGGGCTCCCCTAGAGCATGCATCTTGGCGAAAAATAGCTTAAATATATTATTTTTATTAACTTTTAGTGATATGGAAGTTACAGCGGTTAGCTTAGAGTTTAATGGGAAGTCTATTTGGCTCGCCTCTGCTTATTTTCCTAATCCGGGGCCAATACCCCCGGAAAAGTTTAGCGGTTTGATTCGGGAGTCTGAATCTAGGGGAAACCAGTAAGTAGTGTGCTGTGATCCCTTGCATATCATTCGATATGGGGAAGTACAGACACAAATGAGAGAGGCGAGTCACTTTTTGAGTTTTTGTTAAGCACTTAAGTACCTGTATATTTGTAACAAGGATAGTGAACCAACTTTCGTTACAAGTACGCGGCAAGAGGTTCTTGACTTGTATCAGATACATTGTCTGATAGAATTGATGACTGTAGAGTTTTGGAAGAACATTCTTTCTCAGATCATAGCTACATTGAGTTTTTACTCAGGGAGCGGGACCCGGTTGAGACAGTCTTCAGAAATCGGAGGAGAACAAACTGGATGAAATATAGGTAGACTTTTCTTTGCTTTTCGATGAAGTACCCTTATTTGAACCGCATAGTTTGGCGGAAATTGACTGTCTGGTTGACCATATAACAAATGTTTGTAATAGGTCCCTGGATGCGTCGTGCCCTTCTACAAAGCCTAGGGGCAAAAAAAAACACCTTGGTGGTCAAATGAGTTGCAGACGAGCAAAGATTCCTGCAGAGCGCTCTTTAATAAGGCTAAATCTTCAAGAGCGGACGAGGACTGGTCTGCAAAGAGGCTGCAACTTAGGAGGTATAAGATGATGATCAGAATTGCCAAATGAGATTCTTGGAAAAACTTCTGTGGAAACATAGAAGATGTTTCTAAGGCATCCAGGCAGCGCAAAATTTCTAGCTTCTTCTCCTTGCACCCTGGGATACCTGAAAGATACTAATGGGGTGTGGTCCTCTACCAATGCAGAGTGGCTGGATCTCCATGGTGTCAATTCTGATTGATGGACTGATGGTATAATCACGGCTAAGATGCAGCAAGTGTCGGACTATAAGCCCCTTGGCTGTATAATCACTCAAAAAAGTATGTCGGTAAAATCTACTACAAAAGACAGCTGTTTTGACTACATTTTGTTGTTGAAAAGGCGTCCACTACATATTACGGTAAAAACAACTGAACATGTTGTTGTTTTTAACTATTGATTTTCAACTACAAAATGTAGTAAAAACTACTACAAAACTGTTTAATACAGTTGTTTTTACAACAATTGCCTGAAATTTTATTTAAAAAATTTCTTAAACGTTTAAATGATTGATATTTATTTATTTAAAAAGCAATACATTTCAGTTGGTTGTATAGAATTTCGACATGATGACAATTTTTTGGTGTATTTATCTGGAATTATAGAAGAAAAAAATTATATTAATAAAATGTTAAACAAAATAAATTGATTGTATTTACCTTTGTTTTTTTAATAGTTCATTTCAAATTTTCACCGCTACTGATCAAAATTTGTCTGGAATAAAAAAAAAAACGAAATGCTTTGGCAAAATTGATTTATAAAAAAAGAATTAATTTGCAACGTTTCAAAAAAGTATGTACCTGTTCTGTTGTGTATACAAAGAAAAGAAAGATGGCACGCTCATAAGAAAACAAGACACTGCATACATTGTATTTTGTTTTTTCCGATTGGTTTTTACACACGCTTATGTGAGCGCTATATTATACACACTTGTTATCTCATTTATCCACTTATTTTCTTTCGCTCAAGAATATTTTTCCAAAAACATATTTTTAGTTATAATTAAATTTAATAAATTGTAATTTAATTTATTTAGATATTATTTATTTGGTATAAAAATGATTCCTTCCGCATCCCGCACGACCAACTCGTTCGACACATTCGTTTGCAATAAAAATTTCTAGAAAAAACGAGTTTTTAGAAAAAAACTAAAAACAACTACATAAATCAACTATTACTACAGTGTAGTATATTTTTTGTATTTATTTTTTGAAACTACTACAAAAAAAGTTGTTTGAGATTTTTTCACACAAAAACGACCGAAATTGTAGTTAAAAACAACAGCTACTACTTACTACACAAACAACCGTCATGTAGTAACTGCAATAATTTTCTGAGTGATCTATACACAACATGCATCAACTGGTCGTATATTTCTTTACCTAAGGCTGGTAAAAATTCCCACACTGCTCCGAAGGATTTCAGACCAGTTAGTCTGTCTTCTTTTTTTGTTAAAGACAATGGAACGAATGATAGATGCTTTCGACAAGTCAACATGCACACAGCAAGTTTAGATCAACGGAGGAGATTGCTTTCGCTAAAGGAGTACGCTGTCGTGGCCATTGTTGATGTAGAGGGGGCTTTTAACAATGTCATCCCATCCCCCATAATTGTGGCATTGTCTGGTCTGGGAGTGAAGCGTAAGATCGTTTTAATTGTGGAAGGGGGCCCCCGTAGGCTAGTTGGTAGCGTGCCAGCCTTTCAACGTGGGGGTCGTGGGTTCGATTCCCACCAGAACCCTTGGTTTTTTTCGCTACAACGAGACGACGGTCATTGTTACCAGTTCTCGGTTAGGTGGAATTTATTTAAAATGAGTTGTAAATTAAAAGAAAGAATAAATAAAAATAATTGTTCATGTGATCAAAACTATTATTAATTGTGGAAAATCTACTTGCCAATAGACGCATAACGTCAGCGTCTGTCATATATCGATTTGTCAATGGGGGCACACCACATGGAGGCGTTCTTTCACCACTTCTTTGGAACCTGGCACTGAATTCAATGCTGCCATCTCTAGAAGCACGGGGTGTAATGTTGTCGCATATGCTGACGATGTCGCGATAGCGGTAAAGGGAAGCATCTGCCAACATTAAGGGATATTCTTCTGGGTTCTCTGATAGATCTGTCTAAATGGGCAAAAGGCTGTGGTTTGGGTGTTAATCCAAGTAAAACAGAGCTTGTCTTGTTTACAAGGAAAAATAAGATTCCTGTTTTTGATCCTATTTCTCTGGACGGCACTGAAATCGTTTTTAAGATGGAGCCAATTATCATGGAGTTTTTCAAGATAGAAAGTTGAATTTCAGGCGTAATATTGAGGAGCGGTGAGAAAAGCATCGATTGTTTTATATTTCTGTAAAAGGTCCATTGAAAAACGATGGGGATTTAGCCCTAAAGTTGTTCATTGAATTTATACAGCGGTGGTGCGTCCAATTCTGCTGTATGGAATCATTGTCTGGTGGCCTGCTTTAGAGACAAAACAGAAGTGCATCACTGGTGCTCTTCGTACTACACCTACGGCTGCATTGGAAATCCTCCTTCATTTGATACCATTGGACTTATTGGGCAGGCATTATGCGGCTACGTCGGAAATTGGACTTAATAGCACACTGCAATGGAGGAGCAGCGATTGTAGCCATAGCGCGTTCTTGAAGAAGATGGTTGAACGAACAAATGGACTTTGAAGTCTATTCGGAGGAGCTTGGGTTGAGGCTGGCTCGAAGATTACTAGATTTACCAGGCAGATATGCTGGCAATAGAGGAAGTGCAGTCAACATCTATTCTGACAGTCAAGCCGCGGTCAAGTCCCTGGAGTCAGTGTTTCTGAAAACAAAATCTGCCCTTAACTGCCGCATGTCTTTAAATGCGATGGCTAAGCCGATGAGCTTACAAGACTGTTAACTACCTTACAGGTTCCAAGAGAATTGGAATGTGTTGGTATGCCTCTAGAAACCTGCAAGCAAAGCCATAGGCTTTGTTCTGCGACGGAGACTAATCAAAGATGGGAAAATGGATGGACGTGTGAGACAACACGACTGATTTGGCCTTCTCTTAATCAGGGGCGCACAAGTGAGCTGATATCGCTTCCAAGAGGAGAGATTTCGACGGTGGTTTCTATAATTACCGGACACTGTCTTATAGGGAAGCACGCAGAGCGGTTAAATGTGCCGTCGAATGACTTTTGCCAAAGTTGCATGGATGAAGAGGAGTTGGAAACTATCGAACACTTTATTTGCCATTGCCCGGCACTTTCTGGTCAGAGACTTGCTTCACGGGATCTAGGGAGCTGTACGATCTTTCTGATTTGTTGGATGTCAAAATTTAACATCTAAGGAGTTTTATAAGAAGCTCAAAATGGTTTAACTACAGGGACTAGTAGGGAAACCTATTACGGTCCCGTGGTATCACAATGGACCTCAGAGTGTGTTGACGTAAAACGTCAGCAGCCACTTACAACCTAACCTAACCTAAAGCCTATGGCTTTCTTCCGCGACGGAGACTTATCAAAGATGGGCAAATGGATGGACGTGTGTGATCACACGACAGAGCTGATATCGTTTCCAAGAGGAGATATTTCGCACACTGTCTCATAAGGAAGCAGAGCAGTTAAATGTGCCGGAGTTGCATGGATTAAGAGGAGTTGGAAACTATCGAACACTTCATCTGTTATTGCCCGGCACTTCACTGGGATCTAGGGAGCTGCACGATCTTTCTGATTTGTCGGATGTCAAAATTCAATATCTCAGAAGTTTCATAAGAAGCTTAAATTGGTTTAACGACAGCGACTAGAAGGAAAACCTATTACAGTCCCGTTGTATCACAATGGACCTCAGAGTCTACGTGTGCTGACGTAAAACGTCATCACAAACATTTAAATTTTTTTGTTTTAAATCTTAAACTAAACGTGTACTTTGGTAGACTTATCAATTCTGATTATGATTGGGCCATTTTTGGACGCAGTCCCCCTTTAAAAGTTTTGACCAATATTCTGTTAAATCGGTCATTAACAACAAAAATAAGTTAATTTCGATCAAATTTGATGTGTTTGTGATTTCCATACTAAAGATCTAACAAAAGATAAGTAGATGCAATCAGTCTATGTTTTAACTTGGGTATGATCGATCTTGACCATAATTTTTTCACTTGTAGTTTTTTAATTATGGGTTTAAGGTTCAGAAAAGACTAATTGAAATTTCGAAATAATAATTGAAATTCAAGTAAGCCAAATTAAAATTCAGATAAGCTTAACGGAGATTCTGAAAAACCCATTTGACATTAAAAAAAAACCCAATTATATTTCAAAGCAAAATCCACTAGAGAGGAAGAAGTTCGAAAAAACACAAATATCATTATTGTGGATCAGATAGTTTTACGATTTTAATTTTCTTTCGGAGTTTGATCCCATAGTATTATTTTTGCACTGTGTGTCCGTATGTAATGGTTTACCTAACCACCATTTTTCTCTAACACTTTATTGGGGGAGCTGAAATAAAAAAAAAACTAAATCCCTGAGGAGTGATGAAGTAAGTGAGTGAATAACAATAATATTGAAACTGAAAATCGCTTTTGAATACATACTTACATAACATCAATATACGGCTCAATGGATCCAAAAAATCATACTATCGTACGGATGTTGTATGAAGAAATATAACGACATCATCAGCAGCAGGAGCAATAGAAAGGCACGTAACATAGCACACACACCCATACTAAGGGTGGGATAGTGTTGTGTGAGATTTTAAGCAGCAGTATTTGGAATCGCTAGAACCCCTCATTTTGTGAGGTTCGTAAAAAAAGTGTATGAGCCAAAAAATGGGGGATGTCGGATAGGATCTAGGGGTCGCTCATCGGGGTCAAAGTTGGGCGTACATGGGAAAAAATCCACAAAAAGCCCCACAACTCCCCTGGTTTTGCCTGTAGAGGGGTCAAATGTGAGACCGACCCCCATTATTTTTTTGCCCCAAACACTTTTGCCAAATATACCTAAGCCCTATCTCCTCTCGTTAAGGGGGCTCCCATACAAAGGTTGAATGTTAAAAAATATTTGCTCCTACCTCTCTAGCTGTCCTAGAAGTGACCCTAGAGGAATCAAATATATCACCGACCCCCAATATTTTTTCATCCCCAACATTTTCTTAGAAGAGACATACCCTCTATCTTCAACCGTTAGGGTGGTCCCCATACATTTTTCTTATTTTTTCTTAATTTTTTTTATTAAATCAGCTCCTACCGGTCCAACGGTGCTACCTAGAGGGGTCATTAGCAAGACCGACCCCCATTTATTTTTAGCCCCCAACATTTCATCTGAACAAGCTAACTCCGTATCTTCAATTCCTAAGGGGTCTCCCACACAAAATGACATTTTTATAAAATTTGCTCCCACCGCTCTAACTGGCGCAGGGATGACCCTAAAGAATTTAAATGTATGACTGACCCCCAATATTTTTTTAGCCCCAACATTTTCCCCAAACAAACCTTCCCTCTATTTTTAAGCCTTAAGGGGGTCCCCACACATTTTTTTTTTATTTTTTTTTTATAAAATCAAAAAAAAGTTGTCCCCAATATTTTTTTAGCCCCAACATTTTCCCCAACAGACCTACCCCTTATTTTTAAGTCTTAAGGGGGTTCCCACACATTTTTTATAATTTTTGAATATTAACTCAGATCTTACCGCTCCCATGGTGCCTCTTAGGAACGGGAAATGCAGAGTGACCCCCAATAATTTTCGCCCCCCCCCACTTTTTGTCCCAACATACCTACGTCGTATTTCCACTTTGTTAGGGTAATGTTTTTTCCACTCCATTACGGCCCAGTAATATTTCCAGCGCTTGCTGGTAGTCCTCACAATTTTCCCAAGTGTTTGGACCGGAACCAATGAAATTTGTTGTTAATCCGAATCGTGCAAAAAAATTTGGTGTCTCTAATGTTATAAGTTCTGGATCTACTTGTTTCGATTCCATGTTAATTATTTTCACACCTTCGAATCCAACAACGTGTACTGGATGATCACGATCTTTGTTGCCCCTTTCGCCGCTATCCCCCGAGTCATAAACTTCCCCGATGTCATCGTCTTATTTTTCTTCGCTGCCTTCGTCGGACGATTCGTCCATCTTTTCGTCAGATAACTCTTCCTCTTCCTTATTTAACAAGAGATATTCGAATCAAATAGTGCAACTGCTTCACCACTGAGATACCAAAGATGTGAGAGAATCTCTTCTCCAATCGTTGAGACATCTTATTAATTGAAGCATAATTAGCAATCGCTTTAAAAAAATTCAAATCATTATTTGGAGGTTCTATTGCTTTAGAGGCGTTAATCCAAAATTTAACGTAAATTGTTTTTGGTCAAACCTAAAACATTTTTGGGCAATATATGCCTTTTGCCATCCATCGAGCATGACTGATGGATCCTGGTGAGCTAAAATGATTATTAGGAATATTTTCACCAAGGTATAATAAAACAATTTCAAGAAACTCCTTGAAGTTGTCTCTGGGTCGCTTTTCCTTAATTTGAGCACAACAAAACAACTTGATGCAGTTTGGTATTGAGCTGGTATTTTGCCAGCCACTTTCTAATCTTCTATGTCAGGACTGGTTTGTCTTTTATTTTTATTTTCCCACTGCTCTTTAAAACGAGCAAACATTGGTACTCCTGGTCCAGACGTTTTGCGTATTTGGTTTCAAACACTTATTAGGAACTATAGGAGCGGAAAGAGCTGATTTTATAAAAAAAGTGTTGCTACTTATTGTACTTTTGTAAATTCTAAACACTCCAACGTTTGGTTCCAGTACCATTACGAATTTTGTTTTACTAAGGGGAGAACCCTTACAAAGTGGAAATACGCCGTAGGTATGTTCGGAAAAAATGTGGGGAGCAAAAGCTAATGGGTAAGTCTGCATTCCCTAGTAGGCACCATGGGAGCGACACGATCTGATTTTATAAAAAAATAAAAAATGTGTGGGGACCCCCTTAAGACTTAAGAATGGATTTGTTTGGGTAAAATGTTGGGGCTGAAAAAATATTGGGGGTCAGTCATACATTTAACTTCTCTAGGGTCACCCCTGTGCCAGTTAGAGCGGTGGGAGCAAATTTTATAAAAATGTCATTTTGTGTGGGAGACCCCTTAGGGATTGGAGATAGCGAAGTGACATATTCAGAAGAAATGTTGGGGGCTGAAAATAAATGGGGGTCGGCCTTGCTAATGACCCCTCTAGGAGGCACCATTGGACCGATAGGAGCTGATGTAATAAAACAAATTAAGAAAAAATAAAAAAAATGTATGGGGACCACCCTAAGGGATGAAAATAGAGGGTAGGTATGTTCTAAGAAAATGTTGGGGTTGAAAAAATATTGGGGGTTGGTCATATATTTGGTTCCTCTAGGGTCACTTCTTGGACTGCTAGAGTGGTAGGAGCAAATTTTTTAAAAAATTAAACCTTTGTATGGGAGCCCCCTTAGGAAGTGGAGATAAGGCGTAGGTGTGTTCTGCAAAAGTGTTCGGGAGGAAAAAATAATGGGGGTTGGTCTCACATTTGACCCCTTTAGGGGCAGAACCAGAGGAGTTGCGGGGCTTTTTGTATATTTTTTCCCCTTTACGCCCAACTTTGACTCCGATGAGCGACCCCTAGATCCTATCCGACCTGCCCCATTTTTTGGCTCATGCATTTTTTTTACGAACCTCACAAAATAAGCGGTTCTAGCGGGTCGAAATCGGAAACTCGTGCACTATCCCACCCCTAACCCATACCCATTCACAAAATCACACACACTCAACAGGAACCCTTAGTAAAGTTATAGCAATGTAGAATAGTAGAAAAGTCGAATGAATAGCTAACAGGACGAATTATGCATGTATTTAAATATATATGAGCATGTGTGTGTGTGTACTTTTATGTTTGAGTTTAAATATTGTTTTTTTGAGGTTGATATTGTACAAAAAAAAAAAAAATAATAATAATAAAGGAAAAGATAACCAACTACAACAATAATACAAAAAGTACGTTATAATGGATGTATATATTTTTTGTACAATAAAATTGTATCAAATTGTTGTAAACAGCACAATTTTATTTAATTTTTTTTTTCTTTTTCACTTTTGCTTTATTTATAAGGGTAAACGAGGGAGAAAAGGATTAATATACAAGTAAGTATTACAAAAAAAATCTTTTAAATATTTTTTTTTTTTACAAAAAAGGGTTAGTTGAACAATCAGGGCAAATTCGAAGGTAAGTGAGTGACTGACTGAACGAAGGAATCGTATCGTTTGTTGTTGCGTATAGTATGATGTTGCTGATTTTGCCCTCCTCAATCTATTGTTGAACATAAGTTTACAAATATTGTGTAACTTCAAAATATGATTCCACTGAAATGTTTAAGAAAGGAATCTGTTCCAAATATTATAATATAATCAATAAATACAAAAACATACATGGTATAAAAAGAAATAAAGTAGGACGCCTGCTGGGTGACTGACTGATTGAATACACTACATAATATTATGTATGTATTACTTACGAGGGAAGTATCTAAACTCTTGTGAACCGATTTGCATGAAACTTAAAATATAGAAAAAAAGAGACAATTCAATATCAGTCATACCGGGGAATGGCGAAAAAATCGTTATTTCGGGGGCTATTTATGTGAAGCCATAGACCTACGATATCAAGATGAATACGAAATAATCCTTATTAAATTTAATTCGACACACATTTTTACTCTAGACGATATTCCTGTTACGTAAGGTTGGATTGGCGTTCACTCGGAAGCAATAAGGCCTATTGTGATTCTCTTAATTCTAATTCCCTACTTCCTCTCTGATACAAAGTTATAATTTTTAAACCACCCCGATTCTCTAAGGTATTCTGCTAGAGACGTCAATGAGACATCGTTTAAACAATCCAGGTCATTGAAAAATCTTTGCCCAAAATGTTTAAGTCGGCTTCTCATTAGACCCGGACATTCACATAACAAGTGTTTCACCGACTTCTCCTCCTCCATTTCCCCACAACTTCTACAATAGTCCCTATCAGAAGTACCCATACGCACGGCCATCTGGACCATTATACAGTGTCCTGTAACTACTCCTACTAATATGCTAACCACAGGGCTCTCGATAGCCTGCACGCACTCAGTGATATCAACCTGTCCTTCATTCTATTCTCAGATATCCTATCAATTTCGTTAATCAATTTCACTATAGGAACCGAGATGTCAGGTTCTACACGTCCCCCCCCCCCGATTCCGAGCCATTTCTTGCACATTCATCAACCAATTCGTTCCCAGCGACCACACTAATTCCAGGGACCCAGATTATCTTAAGTGTGTGCTGACTGATTCGCCGAAGGGCTTGTATACAATTTCTAACCATTCCCGATTTTACATTGTTTGATTCTAAAGCTTAAGAGCTGCAAGACTATTCACGAAAATGTTAATAATGCAACGACGAAGGTCCCAACTGCAAGTACCATAACCTGGAAAACACTACACTTATCCGGAAGTCTCAATGAGGCCCCGATTCCGAGGCATTCAGAGTAAACTTCCGAATCCTTACCCATCTCTATTTTTAATCCGTCCGTAAAGATTGAGATCTCATTCTTTGACGTAACAGAGTTTTCCGTCCAGTCTTCCCAAGTCGGTATAGGGACTTCGAAGGTCCTGTAAAAGTTATGGTTGAATAGACTGGCATTTTTTTGTCATCTTTCCATTTTCCCAAGTGTCCGGGCAAATTTTGATTGTCCTAGGTCTAAAACTTATGTGGTACAAATTTGAGGTCAATCTGATTAAATTAACCCATGGCGGTCAAAGTTTTGGATTTTTGAAAAATTTTTAAAAATAAAATTAAAAAAATTTTATCTTTCGACACATCATATTTGTTAATTTCGATGCGCTGATCACGAATATCAAAAAAAATTAAAATCGGTCGAACAGTTTTCGAGATATCGCCATTTCAAATTTGTAAAAAATTACGGTTTTTTTTCCTACGTTCAAGAAATTTTTTAAAAAAAGTCTCAAAATTTCATTCCGCCGACCCTTTTTTAGAGCTTGAGACAATCTTTCATTTAAAACTAATTTGAGCCAAATCGGATCATTTTAAGCCGTGGCGCCCATCGATCAAAGTTTTGGCTTTTAAGAAACTTTTTACCAAAAACCCTTAACTTTGATCGAAGAGAGCCCATTGGCGTAGGAAGCCAACATTTCTGGGGGGGGCTAAAGCCCCCCTAGATTTTTTTTAATTTTTTGGTATTTTTTTTTTATTGAAAAACCCAGACCTATTCCGGAAGCGTTCCCTTTAACATGCGTCTAGGTGTCCTAGAAACGAATGCCGCCCGAAAACGGTTAAAAATTCATATTTTTTTTTTTTAAATTTTGATTCTGTAGTTTTTTCGGAAATTTAGAACTCCCAGATATGTTTTGAGAATGAACGATTTTTAATGTTTTTCCTATAGTAAAATCATTAGATTAGATTGATTGCAAAAGTTGATGATTATTAGTCAAAGCTCTCAGACTCTTTCTTTCAATAACTTTTGTCTATAAAAAACCCCTTAGAATTTAGAAACTTGTTTAAATCAACGAAGTTAAAATGTTTTCCTGAAGGTAAAACCCTAAGATTCGGTAAAGTTTCTATTACTGACAAAAACATCAGATTCATATAAAAACTTTTTTCAATAATTCAGACTATTTTTCAATGGGAAAAACTATTAGATCTTATATAATAATCATTACGAGTCCTTAAGACTCATTGAATAATCATAACGAGTCCTGAAGACTCATTACATATTATTATTTATTGTTTCAAAAATTAATGAAATCATTAAATTATTAAAAAAATTGTGAATGATTCAAATTCTGGGGGGGGGGGCTAAAATTATTCTGGGGGGGGCTAAGCCCCCCCCCAGACAGGGCTATCTACGCCAATGAGAGAGCCACGGGTTAAAATGATCGGATTTGGCTCCAATTAAGCTTAAATGAAAGACTGAATAAAGCTCTATAAAAGGGTTAAAATAATGAAAATTTTAGAGTTTTTAAAAAAAAAAATTTAAAACGTTGGAAAAAACCCCCCATTTTGCAATTTTTTGGCAAATTTTAAATGGCGATATCTCGAAAACCGTTCGACCGATTTTATAAATTTTTTGATATTTGTATTCAGCATGCTAAACTTAATAAAAATAATGTATCGCAAGATATTTTTTTTTTATTTTTTCATTTTCAAAAATCCAAAATTTTGGTGGAAATTTTCCAAAAGTCCAAAACTTTTGGGGTTAAAATGATCGAATTTGGCTCATATTAGTTTTAAATGAAAGATTCTCTCAAGATCTACAAAAGGGCCGGCGGAATGAAATTTTGGGACTTTTTTTAAAAAATTTCTTAAATGTAGGAAAAAACCGCCATTTTTATGAGAGTATCTTAAGCGCTGATTCCATGAGTTAGCTAATCGTTGGTAAAAAACTTACCTTTTATAAGGATCACAATGTCGTCAGCGTAGGCAACCACCTTAATACCCATTCCGTTGAGTGAATCGAGGATCTCATTTATTACAAGATTCCACAGAAGAGGAGAGATAACTCCCCCTTGTGGAGTGATCCTTGTAACTACTTTCCTCGCTTCTCCATCACCTAGTTTCGAGTTAAATGCCCTGCTTTTTAGGATGTTGCCCGTCCATAAAGTAATCCGTGTGTCCGTGCCCGTATTCTGTGGGGCATTAGGAATTGATTATATTTTGACATTGTTGAACGCACCTTCCAAAAATGATGAGAAAACACTCTCTTTTTTGTGAAGAGTATCCCCAATCAGCCCGACAACATAGCTTAAAGCCGCTTCAACAGACCTACCTTTAAGATAGGCATGTTGGGCCCCACTGAAATGGTCTGATTTGAGGGTAATTCTCACATGGACATCTACCATTCTTTCCAGTGTTTTCAATACAAACGATGACATGCTGTACTCTGTAATTCTTTGCGGTATTGTGGTTTATCTTTCCCGCTTTGGAAATATACCATCAGACCCTGCCGATTTGTAGGGCTTGAAAGAGCGAACCGCCCACGTTATCTTGCGATCGTCCACCATTGTTCTGATGAATACATTGACCGGAATTGTAGTTGCTGAAAGTGTACCCAAGGGAATATCTATTTTGACCTCGTTTCTGCAACCCGGAAAATTGCTATCCATTAGAAGTTCAATGGTTTCCTGACAGCTTTCTGCAAAGGATCCATCTGGCTTATTAAAAAATCCTGTTAGTTTGGAGTTACTGAAATTTTCCCGAAGATCCCCATTGTTTCATAAGGGGGCAACGAAATTTTTAAACACTGACATGACCGATAAGCCGATACACTCCAACCCAAAATCATTTATAAATATTTTAAGTTTCAAGCAAATCGGTTCATAAGGGTTGGTATACTTCCCTTGTTAGTTTTGTCAGTTTGAGCCACACAGTTATGCACGTCCGCAATCTTGTTCGATAACAAAAATTGGAAAACATTAATATATAAAAATGTATCAGAGAACACTTATTGTTAGTAAAATTTCACATGGTTATGTAGATTTAAAATCCATAGTACAAAAATATTAAATATATTTTTGTACTATGGATTTAAATTTTTTTTAATGTAATTTTTTTATTTGGGTAAAAACTTAAAAAGAACTATTTTTCAAAAAATAAAAAACCGACAACTAATTATATTGCACCCTCCACTTCCAAGGGAGGGATTCCAATGAGCGCCCTTCGAATTTCATGAAATTTTTTGATATGTTGTTCGGAACAAAAATTTATCCATCCCAATCTCTTTTTCAAGTGAAGTGTATTTTTACGTTTTGTCCCTATCTGAACCAAATGGCTTAGAGTGCCATTTTTTATTTCAAAAAAGTTATTTTTCCCTATTTTGACTGCCGTCAAAAACTTGTATTCGGCTAGGGCTAAAACTTGTATGTTAAAAATTTGATGACAATCGGATTAAATTAACATATGAAGCCCAGCAATCAAAGTTTTGGATTTTTGCAATTAAAAAACAAGTAAAAAAGTTAAATTCGGCCTTGCCGAATGTAGTGATACCCTCCACAATTTCAAAAAGATTATTGAAAAAAATTTTATTTAAAAGGAAATTACTTTGAAAAAAAAAAATTTTAAAAAAATTTCCGCAAAAAAAAAATTGGAAAAAAATCCGCGATTTTTTTCTTTTTTTGTCAAAAAATATGTTCGTACTTGTTTAAATACCATTTGGTGTTCAATTACGTTCACATATGCCAACCAGCAGCCGAATTAAAGCATTTTGTATTTTTAGGTTATGTTGAATGTACTAAAATTTTGGAGGTGTCCTTACATTTTCGATCATAACTTTTGAACCGCTGAACCGATATCGCTCAAATGTAATACCAAACTTCTCGGGAGAACTTCCAAAAGCTATGTAAAGTTTCAGTCACCTCTGTGTAATATTTTGGCCGTGATCACCATTTCCACAGACAGACAGACGGACAGACGGACATCGCTAGAATGTCTTAAAATCGATCGGTGATCATGAATATATATACTTTATGGGGTCCCAGACCGATATTTCGATAAGTTACAAACGGAATGACAAACTTATATATACCCTCTATCACTAAGTGGAGGGTATAATAAAGAAAAAGTTTTGCGATACATCACCAACACTAATGTTAAACAATTTTTAAAATCTGTCAACCGGTTTTCGGGATACCGCTATTTTAAATTTGCACAAAATGGTGGTTTTTGCTACGTTCAGGAGTTTTTTTTTTTTAATCTCAAAATTTCTTTTCCTTAACCTTTTCATACAGTTTTGAGCCAAATCCAATTATTTTAACCCATGGCGCCCATCGATCAAAGTTTTGGATTTTTGGAAAGTTCCTCCAAAATATCAAATTGTTAAAAATTAAAAAAAATATCTTTTGATACATTACACTGTAAATAGGTGAAAATGATACACCAAAACGCTGAGACACGTCAACCCGATTTGAAAGGTTAGCTCAAAATCACGAGATATTTCGATTTTAAATTTGTAGTAGATTTAAGGCAAAAAAACTTAAAAAAACTGGTTAAAAACTAGTTTTTTTATCAAAAAAAAAAAAAAATTGTATGGGGACCACCTTAATAGAGGGTAGGTGTGTTCAGAGAAAATGTTTGGATTAAAAAAATATTGTGGGTCGGTCATACATTGTATTGATCTAAGGGTACTCGTAGGGCAGTTAGAGCGGTTGGAGCAAATTTTAAAAAATGTCATTTTGTGTGGGAGCCCCCTTAGAAATTGGAGATAGGGTATTAGTTTGTTCCGAAGAAATGTTAAGACGTAAAAATTAATGGGGGTCGGTTTTGAAAATGACCCCTCTATGACGCACCATTGGAGCAGTAGAAATGATTATAAGATTGGAAAATTACAATAAGTTTTTTTCAAAAAATTTAAAAAAATAGTAATAATCGTTATCCCACGATCCTACTAAGCAAAAAATTTGTAGAATCGATAGAAGTTTTACACAAAAAAATTTAAAAAAAATCAAAGAGTACATACATTTCAAAATTGAGATTTACAGGCCTATTCTCAGTTATGACTGGTTATGACTAATTTTATTATTTTGAAACTTCATATTCCCTGTGTTTGTTGTAAAAACAATTATAAAAAGTCTCAAAATTTAAAATTATTTGTCAATTTTGAGACGATGTGGGTAGCAGGTCTTTATTTTTTTGAAATTTTCAAACAAAATTTGAATTTTTTTATGATTGTTTACAACAACCACATGGAAAAAATTGAGTTATGATTGAGTTATGACTTTTTTTTGTGAATAGGCACCTTAAATTCTAAAACTTAAAAATCGTAAAAAAACAAAAATTTTTAAAAAAATGCTATTTGGACCATTATTGAAGAAGTTATGAGTAAGATAAACGTGAAATAAACACGTATGACTAACAAGGGAAGTCTCCCTGGTGTCACCCTCCGATCTTCATGAAATTTGGATGTGTTGTTAAGAACGAAAATTAATTTTTTTAGCGGCCCAAACTCATTTTTAGGGGAGGTCGATTTGTATGGGGGAAATTTACCTTTTTCAGATTTTTACGATTTACGCCTATTTAAACAAAATTAATGTAGGCATGTGTGGTATCAGATTAAAGGTATTAAAAATAACTATCGTGGTGCTAACAACGGGCCAAAGAAGTTAACATTTTTCGACTTTTTCTCAATATTACAAAAAGTTGTGCATGTTTGGACACGTTCTTAGCACACGTATTTAGGTTTTGCAAAGACCTTTCATTTGGTATGTAACATGACTAGGTTGCTTTGTATAATATAGGAGATAAACGAAAAAAACTGAAAAATGGCATTGTCTTCCCCCTTCCTATTTACCTCCAAAATATGAATTTGCGCCGCTAAAAAAAATACATGTCTCTTTATTTTTTCTGATCTACAAAATAAAACCAATTCCATAAAGATCCGCGGGTGACACTAGGGAGACTTCCCTTGTAAGACTAAGCAGTTTGGTATTGCATTTGAACAAAGTCGGATCAGCGCGCTCGGTTCAGCGGTTCAAAAGTTATGAAAGAAAATGTAAGGACACCTCAAAAATTTTGGTACTTCCAACATTACCTAAAAATACAAAATGCTTAATTTCGGCTGCTGGTTGACACATGTGAACAGAATTGATCACTGAATGATATTTAAAGAAGTACGAACATATTTTTTGACAAAAAAAAAATCGCGGATTTTTTTACCAACATTTTTTTTTTGCGGAAAGTTTTTTTTTTCAAAATTTTTTTTTTTCCAAAAAAATTTTTTTTCTCCAAAGTAATTTTCTTTTAAATAAAGTTTTTTGCAATAATAATTTTTGCATTGTGGAGACATTTGGCAAGGCCGAATTTAACTTTTTTACTTGTTTCATTTCCCTTCCTTTTTCCTTTCCGTTTCCCTTTCATTCTTTTTTTCCTTTCTTTTTTTTGAAATCGTTTTGGGAGGGGGGGGGGGGGGGGGTAGAAATCCCATTCTCCCTCCCTGGATCCGCACTTGGTAAAAGCTATATATATTCACATATATAAAAAACAATTTCCCCAAACCGACATTTAAAATCCTACTGATGATAACACTAACTGGAGTGTTTGAAACCGGGAATACCAGAATGTCAATAATTTTTAAAAATTCAATTTTTAAAAATTAAATTTTTCTTCTACATTTTTTCAACTTGAACCCTTATAGAAAAACGACATTTTTTGAACAAATGAAACAATTTTCAGTCCGCCTCCTTTTGTTGGCGTGAATGAAAAATAATAATTTAAATAATGATGAAATGGTTTTAATATTGATGTAATTGTATTAATGAAGTGGAAAACTTGTTGTAAACAAACTTACCAACATTTATCAAGTGGGGGAAAGTGCCTCCCAATATGGTAATATTAAAAGATAACAATTTTTAGACTTGATAACACAGCGCGAAAAAACTGACCACTATTTTAGAAAACAAGAGGTGTGACCAACGTTTCAATATACAGGGTGATTCAGTCACGACCCGCCGAATTTTACCAGCGTATTCCTTGGCTCATTTCATGAAAATGTGTCCATTACGACCATCCCCGAAAATGCAAGTGTGCGAAATGGCAGCGGTTTGAACATTTTCGGATTGGTGGTCGGAGGGTAGTAGGGTAAAATTGATAACTTCTGAACCAGGGGTCCAATTTTTTTGTTTTTGGGCTTGTTGGAAAGTTCATTAGGAGATCTTTCAGAATCAATAACATAAAAATTAAAAAAAGGGTGAAATCGTCGAGATACAGAGCTTTTAAAAATAAAATTTGAATAAAAGACCTAAGAATTTGCACATAACGTCAATTTGCTCCGCGAGATGGCAGGTAACTTATCTTTTTTTTCTCTAAAAAGATAGCCCTACCTCTTACCTTTCCAATATGCCGTAAAAGAAGCCCAGAAGTCTTACCGTTCCAAAGTTATGACCATTTGACTTCAAAAAATTTTAATAAAATAAAATTTAAAATTGTTAATTTACAAAAACAAATCAATTGTGCTGTTATTTCGCCTCCAAACCCAAAAAAATTGATTGCATTTTAGTCAAATGGTCATAACTTTTGAACAGCAAGATGTCTGGGCTTCATTTAGGGCATTTTGGAAAGGTAAGAGGCAGAGCTATTTTTTATGAGAAAAAAAAACATAAGTTACCTGCCATCTGGCTGAGAAAATTGAGGTTATGTGCAAATTTGTATGTCTTTTTTTTCAAATTTTATTTTAAAAGCTATGTATCTCAACCAAGGTTGGTTACCGAAACGAATAACGGTAAGGGTAACGGTAACGGTATCTAATTTTTATTTATTTCGGTAAAGGTAACGGTAAGTGTTTTCAAATCGTTTCGGTAACGGTATGTACCGGTACCGAACCAACCAAACCGGTACGTACCGGTATTATTAATTTAGTTAAAAATTTGAAAAAAGATAGAACTGAAAGCTAAAAATATTTTATAGACCCAAAAACCAGTATAGATTTGATATGATTATTATTTTTGTCATTTATTTTATGATAATTTGCAAATTATAAATTTAAAATAATGTTAGCAATTTGATTTTATTTTTTTGTTCGTTAAAATCCCTTAAAACAGGTAAAATTTTGAATACCGGTACAATACCGGTAACTTCTAATAATTATAACGGTAAGGGTAACGGTATTCTAAAAATATTTTTAGCGGTATCAGTAACGGTAACGGTATTCGATTTGAAAGGGTTTTGAATCGGTAACGGTATAATAAGGGTAACGGTAACCAACCATGATCTCAACGATTTCACTTCATTTTAATTTTTTTGTAACTGATTCTGAAAGGTCTCCCAATGAACTTTCCAACAAGCCCAAAAACAAAAAAATCGGACCCTTGGTTCAGAAGTTATAAATTTTAACCTAATACCCTCCAACCACCAATCCGCATATTTTCAAACCGCTGCCATTTCGCACATTTGCATAATCGGGGATGGTCGTAATGGACATATTTTCATGAAATGAGCCAAGGAATACGTTGGTGAAATTCGGCGGGTCGTGACTGAATCACCCTGTATTTAAGACATGCTGATTCGAATGGCGTACTCCGTTTTTCGATGTATGGTACAGTTTTCTTGCAAAATGTCGTTAAAGATTTGCTGATTTCGATTGTATGGCATGGAAAACAAAGATATGACTTGTAGCAATATTTGTATTCAAAGTTGGTTTAAAGTTTTTCATCTTAAGCCCTTAAATTGGCGAATTTCTTCATTACAATACGAATAGTGAACAAAAAACAGCTATGTTATATGGACCATCATGATGAAAATCGCGAAAAACCGTTTTTTGGAATATGGCATCATCACTTTACGAGATGATTTAAGGCTCCATCTTTTAGTATATAATATGTGAACCTTAAACAATTAACTGACCAAAAATTTGGCGAAAAAAGTTTTCATTTGCTAAAGTTATCTTAACAAAAACTATAATTATTGTAGAGTTAATACTGAAATAATAGTTTTTGTTAAGATAACTTTTGCAAATGAAAACTTTTTTGGCCAAAATTTTGGTCAGTTAATTGTTTAAGGTTCCCACATGCTCCTTATAGGAACTAAAGGAACTAATATATGGGGGTTTTCGTGTCAACTGACACAACTTTTGAAACCGATGTCTTCCGATCGGGATGAAATTTGCACCAAGGTTAGTCCTATTGGATAGTAGTTCAGGCACAATTTTTCAACGACATCGGTCAAGGACTTTCTGAGTTAGAGGCGGTCGAAGTTTTACATTTTGGCCAAAGAGGTGTTTATTCCCATCCATGTAACTTCTTACCTATTGTTTTTAGCAAAATGTGTCCCAAATAGTATAGATAGCTATTTCTTCAGTCTTTTGAAAAAAAATATAAAAAATTAAAAAAAAAAATTTTTTGATTTTTTTTTTTTTTAATCCAAAACTTTTTTGACCTTTTCCTCAAATTGGGCCCTTTTTTTTTGTTTTTTTTTGATTCTAAAAAAAGCTTATTTTATTTCCTTTAAGACCTATGGGGTCGCTTAGTGGGATGCGAGTGGGATATCTATGAAAAAATTTTTTTTGTAACTTTGGACCACAAAAAACGGTTCTTAAATTTGCACTATTAGGCGTGAGAAAGCTAACCAGTTTTCGATTTTAATTCGCGATACCCTCTTATTTTATAGGTTCGAAAAAGAAAGCATGAGCCAAAAAATGAGGGCGGTGGGGTGGGGTCATATGGCCCCACGTCGGGGTCAAAGTTAGGCGTTAAGTGGTAAAATACCTCAAAAAGCCCAACAACTGCCCTACACACGCCCCTGGAGGGGTGCAATGTGAGACGAACCCCCAATAATTTTCACCCCCCAACATTTTTCTTGAACATACCTAACCCCTATTTCCAATTCCTAAGGGGGCTCCCATACAAAATGACATTTTTTAAAATTTGCTCCTACCGCTTTAACTGTCCATAGGGTGCCCCTAGAGAAGTAAAATGTATGACCGACCCCCAATATTTCTTCAACTCCAACATTTTCTCAGAATATACCTACCCTTTATTTTCAACTCTTAAGGGGGTCCCCATACATTTTTTTTATTTTTTTTATTAGTTTTTAAAGATACATGTTTTTATAATGTATGGGAGCCCCCTTAGGGAGTTGAGATAGGGTGCTATTATGTTCGGACAAAATGTTGGTAACTTAAAATTAATGGGGGTTGGTCGTAATTTTTACCTCTCTAGGAGGCACGGTAGGGGCGGTAGGAGCTGGTTAAATAAAACAAATTTATAAAAAAATAAAAAAATGTATGGGGACCACCTTAAGGGTTAAAGATACATTGTAGGTATGTTCGGAAAAAATTTTGGAATTAATAAAATAATGGAGGTCCGTCATACATTTGGCTCCACTTGGGGCACTTTAGGGTAAGTTAGAATGGTAGGAACAATTTTTTTTTAAATGTTTTGTATGGGAGCCCCCTTAGGAATTGGAAATAGGGGTTAGGTATGTTCAAGAAAAATGTTGGGGGCTGAAAATTATTGGGGGTTCCTCTCACATTGCACCCCTCCAGGGGCGTGTCTAGGGCAGTTGTAAGGCTTTTTAAGGATTTTACCACTTAACGCCCAACTTTGACCCCGATGTGGGGCCGTATGGCCCCTCCCCACCGCCCTCATTTTTTGGCTCATGCTTTCTTTTTCGAACCTATAAAAATTAGAGGGTATCGCGAATGAAAATCGAAAACTGGTTAGCTTTCCCACGCCTAATAGTGCAAATTTAAGAAGCGTTTTTTGTGGTCTAAAGTTAAAAAAAAAAAATTTTCATAGGTATCCCACTCGCATCCCACTAAGCGACCCCATAGGTCTTAAAGGAAATAAAATAAGCTTTTTTTTGAATCAAAAAAAAAAAAAAAAAAAAAAGGGCCCAATTTGAGGAAAAAGTCGAAAAAATTTTGGATTTAAAAAAAAAAAAATCAAAAATTTTTTATAATTTTTTTTCAAAAGACTGAAGAAATAGCTATCTATACTGTTTGGGACACATTTTGCTAAAAACAATAGGTAAGAAGTTACATGGATGATAATAAACACCTCTTTGGCCAAAATGTAAAATTTCGACCCCCTCTAACTCAGAGAGTCCTTCACCGATATCGTTGAAAAATTGTGTCTGAACTACTATCCAATAGGACTAACTTTGGTGCAAATTTCATCCCGATCGGAAGACATCGGTTTCAAAAGTTGTGTCAGTTGACACGAAAACCCTCATATATATATACATATCTTTGTTTTCCATGCCATACAATTTAAAAATCATTAACTTTGCAAATTTTTTTGATGAACAAAAAATTTAAAAAGACCTGTCTTATGTAAGCCTCCTTTGCGCAAAGCAAATGGAGGTTGGGCTAGAAATGATACTGAAAAAGGAAATCTGTTTGTTGAGCACTTGAAAAATGTATTCACACCAAATGAATCAAGTGTTATAGTAGAGTTGCCACTAATTTTACCCCAGCGCATAGCAGTACCCGTTAGGTTTGAGATGCGAGAGGTCGAAAAGGCAGTTTGTGAATTAAACCCCAAAAAGGCATTTGGTATTGATAAGATCAGTAATAAAATGCTTTTGGAGTTACCCCGAATAGCATTAAGAATAATTCTTTTTATTTTTAATGCTATATTACGCCTACAACATTATCCCCCAGAATGGAAAATTTCTCTCGTTAAAATGATACCCAAGCCAGGCAAAGATCACACAAAAGTGGAATCATATAGGCCTATCAGTCTGTTATCCAATTTATCAAAACTTTTTGAAAAACTGTTACTGAACATATTAACAACTCATGTCGCTCAGAACAACTCTATCCCCGATCACCAGTTTGGATTCAGAAAGAAACATGGCACAATTGAGCAAGTTCATAGACTGGTAGGTGAAATTAGAAGAGCCTATGAAGAAAAAAAATATTGTTCCGCACTTTTTATTGATGTCTCACAGGCGTTCGATAAGGTTTGGCATGAGGGTTTGCTCTATAAGTTAAAAAATATGTTACCACCAAATACACATACATAAGTTACTCGAAAATTACATAACAGATCGTAAGTTTACAGTGAAGGAAAACGATTTTGTCAGTACCCCGCAAATCATACAAGCTGGAGTTCCACAAGGTAGTATTTTGGGACCGCTTTTGTATATTTTGTACACCTCTGATATGCCAACTAATCGAAATACGCATACCTCCACATTTGCAGATGATACAGCTATTTTAAGCTCCCATAACAATCCACTTGAAGCAACTCGAATTTTGCAAAGTCACATTCTTGAATTAGAATACTGGTTAAATAAGTGGAAGATTAAAGTGAACGAGCAGAAATGCATCCACATAACGTTCACGTTAAGACGAGAAACTTGTCCCCAAATTCGGATTAATAATGACATTGTACACATTGTACTGGTTAAATAAGTGGAAGATTAAAGTGAATGAGCAGAAATGCATCCACATAACGTTCACGTTAAGACGAGAAACTTGTCCCCAAATTCGGATTAATAATCACATTGTACCTCAACATACAACGGTTAAGTACCTCGGAATTCATCTGGATCTTCGTCTTACGTGGAAAGACCATATAGATGCAAAATTAACCCAAATGAAATTGAAAACTATTGCAGTTAATTGGCTAATTGGGAGAAACTCGAAACTTAAGTTAGACTGTAAACTATTGATCTACAGCTCGATTATAAAACCTATATGGTGCTATGGTATTCAGTTATGGGGCACTGCCTCTGCGTCTAATGTGGACAAAATACAAAGAAAACAGAACAACATTTTGCGAATGATTACTGATGCCCCCTGGTATGTTAGAAACTTGAACATACACAGAGATCTAAATGTTTCCCTTGTTAAAGATGAAATTGGTAAACATACCCAAAACTACTTACGAAAACTGGAATCACATCCAAACAATTTAGCACGCAATCTTCTGAATAATCGTGGTCACCAACGACTTAGAAGGAGGGCCACTGCTGACTTGGCACACTAAAGTGAAGGATGATGCTTTTGAAAACATTGGATAATTTATGAGCAAATGAAATTTTGTCTGGCACTGGCTGGACTTAATATTAAGTTATATTAGTTTAAGGATTTGAATACTTATTGTTAGTTCACATAATTTTAGTGAAGATTCAATAAAATAAATGAATGAGAAAAAAAAAAAAAGCAAATCTTTAACGACATTTTGCAAGAAAACTGTACCATACATCGAAAAACGGAGTACGCCATTCGAATCAGCATGTCTTAAATATATTGAAACGTATATTGAACTCTTGTTTATTTTTTTGTGTTCCGCAGTGTAATAGAGATTCTCAAAAAAAAATTAATTTACAAAATTTTAAACAGTTTTTTTTTTCCACATCTAAGTCATAAAGAAAATTTAGGTATTAATGGTCCAAAAATGCATGTTCGTCATTTTAGTAAAAGTTTAGTTTAAATTTAGTCTAAAGTCGATGTTGCCAATGATTTTATTAAACCGAAAATGTCGATAAAATTATAAAAAAAATAAAAAATAACACAAAAGTAGTTGGAACTTTATTGAGGAAAAAATTACTCAAAACTTACACAAAAAATGTCATTTTCCAAAAATAATCTAAGGATTTTGAATTGAATTTGTCTCACTTTTGGATAATTATTCAGAAAGTGGCAACACTGCAAACGGCCCTGTAATTTTTTTTTACATATTGGAGGGTATGAAAGATTGGCACAGTCGAATTTAACTCTGTCACTTGTTTTCGTTATTAAAGATTTAATAATTTATTTTGTTAATATGTTCTCAACAGGTAAATAATAAATTTCGATGTCCACGGTAACAAGGGGTATCGAAATCGTCTAGTTGAGTTGTATGCTGTCTGCCAAAAGACTACGTTAAGTTTAAATTTACAAGAATGCTCGCTGCTGGTCAACCAAGGGAACACAAGTTTTACTTTAGTTCCAATACATTTTTATTTATTTAGTAATGTTAAAGTGGTTCATGAGGTTGACTTAAAAGAATCACAATTTTATCACCAAGCATTTCTACATGATCTTACTAGAACGTATACCTGTTCTAAAAACAACCAAGAAAATGTCAACTTCTTGTTGAAGAATAATTTTTTATACACGCCTTAAAATATTGAAAATTAATTAATTATGATCTTCAACAATTATCCAGAAAAACAAAGGATATTTTACCCTATACTTACACGTAAAAAGTGTTAATGTTTAATTTAACTTGACTTGAGTATTGTTTACGCGAAGAAACGTTTTTTCTTTTTTTTTTATTAATTTTAAGTTTACCCTTTTTAAATATTACGCGGTGTACAGAGAGAAGAGTGAAGTTACTCGTTACTCGTAACTTTCAACTCCAATCTCATGTCCCTTTCAAGTTAAAATGAATTTTTATACCGGTCAGTTGTTAATTTACAAGAATCAAGAAAGGTTGGTATTACACCAAGTAATAAATACTGTTGAATTAAAACCCCATACTAATCCCCACATGTTTTATTTGTTACAATATTTGGGATAAAATTGTTTACACCCCCGCACATACATTTTTTGGTCCTTCGAACCGGATTACAAAATTGTAAATATTTTTACCCCAAATACTTTAATTCCAGAAAGTATTTAAAACACATCAAATATTTAAAACCCCCGTGAACATATCACATCCCCCCTTTGGAAATATCATTGGATTTAAACTGAGGACTACCCCGTAAAAAACACCGCAAAATTAACTACATAAAATATTAAAAAGTAAGTGCAAAATATTTTAAAGTCAAATCAAAAAAGAAGCAGACAACAATATTCATATAGTTTAAAGTGAGAGGAAAAAAAAATTAGTATAAAGTGTAAAACAAAAATTCCAAAAAACTGTGCTCTTTTTTTATTAAAAAAAAAAAAACAAAAAAAACACAACCCGTTACATATATTCTGGTTTTTTAGAAAAAAAAAATTTCCCTCACTTATTAGAAACAAAATCCACATCAAGTAATACAACAGATATTCATGATTTTAACTTAATACATGTTAATTGCTAACATAGTGCATTCTCTTAAACTCTTTAAAATATTGTTTATCGATGGTCAAAATTGCAAGTTCTTAACATTCAGTATAACAGTTGAGTTTAAGGGAGACAAACTTCTACAATTTCAAAAGAGTAGCTGTACAGTGATTTATAAGAGATACGACAACTCAACTAACTGATTTTTTGTTTTGCTGCTTCTGTAATGAAAATAACATTTTGATCGAACCTCTCCTAAGTACAAATCTTTAAGAAATATAACAGTTTGAAATACATTTATATTTCGGCGTTGCAATCAAACTTTAGTTTAGCTTGATACACTTAAGAGCAATTCTGTAGCACTATCAACAAATATTGAAGTACATATTGGATAATAATATTAATACTTTGTGCAGTTTTGCTGTTGTTGCACTTATTTTAATAATTTGGTAACAAAACATTTTTTACATTTTCAACATATTTTTAACAATAATCTGTTAAAAAAAAAAAAGTTTCATACATTCGATTACTACACCAGTTTCACCCCTACATTTTTTTCTTTTTATTCGTGGAACGTTGACTACGTATTTTTTTATTACTAATATTTACAATATCATCCAACTATGACTGAGCTAGAAAATCTTATTTATGCAGGTGATAAATTATTAGAATTTAAAACTTATTTTGAGAAAATTCCTCTTAACGTCCACTCCACTCATACCTTAGAGGTTCATAGAGATGAAATTTTGCATCTGTGGGCAGAGTTTAGGTCATGCTATGATGCAGTTTTATTCAAGTTCGACGCTGAAGACCAAAAAGAAGGGGTTACACTTGCATCATTAAAAAATCGATTCTTTTCTACTTTC
The DNA here is from genome assembly GCA_963921195.1 of Pegoplata infirma. Taxonomy (NCBI): domain Eukaryota; kingdom Metazoa; phylum Arthropoda; class Insecta; order Diptera; family Anthomyiidae; genus Pegoplata; species Pegoplata infirma. The sequence continues at coordinate 165,923,050 of OY992540.1, read as the reverse complement.
GAAGCTCACGTGAATGTGCTCTCAAAGGTCAACGAACTTCTTGATGGTATCTGCCAAAAAAGTCTCCCAGCTAGCGATTCACATCCACTCTCGGACTCTAAAGAATCTTCTAACAATGTACCGCCTTCAAACGTTCAACCGTCTTCAAACCCCCTACTTGATATGATACCAAATATTTCTTTGCCTCCATGTGACAGCGAAGTATTTGGTGGAGATTACGCCTCCTGGCCGACTTTTCGTGACATGTTCACAGCCCTATACCGTAATAACAAACGTTTATCTCCCGTTGAAAAGTTGTGTCATTTATTAAAAAAGACTCAAGGAGAGGCTCGCGATATCGTAAAAACGTGCCCGCTAACTAATGACGGGTTCGAGTTGGCTTGGAAGAATCTCGTTGAGCGTTACGAGAATGAAAGGGTGCTTATTAATGCACAACTCAAGTCCCTTTTCGGCATATCACAAGTTGTTAAAGAGACTGGGCCCAATATAAAGCGCGTTCAACGCACAATTAATGATTGTGTCACCAACCTGAATCTGCTCGACTTAGATACAGATTGTAAAATTTTTGATCAAATAATCATTTATGTATGTTCCACTTGTCTGCCAGATATTACGCTTACTTTATGGGAACAGCACTTCCGTGCTAGTCAAGAAAGGATTCCATCTTGGAAACAAATGGATACTTTCCTGACATTTAGATATCAGACGCTTGAGACTGTTGCGGACATGCGAACTTCTTTACCGGGTTCAAGCAACTCAAATAGCCGTAGATCGTCTGGCTCGAGAAAATCTAGCCCTGCGGAGCAGAAAAAACTTAATAGTTATCAAACCAATATTTCAAACAATCGACCAGCTAAATGTTTTTTATGCAAGGACTCACATCCCCTTAGACAATGTCCTGTATTTTTAAAGATGTCAATTGAGGAACGTTTAGCTGCTGTCAAAAAAGAGAAAAGATGTACAAATTGCCTTGCGACTTCTCATGAGTTCAAGAAGTGTAAAAGTCAGAATGTATGCAATATATGTCGTCAAAGACATCATTCCCTTCTTCATCGAGCGGACTCAAACCAACTTGCCGTTGTGCAATATACCCCGCCTCCTACCGCTTCTGCCCCTCACGTTAATACACCTTACGTGAATACCCCTCACGTTAATACGCCATACGTGAATACCACTCACGTTAATACCCCTCACGTTAATACACCTTACGTGAATACCCCTCACGTTAATACGCCATACGTGAATACCCCTCACGTTAATACCCCTCACGTTAATACACCTTACGTTAATACCCCTCCTGGTAATACCCCTTCAGTTAATCCCTCCCAGGTTAGTAACACTCATGTTAATAACCCTCAAGTGAAATCCGATAATATCGCTTGTACCTCAGCTGCGGCATCGCAAATGCGACAATCGTATTCTACCCAAATACAGTCCACTTCTAATTCCACGGTTGTACTTGGTACCGCTCTTGTTGATATTTGCATTGATGATATTAGATGTACTGTTCGTGCATTGATCGACTCGGCTTCAGAGGCTACTTTCATCTCAAAGAAACTTCAGATGAAACTTTTAATAAAAACGCGATTATCGCAAACAGAAGTTCACGGTCTTAATGATGCATTGACCGCTACATCTACTCAGATTTGTCATATTCAGATTGGTTCTCCGATTGATAGTTCTTTTAAAATTTATGCTGATGCATATGTCGTTAAAAAACTTACTGGTCAACTGCCCTACCACTCTTTGTCAACTTTAAAAAGTTCAAACTTTTCAGATCTGCAAATGGCAGATAAATATACTCATAAATACAGTGACATTGATTTACTTCTTGGTGGAGATGTATACCCGAAAATAATTCGAAACGGTTTACGATGGGATCATGATCAGTCTTTAGTTGCACAGCAAACTGCGTTTGGATGGATCGTTACTGGAAAAGTAGGATCAAAACCCAGAATCGACTCTGTTTCTACGTTTTTTAATGAAATTTCGTTGAATAATCAACTGAAACGATTCTGGGAATTAGAGGAAATTCCTAATAAACCACAAGTTTCGGATGAAGATATACATTGCGAAAACATCTACCAATCGACAACTTTTCGAAATGAGCACGGACGCTTTGTTGTATCGTTGCCATTTAAACGTGAATTTAACTTTAGTATTTAACTTTAAATCAAATGACGAAGGTACCTCCATCTTTCAGCAATCGCACCTACTATTTACCCCACCATGCGGTTATGAAACCGGATAGCACTACAACAAAGCTGCGCGTGGTGTTTAACGCTTCTAGCCCCTCAGCCAATGGAGTGAGTCTAAACGACCTTCTCCACGCCGGCCCTGTGTTACAGGCAGATTTGACAATTCTTGTGCTGAGATGGAGACTTTTTAGATATGTTTTTAATGCGGACATCGAAAAGATGTACCGCCAGATATTGGTAAACCCTTCTCATACCCCTTTTCAAAGAATTATCTTTCGCAACTCTCCAAATGAAGAACTTCAAGATTATGAGTTGAACACAGTTACATTTGGTGTAAACTGTGCACCCTACCTGGCAATAAGAACGTTACATGAACTTGGCAAAACCTGCAAGTCTACTCACCCCGCTGCTGCTAATATTCTAGCAAACTTTATGTATGTCGACGATGTTTTGGCTGGTGGTCATACCCTTTCTACGGCCCTAACTTCACGAAATGAGCTTATAGACGTTTTAAATTCTTCAGGTTTATCGTTGCGTAAATGGACGGCTAACAATGATTATTTGCTTAAGGACATCCCCCCAAATCATTTATTGGATGCCGAGTTCCTGAAGCTTTCAGACTCGAGCACAACTAAAACTCTTGGTCTAAGGTGGAATGCTGGAAATGACTACTTTTACTTTAGACCAAAAAACCACCCCGACCGAAATTTAGCCACAAAAAGGTCTGTGCTTTCCGAAATCGCCAAGTTATTTGACCCTGCCGGCTGGTTAGCCCCCAAAATTATCGTTGCAAAAATGATCATGCAACAAGTCTGGAAAGATGGAATAGGCTGGGACGAAAATCTTCAACCCTCAACTCTACAGCAGTGGCATAATTTTTTAGATGATTATCCTAATATAGAACATATAAAAATCCCCCGTTTCGTTGATTTTGACCCTTCGTATTCTATTGAGTTACATGGGTTTTGTGACGCTTCAGAGAAGGCGTATGCAGCGACGTTGTATATCCGCTCTGAAAACCTAGGTCTTGTCTCTACTAACCTTTTGGTCGCAAAAACGAAGGTCGCTCCCGTCAAGTTTGTTTCTCTCCCGAGAAAAGAGCTCTGCGGGGCCGAATTAATGGCAAACATGATAGATTCAATTCTCTCTCAATCACAACTTACGAAGTACAAACTTTCTTTATGGACAGACTCAACTATTGTGTTGGCATGGCTACAAAAGCCATCAACTACTTGGAAAACTTTTGTAGCGAACCGAGTTTCATCCATCATCGAAAAGGTAGGCAGTGAATCTTGGCTTCATGTTGACTCAAAGAATAATCCCGCTGATTTGGCATCCCGTGGTCTCACAGCATCAGAGCTCATATGTAACGATTTATGGTGGCACGGTCCCCCCTGGCTAAAACGGCCACACGCTGAATGGCCAACAAGCTCTTCGAACTTTTCAACGATAGAAGAGATTCAACCCATTAAGGTCCACTTGGCTCAAGTAAAAGAAATGGATATACTTAGCAGGTTCTCTAATCTTCCTAGGGCGCTGCGGATCATTGGCCAAGTTTTTCGCTTTTTTTATCGTATTAATAAACGATATAAACATAAACTTGTTGTTGACGATAACCTACAGCTGTCGGAATTGAATGACGTCAAAATGCGAATGGTTATTGCGTGTCAAAAACTATACTTCAATAATGAATATAGCCTTTTATCGCAAGGAACTGAATTGCCACGTAAAAGTGACCTCTTAATTTTTAATCCATTCATCGACCCTTCTGGAACTCTTAGGATCAACGGAAGATTAGCCAACACTACTACTCTCAGCTATGATGAAAGATTTCCGATTCTACTGCCTTATCATGCAGCTTATACAAAGTTGTTTCTAACGTACCTTCATAAATATTCGTTACACGGTCAAAACGCTCTTTTATACAGGCTAATGCGAATGCACTATTACGTACCAAAACTCAAAACTTTAATTAAAACCATTCTCTCAGAGTGCAAAGAATGCGTTTTGCAGAAGCGTAAAAGAAGTCAACAAATTATGGCCGCACTGCCACCGGAAAGGACGACTCTTTCGCGCCCCTTTACCAATACTGGTATAGACTTTGCAGGGCCTTTCGATGTCAAATCTTATGCTGGTCGTGGTTGCAAGGTTACAAAAGGGTATGTACTCGTTTTTGTGTGCTTTGGAACGAAAGCCATTCATTTGGAAGCCACTAGCGAAATTTCTACTCAGGCTTTTTTAGCGGCGTTTGCCCGTTTTTTTTCTCGACGAGGATCCCCAAGTGCCTTATATTCAGACAATGGCACTGCCTTTGTGGGTGCCTCAAATGTCTTAAATGGCGACAAGGATCAATTTCTTTCCCTTTTGAGACAAAACCTCATTGATCAACACAGTTTTACGACTTTAGAATGGCATTTTATACCCCCGGGTGCGCCGCACATGGGAGGGCTCTGGGAAGCGGGCGTCAAGAGCTTCAAGTCACATTTTAAGAAAATATCTCATGCTCAGAGCTTCACTTTTGAAGAGTTTAGCACCATGCTAGCTCGAATTGAATCGTGCCTTAACTCGAGACCCCTCAGTCCAATGAGCGACGACCCCACCGATTTGTGCCCTTTAACCCCTGGGCATTTCCTCATTGGCGCACCACTTTTATCGCCCCCGGAGCCAGATTTTTCTACACAATCTTTAAGCTTCGTCAATCGCTGGCAGAAGTTAAAGGTTCTTCATCACCATTTTGCCCGAAGATGGAAAGAGGAATACCTCAAGGAACTCCATAAACGTTTTAAGTGGCAATACCCCCAGCGAGACTATGCTATCGGCGATCTTGTAGTTATAAAACGAGATAACCTGCCCCCTAACCAGTGGCGGCTTGGCCGCGTCGAGAAAGTTTTCTATGGACCCGACAATAGGGTTAGAGTCGCCGATATACGAACTGCTAACGGCATCGTAAAAAGGCCTATCGTTAAATTAGTCTTGCTCCCCCATCCTGAACAAAATTAATATTACTTATTTTTTTTTCTTACAGCAAAATTTAAAATATGCCCCGTCACAATCGAAGAAGCCTCTCACCTTTAGAAGAAAGGGTGTCTAACCAGAATCGTAACTATCGTCGACATCACAAATCTTATGATTGTCGCTTTTGCCGTAAAGACCATCCACTCCGCCGATGTATTCAGTTTAAAAGAATGAACGTTCTTGAGAAACTGAAAGTCGTAAAACGCTATAAGTACTGTGAAAATTGTTTAGCACACTCGCACATAGTACCACGATGTCACAATACTGAACGCTGTCGCCATTGTGGAGGCAAACACCACACGCTATTGCACCGTCATGAACGAATCACTCGAAATACTAAGAATGCATCAACCTCGTCTATTGCTCAACCCAGTCTAAGCTTATGTAGCGTGACTCTTCTGCCAACGGTTATTGTAAAACTACATCTTGGCGAAGAATGGGGAAATGTACGCGGAATGTTAAATCCATGTGTCGAGGTAAGCTCTCTTGCTGAATATTTAACAGAAAGATACAAGTTCCCAATTGAGAAAATTGGTTCGGATCGGTGGTGCAAAATACGAATACGTCCACGTTTTGATGAAAGCCCAACATTTACTCTTACGGTCAAGGTAACTAGTGATTTGCCTAGACAACATCCAAAGGAAAATCTCGACGAAAGAGTTGCAGCCCCTTATGCTAACTTACGCCTCGCTGATCCAAAGTTTTTCAACAATGTTGATATAAACTTCATACTTGGAGCAGATATTTACCCACGGCTCATAAAACAAGGCATTCAATCAGAATTAGTGGGATCGCCAATGGCCCAAGATACCGTTCTGGGCTGGACTCTTATCGGAAAACTTGGTTTCTGAACTTGAATTTTAACTTCTTGCTGTAATCTATTATTTTTTATACTTATGTATATATTTAGCTTATGTAAATACGAAATAATACTGAATAGTTTACTTATTATTTTACTGTATTAGTTTATGCACTAGAACTTATATTGTACTAATTTTTACCCTATACAATACACTATACTCTTATTCGTAGTACGCAACAGCCTCCGGCTCCTTTGTGTTATTGCAATACTGCAAGGGGGCCGGAATGTTTACGCGAAGAAACGTTTTTTCTTTTTTTTTTATTAATTTTAAGTTTACCCTTTTTAAATATTACGCGGTGTACAGAGAGAAGAGTGAAGTTACTCGTTACTCGTAACTTTCAACTCCAATCTCATGTCCCTTTCAAGTTAAAATGAATTTTTATACCGGTCAGTTGTTAATTTACAAGAATCAAGAAAGGTTGGTATTACACCAAGTAATAAATACTGTTGAATTAAAACCCCATACTAATCCCCACATGTTTTATTTGTTACAATATTTGGGATAAAATTGTTTACACCCCCGCACATACAAGTATAAAACTATAAAACCCATCCTTTGTTTAACTAATACCCTCTTTCTTTTTTGTTACACATACACACATATACTCGTACACTTAATGTTACAACAATTTGTGTTACGAGTGCTAAACTTTGACACGAGTTTACTTTTTATATGAGATTTTCAAATTAAGTAAAACGTGACCGACCAAAAAAATATGTTGAAAGCCAACTAACAACCCTTAAAATATGAAACGTTACAAGAATTATACCAAACAAACATAAGTTTAAGGACAATAAATTGATATCGCAGCAGGAAATGTAAATAGACCAACTAACCGTTAATGCTTTCATTATACCCTGAGCCAAGAAGTAATGACTTTTTCCTGATGCTTATAACTACCCGAAACATTGACTTTTATGTGAAACGATCTACTCATTCTGTCCATTTTCGGTCCATGTTTATCATTAGTTCCCACTTTTGCACCAAAATACCCTCTATCAAAACCTTATTTACTACAAGGATTCCGGAAAGATCTGATTGTACCAAGGTGGAGGTTGACCTACCTTAGGAGACACTTAATGCTTTCACTTATGCCTCCAAATGGATGGGCCAGTGGGGGGAGGTGGGTAACGTTTTCTTGAGTCAACTGGATTACAGACTCCTGTCGACAACCGGACGAGTGTGGCGTATTTCATGCCGAGATCATAACCATTAAACAGGTTGCGGATTGAATATGGTGCCAACGGATATCATTCTAAAGTGTAAAGTGGTTGCTCTAGTGTTTTCTAAGGCGTTCGATCGTGTGTAGCACGGGGCACTCGTGACTGAGCTAGTTGCTTTTGGTGTCGGTAATGACTTCTCTTAGAGACTGCACTATACGTGTTGTTTTGGGTCTCATCAGACTATTTTCAGCTAAATTCTGGGGTACCGCAAGGTTCTGTTCTTTCTCCTACTTTATTCCTTATTTTTATTAATGACCTTCTTGGTCAGATATTCAATCCTACTACTCTTTTGCAAATGACAGCAACATTTGCCATTGATTTTCATTCAATCACAGGCCAAGCTCTTTGCGCATGCGGCAGAACTTGAATAACACATTCAACGAGTGTGCCGATTTTAATGCACGAGAGATCCAATGTTGTATGTTAACCCACAGATAGGTTGTAGAGTTAGCAACAGCCATCTGAAGCTATGGATGGTATAGGTATTGAGGAATCGGGTACTCTTGATGATCTGGTCATGAGAATATAGTGTGATGTCCGTTGGAATAAACAAGTATTTCAAGCGTAGAAAGAGGCATTCTTGGTTTTCTGAAACAGTGCAAGACTTACTTCACTCCAACTATTTATACCAGCTATATCCGGTGAAATGGTATACAACTCTCACATATGTGCAGGGGCTTCAGGATCTATTCTGAAGCTTCTGGGCCGTGTTCAGGGGAGGGCGGTGAAGTTTCTCAATGGCAGTAATGTATCCAAATCTATTGATTCATTGGAGCATCGCCTGAATGTGGGATGTGTGACACTATTCAATCGATATTATCATGGGAGGTGTTCATCTGAGATATGTGAAATTGTTCCGCAGTCCGGAGTGTTTGTTCGTAGAGCACACCCGTTTGTTGTAGATTGTTCTGTGTTTCGCACAACGCATTACAGAGAAAATTAATTTTTCAGTCGAAAAATTCGTATGTGGAATAAACTCCCTTCAGAGGTCTTTCCTGTCACTTATAATTTACAAAAATTTATGTCAAATATCCACAAACACTACTCACTTTTTCCTCCTTCCCATGCCTTATGTTTCTGACCAATACAATGAACAGCATCAGTAGGGGGCATCGCCTCTGTATCGGTTTAAGTAAAAAAAAACATCTAGAATTATCCCAGAATGCCGGGCGTCTCTTAATAAATTGGCGATACATTTGAATGAACCCACGTGCTTTAAAACGAAAATGTTTTGGCGATAATATGATCGTTGGGGCACACGGCAACACAGTCGTTAATCGTCGGAATGTCGAAATGCCGAATATTTTGGCAGTCCTATACATGCTAAACATGTAATGGTGAAGCGAGGAAAGTCATTTCAAGAGGCAAGGGAGAGTATTCTTTCCCCTTCTGTGGAATCTTGTAAAAACTAAGATCCTTGAGTCACTTTACGAAATGGGTATTAAGGTAGTTGCCTAGGCTGATGACATGGAATCAGCGCTTAAGATACTCTCCCCGTCAGCAAATTAAAAAAAGGACTAAGATAGACGGTTTGTTCTTTCTTACTAAGATGGAATCACTCTGGAACTATCTACTGAAGCGAAATACATGGGAGGGATAAAGAGGAAAGGATGAAAAGTCGTTATGGGCTTTTTACACTGCAGAAGAACTTTCGGAATTGTTCCCTCCCATGGTGATCTTGTGTGATGGGGAGCAGGGGACAAGAAATCATATCCTACAGAAAGTAAAAGCACTGACGAGTGTGGGTATTATTGGCATGATACCCACCATTGGCATGGCCTGGAAATATACTAAAAATTCAGCCCGTGGATATCTACTTTACCAGCACAGCATCAAAATCGGCCCTCAGGTTAAAAGAGCTGCAAAAGCTTTAGCAACGCTCTAAAAATTGGTGGGACGGAACTTGAATAGAAAACCGAAAACAGAACATTTGAAGTTAAATACCAACAAGGGAAGACTGGGGGACTCTGTTTTTTTTTTTTTGGATTTTAATTTAAATGCCGGCACTCATGAAAAGCACACAAAATGGCAGGGTCTCCTTCTAATAGCTCCATGCACCAAACTTCCATTACCTTTGTAATGAAAGGCATAAAGACTATGTGATTAACGTCCGAGTTTTATTATTGGTGCTCTCCCACCAGTATATCAATCCAATTATGTGATAAATCCAATTTATTTCATCAAACAACCATTACCTTTGTAATGGAAGGCATGAAAATTATGTGATTAACGTCTGAGTTTTATTATTGATGCTCTCCCACCAGTATATTCATCCAATGAGGTGATTATCAAATCCAATTTATTTTATTTTCATCACAAAGTGTCCACCATTTACTTATAAAATGGCCGACACCAGCATATAAACGCCAAACGATAGCACATTGATTTAGTAGAAATACCGCAAAATAACAGCAACAATGCTGTTACCAATCGAAACTCCACCAAAGCAAGTGCGGGTGAGATGCAATTAGTACGAGCGTACAACAAACACACACACGTGTCTGTATTTAACCACTAATTTCAGCAACGAATGGATCCTTCTCGAACGCGATCCCAATTACAACTGGGGGGGACACTGTTAGAACAGAGAATGTCATCTCAATCTTTATGAACGGATCGAAAATGAATATGGGTACGGATTCGGAAGAACTCTTTGAGTGCCTCGAAATTGGGGCCTCATTGAGACATCCGGGCAAGTGTAGTGTTTTCCAGGCTGAGGTAAAGACGCGCAAATGATTATGAGAAGGGACCTTCCTACCGCCATTAACATTTTCGTGTATATTCTTGCAGCTCTGAAGGCCTTAGAATTAAACACTGTAAAATAGGGAATCCTAAGTTTACAATTACTACGTCAAATCAGTCAGCACACAGTCAAGCTAATCGAATTTCTGCTAAACGGGTGGACCCTGACATCTGGGTTCCTATAGTGAAATTGATGAACGATATCGATAGGATATCAGAGAACAGAATGAAGGATAGGTGAATATCACAGACCACGTCAAGGATATCGAGTGTCCTCTGGTCACTACTAAATTCATAAAGGACAAAAAGTCTTCTTTCTGTTGGCAAACAGACGTAAGCCTATTAGTGGGAGTACTGGCAGGACTCTGTATAATCGGCCAAATGGCCGTGCGTGTGGGAATTTCTGATGTGGACTATTGTAGAAGTTGTGGAAAAGTGGAGGAGGAATATTTTTTGATGATCTGAATTCCTTAAACGAGGTCTGCTTAATGTTTATAGCTGAATATACTAGAAAATCGGGATGGTTTAAGAAGTAGAACTTTGTATCAGAGGGGGATTAGGGAAATAGCAATTAAGGGTATCACAATGGGCCTTTTGGCCACCGAGTGAGTTCGCCAAACAGCGGCCTGGATGGCCGGCCGCCCTATCCTACCCTATCTACTTATTATAAGTGCAAGAAAAGGAAAGTTTTCTGATCTGAAAATGTGTTACATGTTCATTAAATGTCCAAAAAAAAATGTAAGAAATAGGTTATTTTACCAGTAAGAAATTTTTCCCTAGGACCGATTTAGCTCATTTACAAACTTTAACCATAAAACTTAACATTTTGATCAGCTAAAATTTCGGAACTGTTCCCAAAATATCAATTCATTTTCAAACTGTAGTTACATCTTTTTTCATTTTATGTGACAATACTTACAATATTCCCCCTTCATCCATCCCATTGTGTGTCAAAGAAATTGTGTTCATATTTACAAACTCACAACGCATCATCTCACTCTCAATGTCTCGTAAGTACATCTATCAACCATAATCTATTATGATAAGTGTATGACGAGAATGTATACACAATAGAAGAAGAAAAAAAAATATAAAAATGGTTTATGAGCAAACAACGCCCCCTTTACTGGGTACAGCATGCATGTATTCTGTGATTGTATACCGCGAAAAGAAGTCAATAATTTCCGCTTTCATCTTTTACAGTTCGAATGAGTTGGTATTAGAATTGTAGCATGAAGGATGAATAATGATGACTTTGGTAAGTAGCATGTAGTGATGGTGGTTAATATGTTGCCATAGAATTTCTGATAAGAAAATTTTATCTTCAAAAATTATTGAGAAATTTTATTTATGACTACATATGTCGTATAATTAATTTTTTATGTTATTTTATGAGTGAATCGAGATAAAATGTATTTTTGAAATAGAAAATTTCCATAATAGATATTTATTTACTTTGAAAAATACAAATACAATGGTCTAGTGGAAGGCATATTGATAATTTACTTACAACAGAACTATTGAATTATGAGTTACATACTGGATAATATTAGATTAGGCTAGATGGGTAGCCCTATTAAAGACGAGCACACTCCGAGGTCATTTATGGACTTTGGTTTGACAGTTCGGACACAGTTGACCATATTATGTCAGTAGTAAAGTCCTGCAGCTCTAAAGTCCTCGAAGTCCAATATGAAGAAACGGGATGTGTTAGAAGTTGTATACGATTCCATCATCAAATACAACAGCACACAGTCAGGTTAAGTAAGAGCTCGGAACATAGTTGGGATTAGGTTAGGTTTGATAGGCGTCTGCCATTAGGCGAATTCATCCGGCCCATTGAGATTCCCTTATTTGTTGTTTCCCTACTTCCCCTCTGATATAAAGGTTTACTTCATAAACCTTACTCTAAAGGCCTTGGAGTTCAATATGGTGAAATGGGATGTGTTAGGAGTTGTATACGATTCTTCCACCAAATCCAACATCATACGGTCAGGTTAAGTAAGATCTCGAGACATAATTTGTCCGCCATTTGTCTTCCTCTGATGCCATCATCTACTACCCTACTACCCCTCTTATACAAAGATCTACTTTCTAAATCCCCATGATTCCCTAAGGTATTCTGCTAGAGAAGTCAATAAGACCCCGTTAGGCAATCAAGGCGATCGAAAAATCTTTGCCTCAAGTGATTAAGATGGCGCTTCATTAGACCCGTACATTTAGCCCGAGTTGATGGGAAACTAGGTGGAGCTTGTCATCTCAATCCCTCTAGTAGAGTTAATAACCAGAACTTACGACAAAGCTATCAGGAGATTAAAAAAGGATGACATCACTGACTTCTTGCAGGATATCGGAAACTGCAAGGTCCGAAAAGGACAAAAAGTCATCTTGGTTTTGGAAAGCAACCGCCTACTTGTGAAAGTAACGACAGGGTACTACTCGAATAGGACATCATCAACGTGTGGTTTACGAAGTTACCTATTTGTGTAGGAGATATAAGTAAAAAATCAAGAGTATTGTGCGCCCGGCGATCACAGCCTTGGATTTCTGAAAATATAAAAAAATTTATGTTTTGCTATAGGTTAGGTTGTAAGTGGCTGCTAACGTTTTACGTCATCACACATAGACTCTGAGGTCTGAGGCAGATCTTGTTTTCAGAAACTTTATCTTGCGTTACATCATATTAATTATACCCACACCACTCTGTAGTACAGGGTATAATGAGTTTTTGCTGATGTTTGTAACTCCCCAAAATATTGGTCCCAGACCCACCTTCAAGTATACCGATCGACTAAGAATCATTTTTTGAGTTGATTTAGCAATGTCCGTCTGTCCGTCTGTCCATGTGACGGTGTAAACACGATACAAGTCGCAATTATCAACCGATTTGACTCAAATTTAAAACTTAAGCTTCTTTTGGCCCATGGACGAAGCCTATTGAAATTGGAAAAAATCGGTCCATGTTTTGACCTAGCCCCCATACAAACGTCCCCTTTTAATTTGCCTCAAACGGCTCTAACAACGGTTTTATAAAAGGTATCCTATCGAAATTTGGCAGGTAATCGTGTTTTCTATTCACAAATCACCATACCGAATTTTGAAGCAATCGGACCAGTTCTTCTTGTAGCCCCCATACAAACCACCTTTCCGATATTCACAAAAATCTCTCAAATTTCATGAAAATCAAAGATATTTTATTAAAATATTGTTTTTATATAAACGCGTACTTTAATAACCTTATCAAATCTGGTTATTATAGGACCATTTTTGGACCTAGACCCATATACAATTTTCGCCCGATAATCAGTTAAAGCGGTGTATTTGCAACAAATAGAAGCCTAATTCACTAAAACTTGGATTTTGGGTGCTTTTTACACTTATTAAAGATTTAACAAAAGATAGATCCCATCGGTCCATGTTTGACCCATTTTCTGGGAAATTCCGGTGTAGGGTATTATATAATTGGTCTTGACCGACTATAATTTTCTTACTTGTTAACATTGATGTGCTAAACACGAACATTAAATGTTTTTTATACCCTTCACCACACTGTGTTTCAGGGTATAATGAGTTTGTGCTTATGTTTGTAACTACTCGAAATACTGGTCCTAGACCCACTTTTAAGAATACCGATCGACCCAGAATAACTTTTTGAGTCGATTAAGCGATGTCCGTCCGTCCGTCTGTCCGTCCTTCCGTCTGTCCATGTAAACGGTGTAAACACGATGCAGGTCGCAATTTTAAATCAATTTACTTGAGATTTGAAACTTAAGCCTTTCTTGGCCCAAGGACGAAGCCTATTGAAAAAAATCGGTCCATGTTTAGACCTAGCCCCCATACAAAGGTCCTCTTTAATTTTGGCTCAAATGATTCTAATAACCGTACTATAATAGATATCGTATCGAAATTTAGCAAGTAAACGTATTTTGTATTCACAAATCAGTTCTTTTTGTAGCCCCCATACAAATCACTTTCCCGATTTTCATATAAATCTCTCATGAAAATATAAAAAATTTAATTAAAATTTTGTTTGTGTGTGTTTAACACGTTCTTTAATAACCTTATCAAATCCGATTATAATTGGACCATTTTTGGACTTAGACCCCATATCGCTCATTTACTTGTATAGTGTCATATCTCAAAATGTTTGATTTTATAGAAAACCTGTTTAAAGTTTACAATTGATGTTATAATGGAATGTTCTCTTCTCAAACGGTGAGTTTAAAAGACATTAGTACGAGTTTTTGACACAATATAAAGCAGGATATAACAAATAATTCTGTATTGTTTACCCAAAAAATACATATTTTGAGTTATGACACTATACAAGTAAATGAGCGATATGAACATTTTGCCCGATATTCACTTATTAAAAATTTGACAAAAGATAGATCCAATCAGTCCATGTTTGAACTTTGGACCCATTTTCCGGGACATTCTGGTGTAGGGTCGGTCTTGACCGACATCAACTTTCTTACTTGTTTTACTTCGGTCTAGCGGTTTTCGAGGTATCGCTTTTTAAAACTTGCAAAAAATGTAGGCTTTTTCCAACGGTCAAGGAATTAAATTTAAATTCTCAAAAAAATTTTCCTTGACCCTTTCATAGATCATGAGACAAACTTTCAATTAAAATCAGTTTAAGCCATTTTAACCCGTGACGCTCTTCGGTTAATGTTTTCATTTTTTCGAAAATGTTCACCGTAAACTCTTTACATTGACCAACGGGTGCCATGGGTAAAAATCGTTTGACTTAGCCCAAATTAAGTTTAAATGAAAATTTGTTCAATCTCTACGAAATACTCGATGAACAAGAATATTGAGACTTTATTTAACAAATTTCATGAACATAGGAAAAACCACCATTTTTGGCTATTTTTTGACAAATTTCAAATGGCGATATCTCAAAACTGCCAAAATTAATAAAACAAACGCATCGCAAGAAAATTTTTCTTTTATTTTTTCAAAAATTGAAAAGACAGTTTTTTGTTCTGAGAAGTAAGAAAATTCATAATAGTTGGCGAGGGATCGTATGAAAAATCTTGGGAGGAGACAAACGAAAGTTGTTCTCTTTTTACATTCCTAATGACTGCAAAATCCATAAGATCTCGATTTTAAAATTTTTGTGAATATTCGTGTTCAGAGCATCAAAATTTAGTCCGATTTATCTCGAATCTACACCGCGTAAGTTTAAGGCTCAGTAGAATAAAAATTTGCCCAGACATTCAAAATCGGTAGAAACACTTTTTTGTCGTACAAAAAATTTCGCTTTATTTGACGAACTGATTTGAGTTTAAGAAGAAATGGTCATCCTACCCATGCTTTATTATGATTTGAATGTCCATATTCATGAGAACAGAGCTCATTACACCGTCCGCAGCCAATATTAAACATGAACCGGATGATATACGTCTGAAAGTAGAAAGCAAATGGAGTAAAACTGCATATCGAGGGCCTATATTCAAAACCCTCTATCTAAAAAAACACAAATTTT
Organism: Pegoplata infirma; assembly: GCA_963921195.1. Lineage (NCBI taxonomy): Eukaryota > Metazoa > Arthropoda > Insecta > Diptera > Anthomyiidae > Pegoplata > Pegoplata infirma. Next base: position 165,907,518 of record OY992540.1, on the reverse strand, counting down.
TAGGAGAGCCAAAAAACTGTTTATTTCGCGTGTTGTTAGAGTAATTAAAACTCGATATTCTACAATATTTTTTTAAATCAACTACTGAATCTCACATATGATTCGTTTTTAAAATTTTGCACTATTGGGGATTTTAGAGGATAGATAGAGGGTTTTGTTTCTCAAAAATATTAAGTACATGAATGAAAATGATCAGATAGAGGGTTTTGCATTTTAATAAAAATGAATTATTATGATTTCATTTACGACATCGGTAAATTTTTAACGTAATTTATTAATGATAACGGCTTATAAATAATTCCGAAATCGCGGTTGTGGTCAACAGGTGCGGATTTTTAAGAAAATTTTTTTTTTTTACCGAATTCGTCTCAAAAGTTGACAAACTGTTAAGTATGTTTTGTAAAAAAATTAAAAACGCGATTTTGGTCCACAGATGCTGATCAGCATCGGGATTTTTAAGATTAAAATTTTTGTTTCATAATGTACACAAGACATCCAAATTTGGAGCCTTATTTTTCAAAAAAGTCAAACAATAATTTTCAGAAAAAATTAGCATCAGTGGACCAAAATCGTGGTTCTGGAATTTTGTTGACAAATTCATGTGCAGCATACAAAAATTAGTATGAAAACATGTAATGCATGATGAAATTATTCTAAAAAAGTATTTGAGTTAAAACACCTCAATTCAACCGAAAAAAGTAGAATTTTTTGCCTTACCCCTTTCGAATTTGATGAAACTTGGAATATTGTTGGGCCCTTACAAAAAAATCATAATGTCAAAATTTTGGACTTCTGGTACTTTTTCTTCCCGAGATATGGGGTCTTGAAAATTGGCAAAATCGTATATATTTGACAAAAGTGTTCTGAGATAAATAAAGATAACTCGAAAAGTAATTACAATACACGTCTCAGTCAGGTCGCAAATAATAGGTAATAAGACAGCCTTTAAAATAACATTCCCCAAGATTTTTTTTGAAAAAGGTCAAAGGTCATTGGTTTTAACCTTAAATTTTGGAAAGCTATATCTCAAAAAACGATATTTTTAAAATTTTGGAAAAAATATATGTGATTAAGAATCATCTATACTACTTAAGTTTAAATTTTCAGGATGGAGACTTCATTGGAACTTTTTATATTAATACAAACGTTGTGACAGGAAAGAAAAAGCGGTGTAATTTCCCTTAGAAAAAAAATATTTTTTTTGTCTTTGAAATTCTGGTACCAAAATTTATTTTTTTGAATGTTTTTGACGTGCTGAGTCCAAATATGACCTTTGAACTGGCCTATCGCTATTAGTTTTCGAGATATCTGCACATAAATATGTGAAAATTGCTAAGATGCTATTGCTGTGTTATTTTTTAAAATTTAGGTGCATATATCTTGAAAAGTAATAGCGATAGGCCAGTTCAAAGGTCATATTTGGACTCAGCACGTCAAAAACATTCAGAAAAATTAACTTTGGTAGCAGAATTTCAAAGACAAAAAAAAAAATATTTTTTTTTCTAAGGCAAATTACACCGCTTTTTCTTTCCTGTCACAACGTTTCTATTAATATAAAAAGTTCCAATGAAGTCTCCATCCTGAAAATTTAAACTTAAGTAGTATAGATGATTCTTAATCACATATATTTTTTCCAAAATTTTAAAAATATCGTTTTTTGAGATATAGCTCTCCAAAAATTAAGGTTAAAACCAATGACCTTTGACCTTTTTGAAAAAAAATCTTGGGGAATGCCATTTTAAAGGCTGTCTTATTACCTATTATTTCCGACCTGACTGAGACGTGTATTGTAATTACTTTTCGAGTTATCTTTATTTATCTCAGAACACTTTTGTCAAATATATACGATTTTGCCAATTTTCAAGACCCCATATCTCGAATACTGGAATGACCAGAAGCCTGAAAAATTGGCAAAATCTCTTTTTTGTTAAAGTAAACATCAGTACTTAATTTCATTAAATTTTGAGGGGGTGCGGTCAACTCCTCGGTTGAATTGAGGTGTTTTAGCTCATTTATAAATTAACTAGCTATACCCGGTCCGCGTTGCTGGCCCTAAGAAAAAAACTGTTTTATATTGCATCTTAATTTAAATATAGTGTCGGACAAAATTAAAGCACGGGTCCGGGTCCAGCTAGTAACCTTTGGTTCCACCCTCGGTTAGCACTATCTATAGAGAAATCTCAACAATATCGGTTCACCCGTTTTTGCGTGATTTCGAAACAGATGGACATAACGTTAAGTATAGTACAAATGGGCGTGTCATTTAGCGCATTTTTATCGAATAGTGATAGTCTAAAGTTCCATGCTGCATCCTCGAGTAGTACTATCTGTGCTGCAAATTTCATTGACATCAGTTTTGCCGGTTTTGTGTGATTGCGAAAGAGGAGGAAATAAATTTTATTTATGAAAAACGGGAGTGGCATTTTATACCCTTTTGCCGAATCGCGCTGTACATACATATGACCGGCAGTTCCCGCTCGGTTAGTTCTATCAGTAGTGACAGATTCAGCTTATCCGTTTTTGCGTGATTTCAAAACAGGAAGATATAACGTTCAGTATAAAACAAAGGGGCGTGGCAATTTACGCCTCTTTTTCAATCGTCAGTATAGTACAAAGGGCGTTGCAATTTTGATCCCTTTTTCCAATAACGATCATATCTGGCCTACATATGCCCTTGGTTAGCACTGTATGTAGTGAAAATGTCAAGAGAATCTGTTCAGCTGTTTTTGCGTGATTGCGGAACAGGCAGACAACGCCCAGTGTAGTACAAAGAGGCGTGGCATTTTACTCCTCTTTTTCCAATCGTAGTATAACATGGCCTATAGTTCCGCACTCGGTTAACACTATCAGTGCTGAAAATTTAATTAAAATCAAATCAACAGTTTTTGCGATATTGCGGAGCATGCAGAAATAACATTCAATTCAATACAAAGGGGCATGGCATTTTACGCCCATTTGTCCGATCACGCTCTAATTTGGCACATAGTTAGTACTATCGTTGGTTTAAATTTCATTAAGATCGGTCCATCCGTTTTTTATATATAGATGTCGTTAGTGGTGCAATGTGAAAATTCGATTTTTCCCGCCCCTTCTCTCACAGGCAAAAAAGCATGGCATTTTACGTCCATTTAACCGATCACGCTCTTATTTGGCATATAGTTAGTACTCGGTTAGTACTATCTTTGGTTTAAATTTCATCAAAATCGGTCGATCCGTTTTTGATATATAGATGTCATTAGTGGTGGAATGTAAAAACTCGATTTTGCCACGCCCCTCCGCCCACAGGCAGAAATTCAAAAAGCTGACCGGACAGTGTTACTCCCTGGGCTATTCTGAATATTCTCTGAAAATTTCATCAAGATCGGTCCAGCCGTTTTCGAGTCCATACGGAACATACATACATACATACCCACATACATACACACATTCATTTTTATATATATAGATTATTTGAAAAGATAGATGGTTTTGCATTCAGAAAAGTTAATTGTGTAAGAGATAGAGAAAATCAAAATTGCAAATAAAAAAGCAAAAAAAAATTTTTTTGTTCTGAAAAGTACACCATAGATGAGGGCCGTTTTACTGAAAATGTTGCCATCAAAAAGTCATTTTCGTGGAAATGGAAGATAGAGGGTTTTGAATATAGGCCCTCGATATACAGTTTTTCATTTTGTGACCCTGTTTCCTTTTAAAAGGACTTCAAAGTTTCAAAGGATACTTTTTGTAAAATATTTCTGAAATACTTGTACGTGTCCACTGGTGATGGCAATCAAAGAGGAGGATCTTCCCTATTTTTTCCATTTTGTTACTTTGCCATATCAGGATAAATGGATTTGAATAAAGTCATTCGAAATTTTATCAAAATATTTTGTAGAAAATTTCGAAGGATATTAGAGGATAAAGTTTTGGAAGGTTGTAACTTACCTCCTTTTTCCTGATATGTAAAAATAATAAAGTAGGAAAATTAGGGGAGTGGCATCCTAGGGCAAGTATAAATATTAAAAAAATATTTTATAAAATTTATTAATCTAAAATTTTAAAGCCATTTTAAAAGTAAACGGGATCACGAAATGAAAAACTGTAAATACAGTTTTACCACATTTAGTCTCTAGTTTCAAACGTATACTATCCTGCCCGTGTTTAACGATTTTTTTTTAATTTTTGTCTGACGCTGTTATATGTACCTTCATTATTTTTGTTATTAATTACATCCTAATCCAATAAATATAATTTAGTTCCTGGTTTATCACATATCCAAATCTTATTAAAATCTTTACAAAGGCCCTGAACTGTCTTTTTATCGTTCTAAGTAAGTAAAATAAGTTAAAGTTCACAATAAATTACATAATATACAACTTAAGTCAATTTAAATGACTTTAAAATCAAATTTTCTTCCTTTCGTCATTAATTTTTAATTGACTTGAATAAACATTCATATAGACGCACACACCTTCTCTTGAAAGGACTTAGTTACCTGGTCTAACGAAATACTCGCAATAAAATCATATTGTGCAAAACAACAACAACAATAACAGTCAGTTGGTTGATTTTAATAAGTCCTTTAGCGATATTCTATAGAAATCCTTCGCCCTTCGTTGCGGGGTGGTATGTCATCAAGTTTTTCTCTTAATTTCAACGGTATTTTTTCTAAATGTTCGTCGTTGTTCATCCTTCAGCACTAAATAGGAGAGTATGAATGTGTGTGTGTGAGTTTGTATATTTCTATAAGCAAGGAGCAATACTATTTTTTTTTTCACACAAATACACACACATACACATTCTAGGTAATAGCGAAAATAACAATGTCAAAGGAGGAAAAACCAAGTTACTAAGTATGGGAAAGCATGGAGTGTACAGTATACTTATACATTACATCAAAAAGGGAGGTATATTAAATTTGTCAATCCGTGTGTAAAATATAGAAATTTCGGTGAAGGCCCATTAATGAGTCTTGATCGATTGCAGGGCGATCTGGCATTGTCAGTCTATCTGCACGATAGAAAACAAGAAAAGATATCCTTTACTCGAAAGAGTATCCTTTACTATGTCTAAGATATTTTTTTGAGCGCATGCAGTTAAAAGAGTCCTTAAGGACCTCAACGTAAACAAATCCGCGGGGCCGGATGGTATAACGGTTGTGGCCCTGAAATACTTGCTTTGTCGTTGTCTCGTCCTTTGGCAACATTATTTAGCTACTCGTACCGGGTAGGAGTTTTTCCATCTTGCTGGAAAGTGGCCAATCCCAAAAAAAGGGTGAGGCTGCAAACCCTGAAAACTACCGCCCAATAGCAATTTGCTCTATGCTCACGAAAGTCATGGAGAGCACCATGAACCCCCACCTGGTAAATTATCTGTCTCCCGATTTATTTTGAACTTTTTCATAGACCGCTCTTTACGTGTTGTTGTAGATGGGTTCTCATCTAATGAGTTTCAGTTTAATTTAGGGGTATCGCAAGGTTGTGTTCTTTCTCTTACACTTTTTCTGAGCGCCCTTCTGGGTTTAACTTCCAATCCTATCTATTCTTTCGCAGATGGCAGCAACATTTGTCATTCATTTTCCTTTAATCATAGACCAAGCCTTGCTGAGGTTGAAGCTTTGAGACAGAACATGAATGAAACCTAAGGTAAGGTGTGGTTGCAAGTGGCTGCTGACGTTTTACGTCAGCACACATAAACTCTGCGGTCCACTGTGATACAACGGAACTCTAATAGTTTCCCCTACTAGTCCCTGCTGTTAAACAAATTTGAACTTCTTATGAAACTCCTAAGATATTGAATTTTGTTTTCCTACAAATCAGAACGATCGTGCAGCTCCCTAGATCCCAGTGAAGCAAGTCTCTGACCAGAAATTTGCCTGGCAAGTGCAGATGAAGTGTTTCATAGTTTTCAACTCCTTTTGGATGAAACTTCGGCAAAAGTAATTTGACGGCAAATTTAACCGCACCGCGTGCTTCCCTATATGACAGTGAGCGGTTGTTAGGTTAGGTTGTAAGTGGCTGCTGACGTTTTACGTCAACACACGTAGACTCTGAGGTCCATTGTGATACCACGGGACCGTAATAGGTTTCCCTACTAGTCCTTGTCGTTAAACCAATTTGAGCTTTTTATGAAACTCCTTAGATATTTAATTTTGACATCCGACAAATCAGAAAGGTCGAACAGCTCCCTAGATCCCAGTGAAGCATGTCGCTGACCAGAAAGTGCCGGGCAATGGCAAATAAAGTGTTCGGTAGTTTCCAACACCTCTTCATCAATGCAACTCCGGCAAAAGTCATTTGACGGCACATTTAACCGCTCTGCGTGCTTCCCTATAAGACAGTGTCTGGTAATTATAGAAACCATTGTCGAAATCTCTCCTCTTGGAGGCGATATCAGCTCACTTGTGCGCCCCTGATTAAGAGAAGACCAAATCAGTCGTGTTGTCTCACCGTAGGTTTTGCTTACAAGTTTCTAGAGGCATACCAACACATTCCAATTCTTTTGGAACCTGTAAGGTAGTTCCTAGTCTTGCAAGCTAATCGGCTTTGAAATTCCCTGGAATGTCTCTGTGCCCTGGGGCCCATTTGAGTCGTATGTTAAACTGCTTGGCCATCTCATTTAAAGACGTGCGTCTTGACTGTCAGAAAAGATGTTGACTGCGGTTGTTGACAAGACATTGCAACTCAAGCAGTCAACCACATTCCTATTGCCAACATCTCTATCTCGTAAACATATAGTAATCTCTGATATAGTAATCTCTGAGCCAAGCTCAACGCAATCTATGTATTCCGAAAAGACTTCAAAGCACACTTGTTCGTGTAGCTGTGTAAAAGTTTATGTAGGCTCCACTACACGGAATGACACTCAACCAAGACTCCCTAAATGGTATCATAGTGGTAAGGATGACTGGGGCTAAGGGGATGAACATTTTTTTTACCCGTCACTGTTCTAGGCAGGGTCATAACAAAGTATTATGTTGGAATAAAACATCAGAATATAAAATTTTTCGCTGCCTCCTCTTGTGGGCGGAGTCTTAAGAAATAATTATAAAATTAAGGCTCATTGAATATGTTAACCCCCCAAAGCGTCCTACCCATTTTTTTCAATAATACGATGAAGTGTATTAAAGATTCATTACTGCCGCATTTAATGCTCTGGCTTGTTTTCGTCCTGTTTGCTTCTTTTCTTTACACGAGGGAAATGAACACAACTTCACACTCTTTTAATACTACACGTTGCCATTTGAAATTTTAATGATGTTGAAATTTAACATTAATAAATATTGTTCATGCTTAAATTTTAATTACATTTTAAATTTCACTAAATAGTTTTCATTCCTTTCAAGAAGGGGTTGTTTTTATTTTCAAACGTTTAAACATTTTCGGCATGCTACTTTTATTTGATGAAAAATATGTATATTGAAAGTAACTGGAAAACTCAAAACCCCAGAATCAGATTTTTTGATTGGAAAATTTTTTTTATTTTTTTTTACAGTGAGAAGAAACTTGGATCGAAAATTTTACCATTTGGAATACGTTTTAAAAGAGTTAATAAAATTAGCCGCTCATATTTTTCTTTATGAATTTTCCTAATCCCATTGATTGGCTTTATTGAAATAATATCAATGAATCGAATGAATCGCTTAGTTTGTGCTTTAAGCAATTTTAATGTTATTAAATAAAATGAACAAATAAAAGTAAATTTTCATTTGTTGTCATGTTTAATTCCATTGTATCTCTTATTAACACTTGCAATCTACTTTAGTATATCTTAAGAACTCATAAATACATTCATATTTAAGTATGCTTATAAGAGTGACTCGAAAAATGTGCCCACTTTAAATAAATTTTGACTTATTTTATGTTAATTTCCAAAATGTCTAAATCCAGCTTTAACCATTGAAATATATATATTAAAGGTTTGGTTCCAAAAATTAGCCCCCAGTTCAAAATGGACCGATTGAACGCAGTGTTGCCATAAAAGATTTTTGAAAAAATGCTAAATAGCAGCAAAAAAAGTTCTAAGTGATCCACAGACCAAAAAAAAGTGCTTGATTATTTTAACTCATAGATGGGAATTTTTAATTACCATTGAAATTTAATTACCATTGGTTGATATCAATGGTAATGAAAAAATTTTCATTACCATTTAATGGTAATTAAATTTTTTTAATTGAAAAAATAATTACTAATGGTAATGAAATGCACCAATTGTTGAAAAACACCAATTATAATTGGTTTCAAAACCATTGGTTTTCACATTTTTGTTTTTTTGAAAAGTTAAAAATTTAAACATCAAAGTATGTTTTTACAAAAAAAATATGAAAATGTTAAAGACAAAAAACAAAACGCAAATAAAAAATTTTAAATATTGTGTTATACAAAGGCAATCAACGTGTGTTTGGTTTATAAAATGTGAAAAACTAATACACCATATAACAAAAAACAACGGAAATTTCCAAATATTAACGATTTTGACAATATTGTGACGACTTTTACTAATGGTAATTATTTTTTTTAAATGATGCCATACCAATGGTAATTATTTTTTTTTTAATTTTCATTAGTAATTAAATTGATAAGTAATTTAATTGGTACAATTGATACAACCAATGGTAATGAAAAAAATTTCATTACCATTGACATCAATTAAATGGTAATTAAACCATCAATTAGTTGGTCCCTTTAATTAATTAGTCCCATCTATGTTTTAACTCAATAAATAATGATAATAACACGTACATTTTTTCTGAATTTCAATTGAGTTTTCGTAATTTCAGTAGACGAAGACTCAGACTCTGAGACAGTTTTTCTATAGAAGAAGTCTCAGACCCTGAGACAGTTTTTCTATAGAAAAAGTTTCAGACTCTAAGCCAGTTTTTGATAGCAAAAGTCTCAGACAGTTTTTCTATAGAAAAAGTCTCAGATTCTGAGACAGTTTTTCTATAGAAAAAGTCTCAGATTCTGAGACAGTTTTTCTATAGAAAAAGTCTCAGATTCTGAGACAGTTTTTCTATAGAAAAAGTCTCAGATTCTGAGACAGTTTTTCTATAGAAAAAGTCTCAGATTCTGAGACAGTTTTTCTATAGAAAAAGTCTCAGATTCTGAGACAGTTTTTCTATAGAAAAAGTCTCAGATTCTGAGACAGTTTTTCTATAGAAAAAGTCTCAGATTCTGAGACAGTTTTTCTATAGAAAAAGTCTCAGATTCTGAGACAGTTTTTCTATAGAAAAAGTCTCAGATTCTGAGACAGTTTTTCTATAGAAAAAGTCTCAGATTCTGAGACAGTTTTTCTATAGAAAAAGTCTCAGATTCTGAGACAGTTTTTCTATAGAAAAAGTCTCAGATTCTGAGACAGTTTTTCTATAGAAAAAGTCTCAGATTCTGAGACAGTTTTTCTATAGAAAAAGTCTCAGATTCTGAGACAGTTTTTCTATAGAAAAAGTCTCAGATTCTGAGACAGTTTTTCTATAGAAAAAGTCTCAGATTCTGAGACAGTTTTTCTATAGAAAAAGTCTCAGATTCTGAGACAGTTTTTCTATAGAAAAAGTCTCAGATTCTGAGACAGTTTTTCTATAGAAAAAGTCTCAGATTCTGAGACAGTTTTTCTATAGAAAAAGTCTCAGATTCTGAGACAGTTTTTCTATAGAAAAAGTCTCAGATTCTGAGACAGTTTTTCTATAGAAAAAGTCTCAGATTCTGAGACAGTTTTTCTATAGAAAAAGTCTCAGATTCTGAGACAGTTTTTCTACAGAAAAAGTCTCAGATTCTGAGACAGTTTTTCTATAGAAAAAGTCTCAGATTCTGAGACAGTTTTTCTATAGAAAAAGTCTCAGATTCTGAGACAGTTTTTCTATAGAAAAAGTCTCAGATTCTGAGACAGTTTTTCTATAGAAAAAGTCTCAGATTCTGAGACAGTTTTTCTATAGAAAAAGTCTCAGATTCTGAGACAGTTTTTTTTTATAAAAAAAGTCTCAGATTCTAAGACAGTTTTTCTATAGAAAAAGTCTCAGATTCTGAGACAGTTTTTCTATAGAAAAAGTATCAGATTATGAGACAGTTTTTCAATAGAAAAAGTCTCAGATTTTGAGACAATTTTCTATATCTCAGATTCTGAGACAGTTTTTCTATAGAAAAAGTCGCAGATTCTATTTGATACCCTTCAATCAGTATGAAAATCTTCAGGCATAGCCAAAAACACGAAGATCCGAATCTTTAACTCTTGTGTCAAGTCTGTGCTCCTTCATGCATGTGAAACTTTGAATACAAGACGACGTAAGTAAACACTTTACAAGTGCTTGTTAATCGAAGTCTTCGACGTTTTCTTAAGGTTTTCAGGCCTAACACCATATCGAATATTGAACTTTGGAGACAAACGAACCAGCGGCCAATCCATATTGAGATCTTAAATCGAAATGGCGCTGAATTGGTCATACGGAAGGCCCCCAGGTGACACAGCTAAAATCGCCATTGACTGGAACCCACTGGGTAGAAGACCAAGTAGACAAGGCATACCATCCCACACTAAACATAGAAGTAAGACGTATCGATCTAAGCTTGTGAGAAATAAAACGAATAGCAATAAACCGGACCTAATGGAATAAATTCGTTGTAGTCCTTTGTTCCGAATACGAACCACAGGACATAATATATATTAAATTGTAAATAAATTATAAATACATTCAATGCTACTCTATCTAGAAGCACGTGGTTGTTATGTTGTCGCATATGCTGACGATATTAAGGGAAAGCATCTGAAAGATCTGTCTAAATGGGCCAGAGGCTGTGGTCTGTGAGTTGATCCAAGTAAAACAGGGCTTGTCTTGTTTACAAGGAAAAATAGGATTCCTGCTTTTGATCATATTTCTCTGGACGGCACTGAAATCACCTTCTCCGATGGAGTCAAGTGTCAAGGAGTATTTCTAAATAGGAAGTTGAATTTCAGGCGTAATATTGAGGAACTGCTGAAAAAAACAATGATTGCTTTATATTCGTGTAAACGGGCCAATGGAAAACGATGATTTTTTAGCCCTAAAGTCGTTTATTGGCTTTATACAGTAGTGGTGCGTCCAATTCTGCTGCATGAAATCATTTATACAGTAGTGGTGCGTCCAATTCTACTGCATGAAATCATTGTCTGGTGGCCTTCTTTAGAAACAAAAGCGAACTGTGTCTTTATCACAAAGGTACAGAGAATGGCGTCGATGTGCATTACTGGTGCCCTGGCATTAGAAATCCTTCTTCATCTGATACCATTGAGCAATGGAGCAGCAGCGATTGCGGCCATAGTGCGATCTTGAAGCCTTTTTGAGCACCACTTTACCACTATGATACCATCCAGAGAGTCATGGATGAGGGACATACCAGGAAGTGGGGATTTCATAGATTTTTACACGGATGGATCGAGGCTTTATGCACAAGGGGGCTTTGGAATCTCTTTGGAAGAGCTTGGATTGCGCCTGGCTCAAAGATTGCCAGATAATTGCAGCGTTTACCAGGCAGAGATGCTGGCAATAAAAGAAGTGGCTGACTGCTTAAGTTGCAATGTTTTGTCTACAACCACAGTCAACATCTATTATGACATTCAAGCCGCTTAAGTCCCTTTATTCAATGATTCTGAAAACAATATCTGCCCTTAACTGCCGCACATCTTTAAATGAGACGGCCGAGCAGTTTGATATACGACTTATTTGGGTGCCATAGAATTGCAAAGCCTATGAGCTTGCTAGACTGAGAATTACCTTTCAAGTTCCAACAGAATTGGAATGTGTTGGTATGTCTCTAGAAACTTCCAAGGGTCATTACTAGTGAAATCAATCATGAATATTTTTTACCCCCTCCGATATTGATGAAATTTGGTTCTTAGTTCTTACACTACGTAAATAACTAACAAATGCAAATTTTCAGCCCTCTAAGTCAACAGGGGCCGAAAATACGAAGGGTCAAAATTTCCCCCAAAATCTCCCAGTCGCGACACTTTACACCGAAAAAACTTAATATCGTTGGTTCTATTGTAGCTAGAAAGCCCATTTTTGGTTTGTTTTGAAGCTCATAATATGCTCTACAAGACCTACCATAACCAAAAAATTTTCGAAAAAAAATAAGGGTTACCTCCCTTATTTTAAGGTCGTGATAAAGGGAGGAGAAAATGGGGAGGATGATATCCCCCGACTTTTTTTTTACTTGATAATCTTATAGAGAAAGTCCTAAAGAATATATTCTAAAATTTTTAAGTTGGGACAACAATGGGATCACTCAAAATCCAAATTTTTCGCAATTTCCCCTAAAATCTCCAAATCGCAACACTCTTGAACCTTAAAAATTTAATATCATAAGTGCTATTGTAGCTACAGAGCCCATTTTTGTTTGTTTTAAAGCTTATAGTACACTCAATACCTACCTTAACCAAAAAATTTTGGAAAAAAAGGAAGGGTGCCCCCCTTATTTAAAGGTCGAGGCAAAGGGTGGAGGAAATGGGGGGAAAGTATCCCCCGAGTTTTTTTTTACTTGGTATTCTCAAAGTGCACGTCCTAATGAACATATCCTAAAATCTTTATGTTGGGACAACAATCAGATCGACCAAAATCAAAATTTTTCACAATTTCACCCAAAATCTCCAAATCGCGACACTCTTGCACATTACAAATTTAATATCGTGGACTGTATTGTAGCTACACAGTCCATTTTTGGCTTGTTTTAAAGCTCTTAATATGCCCTACAATATTACTTTCACAACAAAAAAATAAAAAAAATAAGGGGTGCCACTTGTATTAAAAGGTCGTGGCAAGGGGTGGGGGAAATTGGGGGATAGTATCCCCCAACTTTTTTTATCTTTTTTTTTTTTAAAGAGTAAGTTCGAGAGAGCATATCCTGAAATTTTTATCTTGGGAATCCAATGGGAGGCTCAAGAATGTCGCGATTTGTTGATTTCGGGGGAAAATTTTAAAAAATTTTGATTTTGGTCGACCCCATTGTTGTCCCAACATAAAAATTGTAGACTATGTTCATTAGGACTTGCATTTTGAGAATACCAGGTAAAAAAAATCGAGGGACACTTTCCCCCCATTTCCTCCACCCTTTGCCACGACCTTCAAATAAGGGGGGTACCAATTTCTTTTTTTGGAAGTTTTTTTGGTTTTGGTATGTCTTGTAGAGCGTATTATATGCTTTATATAATACAAAAGCACTTATGATATTAAATTTTTAAGGTTAAAGAGTGTTGCGATTTGGAGATTTTGGGGAAAATTGTGAAAAATTTGGATTTTGAGCGATCCCATTGTTTTCCCAAAATAAAAATTTCAGAATATATTCTTTAGGACTTTCTCTAAACGACTATCAAGTAAAAAAAAAAAATCTGGGGATACTATCCTCCCCATTTTCTCCTCCGTATATCACGACCTTAAAATAAGGGAGGTAACCCTTATTTTTTTTCGAAAATTTTTTGGTTATGGTAGGTCTTGTAGAGCATATTATGAGCTTCAAAACAAACCAAAAATGGGCTTTCTAGCCATAATAGAACCAACGATATTAAGTTTTTACGGTGCAAAGTGTCGCGACTGGGAGATTTTGGGGGAAATTTTGACCCTCCGTGTTTTCGCCCACTGTTTACTTAGAGGGCTGAAAATAAGTGTGCGTCAGTTTATCACTTACAAGGGAAGTCTCCCTGGTGTCACCCTCCGATCTTCATGAAATTTGGATATGTTGTTAAGAACGAAAATTTATTCGACACGTATTTTTTTTTAGCGGCCCAAACTCAGTTTTAGGGCGGGTCGATTTGTATGGGTGGAAATTGACCTTTTTCAGTTTTTTACGATTTACGCCAATTTAAACAAAATTAATATAGACATGTGGGATATCAGATTAAAGGTATTAAAAATACCTATCTCTTGATGCTTACAACGGGCCAAAGAAGTTAATATTTTTCGACTTATTAACAAAAAAGTCCAAAAATTTTGGTATTTTACTCAAGATGACGAAAAGTTGTGCATGTTTGGACACGTTCTTAGCACATGTAGAAAGGTTTTCCGAACACCTTTCATTTGGTTTGCAACATGACTAGGTTTCTTTGCATAATATAGGAGATATACGAAAAAAACTGAAAAATGGCCTTGTCTTCCCCCCTCCTTTTTAACCCCTAAATATTAATTTGGGCCGCTAAAAAAAAATACGTGTCCCTTTGTTTTTTCTGCTCTACAAAATAAAACCAATTCCATAAAGATCCGCGGGTGACACTAGGGAGACTTCCCTTGTTAGTGTTACAACTAACCAAATTTCATCAAAATCGGAGGGGGTCACGAAAATTTTTAGCTATTTTTGATTGATTTCACTAAGACTGACCCCCAAGCAAAATCTATGGCTTTGTTCCACGACGGGGACTAATCAACGATGGGGAAATGGAGTGACGTGTGAGACAACACGACAGATCTGGCCTTTTTTTAATCAGAAGCGCACAAGTGAGCTGATATCGCTTCCAAGAGGAGAGATTTCGATAGTGGTTGCTGCAAATACTGGGCACTGTCTTATAGTAAAGAACGCAGAGCGGTTAAATGTGCCGTCGAATGACTTTTGCCGGAGTTGCATGGAGGAGGAGTTGGAAACTTTTGAACACTTTATTTGCCATTGCCCGGCATTTTCTGGTCAGAGGCTTGCTTCATTGTGATCTACGGAGGTGCACGATCTTTCTGATATGAAGGATGTCGAACTTCAATATCTAAGGAGTTTCATAAGAGGCTCAAATTGGTTTAACGACAGGGACTAATAGGTCCAGTGGTATCACAATGGACCTCAGAGTCTACGTGTGTTGACGTTAAACGTCAGCAGCTACTTACAACCTAGCCTACCTATCGCTACATTTTTTTGAGGCACTCTAGTCTGGTATACTTATTGTATGTACGAAATTTCTACTTGAATATTTTCTATCGTTTTGTGGTTTTAATCCCTAATCATGTTTTTACAAATAAAATCTTTAGAAATTTTGTATCACAAAAGAAGGAGGTTGGTAGGTGGGTGGGCAGGCGGTAGTAGTAGTAGAACGATTTACCACAAACCATAACACACACAGAAACTTATTAACCGGATTTCTTTTTATGTCGTATACCCACTTTTAATCCCTATGAATTTTTTTGTGGCTTGCGGAATCCTAATAACATGTACGTTGGAGTTTCCTTAAATACAGTGTTGTTGTTGATGATGATTCTAATGGTAATTAGCACATTAACAATTCACTTTTGTATGTCTCGTATGTTAAGTTAGTAAGTAAGTAAATATGTTGATGTTCTCAATAATGCTAATGATTTCAATCGTACATATTTATTTGAATTTTAGGTAAGCATAAATTTAGATTTTCTACTCTTATTGATTACGAACCTGTTTTTGGAATTTGGTAATTGCTACTTAAGTCAAAAGCATTTGGTGTCATGAAAAGGTTATATATGTGGAATACATACAGTATGAGTCATTAGGGTGAGCATTTTTCATGGAACTGAAATCAGTACGCCAACATTTTCATGTTTTTTTTTTAGAAACTCTTTTCTATTAGAAAATTCTGAAGAATTTTTTCAACACTAAAAAAATTTTGGATAAAATAACAAACTTGGGGTCAATTAGTATTTCAGTAAAAATAACTTTTAAAAAACAACTTCCATAAACTGTTGTCGTTTTTTGCTGAAAAAATGTTTTACCGACAATATCTTTGCAGTGTAGAAAAAAGCCAAAACTTCACAGGTTTGACTAATTCAAAAGTTATGACCTCTAGGCCAGTAACAAGTTCTAGAGACATAGAACGACTGACTGAAGACTTGGAAAAATCTTTAAAAACAGCATGACGCATGGAAAAATGACACAGACGAAAAATGGGAAAACTACAAGAAGAATCGTAAGGAATTTAAGAAACAGATTAGAAAATCCAAGAGGCAATCTTTTATCGACATGCTGAGTGAAATTGAGACAATAAAAGACACTTCAAAATTGAGAAAATTAATGTCGAAGCAGAAATATGCCCCGAGTAATTAAAAAACCGCAGACGGACTGTGGACAACATCGGCAAGTGAGACTCTAGAACTGTTGTTTGATACTCATTTTCCAGGACGTGAGATAAACCACAACGCAATTTTAGATCCAGACGTAGTAAATGTTAGACAGTCCTTTGACTATTTTATTACTTTAGAGAAAGTTGAATGGGCTATTGACACATTTGGACCATATAAGTCACCGGGAGTTGACGGTATCTATCCAATCATGCTCCAGAAATCGAAAAAAATTTTAGGTCCCATTTTGAAAACATTGTATACAGCATGTATTGAAATGACATATGTACCATCAAGCTGGAGAAAAGTTAAAGTCATATTTATTCCAAAAGCGGGTAAGATTCAACACAGCGATGCAAAGGATTATAGACCAATAAGTCTTTCATCATTCTTATTGAAAACTTTAGAGAGGATTTTAGATGACCATATAAGACAAAATATGAAGCAAATGGAGTTTTCTGGGAATCAGCATGCTTATATGAAGGGAAAGTCAGTAGAATCAGGTCTACACGATTTAACCACACATACAGAAGAATCACTGCACTATGGTGAATTCACCCTTGGTTGTTCCCTGGATATAGAAGGAGCATTCAATAACGTTAAATCGGATGCAATCGAACGGGCATTGAACACCTCAGGCAGCGACCCATTGACGATAAATTGGATCATGAGAGTTCTGACTCAAAGTAAAATTGAGGCAGAGCTAGGCGGGTCATCAATAAGCGCCTTAGCGACTCGGGGAACTCCACAAGGAGGAGTCATATCACCTACTCTTTGGATTCTAGTGCTAAATGAAGCACTTTTGAAGCTAAACCGCGCTGGAATAAGCGTAGTTGCTTATGCAGACGACGTGGTTTTGATAGTGAAGGGTAAGTTCCCGGACATTATTTCCGACATCATGGAGGGCGCACTCAATATTTTAAGTGGATGGGCAATGGAATGTGGACTTAATGTGAATCCACACAAAACGGAACTAGTTCTTTTCTCGAGAAAGAGAAAAATTCCGCAATTGCGGGGATTATCTCTGACACTTTCGGTAAAGGCTAAATTTTTGGGAATTATATTTGACAATAAGCTGACTTGGGTAGACAATTTAGTGGAAAGGGTACGAAAAGCTTATGCAGCCATGTACTCGTGTCAAAAACTAATAGGGAAGACCTGGGGACTCAGACCAATTTTAATACATTGGATTTTCATGGCCATAGTAAGACCTATACTATCACATGGATCTCTGGTGTGGTGGTCTATCGTAGATAAAACTACGCATGCAAAATATATGGAGAGAGTTAATCGAGTCGCAATGATGAGCATCACAGGAGCACGCAGATCCACTGCTACAGCATCGTTATCTAGGATTTTAGACATATGTCCACTGAACTCCTATGTTCAACAACATGCACTAAGAACTCAGGTAAGACTCCAACAAAGCAGTAGCCTACGCTCAAAACATTATGATCATACATCACTGTTGCAAAAATTCGGCTACGATAACTTAAAAACTGATTATATGATATCCTATATAACATGGGAAGAAAACATTAAAACCGTCATACCCCCTAGGGAATAATGGAAGGAATTAAGGAAAAAAGATAATAGTATAGAGATCTATACAGACGGATCTAAGAAAGAAAATGGCACCGGAAGTGGTGTCTATTGCGAAAAATTAAGGATAGAACATAGCTCAAGATTAAATGATTCATGCAGCATTTTTCAGGCTGAAATATTTGCAGTTGCCGAGGCGGCAAGACTTATTTCTATGAGACCGATATTTTCTAGTGATATCACTATATACATAGACAGTCAAGCTACTATTAAGGCACTGAGGAACAGGAGTATTCGATCCAAGACAGTCAGCCGTTGCCGTCAAGAGCTTAAGGTTCTTACTGAGCAACACAATTTAGAACTGTGCTGGGTACCTGGACACCATAATATTCCTGGAAATGAAAAGGCGGACGAACTAGCACGCAAAGGTGCTGATATGGCAGTACAATATATAGAAGAAGATATTTTTCCTGGACTAGACTCGATTTATGGACACATGCGTGTTAAATTCAAGGCCATTGTAGACGAAAAACGGAACACTACTCCTGGTTGCGAACAGACAAAAAAACTGTGGGAAACTGTTGAAGATGGAAAAGTATGAACTACGTATGTATGTTGGTATAATTACTGGCCACACAAATTTGAAAACTTTTTTAAAGAAAATCAATCTTAGCTCAGATGATTTGTGCAGATGGTGCTGGAATGAGGATGAAGATACCTTACACTATCTTTGTCAATGTACGGCGCTATCACGCACGCGCTTTAATTGTTTTGATTTCTTTTTCTTTCAGACACTAGAGGAACTAAAGGGCATTAATCCGTGGAATACAGTAAAATATGTGAAGGCTACTAAGCTATGCGATATGGAATTTGGATGATGAATATAAGAGACTTGTTCTTATTGTAAACCTACCTACCCCAACTGTATGAGGAATCACTATGGATCAACAACTGGTCTTGTGGACACTTATGTGTCGCCTCTTAAACCTAACCTAACCTCACAGGTTTTGATAATTAAAAAATCCCTCAGATTCTGATGACTTTTTCCATTAAGTTCGGATATCACTTTGTTTTAGAAATGTTTTTTTTTAAAGCCCTGATCTGCTGAGTGCCTTTTACAATTATGTATTTGAATTAATGCAATTACATTATAGAAAATCCATCATCTTAAAGACTTCGTGCGCTTTTATATGTAAAGTTGTGAAGATCAAAATAACCTCATCTTGGTTCACGATTATAAATAACCTCATTCAATATAAATAACCTCATTGTCAGACTTAAGTTACAAAAAATACTCAGAAGACTTACTTTATGAAAATTCAAATTTTTGTAGAAATGTTCAAAAATCAGTACAAATCAGTACATCGGTTTTTAAACAGCACTCGTGACTAAAAATCAATACATGTACTGATCAAATCCGAACTAATGGTCAGCCTAAATATGAGTACGTTCTTTCTCGGACCCGATTTCTTATTTCTGTTGAAATATCTGTGTGTCGAACCTATAACTTATTTCTGGAAGTGATACTAAACTAGAGATGGGCACATGAGCAGATTAGAGCATGCCCGAGTACAAATTTTTAAATGATGCAATATATATTGATATGTAATACAATATATAATTAAACGCAATTTGATCCGAAAAATGGTGGATGTTTTTGCATTAAAAAAGATCAATTTGTATAAAATATGATTTGATTTCATCCGAGTTTTGACCAGACATTGCCATATATTAGTGGATCTAATTAGATCTAATTGCATAAAAACATGTAAAATCCTGGTGTTTTTTGGTTTGGGTTGAGTTACACCACAGGTCAACGATACATTCACCAAAAATATAATTTTCTTAAAAAAAATGTTCGGGTACGCTTCGAACCAGATAGGTGATATACATAACCCTAACAAGGAAATGTTTAGGAACATTTTAAAAAGTTTCTTATACTTTGCCTTAAAAACTTAGAAAATTGTTGGTTAAATGGAAACATATAGTGTTATATATGGAACAGAATTGGATATATATAATTTTATATTAAATTATACAGAAAAACAAATTTTGTATTGACCCTCATGAAATTTTATATAATTATATCAACCGTACACCTTTTAATCCGAATCATGATTCAATTATATATTACTACATATGACTGCATTAAAAAAATTTAGAAAATATCTCACGGATGTATAATCATATATTATGTTTGTATCAAGTTATGTATTGTAATATATGTTTATTTTTACTCGGGTGATTTACGTAATTCACGCGTGAGTGTGATTGATTTCAATTTTACTCACGTGGTTGTGAGTGGAGAAAAAAATTGCGTGAGTGAGTGTGTGTGAGTCGATTTTTTTGCGTGAGTTTGTGTGATTTATTTTCTCTTTTTTTTCCTTTTGTACCAAAAAAAAGCAACAAAAAATTGTAAAATGTGGGTTAATTTAATATTTCGTCCTGAAAAAAGCAAAAAAAAAAAAATTTAATTTTCGCTGAACTTTAATTTTGCTGAAAATTTTTAAAGATTTTTATTTGTGTTTTTATCTGCGTATGCCATTTTTGTTTGTTTTATAAAGGGCTTGTGAATGAAGAAGAAACATTGTATTTCTAAAGATTATTTTAAATTTGGATTTATTCCAGACCATGGTTTCTGTAGCCACCTCTACGTCTTTAGTGGAGAAAATTACATTGGATTTAAATTGTTTAATTTTTGTAAGACTATTTTTACTATATGTTTTTTCATCAACAGACTTAATTCTGATTGGAATCGAACCCACGTTCATGAAATTTTCCATCAGTTTGCAAAGCTAGCACTTAACCATCTGGGCTATCGCTTTGCTTGACAAACTAACAGCAGAAGTTGGTTCGTATTTCATGACAGATGTTATGTGTGTGACGTCAACAGAAGATTTTTTTTACACACACAATATTACGATCCTTAGAAACAACAACATTCCTTTATCATTCTTTGTCTCGTTTTTGCACATTAAAATTTTCAAAATTTTAGTTTTTGGAATTTTTTTTTTATAATAAGTGTTTTGTGAGTGTGAGTGTGAGTCAACGTGAGTGTGAGTGAAGCTTGCGTGAGTGAACGTGAGTGTGAGTTGTATTAAATTTACTCACGTGATTGCGAGTGAGTGTGAGTAGAAACAATATGCTCGTGAGTGAGTGTGCGTGCGTGATTCAAAAATTCCAGTCGTGAGCGTGAGTGAGTGTGAGTCAAAAATCACTCAGCGCCCATCTCTATACTAAACATTCAGCGCATGGATATCTACACCAAAAGCACAGTAGAAAAATCGGCTCTGAGACTAAGAGAGGTACAATTATATAAGGTAGGGCGTGCGGTGCGGTGCGGAACGGAACTGGAACAGAAAACCGACTTTATCTCACCGCCGAAAAACTAAGGCAGAACCTTTGAAGTCTAAGTACCAACCAGGGAAGGCTGGGCGGAAATCTCTCTTATGAAAAAGAATGCGATCTCAATTTTTACGGACGGATCGAAGATGGAGACGGATATGGTTTCAGCTGTATAATCTGAATGCATCTAAATCAGGGCCTCATCGAGACATCCGGAAAAGTGTGGTGTAGGCTGACATATTAGCTATTGATGATTATGAAAAGGGGCCTACATCCTTTAAACGAGAGAGCGGACGAGCTCGCGAACAAGGTGCTGATGGTATTGGTATTTCTGTGCATATTGATCCACCAATCCAGCACTTCAGATCGCTACGCGACATTCAAAACACTGCAATGGCTAATAGAAAGTGGAGAGAGCTAACAACAAGTGCGATCAGTAGAAGATTGTGGGCATGCTACAATCTAAGAAAAACCGAGTACTTACTCTCACTCACTAGATGGAACTGCCGTGTACTTACTGGAGTGATCACCGGGCACTGCCTAATAGGTTATCATAGAAAGAAGATGGGACTTATTTCTGATGCAAGCTTTAGAAGGTGCGATGAACCTAACACTGAAGAAATGGTCGAACATATTCTTTGCCAATGTCCTGCTTTGGCCAGATCCCGACTGCACATTTTAGGCAGACATGACTTCGAGAGCTTGGAAACGGTTTCGAATGTCGACCTAAGGCAAATAGTACAATTCGCGATGAGGACAAATGCGCTCTATCAGCGTCGCTGAGGAATTATTGTGGTTTCGCTATGGACCATCGGGTCTATGTGAGGAGTCTTTGACTCCGCCACCTCTAACCTAACCTAACCTACATCCTTGAGCCATTAACCTTTTCGTGGACAATCTTGCTGCTCTGAAGGCCTTAGAATCAAACAAATCGGGAATCTCTTCGTCGAATCAGTCACGCTAATCTAAGTCCGTGGACATAGTGGGATCGCTGGGAATGAATTGGCTGATCAATGTGCAAGAAATGATAGAGAATAGAATGAATGTGGATATCACTGACTACGTGCAGGATATCGCAAACTCTGTGGCCACTTCCAAATACTAAGAGGAAAGAAAGTTTTCTTACTTTTGGTAAACGGACGGTTAGCTATTGGTTGGAGTACTGACAGGACATTATAAGGGGTGGTCCAATAACTAGTATCTTTTTTAAAATGCAATAAAATGATCAATACTCAACTTTTTTTTGGAATTTTATGGCTTTATTTGAAAGAGAAAACTTTCCCGTTTTTTATGGCAAACGACTTCATTGATGCGTCCTCGGCTTGCTCCGCTGTATCGCGTTGTAGCGCAGTACTGCGCTGCCAAACTGCACGTTTTTCGAAAAAAAGTTTTTAACCGAAATAAGGCACTCAAATGAGGTTATGTTAACAAACAAATTGCTACATCTTGGGATCGTAAAACTCGCACGGTATTGTAAAGAATCCAATTCATCTATAGGAAGCAACAGATTTGAGTATCAGCATCATTACACAATATTTTCAAAAATAAAGCTGAAAATCCCATTTTCGTCAAAGATGAGCGCTACAGAGCCATGATTACCGACTTTTTGTTGGCCGTTATAGAATATATCAACTTGGATGACATTTCTTTTCAGAAGGATGTCGCAATATGTCCCACAGTCCATCAAACAATCGATATTTTGCGCACTTAGTTCGGAAATCGTGTTTTTAGCCGTATTCGCGGTGACAATTGATCACTTCAGAGCTGCCGATTAAAACCTTTAGACATTTTTTTGAGGGGTCTCATGAAAGATTCATTCAACATGGAAAATCCAGAAATGTTCTAGGTCCTTTCGACGAATATCGTTCAAGCCCTTCGTGAGATAGAACCAGAAACATTAGAAAAATGGGTGCCGAGGATGAGCTACTGCGGAGCTAACCCAGGCAGCCGCATGAATGAAGTCGTTTGCCATAAATAATGGGAATATTTGCTCTTTCAAATAAAGCCATAAGGTTCAAAAACCATTGAGTATTGTTCATTTCATTGCATGTTTTAAAAAGGTACTAGTTAATGGACCACCCTGTATAATCAGCCAAATGGTCTTGCGTGCGGGATTCTCTGGCGGGGGCTATTGTAGGAGTTGTGGGGAAGTGGAGGAGGAGGATTCAGTGAAGCACTTGTTATATGATTGTCCAGTAGACTGGGTCGGCCATAAAGGAGAACAAAAGTTCACATTACCTCGAAAAAGTTCCATAGCCAAAATATTAGATTTTTAAGGTCGCGATTTGGTACCGCCGAAATCGTTATTTGTTCATATCTTTGTCATTTGATGTCCGATCGTTATAAAAAAAATTGTTAGAAAGTCCTCAGCGAGTACTAAATTTGACCCATATCTGGATTTAACCTCAGAGGTCATCTTCTTGCTATGATTGTAAGTTTCTCATCTTTCTACCAACTTAAATGATTTTTATTGTTCCATTAAATTATAGCACTAAGAAAATCATGAAATCCTTGCCTTGGAAGTATCTAGTTAAATTAATTAACAAAAAAGTTACATTTGGGAAATTTTCATTATTAATATAAATAATTCCCTTCCCGGGAAGGGAAATAAATTATTTTTTCCCCGTTTCCCGGGAAATTGAAAAGTCCGGGAATTCCCAAACACTAATTGCACAGTATATACAGTAGCGAAACTCTTAATGGTGAATTTTCCCCCTTTTTTATTCACCTCATTTTGCTCACACGTATAGGAAATGTGTGAATTCAACAAATTTGTCAGAAATTTGAATTTTAAAGACATTTGTCTTTTTTTTTTATTTATTTTCATTGTGTATATTTTTATGTTTTTTGATTTAAAATGTTTTTCTTTTTTAATAAAATTAAAAATGCAAATAACCAAAATAAGAATTTAGAGAGGCTTAGCATCAGAAACCCTGTGGCCATCAATAATGGTGCAAATATGGTAAAGAAAACCGAAATAACTTAAACAATTTTTACTAGGAGAGCTCGGAGTAAGCAGTCTATTTTTTGCGTGGTTTATCCTTCTACTCTCTTATTAAATAAAGTAAATGCATTAAATGTGATTTTAATAAAAATAAATAATGCTATATTTTTTTATAAGTTGAATTTTTAATGATACAAGTTAAAAACAAATTTAAGATGCTCACATATTTTTCTTAAAGATGGTCTGAGATTCCGAGACATTATTCTTAAAGAAAGTTTCAGATTCACAAATTTTTCTTATAGAAAAAGTATCAGATTCTGACATTCTTTTCTATAGAAAAAGTCTCAGATTCTGGGACATTTTGCCTATAGAAAAAGTCTCAGATTCTGAGACATTTTTCCTATAGAAAAAACTTAGATTATGAGACATTTTTCCTATAGAAAAAGTCTCAGATTCTGAGACATTTTTCCTATAGGAAAAGTCTCAGATGCTGAGACATTTTGCCTATAGAAAAAGTCTCAGATTCTGAGAAATTTTTCCTACAGAAAAAGTCTCAGATTCTGAGACATTTTTCCTATAGAAAAGTCTCAGATTCTGAGACATTTTTCCTACAGAAAAAGTCTCAGATTCTGAGACATTTTTCCTATAGAAAAAGTCCCAAATTCTGAGACATTTTTCCTATAGAAAAAGTCTCAGATTCTGAGACATTTTTCCTATCGAAAAAGTCTCAGATTCTGAAATATTTTTCCTATAAAAAAGTCTCAGATTCTGAGACATTTTTCCTAGAGAAAAAGTCTCATATTCTGAAATATTTTTCCTATAGAAAAAGTCTCAGATTCTGAGACATTTTTTTCAGAAAAAGTCAGATTCTGAGACATTTTTCCTACAGAAAAAGTCTCAGATTCTGAAACATTTTTCCTACAGATTCTGAGACATTTTTCCTACAGAAAAAGTCTCAGATTCTGAGAAATTTTTCCTATAGAAAAAGTCTTAGATTCTGAGACATTTTTCCTATAAAAAAGTCTCAGATTCTGAGACATTTTTCCTATAGAAAAAGTATCAGATTCTGCGACATTTTTTCTATAGAAAAAGTCTCAGATTCTAAGACATTTTTCCTATAGAAAAAGTCTCAGATTCTGAGACATTTTTCCTATAGAAAAAGTCTCAGATTTTGAGACATTTTTCCTTTAGAAAAAGTCTCAGATTCTGAAACATTTTTCCTACAGAAAAAGTCTCAGATTTTGAGACATTTTTCCTACAGAAAAAGTCCCAGATTCTGAGACATTTTTCCTATAGAAAAAGTCTCAGATTCTGAAACATTTTTCCTACAGAAAAAGTCTCAGACTCTGAAACATTTTTCTTACAGAAAAAGTCTCAGATTCTGAAACATTTTTCCTACAGAAAAAGTCCCAGATTCTGAGACATTTTTCCTACAGAAAAAGTCTCAGATTCTGAAACATTTTTCCTACAGATTCTGAGACATTTTTCCTACAGAAAAAGTCTTACATTCTGAGACATTTTTCCTATAAAAAAGTCTTATTCTGAGACATTTTTCCGTTGTAGATTATATCCGGAGAAAAAAGATGCTATAAAAATGCTACATTCAGTTTGCTGAAGATTTTTCTCAAAAGAATATTATCAGTTTTGTATAGTTAATGAAATTTAGTTGAATATTTGAGAAACGCACGCCGCTTCCAATTTTTGACCTTCCCCCAGTCGCTATTTGTGATGATTAATATAGTATGTTCATCTAAAAATGTATTTAATTAAAATCTTTATATGCATATATTAAAGTTTGAAAGCAATTTTACCTTTCTAAAAGACAGTTTTCTATTTTATTATTTTTTTTTAAGAATTTTAATAATGTAAATATTTGGAAAATTAAAAGTTAACCGTCAAATTTGAATGTGGTGATTATAAAATTATGACGTGTTCGTGGTTAGTTTGATAAAAATTATGACATTTCGGTGTAACACCCAAAACAGTATGCTATAAAAAATTTTCTAACTGACAAATATTATAATGGGTGTTTTGTAAGTAATCAAATTGTTAAATTTTCTTTTCACAATTTTTACACAAATAATGAAATTTTATAAATTTGTAACAATTATGCACGTTATATTAAAAGAGCAAATTAATATAAAATGGTTGTTTGATGCTTACTAATGCTCATTTTAATAAATATGTAAAATGGACCCCAAAATTACTATTACATCCTGTATCGAAATTTACCAATACAAGTAAAACAAAATGTGATAGTATTAGTGACAGAATGACTCAAATAAATCCAAAAAAAGAGTTTCGCTACTGTATATACTGTGCTAATTGTATCATTCCGTTTATGGAAATTTTTATATAGAAATGTGTATTGTGGGTAGTGAGTAGGGCTGCCAAACGGAAATTTTCCAGTTATTTTGGGTCTGGTCCAGTTTCTAGCTAAAATATAATTTCTCCAGGTAAAAAATAATTTGTTTAATTTAAATTTTTTTTTTTTATTAAACAAATTTTACAATTTGTTTGGACTACTTTTTTAATAAACCATAAATCAAAATGCTGCCTCTTTTGCTCTTTGTGCTGCATTTTCACTACTTTTGTTCATTACTTTTTCTAGCATGACCTCGTCGATGATCAGAGGATTGTTTGCGTACATTTTGCTTTTCAAATAACCTCACAAAAATTAGTCCGGAGGGGTAAAATCTGTAGATGAGGTCTAGTTATTCTCCAATAAGCAGATAAATCTGCGAAAAATACATTTTGAGCCACATGAGAAATCTGCTGATTTTAGCTGACACGGTTTATTGAAAACCTGTCATAATTATTTAGGTGAAATCAGCAGAGAAATCTGTCCAAACAGCAGAGCAATCTAAGACATTGTCTAGAAAAAAGAATAATTATTAAAAAAAAATAAATAATTACACTAAGAAAATTATGTCATTAACTGTTTGTAGGTTATTTTAAAAAGTAATCAGTAAAGTCATTTTAAAAGAAAAATCACTTATTTTATAAAGGATTTAATTTTTTTACTGTTTCTGTAGTTTAAAAAAAATAATTTACTATATTAAAAACGAATTTTCTGTTACATTTAATTTCGGCAGTAAAATATTTCTTCTATAGTGTTACTATTTTTCAATACAAAATAACTGAATATTCACTAGTTTTTTAATGTTTTGGTTAGTCATTAAATTAACATTTAAAATTGACTGTAATGTGTTTTTATTTTAAATGAAAAAACAGTGGAATGGTTTTTAAATAAAATTTCATTTGTTTTAAGTGAATATTCACTGGAATTTACCTACATAATTCTTTGAGTGTATGTATTTGTCCAGTTATTTCTTGAAAATTCAGCTGAATTTTTTTCCATTTTCAGTTATTTGACTTCTAGTATCTGGCAGCCTTAGTAGTGAGAGTGAGTATGTATCTTTGTGGTTTATATGTATGTTTTTATCACAATATCACAGACAATATTGTGGCACAATAAACCACCACTATTGCTTTCGTTGAAACCATCACAATCAAAGTACATATTATGAATGGATGGTGACCAAAACAGTTCATAAGAATGTTGACAATTAGGCTAGTTTTTTCATTAAATATGACAATAGAAAGTACCAGGAGCCGAGTTGCATCATTTTCATGATTTGGGACACACACTCAAAGAATTATGTAGGTAAATTCCAGTGAATATTCACTTAAAACAAATGAACTTTTATTTAAAAACCATTCCAGTGTTTTTTCTTTTAAAATAAAATCACAATACAGTCAATTTTAAATGTTAATTTAATGACTAACCAAAACATTAAAAAACTAGTGAATATTCAGTTATTTTGTATTGAAAGACAGTAAAACTACAGAAGAAATTTTTTACTGTCAAAATTAAATGTAACAGAAAATTCGTTTTTAATACAGTAAATTATTTTTTTTAAACTACAGAAACAGTAGAAAATAAGAAGTCCATAATAAAATTAATGATTTTTCTTTTAAAATAACTTTACTGATTACTTTTTAAAATAACCTACAAACAGTTAATGACATAATTTTCTTAGTGCATGTGAGACGCCACGCCCTATTGTACAATCCCGCCTATATCTTGTTTGGAGCTCAAGAATGATAAAGTGACAACCTTTCAATTTAAACCATGTTAAAAAGTGTTTACTTACCAATGGCAGTGTTAAAGCATTTTGTAATTTCGGGCTATAAGGCTTAGGAATGATTTTTATATTTCGTTAGATCTTTAATTATTATTGAAAACATAAACAAAAAATTTTTTTAGTGAAATTTGCTTATTTTTGTTGCCAATAGACTGATATTACTGAATATCGGGCAAAATTTGAATATGGGTCTAACAAGGGAAGTCTCCCTGGTGTCACCCTCCGATCTTCACGAAATTTGGATATGTTGTTAAGAACGAAAATTAATTCGACACGTATTTTTTTATAGCGGCCCAAACTCATTTTTAGGGGGGGTCGATTTGTATGGGGGGAAATTGACCTTTTTCAGTTTTTTACGATTTACGCCTATTTAAACCAAATTACTATAGGCATGTGTGGTATCAGATTAAAGGTATTAAAAATACCTATCTCGTGGTGCTATTAACGGGCCAAAGAAGTTAATATTTTTCGACTTATTAACAAAAGTGTCCTAATATTTTGGTATTTTACTCAATATGATGAAAAGTTGTGCATGTTTGGACACGTTCTTAGCACACATAGATAGGTTTTCCAAAGACCTTTCATTTGGTATGTAACATGACTAGGTTTCTTTGCATAATATAGGAGATAAACGAAAAAAACTGAAAAATGGCCTTGTCTTCCCCCCTCCTTTTTACCCCCTAAATATGAATTTGGGCCGCTAAAAAAAAAATACATATCCCTTTATTTTTTCTGCTCTACAAAGTAAAACCAATTCCATAAAGATCCGCGGGTGACACTAGGGAGACTTCCCTTGTAAGTCCAAAAATGGTCCAATTATATTCAGAATTCATAAGAACACCAAACAACATTTTTAGCACCTACAAACAAAATTTTGATGAAATATTTACAATTTTTTTGAATTTTGGGAGATTATAATACGGTTATTATAATCTCCCAATTTCAATAGGCTTCGTCCTTAGGCCAAATGAAGCTTAAGAGTCAAATTTCAGACAAATCGATTGATAACTGTATCGTGCTCACAATTTTGATATGGACAGACGGACATCGCTAAGACGTCTCAGAAAGTGATTCTGAGTCGATCGATGGGTCTAAGATCATTGTGTGTGGGTCTAGGACCATTATTTCGGATAGTTACAAACAACAGCACAAACTCATTATACCCTATACCACAGAGTGGTGTAGGGTATAAAAATTAAAACATTAACAACTCGATTGATTTAAAAATGTATGGTTGCAGAAAACAAAGCATAGGTGCCGTGATCATGTTCCAAACATGTTTTTTCTCTGCTTGTATCAAGAATCAATAATATAAATAATTCCGTGACTTTCTAACTTCCCTCGTAGTTATATGAAATGCAACACTGCTCCCATCAAGCACCACCTGTTAATACACTACACTCAAAATAATTACTCTGTTAAATACTCTGTAAAATGGGGGCCCCTGTAGGTTAGTTGGTAGCGAGCTAGCCTATGAAACAGGGGGTCGTGGGTTCGATTCCTACAAAAACCCTTGGTCGATTTCGCTACAACGAGACGACGGTCATTGTTACCAGTTCTCGTTTAGGTTTAAATTATTAAAAAAAAAAAATGATTTGTAATTAAATTGGAAAAATAAATAAAAACTGATCATTGGATCAAATTATTATATTATTATATTATTATATTATTATATATACTCTGTAAAATGACTGTAATCTCAATTCGACAGATATTTGACAAAGTTAACTGCCAAAAAACAGATTTTAAGAAAATACTTTGTATTTTCTTGTGACCGAAAAAGAAAATTTTATATGTACTTTTACTTTTTACAGATAATAAACAAGAGTTTTTTTGTGTTAAAAAACAGATTTTAGAAAAAAAAAATGTTTTTTCTCGGAACCAAAATACCAAATTTTATCTGTAATTTTACTATTGCTCTGTAATACACTTTTTAAATTAAAATTTCTTCAAAAAACTTTCAAGAACATATTTCAACCCCTCTTTAAAAAGCGTCTTAAATTACAATAAAAGATGCTTAATTTTACGAGTATATCGTGGAAAATTCAAGGAACTCGTAATTTTTACAAAAATAAAAAAAAGTAAATTTACAATTTGGAAGCATTAAAGCGGGCAAATTAACACGATGGCATTTCCCAATTGTCAACACAACTTGCACATTAAGGAACGAGAAATTGATCAGGAATCAAATAGTGACGGTTGTGTAAAAGTCATATCAAGCGCATTAAAAAGATATATAAGTAAGTCTTTCTTAAACGATTTTCCATTAATTTTATAAAAGTGATTATTGGAATAACCCCGCTCAAATGTGGAACTGAAAATGAGAAGTTTATGAAAACAAAAACCGAGAGAACATCTAGCCAGTTTATAAATAATTTCTACAAAGTTAAACATTCGCGTGCAAAACATTTAAGCGGGCGCATTTAAATGATGGCATTTGCCTTTATTTTTTGTCAAGTTATTACTATCCATGCTTCTTGGTTGAATTCTGGTCGCTTTCATCAACATTCTGTAAATTTACAGTTTTTTTTTCATCGAAATCATTTTACAGAGTTTTCTTCGTAAAATAGCAAGAAATCTTGCTGGTTGGAAATCTATGGTATTTTCTGCTGGCGCAGCAGAGTATCTCTGTATTTTAACAGAGTGAATATTTTGAGTGTACTGTCAAATTTTGAGCAAGTTCCGTCATTTACTTTGCTTTTATCAGCTGCTCAAAACATACAACCTCGTGATTTTTTTTTTTAAATGGAAAAAAGTGAATTTCGAGTGCTCATTAAACATTAATTTTTGCGAAAAAAAACTGTCAACAAAGGAAACGCTTGATAAATACTATGGGAACTCTGAACCATCGATTTAAATGGTAAAAAAGTGGTTTATTGACGTTTTTTTGTGGTCGGACAAGTACAAATGACACTGAAGGTTCTGGACGGCCAATTGAGATCAATACACCCGAAAATGTCGAAAAAATCCACGATTTTGATGCCATATGCATTTCATATGTCAGTGTGTGTTTAAGAAAGCTGCCTGCAAGATGGGTGCCGCGTTTGCTCTCAATTGACCATAAACGTAATCGTATGACAACTTCAAAGGATTGTTTGGAGTTGTTTAACCGCAATTTAAATGAGTTTTTGTGGCGTTATGTAAGGCGACCAGATTTTGAAAATAAAAATAGAGGACATAAAGAAACAAGTAAAAAAATTATTCGAATTCAAATTTTTTTTACATATTTTACAGACAAATTTACATTCACATAAATGACCGCGAGTGCCACCAAGCGGTGGTCACCAAATTTTTAACGATGTACAGTGTATCACAAAAGTATTTTGCCTATGCAAAATATAATGAAATTTCATTAAAAACCGCTATAAAAAAATAATTATTTTTAAAAATAAATATATGTTTTATTGCATACTAAATAAGGGAATATTAAACTTTAATTCTGCATTTTTAAACACTTCATTTTAATTTTTCATACATGAGATTTTTAAGAAAATATCAAATTGTCACTGATTTTTTAGCTCACAAAAGTATTTTGCTTTATTAATTTTACTATATCATTTTTTTAATTTAATAAAAAAAAAATACAACTTAAATATTTTGATATGTATTTATTGGTAGCCAGAACTAATTCCAGACGTCTGGGCATTGATTTCACTAAATTCAAAAATTTTTGAATAGGTATTTTGTACCATTCTAGTACCGATGCTTGTCTAAAAGTTGTTTTTATTGAAATGTTGTGCTACAGAATTTTTTCGTCCAAATGAACCCAAAGATTTTTGAAAGGATTCATGTCGGGACTTTGGGGTGGTGTTGCCAGATGTTTGGTGTTGTATAAAAACCTTTTATTAACGTCAAAAGCTGTGTGTTTTGGCTTATTATCGCATTGGAAGTAAACCCCATTTCGCGATAGCTCCATTTATTCAGCACTGGTATGTTAATTTTTCCTCAAAAAGGTAAATCTCTACTTGACTATCCACGGTTTTATCAATAAACACCAACTGGCCCATTTCAAGGCCGACATAAATTTCTAAACCATCAGAGAACCACCACCATGTTTTACCGTTGATTTTATATTTTTTATATTTAACGATTAATTTGACTTTCGCAAGACCATACGTCCTTCTTTACACCCAAAAATTTTGAATTTGGTTTCGTTACTGCACATTTGAGTTTTCCAAAACTTTATTGGGTCAGATGGAGGACGTATGGTCTTGCGAAAGCCAAATAAATCCTTTAATATAAAAAATATTAGATTAACTGTACAACATGAAGGTGGTTCTCTGGTGGTGTAGAGCTGTATGTCGGCCTTGAAATGGGCCAGTTGGTGTTTATTGATGAAACTATGAGTAGTCATGTAGAGATTTATCCTTTTAAGGAAAAAGAACATGCCAGTGCTGAATAAATGGGGCTATTGCGAAGTGGGTTTTACTTTCAACGTGATAATGAGCCGAAACACACAGCTTTTGACGTTAAAAAGTGGTGTTTATACAACACCAAACATCTGGCAACAACACCTAACAACACCACTAAGTCCGGACATGAATCCTTTCGACAATCTTTGGGCTCATTTGGACTAAAAAATCATGTAACACATCATTTCAATAAAAACTACTTTTAAACAAGCATCAGAAATAGAATGGTACAAAATACATATTCAAAATTTTTTGAATTTAATGGAATCAATGCCCAGATGTCTGGAATTAGTTCTGGCTAACAATAAATACCATTCAAAATATTAAAATTGTAATTTTTTTTTATTAAATTAAAAAAAATATATAGTAAAATTAAAAAAGCAAAATACTTTTGTGAGCTGAAAAATCAGTGACAATTTGATATTTTGTTAATAATCTCAAGGATGAAAAATTAAAATGAAGTGTTTAAAAATACAGAATTAAAGTTTAATATTCTCTTATTTAATATGCAATAAAACATATATTTATTTTTAAAAATAAATATTTTTTTATAGCGTCTTTTTATTAAATTTCGTTATATTTTGCATAGGCAAAATACTTTTGTGATACACTGTATGTATGTATTAGAAGTGAAAATCGGACAAAAAATGGAAAAGTTTAATTTTCAGTAAAATTGAATTGAAAAGCATCAAAAACTAACATAAACATCTCGTTATCTCAAGTCAGTGGTTAGATTTTTAAAAGCTTTTAATGCAGAAAAAAATTATCGAATTTTTTATTAATGAAGGTTACAAATTTTGGAGCCTTTTTGACGCGGTTTAGCTCACGATAGATTATCGCTAGAACCCAAATATTTTGGGAATCATCGTAAAATATGTCAAAAGTTAATTTTCAGTGGGGTACAACTTTAATATAAGTTGTAATACATGTCCGTCAACAAGTTATACAACGATACTACAAGTCTATGCCCGCTTTTACAAAAAGAAAATTCAGTAGGAGTATTAACAGAACAAGCACGGCGCTACATTTTCCGTACGATTTGCCAGTAACAACCGGTGACCGCCGCGAAATAAAATTTGTTTTAAATTATAAAAATAAAAAATATTGATCATGCTTTTAAAAATAAAGAGGACAGAATTTGAAAAAAGAGTACAGAAAGAGGACACAAATTTTATAGAGTACAACCGGTTAAAATAGAGTATTGTCCTCTAAAAAAGAGTACGTATGGTCACCTTACGTTATGTAACTGTGTATGAAACATGTATCCATTAAAACCCTCCGGAGGCCAAGCAGCAGTCTAAGCAATGGATTTCTCCGGGTGAACCGGCTGCGAAGAAGGCCAAGGTCAAGGATGCTACACCTCTATAAGGATGATTAAAAGTTGGAATAAGTTTTAAAATTATTCTTTATCCCACTTTTTATTCCATTTTTTTTATTCTTTATTCCATTTTTTTATTCCGTTTTTGTTAACACTTGCATTCCCGAAATTATCCTAGGGAATAATTATTTCAGGGGATAATTATTCCATGGGATAATTATTTCTTTTGAAGAAATGGGAAATATCCTCAAAAACGAAAAAATACTGTTTTTTCCCTCCCCTTTGACCCGCTGAATGTGAGATTGGGAAGCTAAAAAAACCGGTAGCTCTTATTTTGATCCCCTCTTTTCAATATGCAAGTTTCAGGACAATCGGTGGGTGCCCTGTGAAAGACCTTTCTTGTAAGTGTATTAAGCTTAAAGGAGATTATGCTGAAAAATATTTTTTTTTGCAAAAAAAATATTTTTCATCCGAAATTTTGGATGTCAAAATTCCAAATTAACATTATGAAATGTTCAATTTAAATTAAACGAACCGTAAATTGAGTGCATGAAAGTCATATTCCTATGATTATAAGCGTAACTTATTTTTATGATTGAGACAACACTTTTTGAAATTTATCCAGTAAAAATACAAAAGAGAGCAGCAGCAGTAGTAAAATTAAAAGGCTCTAAAAAAAGAAACATACGTCAGCACAAAAGTTTATAATTATGATAATGCAAAATATCATCGTACGTATACTTAAAGAATTGTGACTACTTTCTGAAAGACACACATATACAAAATATGGGTTAACCCTTTTTATGGCACCCTTAGTGAAAATGATTTTTCACACACACACAAATGCACAGAATATAAAACACTCATACTTACACCAAAAATAAATGTCCTTTGACAGTATGATTTGACAGTTAAATAAATACTTAAGAAAAAGAGTTGGAGGAGGATGCGAACAAAGAATGAATGAGCTTGTAAAATATTATCATCATCATCGTCTTATTATTATATTTCTATGTATGTATGTGTGCTTGTGTAAAAAATTATGTTTCAAAGGCTTAAACTTTATTTAGTTATATGGCTGGACCTCTTTACTTAAGCAGACCATGTTGACTGTTGACTGACCCACTTTTCTTCTAATTTCATGACTATTCATAGTGTCAAAAAATAGCAAAAAAAAAAAAGGATTTTTCTTTGTGTTTATTTCTCCTCCTCCTTCATTATTTGCTTTTATTTTATTCAATTTCATTCTTTTCTTTATTTATAACAAATTTTACACAAAGCAGACATGTTTAAATGAAAATTATGATGAAAAAACGGGGGGATGTCTTGTTCTTACCGTACAAAAGAACCACTTCTTGTGAAATGATATGAAAGCACGAAGATATACACAACATCGTATTTAGTGGCAGAGGAAACCAGAAAGGATAAAATCAAATTTACAAAGAGTTTGTTTGATTAACAATAAGATTTACTTATTAAACCATGGAAAAGTTTTTTTTTCTGTACTAATCAAACAATAAAATGGTAAAGGGTAAAAATTATCAGAATTAAAACGTTTTTTATACCCCAGTATGGGGTATAGTCACTTTATCATTCCGTGTGTAACGCATCAAAATATTGGTTGGGGACTCCATAAAGTAAATATATTATATGATCGATTCCAAAGTGTTCCATAAGTGTCCGACCAGCTTTACACTCAAAATAATAACTGTTAAATTACAGAAAAACTCTGCTAATTTAACAGAGTACACCATACTTTTTCAGCTAAAAACATTTCTTGGTAATTTTAATAAAAAACTCTGTAAAATGATTTTGACAAAAAAAAAACTGTTTATTTAGAGAGTTTATAGTAAAATATTGCTTAAATATGAAAGCTTTTTGACAAAGAAAATTCTGTAATTTTACTTTAAAACTCTGTAAAATGATTTGGACAAAAAAAAACTGTTAATTTACAGAGTTTCTAGTAAAATATTGGTTAAATAAACCACCATTTAGCAAAGAAAATTATCTAAATTTACATATATTTGTAAAATGCATTTGATGCAAAAAAAAAATTACAGAAAAAACTCTGTAACTTTACAGAGTTTAGTTAAATGCATGTAACTTTGTAAAATTTTTATAAGATTTCTGAAAAGATTTTTTTTATAACTTTTTTTTGCTACTTTTTCAACTTTTTCTCCAAAAAAAAAAATATACAGATAAAAACTTTTTGGTTATAAAAATCTGTATTTAACAGAAAACTCTGTTAATTATCTGTAAAATTAAGATTACAAAGTAAAAAGTAATATAACAGAGGAAACTTTGTTTTTTTGTCACAACAAAATACAAAGTATTTTCTTTAAATCAGTAATTTGACAGAAAACTCTGTCAAATATCTGTTGAATTGAGATTACAGTCATTTTACAGAGTATTTTACAGAGTTATTATCTTGAGTGTATATAACACTTAATAAAAGAGCAAGACTCCTAAAGTTTTTGACAAATATATCTTATGGACCTGTCAGTTTAAGTTAATGAGCAAAATCGGACTTTGGAAATTGGGTGTCCCCAGTTGGCAACGTCCTCGAGCCATCCTCAGTGACGGCGCGGTGACATCTACTGCTGACATCCACAAGACATCTCTATGTACTCAGTTGAGGACAGTTTCATATCAATTTTCAAAATGTCATCACTCGAAGTCAACAGAAGTCAGGGCATGCTGACTTTCTGGGGACATGTCATAAGACTTCTTTGGGGAAATGTCTGATGTAGGTCATGCGAAAATACAAAAAAAATAAATTGGTATTTCCTTTTGTTTTTACTTTTATCCATTTTCCTTTATAAATTATCCTTCTCATATTAAGAAAAAACTTTTCGCATTTTTAAGTCACAACTGTATTTGAACTTGGAACCTCCAGTTTATTAGTTCCGCACCTTACTACTTTTTTTATTTATTTTTCCAATTTATTTACAAATCATTTTTAATATTATTCTTAGATTTAAAGTAAAACACAACTCTGTGGTACTTTTGACTTTAAAAATTGTTGTGTCAAATCTCATTTCTTTAATACTTGTTTTTGGTTACCATTTTCTTTATATTATTATTTGTTTTCGCACATTTAGTCAATAATTTGTAGATTGGAAACCGAATTAAAGTAAATAAAAAATATATAATAAAGTTTTATTTGACATTTCAATTTTAAAAGTTGCCACAGAGTTGTTTTTTACTTTAAATCTCTCTCGTCTAATCACGCCTTTATACTACTTTTTTGATTTTAAATAAATCTATAATATTGCCATCTTTTTCTTGGAAATTGAAGAGTTGCCCAGATTTAAAATTCTAATTTAATATACTGTTATCCTGAAGTCATTTCCTTTTCGACGTCTTAGAGGAATTGTCCACACTCCTAAAGCAAATATTCAGTGCTGACAATGTTAGGGCATGTCATCAAGGATTACCTATGATTTGTCAGAACCTGAAGACATTTCATCAAGTAATCACTGTTGTAATTTCCTTAGTGACACATTTTCCAACTGGGCTCCCTTTGACGGACTTTTTTTTACATTTTGGAGGATATAAAAGATTCCCAGTTGGAAGTTGCAGGATCTCCTTCTCAAAACCCATTTTCAGGGAAATTCTTTGACGCCGCGGCGTTTCAAGATTTAAAACACCCAAGCATCTGAAATTGCTTCGGATATAATAAATATGCCAACAA
The DNA here is from genome assembly GCA_963921195.1 of Pegoplata infirma. NCBI lineage: Eukaryota > Metazoa > Arthropoda > Insecta > Diptera > Anthomyiidae > Pegoplata > Pegoplata infirma. The sequence goes on along the minus strand of OY992540.1, from coordinate 165,870,112 downwards.
TAATCTGGGCTACAAAAAGCTTTGGGCCCTAGAAATCTCCCGTATCGATGGTATAATCTTGGCTGAGCGCAGCAAGTATCGGACTTTATAACATCTTGGTTTTTTTAATTTCTACAAAGAATGCATAAACTGGTATATTATGGTATATTCTTTAAAATGGAGGGATTCCAGAGAATTTTTTTATCGAGCAAAACTTTTACACAGTTATGAACGATTTTAGACCAATTATCATTTTTGTTAAACAATAGAACGAAAGATAGACTCACATTTGCGTGGAGTGATTGACCCGATATTGCTATCGACAAGGCGACATACATACAGCAAGGGTAGATCAACGGAAACCGCTCTTCATGAGCTCGTTGTTACTATCGAGAGATCACTTTTGGTAAAGGCGTACACGATGGTGGTCTTTCTTGATATAGAGCGGGCTTTTAATTATGTCATCCTATACTCAATAATTGTGGCATTGCCTGGTCTAGACGTGAAGCATGAGATCGTTTTAGTGGTGGAAAATCTACTTGTTAATATACGTACAACGTCTGTTTATTATTCAAGGGGTGATCTAGCCCTAACGGCCGGCACTGCGACCCTTATGAGTCTTTTGTGCCAAGATCCATTAATCTAATTCAAACTCTGTTCAATGTTCCTAATGAACAGAGGATGAAGAAGCTAGCATTATATCCGCAGAATTAAGCAATTCCTAGTCTAAGAACCGTCTTCTGATCCTACTTATTGTGACGCACTCACATAATATATATTGCGTTGTTTCTACTTCCTCCAGACAAAGTCGACACAAAGACGATGCACAAAGGTTTAAATTATGCAAGTGATAATTTAACTTATAGTGCCGGGTGAGAAAACCTGTCAGTAACCTAATGCCACTTTTGGTGTGATTAATTATACTTCCATATGATAATGGCGCGATTAGTGCTTTGAATTGTCGTAGACCTCCTGAATTTTCGCACAAGTTTAAGAAGTCGGTTCTTTCCAAACCCTTAATCATATTCGAGAAGGTGGACCAGTTTACCCCACAATATGGTTCGGGTCCGGTCATGGGAGTAGCGGAGGCATTTCTAGCAAGCTCATCCGCTATCTCATTACCCTCAAACCCTCTATGACCAGGGATCCAAAATAAGGTAATTTTGTTTTTTCCGGCCAGCTGTTGAAGAGTATCAAAACATTCCAGTGTCATTTTGGAATTAAATACCCAAGAAGACAGCGCTTGAAGTGCTGCCTGGCTATCAGAGAAGATTGAAATATGAGTACCCTTCATACCCTTTGCAATGTTTTCTCTAGCGCATTTAACGTCTGTTAACTCCCAATTTGTCAATAGGTGCACACCACTGGTAGGTATTATTTGTCCGCTTCTTTGGAACCTGCCACTGAATTAAATGCTGTTCTCTCTAGAAGCACATGGTTGTAGCGGTAAATAGAACGCGCCAGGGTTCATTCTTCAGGGTTCTCTAAAAGATCTGTCTTAGTGGGTCAGAGACTGTGGTCTGCGAGTTAATTCAATTAAACTGAATTTGTCTTGTTTACAAGAAAAAAGAAGATTCCTGCTTTTGATCCTATATTTCTGAACGGCAATGAAATTGCCTTCTCAGATAGAGGCAAGTAATTTGAATTATTTCTATATAGAAAGGTGTTTTTAATGCAAATATTGGAGAACAGATGAGAAAAGAAACGATTGCTTTATATTTCTGCAAAACTGCCATTTGAAAATAATAGGACTTTAGACCTAGAGTCGTTCACTGGATTTATACAGCAGTTGTGCGTTCAATTCTTCTGTATGCATTCATTGTCTGGTGGCCTGCTTGAGAGATAATAGGGAACTGTATGTTTATTAAGAAGTACAGAGAATGTCATCGATTTATATAACGGGAGCTCTTCGTACTATACCTACGGGCGCATTAAAAATCCTCCTTCACCTAATTCCAATGAAATAGCAACGATTGTGGCCATAGCGCGATCTTACAAAAGATAACAATTCCACAAAATGTGGGCCTATGAGCCTTTGTGAGTGCCACTTTACCAACATGGAAAAGAGTGGAGAGTCTTGGATAGACGGCATTCAGTGTAGAGGACCCTCCACAAATTTCTACACAGATATATAGAGGCTACACAAACAAGTGGGACTCGGAGTCTATTCGGAAAACTTTGGATTGTGCCTGGCTTTAAGACTGCCAGATCGTTGCAGTTTTTAGAAAGCAAACATGCAGGCAAAAAAAAGTGGCTGACTGGTTAAGATACTGTGTTTCGTCTACAATCGCAGTCAACATCTAATTTGACAGTTATGTCCCTGAAGTCAATGTTTCTGAAAACAAGATATGCCCACACGTCTTTAAATGAGATGGCCAAGCAGACATACGAGCCATATGGGTCCCAGGGACTTCCAGGGAATTGCCAAGCCGATAAGCTTGCAAGACTGGCAACTAATTCACAGGATCCAATGGAATTGGAATGAGTTGCTAGACCTCTAGGAACTTGCAAGACGGAGACTAATCAGAGATGGGTACATGGATAGACGTGTGAGATTACACCACAGATTTGGTCTTTTCTAAATCAAAAGCGCACAAGTGTGCTGATATCGCTTCCAAGAGAAGAGGTTTCGACAGTGGTTGCTGTAATTAGCGGACACTGTCTTATAGGAAAGCACACAGAGCGGTTAATTGTGCCGTCAAATGACTTTTGCCGGAGTTTCAGGGATGAGAAGCAGTTGAAAACTATCGAACACTTTACCTGCCATTGCCCGGGACTTTCTAGTCAGAGACCTGCTTTACTGGGATCTAGGGAGCTGCACGATCTTTCTGCTTTGTCAGATGTAAAAATTCAATATCTAAGGATTTTCATTAGGAGCTCAAATTGGTTTAACGGCAGGGACTAGTAGGGGAACCCCATTACTATTTTGTGGTATCACAACGGACCTCAGAGTCAATGTTGACTGACGTGAAGCGTCAGCAGACGCATATAACCCAATCCAATCTGTTGTTGGCTCATTTTCTATTAAAACGTTGTTTTATTTACAAATAATTTAATTGTATTGATAAACTGTGTAGTTGAATAAAAATCAGTTATAAACCTTCTCTTAAGATTGATATAAAATATTAAATTTATGTGTATCTTTAATTTTTGTAAAATTTTGTAAAATGTGTAAGGTTTAAAATTTCTCATGCAGACAAAACACTTAATATAATTACAAATTTATTTGCCTTCTTTTGTTTTATGCTCAATTTATAAAAAAAGTTTAAGAAAAACTTCAGCAATTATGCGAATGAAAACTGTCGTAATTTAATTTATTGTTTATTACTGCAAAATAATTAAGAATGCATCCCCAAAGAATTTATGTATGTTGTAAGAACTTTATACAACTCACAATAACAAACAGGAATGACAAAGACAATACATTACACCCATGAACTTTAAACCGTCAAAGTTATATCTGGAGTAGAATATTTTTAAACAATACCTTTGCGGAGAATTTCATAAATGTATCCATTAAAAACTGAAAATGCCAAGTTTAAATGAGAGTGCCTAATAACTATATTACTTTAAAATGACAACGTCATTGGGGGTAATGCAGTTTACCCACTCTCTTAAAAAATCAGAAAAATTATTAAATTTAAAATTAAAAAAAAATACTAAATTTACTGTTTAACAAAGTTAATATTGTAATTTCACTGTACGACCTTATTTTGTACCCATGACTCAGACCAAAAAATTCTGACACTTTAGCTTAAAAAAGTTATCTTTTTTGAGAAAAATTACCTCCTTTTAACAGGTTCTGATTCCAAAACTGCAATCCGAATTTTTCTAGCATGTTCCGTTTTTGAGACATTCACGTTTGAAAATTTTTCCACGCGAAAATCTCGAACGCGAATATCTTGAAAACGGAACATGGTAGAAAATTCGGGTTGTAGTTTTGGAATCAGGATGTCCAATTTATATGAAATCAAGTCATATTTGTGAGAAGAAACATAACAGTCCAAAAGTGCGAAATATTGGTTTTTACTTTTTAACGGCGAATATCTCAAAAATGTTGCGTGCTGGAAAAAATTGGATGGCAGATTTGGATTCAGGAGAGAACCAGTTGAGAGGTGTCCTATGCAGGCGCGGATCCAGGAATTTCATTTGGGGGGGTGGAGATTTTTTTTTTTATAAAAAAAATTTAATGTTTGGTTGGGAAGGAGGGGGGGGGGGGTGTTGTATGAATTTTTGTTAATATTTTTAATATTGAGTTACAAATTGAAAACCAAAAAATAAAGTTTTTTTCTAAAAAAAAATTTTCAATAAAAAAATGCTATAGTATTTAAATCAGGCATGGATCCAGCTATTGGATTTGGGGAATTTTTTTTGCTCAAAATTTTTTTTATGATTTACTTCATAAATAAGGCCATTGATAGTCATGTAAACTGGCCTATTCACAGTTTTGACTGACTATGTCCGTCATAAACCAATTTTTATGATTGAATAGTCATAACTTCAACATTTTTCTGTACACACCACCAAAAAAACGTTAAAAAATTTTAAATTTTATTTGTAAATTTTAAGACCGAGACGATTATAAAATTGACAAATAAAATCTAAAATTTTTGAAATTTGTTGTATGTAGGTTTGTATAGAAAAATATTGATATAATAAGAATGAGATTTTTATACATGTTTCCTTCACAAAATTTCTCAGAAGTTGAAACAGTTTTAGTACAGAAAAATTCTTAGAATCTAAAATATTTTTCATTTAGAAAAATAATCAATTTTTAAGATATAAAAATGTTCAGATTTTAAAAAGGTTTTGATATAAAAATTCTCAGATCGAAGTTTTTTTTATAGAAAATGTCTAAGATGTTAAAACTTTATTTTATAGAAATAATCTGAGATACTGAGAGATTCTTCCTATAATTTTCTTTCAAATTCTGATAAAAAAATTTTATAAAAAATCTCTGAAATAATTCTCGTTTTAAAGTAATTCTCAGATTCTAACAAATTTTTCCTTTACAAAAATTCTCAGATCCTGAAACATATTTCGTAAGAGAAAATTGTCAGATACTACAAAAGTATCAGTATCTAAAACATTTTATAAAAGAATTTTGATACACTTTTCTCAAAAAAAATCTTAAATGCTATACAAATTGTTCAATAGAAAAATTTGACGTTGTTATGCCACCTAATGTTTTCTAAAGCAACTTCTTTGATTCTGAAACATTTTTCATATAGAAAAACTATTATTGGACAAGAGAAAAATTTACATATTAAAATTCGCAGATTCTAAAAGATCCATACAAAAATTTAAGAATCGAAAATATATTTCTCCATAGAAAAACTCAAATTCTGAGAGGGTTTTTTGAAGAAATGTTGTCCGATTCTGTGAATTTTTTTTGCAGATTTTTTTTTGGTAGATTCTGAAACATTTTTCCCAAGAAAATATGCTCAGTTGCTGAGGGATTTTTTCTATAGAAAAATTGTTAAACATTTTTCCTAATGTTTGAGGTAATTTTTTAATCAAAAAGTTCTTTCATTCAGAGTCAAATAAGTATCAAAAATTTTTCTGTATATAAAGTCAAGAATTCGGAGACATTTTTCTAAAACAAATATTTGAGATAATACTTTTTCTTAAGTTAGAGGCTATGAGTGATAACGTAAATCATATACACACACACATACTTCTCCTGAGGATTTTTTTACATCCTGGTAATTTTCTTTGTAACTTTGTTCCTTTCCCCTTCTTTTTTCCTTTCCCTTTCTGTTTTTTCTTTTTTTCCTTTCCTTTCCTTTCTTTTTTTTCCCTTTCCTTTTTCTTTTTTGAAATCGTTTTGGGGGGAGAAATCCCATTCTCCCCCCTCCCCCCTGGATCCGCGCCTGGTCCTATGTGAGGAGTCTTTGACTCCGAAACTTCTAATCTATTTATGGGTGCTACCAAAAATTAAATTTTGTCGTACAGTGTTATTTATACACATTTATCTATTCATTTACACTTATTTGTACATAGTACATTTGAATTTGTTTCTGTGTCTAATGTCTGTTTAAATAATTTCAGTTTTTCAATAGAAAAACAGTAACTTTTTGTAACTACACAGAAAAAAATATGAAGGAAACGAATTTGAGTAATCACTTGTTTAAATTTAAAAACAAAAATTGAGTAACTTTTTAATTGACGCAATTAAAAATTTACTTAAAAATTTTAAAATCAATTTAAGTAAATAATTTAATACAAATTTAATAGTTTTTTTTTATTTTTTTAAACTCTTATATTTTTTGAATTCTCGTTTAGTTTATAGTTTTTTGTATATGAATATGAAAGTTTGTAATCGTCTTTATAAAATGTTCCTATGTTTTTGAGACATAAATATGTTTGGTAAAGTTTGAAAAAATAAGTTTTTTGTTTTTTTTGTTGTTAAAAATTCAAAACTTTTTTAAAAAATAAATAGGTAAATTTTGAGTAAATTTTTTTTCAAACATTTAATAAATTTTTATTAAAAATTTACTCAATACTATTAAATCGTTTACTGGTGCAAAATTGAGTAATTTTTTACTCAATAGTATTAAAAATTTACTCAAATAATTTTTTTATTTTTTTCTGTGTATAAACACGTTCCATGATTGCTTGTATAACTCAATTGGAACATACATGCGGGCACCGAAGGAGATTGTATGTATGGTAAGACATTGTCTATAGTCTCAACAACAATATTACATGGGAAACTACTAAGCCAAAACTAACTTCCTTGTCGTGCGTTTCAATTGTTGGTAGAATAAAAACGAAGTCTATTTGTGAGGAGAAGCAATTCTTGTATAGAATTTTGGTTTGTTTTATTTAGTAGTAGCTCTATGTGTTTGTATGTTTCTTGTGGACGATTGCTGGCTGTTGCTTTTGTTTTGTAACTCCATCGTCATAAGGACGTTTAGACTATTAGTCTGACGTACATATAGTTTTTGAGTCTGTTGGTGATAGTGAAATAAATCTTAACTTGCCAGTTGTATAGATTGCCATAATGTTTTCTGCACTTTGATGTTGTTGTAGACTCTTTTTTTTGTATTCCGAATCATTTTTCGTTTTTATTTTATTGTTCTGGTTAATGCACTATGTAACAAAATTACAGTTTCACAATTTCAAGGAACAAACTTTTATTTAAAAGTGCGATTTCTCATAAAAATGACTATTTTATTCCAAACCTGCCTACAAAATCCCAGCACAAACCGTTTTTCAGAAATTCACGAATGAAAATTCTTACACTGTTATTCCACAGTTACTGTAGCGCCACAAAATGAGACCTCGTAATTTCAAATCCGCTATTGAAATTTTCTGGTTCCGCAAAAACAAGGGATTATGACCGACATTGCTTCGGACTTGGTCCCCATAATATGAATGGTGATTATGACTGAAAAAATTTTGGCCGTAATCCCAACAAGGAACATAATCCCGATTGGGATTATAACCGTTTTGGAAATGGTCATAATCCTCTCAAGTAACATGGGTATTATGACCGTGGTATATTCGGTCATAATCCCTATTTCCGTTATGGGGATAATATCCATGGGGATTATGTCCTGTCACCCTCCACTCCACCTATAAATATTCCCAATTTTCACGGATGCATCCGCTGCAGCGTTAATATTGTCATCAAGAAAACAGAGTTTCCAGTTAAGTTGCCAGTTTTTGGATTTGAAATAATGAGACTTCTGACATTTGCCAAGAAAGCGTAAATGACTCTAAGCACCAGCATTTCGAAATGAGACAAACAAACGAGTTACTGTTATTAATTTGTTACGCTGGGGACCAAAACTAACATAAGCGGAGGCTTTGCCCAATCAGGCAAACCTAACCTAGCAATACTTTATGATACTTGGCACCAATTAAGATGTAATATGATTACCGTTTTATACTTGCTCGTAAATAGGACCATCTCAGTCTTACTTAAATGTACTCCCACTACAGTCCCTTGAACTTTTTTATAACTTACAGAGTGCCCAGTAGGTGGTTAACTACATGAAATATCCATTTAAATTAGAGGCACTGCTATCACCACTGTTATGGCGTTACTCTACTAGTCTACTAGTCCTTATTACCCCTGTAGGTTAATTGGTAGCGTGGTGGTCTATTAAAAGGGGGTCGTGGGTTCGATTCCCACCAAATCCCTTAGTCGATTTCGCTACAATGGGACGATAGTCGTTGTTACCAGTTCTCGGTATGGTTGAAATTATTTAAAATTATTTGTAATTAAATAGAAAAACTAAATAAAAACGATTGATAATGGGATAAAAATTGTTATTATTATCGCAGCGGAAGACATTGGCGGAACCGTCGAAATCTCTTATCATTAAAACGATATCAGTTCACTAGTGCGCTTTTGATGAAGAGAAGATAAAATCTGTGTTGTAGTACCACAGGTTACAGGTCCATCCATTTGCCCAACTCCATTTAGTCTCCCTTACGGATTAAAGCCTTAACTTAGGAAGTCTTTTGAGTTCAGATATTTTTTTAAAGGAACATTGACTCCAGAGACTATAACGCGACTGTCAAGCCGCGGGCTCCTGCTAGGTGGTGATAGCCTTTGAATGTGGTGGTTGTCGGTTTGATTCTCACTCAGGGAATGCCCTCTACAAATGCATTGTATTGATGCCAGGAAAATAGGTTACGGGATTTTATTCCGTAGGAATTTTATTTAACTTACATACGACTTGAACGGCTGATTAACGAGTTCTCTCTATAATGCGTTGTGCGATCCACTTCGATCGCCGACAAATTTATATGATCTACTAGATCAGCGAAAACTACGATTTAAAACCTGACCCCTTGGGGTAAACTCGCTTATCTCTGCAGAGCATCTCCCATGGTAGTATCGATAGAAAAGTGTAACACTACCCACACTCTACTAGGCTCCAATGAGTCAATAGAGTTGGATATCCTCCTGTCATTGTCGTAGCCCTCCTCTCCCATGGTCCAAGAGTTTCACAACAAATTCTGAAGCCCCTGCCCATATGTGAAAGTTATATTATATTCCATTAGCAGATGTTGGTTGCATAAATAGTGATTATATCAATTGAAGTAAAGTAGTTCTTAGTAAGAACTTCTTACTCCGATATAGAAATTCGAGATACTTGAATTCTTCTTTTGACACCAGAAAAACGTATTTATTACAACGGACATCGCACATAATTTTTATGTTTAGAACATCAAGTGTATCCGATTCTTCATTATCATCAAAAGGTCCTTATTGAGTGAGTCATCCATGAAGTGTCTTTTGCCCAAAACTTTAACGATGCTTAGGTTATGATCGAAAGAAAATAAATGACAAATGTTGCACTCATCTTCAAAAGAATAGATTGGATCTCGAATAAATCGAGAGAAGACATTACCGACACCAAAAGCAATAAGCTTTGACAGGAGTCCACCGTGCCACACACGGTCGAACACTTTGGAAATATCCAGCGCAACCTGCTTACTTTCCCCAAAATGATGAATGAACCGACTGATGATGAATGTTCCGAAGGAAACGCTAACAGATCTCCTGTAGAGCGACCTCTGCGGAAGCCATCACTACGCAATGAGTTTTTCTCCAAGTAATGGATAAGGTGAAAGCGCAGAGCAAATTGCAATTGGGCGGTAATTTTCAGGGTGGTTTTCCGCACCCGTTTTAGGGTTTTTTTTGAACATTAGCAACCTTCCAGAACGAGGAAAAGACTCCCGCACGATACGAAAAGCTATATGGGATTGCTAATGGACGAGCTATAGTCTAAAAGCATTGAGTTGTAATTATATAGAAGAGGACTGAAATAGAAAACTGTCAGAATAGATGTTGACTTATCACGGTACTTCTGAGTGGATTTAAAAAAATAGATTTCTTCTTGTCAGAAAAGCGACTGAAATGGTATTGCAATATTCTAGCCAAACTCAACCCAAACTGCTGACCCATAGTGTTCGTTATTTGTATGCTTGGTTCACAGTACAGACTAGTATGCAAACAATGGTGCTAATTGCATACTTTTCAATATGGTGGTATGGTTTTTAGTACAGAATTATCATCGCTGCCTAGTGTATGTGTGCCTGTACGTGTGAGCTTTTGTGTATGTATTTATGTTGTTTGTTTTCGTTTTCGTTTTCGTTTTTATGTAACGTTAAAAGTTACACCGTGTGCTGTCACTAATACTTACACACATCAAATATAACTCTGTGAACCTACTACTCATGTACTGTGGCTTGGATATGTTGTAGTTACGAGATTTTTGTTTTTTGGTAGTCGGTTCAGATGTTATTGTTACTGTTCATGCTGCTTACTGTCGTCATTGTTGGTGTTGTTTCTTTACTATTGTGCACATCCAACCATCATCATCATCATCACCAAAAACATCCACCACATTGTAGTATTATACATTACTCCAGAGATACAAATGTGTGTACAGAGTTCTAGAGAATGACCAACCGCACCAACATTCATTGTATTCTGTATTCTTACATGTTAAAGCCATGCCATATTGCTACTCGTCTGTTGTATTTGTTAGTTTTGTGATTTTTTTTTTGTTGGTTCCAGTTTTTCTAAAGAAGTTAAATGAATGTATCTGGATGTATTGTATCTCTATCTATGTGTACCTTTGCATGTAACTATATGAACTATGTATGCAGGATGCATCTAAAAATGTTGATGATACGAGTATGTCCGTCTGTCTGTCCGTCTGTCTGTCTTTCTGCATGTTGAATAGTTTTAAGTTTATATGATTTTTTGTTGTTTTGGTTACACTTTGTCGCTAGTTGCCATCTATAATTCTATGGTTACAAGTGGAAATAAATTGAGTCGCTGTAAATGATAACACCCAGTCAGTCAGTATGCAGTAGGGCTTCCAATCGGGATTGGTTTTTCTGAATCTGGGGATTCGGTATTAAAAAAAATTTTCGGGATCTCAACTTTGGGATCCAGGGATTTTGGGTATATTTTGCATCCCGCGGAATTTTTTAAAAATGTTCAGGATTTTTAGAAAGTTTTGGAATTTTTTGTCACTTTTGGATTTTAAATCCATCCGTTTGTAAAGATTTTCAGTCATGTTGCTTACCTAAGTCGTAGCTCATCGTTATAGAAAAGAAAAATCGTTATAGAAAAGAAAAAAATACCTCGAGCTAGAATAAAAAATATATTGAATATATTGAACAATTAAAATATGCGGCTTTTTACTTTCCAGGGTCCCCAAACTCTTGTGTTTCTAAGGGCCCGCTATACCTTAAAACGACTCTGCGGTTCTTTGTACGATTTTTTTTGTTGTGTGTTTCACAAAATTCCTATTTTACAAAGTTTTTGAAAAAATAATAAAAATATTAATAAAAGTCGGGATCCCGAAAATTCTAGGATTGGAAATCAGAAATCCCGAGATTCGGTATTCGCCTAATCCCAAAAATGCCAGGATTTCTGGTATCGGGGTTTCGGGATTGGAAGCCCTAGTATCCAGTACGTATCTATGGATTATTGTGTAGGGATGTACGCGTTACAAACTATGATGCCAACAAAGAAGTACAACTGCATTTTACATTCTTCTATTCAGATGACAATAGTTTGTAGCCAAAATATTTACATATGAATATGTTCGTATCAGTTGTGTAAGTATGACTGGCATGAATTTTAGTATTAGTTGAATGTATTTAGGTCTCTATAAATGGAATGAATGGAAAATATTTTTTCTATCTTACAATGTAACACTTAAGTTGAACCAAGTGTGTTTAAATCGTTTCTTCTGCAGAACGGCATTTGTTTATCATTATAAATAATGTAAAATAATTCAATATGTAGTATATAAAAAAAAAAATATTAAATTAAACCTAGAAACAAGGTGCAGTCCTTAGAAAACAAATTTTTAACTCCCCGTGTCTGACAGTAAATTTAAGCTCCAACTATCACACATTCTCGAACGATTTGTGAAAAATTAAGGTTCCTGGCTAATCTGCCCTCTTCTTCCAGAGTTGCACGTGGCTTTCTGTTGAAATTCGGTTTGGGTATAAATTTCTTCAATAAATCCACCAATGATTCTACTGTAACCATACGTCCTGTATCCGAATTGCCACAACGCACTTATGCAAATTGCTGATTTCTCCGCAAAAAAAATCTAAAATTTGTGTCTCCGTACGCTTTTGCAAAAGATTTTCTTGGGTCTTTTCATCTAAAACAGTCGACTTTACAATAAACCTGTAAAGTTAAATCGGTCTAGCGATTGATCCAATGATTATAATTATGATAAGGTGAAATACCATTAGATAAGAATGTACCAAATTCTTTTAAAGTGTCCTCACATTTTAGCTTAGATATGGTTTAACTGCTGTACAGCAATTTCCTATTTTTACATACAAGGTTTGGTTAGGTTGTAAGTGGACACATAGACTCTGAGGTCCTTTGTGATACCACGGGACTGTAATAAGTTCCTCCACTAGTCCCTGACGTTATACTAATTTGAGATTCTTATAAATCTCCTAAGATATTGAATTTTGATATCCGACAAATCAGAAAGATCATGCATCTCCCCAGATCCCAGTGACGCAAGTCTCTGACCAGAAATTTCCAGGCAAAGACAGATAAAGTGTTCGATAGTTTCTAACTCTTCCTGGTGCATTAAGGGTGGGATAGTGTTGTGTGAGCTTTTATGCAGCAGTATTTGGAAACGCTAGAACCCCTCATTTTGTGAGGTTCGTAAAAAAAGTATATGAGCCAAAAAATGCGGGAGGTCGGATAGGATCTAGGGGTCGCTCATCGGGGTCAAAGTTGGGCGTAAATGGAAAAAAATCCACAAAACAGCCCACAACTCCCATGGTTTTGCCCCTAGAGGGGTCAAATGTGAGACCGGCCCCCATTATTTTGTTGCCCCAAACACTTTTGCCAAATCTACCTAAGCCCTATCTCCTCGCCTTAATGGGGCTCTGCAGGTTTTAAACTAACTACTTCTATCCTACTCTCCTAACTGTCTGAGAAATTTCATTTGAAATAACCAGACCTTACCAGTACAATGTCCCCTCTGTTCCTAAATGACCCCCCTCCCCGCGAAAAATTATTAAACCTCAAACTTATCACATCATCATCATTAAAAATCATATTAAACCAAAATATCAAAATCCATAATGTTCCGATATAAATAGTCTATATCTACTTAAACTTAAAAAATTTTAAAAATCTCAATATTAATTCAAAATTATTCAAAATTATTCAATATACTTAAAAATAATAACTCTCCCTCACATAAATACCCCCCATAAGCAAGTTTCAAACTAACTACATCTATAATACTCTCCTAACTGTCTGAGAAATTTCATTTGAAATAACCAGACTATACACCCTATTACTACTTCAGTCCATTGTCCTTTATGTTCCAATCCTATGCATATACGCACCAATATTCCCGGTTGGAGGGTGTTCGAACCTAACTACTATAATGAGTGTAGGGTATTTGTGTATATAGACCAAAACCAACATTGTATAATACCAAAATGCACATGAGGATTTCCGATATCCTCCCACCTTGCCGCCCTATCAGAAAGATTTAAAAAAATTTTAAAAAGGAACCGAAACCCTACCTCCACCTATTGGAGTGGTTATGCCGTGAAGGCTCCTATTCGGCAGTTTTCTGGAGCGCCTTCGTCCCTTGCCTTGGGGGACTCCTCAGCAGGTATTTCCATACACATTATCAACTCCGTGGAGTCAAGAAATGTGTAGTTCTTCAACCACGCCTTGAAATATTCCTGCCTATCCAAAAATGTTGTAGGTGTTATTGTCCCTGTATGATTCATGTGTACCTATATCACAAACTATGTGGTACCGTCGCCTTCCGTCTATCGCGAGTCAAATCAAACCAATTACCCTGGTAGGTAGGACACACCACCATAAACATCCACCAGTCCCTCATTGCCGCGAAATCGCACACAAAACTTGAAATTTGAAAAATAAACAAATTGAAATTTCAACAACATTGACAAAACCAAAATTCCAACCAGTGTTGCCAAACTTCCCACTGCTTCAAAAACATAGCAATGGGAATGATTACCCCCGACCGTTAATCGATATCCATTCCCGAATATTCACTTTCGATTCATTAAATACTTCCCGAATATTAAATACTTCCCGAATATTTTCGATTTATTAAATAGTTCCCGAATATTAAATACTTCCCGAATATTGATAAATATTTACAAATATCTTCACCTCGAAAAACATTTCACAATTGATAAATATTTTCAGAGTTGATAAAATATTCCTTCCTCAATTGATAAAATATCCCTCGAGTGTTGATACATGTTTTCCCAGAATTCATTTTAAACCGAATTAATATTACAAATATCCTCACAACGAAAAATATTACTCAATCGATAAATATTTTAAAGGTTGACAAAATATTCCTTCTTCGAATGATTAAATACTTCCCGCACATGGACAAATATTCACAAATATCCTCACATCGAAAAACATTTCACAATTGATAAATATTTTCAGAATTGACAAAATATTCCTTTTCCAATTGATAAAACATCCCTCGAATGTTGATAGAGCACCCGGCAACCGAATCCCGCATATTACATACTTCCCGAATATTTTTAATTTTCCAAATATTTCCCGAATATTAAATACCTCCCGAATATTGATAAATATCAACAAATATCCTCACATTGAAAAAAATTCCCTTTTCGCAAATATTTTCACATCGAAAAACCTTTCACAATTGATAAATATTTTCAGATTCGACAACTCCCATGGTTTTGCCCCAAGAGTGGTCAAATGTGAGACCGGCCCCCATTATTTTTTCCCCCCAAACACTTTTGCCAAATATAGCTAAGCCCTGTCTCCACTCCTTAAGGTGGCTTCCATACAAAGGTTGAATGTTAAAAAATATTTGCTCCTACCTCTCAAGCTGTTCTAGAAGTGACCCTAGAGGAATCAAATGTATGACCGCCCCCCAATATTTTTTCATCCCCAACATTTTCTTAGAACATACCTACCCTCTATCTTCAACCCTTAGGGTTGTCCCCATACATTTTTTTTATTTTTTCTTAATTTGTTTTATTAAATCAGCTCCTACCGGTCCAACGGTGCTTCCTAGAGGGGCCATTAACAAGATCAACCCCCATTTATTTTTAGCCCCCAACATTTTATCTGAACATACTAACTCCCTATCTCCAATTCCTAAGGGGTCTCCCACACAAAATGACATTTTTATAAAATTTGCTTCCACCGCTCTAACTGGCGCAGGGATGACCCTGGAGAATTTAAATGTATGACTGACCCCCAATATTTTTTCAGCCCCAACATTTTCCCCAAAACCTCTACCCTCTATTTTTAAGCCTTAAGGAGGTCCCACACATTTTTTTTTTTATAAAATCAGATCTTATACTGACCCCCAATATTTTTTTAGCTTCAACATTTTCCCCAAACAAACCTATCCTTTATTTTTAAGCCTTAAGGGGGTCCCCACACATTTTTTTATTTTTTATGTATAAAATCAGCTCTTACCGCTCCCATGTGCCTCTTAGGAACGGGAAATGCAGACTGACCCCCAATAATTTTTGCCCCTTACTTTTTGTCCCAACATACCTGGTGTCTCAGCTGTGACGTAGTGGCTTAAATCATTCTTTATATTATGAGTTCTGGATTTATTTGTTTCGTTTCCATGTCAATTATTTTCACACCTTCGTATCCAATAACGTGTACTGGATGATCACGATCATTGTTGCCACTTTCGCCGCTATCCCCCGCTATTCCCCGATATCATCGTCTGATTTTTCTTCGCTGCCTTCGTCGGACGATTCGTCCATCTTTTCGTCAGATAACTCTTCCTCCTTGCATTTGCCATTTTTCGGTTTATTTCACAAGAGATATTCGGATCAAATAGTGCAACAGCTTCACCACTGAGATACCAAAGATGTCACAGAATCTCTTCTCCAATCGTTGAGACATCTTATTAATTGAAGC
Source organism: Pegoplata infirma (assembly GCA_963921195.1). Taxonomy (NCBI): domain Eukaryota; kingdom Metazoa; phylum Arthropoda; class Insecta; order Diptera; family Anthomyiidae; genus Pegoplata; species Pegoplata infirma. The sequence continues at coordinate 165,854,190 of OY992540.1, read as the reverse complement.
ATAATTAGCAATCGCTTTCAAAAAATTCAAATCATTATTTGGAGGTTCTATTGCTTTAGTGGCTCTAAACCAAAATTTCACGTAAACTATTTTTGGTAAAACCTTAAACATTTTTAGGCAATATATGCCTTTTGCCATCCATCGAGCATGACTGATGGGTCCTGGTGGGCTAAAATGATTATTAGGAATATTTCCACCATGGTATAATAAAACAATTTCAAGAAACTCCTTGAAGTCGTCTCTGGGTTGCTTTTTCTTTATTTGAGCCCAACAAAACAACTAGATGCAGTTTGGACTAGAGCTGGTATGTTGCCTGCCACATTCTAATCTTCTATGCCTTCCATTACTCTTTAAAACGCTCAAACATTGGCACTCCTGGTTCAGACGATTTGCCGAATTTGGTTTCGAACACTTCTTTTAATTGAAGTTCATTAATATGATGTTTTCATGGCAGATATAGGGAGTCAGTATGCACTATGGGAGCGGTAAGAGCTGAATTTATAAATAATAGTGTTGCTAATTATTGTACTTTTGTAAATTCTAAATACTCCAACGTTGGGTTCCAGTACCATTACGAATTTGGTTTTCCTAAGGGGAGCACGCTTACAAAGTGGAAAGACGCCATAGGTATGTTCGGAAAAAATGTGGGGTGGGTCTGCATTCCCTATCCCTAAGAGGCACCATATGAGCAATAAGATCCGATTTTATAAAAAATATAAAAAAATGTGTGGGGACCTCCTTAAGGCTTAAAAATAGAGGGTGGGTTTGTTTGGGGAAAATGTTGGGGCTGAAAAAATATTGGGGGTCAGTCATACATTTAACATCTCTATGGTCACCCCTGCGCCAGTTTGAGTAGTAGGAGCAAATTTTATAAAAATGTCATTTTGTGTGGGAGACCCCTTAGGAATTGGAGATAGGGAGTTAGTATGTTCAGATGAAATGTTGGGAGCTAAAAATAAATGGGGGTCGGCCTTGATAATGACCCCTATAGGAGGCACCATTGGACCGGTAGGAGCTGATGTAATAAAACAAATTAGGAAAAAATAAAAAAATGAATGGGGACCACCCTTAGGGTTGTAGGTAGAGGGTAGGTATGTTCTAAGAAAATGTTGGGGTTGAAAAAATATTGGGTGTTGTTCATACATTTGATTCCTCTAGGGTCACTTCTGGGACAGCTAAAGAGGTAGGAGCAAATATTTTTAAAAATTGAACCTTTTTATGGAGCCCCCTTAGGAAGTAGAGATAGGGCTTAGGTATGTTTGGGAAAAGTGTTTAGGGGGAAAAAGTAATGGGGGTCGGTCTCACATTTGACCTCTCTTGGGGCAAAACCAGTAGAGCTGTAGGGCTTTTTGTGGATTTTTTCCCCTTTATGCCCAACTTTGACCCCGATGAGCGACCCCTAGATCCTATCCGACCTACGCCATTTTTTGGCTCATGCATTTTTTTACGAACCTCACAAAATAGGGGGTTCTAGCGTGTCGAAATCGAAAACTCGTGCACTATCCCACCCCTATTGTGCATGCAACTCCGGCAAAAGACATTTAACGGCACATTTAAGTCCTTGAGTGGTTTCCTATAAGACAATAACCGGTAATCAGAGCAACTACCGTCGAAGTCTCTCCTCTTGAAAGAGATATCGGCTCACTTGTGCACTTCTGATTAAGAGAAGGCCAAATCTGTCATGTATTCTCACACGTGTATCCAGGTGTTCATCTCCAATTAGTCTCCGACGCGGATTAAAGCCTTCGATTTTGCTTGCAAGTTTCTAGAGGCATACCAACACATTCCAATTCGTTGGAACCTAAAAGGTAGTGCCCAGTCTTGCAAACTCATCTGCTTTGCAATTTCCTGGAATAATCTGTGCCCTAGGACCCATATCTTGTTTTCAGGAACATTGACTCCAACTCAACAATCTTAGATAACATGGAATATTTACATTTTTTAACACACATTTATCCTTTTTCGCCTCCAAAGTTGCATTTTTGGCCTTACAATAATAACATACCAGAACATGGATTTTCTGCAAACAAAAATAAAAAACAGAATATTATTAGTATTTGACCCGCCCCAGGCATTGAAAATTTAATTTACTCACCTTTGTTTCAACAATTTTCACGATTATATCCTGATGTTTTAATAGAATTTCGTGTTTTTTCTTGGTTAACAAAAATAAATTGATATTTATTTTTAAATTTTTTTGACACAGACTTTTTTTTAATTCCTGAGAAACCAAAATTTTATGAAACTTTGATTGCAGAGAACAAGCTTCACAATTATTTTTCACTTAACTTGTTCTGAATAATTAATGTGTAATAGAGTATGGTTACCTGTTCTAGAACAAGTGTCGTCAGAATCGGTTCTGAAAAATTTTCCTGGGTCATTTTTCTGGATAAGGCAAAATAAAAAAGTGGAAAAATTAGCGAAGATTACACTCTTTTATTTGCAATCAATAGTGACATTATAAAACAAGTACAAATATTAAAAAAATATTTTACAAAATGTCATCCGTTAAAAATTTTAAGTCCTTATAAAAGGAAACAAAATGAAAATCTCAAAATGAAAAACTGTAAATGCAGTTTTAATCAATTTGATCTCTACATTGTGACGTATATCAACCGGCTCACATTTAATATTGGCTGTGGAACGGTGTTATCGGTTTATGACCCTGTAAAGTAGATTTATTATTGATCAGTGCTGGATTTTTAGACATTTTAGAGATGTCAGTCCTTCTGTAGAAATCACGATAGAGTCCAAAATTAAAGAGCTACCGTCCTGAAGTTTGGCAATAATATGTTTTATGGTTAAGTTCGGAAGTGGCCAAAAATCGGAAGAGGGGGAAAAGTTCGCCCCTTGAATAACCAAAGCAACCTCTAACAAACCACATTTTTACATGTTTTTTTATACTTTTGTTATGCAAATAAAACATTTTGATATTGGCAGAATTTCAAAGTCCGACCCAGGGGATGAGAAAATTCTATTTTTTTGCCCGCCCCCTTTTGTGAGCGTGGATTAGTGTTGCCACTTTCTGGATAATTATCCAAAAGTGGGACAATTTCAAAATCCTTGGATAATTTTTGGATAGTCATATTTTTTGAGTAATTTTACCTCAATAAATTTCCAACTTTTTTTATCATTTTATCGACATTTGTGGCTTAAAAAATCATTGACAACATCGACTTTAAAAATTTTGATTACCAAATACAAGATAATGAATGAAAGCCTTAATTTTCTTCATGACTGTTTTTTGTTAAATTAAAAATTGTTCTGGAGAGTCCCTATTCCCAAATCTGAAAATTTTTATTCAATATCTTTTAATATCCCCATATTGGGAACACTTTTCCTCACGCGACTAATGTTGGAAAGTTGATTTATAATGAATTTTGCACTTAATAATATAATTTACCAATATTAAAACCATTTTATCATTAACATACTAAAATTATTTATTTTATCTACGCCTACAAAAGAAGGCGGACTGAAAATTGTTTCATTTGTTGAACAAAAATTCAAAGAAATCATTCAAAAAATTTCGTTTTTCAGAGGTTGGTTTGGTTTTTCAAGGGAAAACATTTTTCCACCTGGATAGATTTTGCCCATTTACGAACTTAGCCTACCACCTATGACCATAAGACAAATTCAAACCAATCTTCAGGAGTCTAGATTTTTATTTTGGACTGCAGTATGTTTTATACAGACGGACGGATGAACATTCAGAGATGCAGAAAGTGGTTGGGACTATTTGTTTATTGTCAATCTTATGGATGCACTTAATATCCTTTTTTAATTTAGTTTATTTCCCCTTCAAGATCTAGAAACAGGATCAATATTAAATGTTAAGTAACTGCTAGAGTTAAAATTTTCACTAAATTAAAGATGAAATTTGATTTAGTTTCACTAAATACTGAAATTATTCTGTTGAGTGTCAACAACTGATATAACGTCAAAATTTTTATAGCAATAATTGCTTGACAATTTTTCTGAGAGACTTTTGCTGGCAATTAAACATCAAAATCGTACGCCATCTTTGTTTGGAATTCATCAAAAAAATCAGGTGTAGACCACGGGTTACAAACGGAATGACAAAATAAACACTTTTGTGTAGTTTGTGAGATTTAATATAATTTTTTGTGTAATTTCCAATCCTATTGGTGGTAACACTGGCGTGAATATAAACAAAATAATTTAAATAATGATAAAATTGTATTACTTTAGTGCAAAAATCATTACAATTGAATTTGTTAACACATATCGCGATATTCCTTCCACCGAAAAAAACCCCTTTCACCACATATATGTATATAATAGGTGTGTTCCAGAACTTTCCGGGTAAAGTTCGGTAAAATGAGAGAAAATCAAAAAACCTCTCACGATACCACAAAAATGCAAAAAAGTACGGGAACGCATAAAACCAAATTTCAAGCCCAAAATAATAGAAAATGTAAACAAACTGATAATGCTAAAATATTTTCGTAAGAAAAATTACTTTAAACAAGAAAACAAATTGTAAAAGTTTATTTTAATAACAAATTATCTTTTTTTGTATTGAAATAACACATTTCCTTGGTTTAGTTCTTTATTTTATTTAAATTTCCAATTTAGCTTCACAAAAATAAAAACAGCTGTTTTTTCAACATCTGACTGTTACCAATTTACCCGAAAAAAAAGTGCGGGTAAGTTCGGTAAAATGAGAAACTAATTTATTCTCTCAAAAACTCTCTCATTCACCCAATTTTTGCGAACGGGAACGCTTTTCGGGCTGGTTTGGGTTCCCGCGGGCACCCGCGGTAACGTTCTGGAACGAACCTATTATGAAGCGTTTTTCTATCATTGTAGTTCAATGACTTCTCAGTAACACATTAATATTGATGAAATTGAAACCGTAACCTAAATCACTTTGGAAGGTATTACATACATATAAAATTTATCGAATATTTAATCGCAACATATACACCAGTAAACAAAATCTAATCAAAACCATTTAATACAGTTTAAGCCAAAACACTTTGATATGAAATTATTTATGCCTGTATGTGACATTACCCACACACACACACATTCATGCTTAATTATAACACACATTCATAGAAAATTGAGTAACAATTATTATGTGAAATTGTATAAAAACACCCCACCCACTTGCCTTTACCAAAATGTTAACATACTTCCACTTCTACTTAATTTTATTTTGTTTTCTTTAAACGAAACTAATTAAGCGACGAATGTTTCATTAACAATTCGATAAAAACCCCCCAAAAAATATAATAACTGAAAGCAACAATGTGGATGGATATATTCCACCACCACCAAAAAACACAACCAATATCGATAACAATTCATTTTGACATTTCAGTCAACATATTGAGTGAGCGCTTCTCATCACTGGTAGCGTTAAAAAATTATGCTACATTTGATCACAAACTGATAAATAAGCTGTTTTATTGAAATTATTTCTTTTTTTTTGACGTTATTTAAGGAAATATAAACAAAAATATCATAAAAAAGTAATTTCCACAGATAAAATAAATGAAAATATAAAAAAACAATCATTTATTCCAATATTTTAAAACATTCATAAAAAATTGCGTTCAGCAGAATCAACTAATCAAAACATGCTATATCTCAACTGTTGAGTAGCAGGTTTCTCTGCTGAACACGCTCAATGTTAATGTTTGTGTATGAGTGTGCATAAAGTTCAAATTGACTTGTAACGGAATTGTGTTCGAAAATAAAACAAGTAGAAAAATTAAATTCAACTTGGCAAATCCATGAATACCCTTCACAATGTACTTTTTATGTAATAAAAATTTTGATAAGAAATATTTTATTTTGAGTAAAAGACTTTTTTTTAGTCATTTTTGTAAATAAAAAGAAAAACAAGTAGAAAAGTTGCATTTTTTAGAGGATAGTACATTTTTTAACGTAAAAAAAATTAGTAATTTTGATTAGAAATATTTTATTTTGAGTAAGAAACTCTTTTATTGTCATTTTAAGAAAAAAAATTACAAATTTTTTTTTAGTGTAAAACTTTTTTCGAGTGTAATGTTTTTTTACTGTAAAAATATTTCTGAGTGAATGCATGTATGTATGTAAACAAAATATTGTCGTTTTTGTAAAAAAAAACTTACTTTTTTTTGAGTGTAAAATTTTTTTGTAATATAAAATTTTTTTTGAGTGTAATATTTTTTTCGAGTGTAATTTCTAAGTTACCAATGCTTTTAAAACTAAACAAGTTTAAAAAGCATTGCATTAAAATTAAACAAGTTTGACACGTGGCATTTAAGATGAAACCAATCTACAGGGTGGTCCAATAACTGGTATCTTTTTAAAACATGCAATGAAATGAACAATACTCAATAGTTTTGGAACCTTATGACTTTATTTGAAAGAGCAAATATTCCCATTATTTATGGCAAACGACTTCATTCATGCGGCTGCCTGGGTTAGCTCCGCAGTAGCTCATCCTCGGCACCCATTTTTCTAATGTTTCTGGTTCTATCTCACGAATGGCTTGAACGATATTCGTCGAAAGGCCTAGAACATTTCTGGATTTCCCATGTTGCATGGATCTTTCACGAGACCCCTCAAAAAAATGTCTTAAGGTTTTAATCGGCAGCTCTGAAGTGATCAATTCGTACCGCGAATATGGCTAAAAACACGATTTCCGAACTAAGTGCGCAAAATATCGATTGTTTGATGGACTGTGGGGCATATTGCGACATCCTTCTGAAAAGAAATGTCATCCAAGTTGATATATTCTATTACGGGCAACAAGAAGTCGGTAATCATGGCTCTGTAGCGCTCATCTTTGACGAAAATGGGGGTTTCAGTTGTATTTTTGAAAATATTGTGTAATGATGATTATACTCAAATCTGTTGCTTCCTATAGATGAATTGGACTCTTTACAATACCGTGCGAGTTTTACGATCCCAAGATGTAGCAATTTGTTTGTTAACATAACCTCATTTGAGTGCCTTTTTCCGGTTAAAAACTTTTTTTTCGAAAAACGTTCAGTTTGGCAGCGCAGTACTGCGCTACAACGCGATACAGCGGAGCAAGCCGAGGACGCATCAATGAAGTCGTTTGCCATAAAAAACGGGAATGTTTGCTCTTTCAAATAAAGCCATAACATTCCAAAAAAAGTTGAGTATTGATCATTTTATTGCATTTTTAAAAAGATACTTGTTATTGGACCACCCCTTAAAATTCAGGGTTATGCTTATAACTTTTGAACCACTGGACTGATCGAGCTGAAATTCAATACCAAACAGACCTGGGGAACGGCAAAGATATATGCCAAGCTGCAGCTGTCGCATTATTGTCTTTCGAAGTTAGCGTGTTTTTCATCTCGTAAATTAGTGAAAAACCCTTGCCGAAATTTACTCTTTTGCTCATAACTTTTGAACCACTGGACCGATTTGGCTGGATTGCAATACCAACCTGACCAGGTAAATGACCAACATATATGTCAAACTTCAGTAGCCTCTGTAAAGTCTTTCAAAAGTTATCGTGTTTTCTACGGACGGACAGACGGACGGACATCGGTAGATCGACTTAAAATCGATCAAGGATCATGAATATACTTTATGGGGTCCTAGACCAATATTTCGATGTGTTACAAACGGAATGACAAACTTATATATACCCACTATCACTAGAGTGGAGGGTATAAAAAATAAAATAAAAAATTTTTGAGTGTAAAATTTTTTTCGAGTGTAATTTTTTTAGTGCAAAATATTTTTGAGTGAAAAAATACTTTGTAAAATATTTTTTGTGGCTTACGTATGAATTTAAAGCTTGTTTTTTAAACACGTGAATTTTACTTGAAACCAATCTGAAATTCACGGTGTTGCTCGTAATTTTTGAGCCACGAGACCGATTTTGCTGAAACTTTATACAAACTAGACTACGGGAAAGAATTATATATGCCAAGCTCCAGCAGCCTCAGGGTTTCCATTCGAAAGTAAGCGTGCTTTTTAACTCGTAAATTTGCGAAAAACCTTTGTCGAAATTCACTCTTATGCTTATAACTTTTGAACCACTGAACCGATTTCGCTGAAATACAATACACTACAATTTAAATTACAAATACATATTTCAAATTTCAGCAGCCTCAGTATTAGGGTTGCCAGACGTCCCGCATTTGGCGGGATTGTCCCGCTTTTCATAACCGATTCCCGCGTCCCGCGCGGGATTCCATATTCCCGCTTTTTTTGCAATGTTTTTTTAACAACAACTATTTTTTACTCTAAAAGCCTTTAAAAGGCTTATTTGTAAGCTTTTGTAAAATTCGTTTTACCTTGCCGCTAAAATGATGTGGATTTAGAACCTTTTTAAGGAAAAACTAAAAGCCTATTCACACCTGAGGTGAAATTTCGTTCAAACGAGATTTCGATCATATGGTCTGCATCATTTTATACACAACCATATGATCGAAATCTTGTTCGAACGAGATTTCACCTCAGGTGTGAATTGGGTATAACAAAAAAGTTTACAATCTTAGTGTTTGTTTGACAAAAAAAATATTTTTTAAAATATGTACGCCAAAAGTTGCACAATATAGACTACATTCCGGGAAAAATATTTATAAAATTTCCATGCAGTAATTCTGGTCCAGCGTTGTATTTACTTTAGCTAAATTAGTCTCTAAAACAGCGCGAAAAAAATGTTTTTGAAAAACAAAAACACTTTCTATTTCAAAATGCACTACAGGTTGGTAGTCTCTATTTAAAACAATAAAACTCGACAACATGCTGCTAAATTTTTCAGTTTTGTTCATAAAAATATTTTTGTCCCGCGAAAATTTTTGAAATCCCGCCATTTTTGTAATTTTTGGGAGTTTGTCCCGCATTTTCGAAATAAAATTCTGGCAACCCTACTCAGTATGGTCTTTCAAAGTTAGCGTGTTTTCTACAAACAGACAGACAGATGGACATCGATAGATCGGCTTAAAATCGATCGAGTATCGTGAATATATATATTTTATGGGATCTTAGACAAATATTTCCAAGTTGTTACAAACGGAATGACAAACTTATATATAAACTCTATCATTAGAATGGAGGGTATAACAACAACGACCAAATGTATGAAAATAGACAGCAGTAGCATATTATAAAGAATTCAAAAGGTAAAAAAAAAAACAGATCTGAAACAAACCCTGAGCTTAACTGAAAAACATCCCCTTAGGCTCTTTGGTAGCCAAACAGTATTTAACGATAGATTCAGGGTACTGGATAATGTACTGCCGTAGTACAAAATCGTGAAACATTAAAAGTAAAAAACAGGGCTACCAGACTTTGGGATTTATCCCCAAAGATGGGGATTTCACTAGAGAAAAAGGGACAAGAAATCTCATTTGGGGATTGGGGATTTTTAAAATAATTTTGGGGATATTCAAAATTATATATATTTGATACAACAAGCTAAATTTAATAAAATCAACGATTTTTAACAACATTTTTAGTAAAAATAACTCCTTATTACGCGATTACGAAGCGCATTCAGTAAAACGCGCATTTATCGGCTGAAAAATGTATATTAACATTGTCAAAACCCGTTAGTTAACTCGTTTGGAGATTTTTGGGGATTTTTTAAATTTAAACAAAATTAAAAATTACCATCCATACATTTTTTTTTAAAAATTAACAAAAAAAATGTTTGTGTGATTAAAAAAACGTATTTTTTTATTGATTGGGGATTTTTAGGGATATTTTGTTTTATTTTTGGGGACAACGGAAAAAAGTACCTGACAACGCTGGTAAAAAAGTGAGAATTTAATATTCGGCTGTGCCGAATCACAATACTTTAGAATTGTACCGATTGACCTGACAGTTTACATCAGCATACATTGACTCTGAGGTCCATTTTAATACCACGGTAATGGGGTTCCTCTATTAGTTCCTGCTTAAACAAATTTTTGCTAATTATGAAACTTCTAAGATATTGAATTTTAAAAACCGGCAAATCAGAAAGATCGTGCGGCTCCATAAATCCCAGTAAAGCAAGTCTCTGATCAGATAAACCCGGGCAGAGGAATATAAAGTTTTTGATAGTTTCCAAGTCCTCTAAATCCATGCAACTGCGGTAAAAGTCATTTGACGACACATTTTACCGTTCAGCATGCTTTCCTATAAGGCAGTTTCCGGTAAGTACAGAATCCACTGTCGAAATATCTCCTTTTGGAAGCGATATCAGCTCCAGTGAACGCCTCTGATTTAGAGAAGACCTAATCAATCATGTAGTCTCACTTGTCCATCAATGTGCCTCCGTAGAATTTGCTTGCAAGTTTCTAGAGGCATACCAACACATTCTAATTGTTTGGAATCTTTAAGGTAGTTCCCACTCTTGCAAGCTCATCGGCTTTGCAATGCCCTGAAATGTCTTTCAGGGAATTGCAATTCCCTGAGATGAGTCGTATGACAAACTGCTTGGCCATCTCGTTTAAAGACGTGCTACAGAAAAGGGCAGATCCTGTTTTCAGAAACATTGACTCCTGGGAATTGACCGCGGCTTGACTGTGGAAATTGAGGTTTACTGCGGTTGTATACAACACATTGCAGCCACTTCCTTTATTGTCAATCTTCGAGCCAGGCTCAACGCAAGCTCTTCCGAATTGACTCGATTAACCTGTGTAAAAATTTATGGAGACTCCACTACACGAAATGCCCCTCATATAAAACTCTCTCGATGGTATCATAGTGGTAAAGTGGCGCTCAAAAAGGCTCATAGAGGGAGCACAGTCCACATTTTGTGGTATTGTTATCTTCTTCAAGATCGCGCTATGGCCACAATCGCTGTCCTTCCATTGCAGTGTGCTATTCAGTCGAATTGCCGTCGCAGCCGCAAACTGCCTGCCCAATATGTCCAATGGTATCAGGTGAAGGAGGATTTATAATACATCCGTAGATGTAGTACGAAGACAACCAATGATGCGCATCTCGGGACGATTTTAGTGTCCTCCAGAGAAATAGGATTTAAAGCAGGATTCTTATTTTTCTTTGTTAAAAAGACAAGCTCTGTTTTACTTGTATTAACTCCCAGACCACAGTCTTTTGCCCTTTTAGACAAATCTTTCAGAAAACCCTGACGAATATCTCTCAATGTTGGCAGGTGCTTTCCCGTTTACTGCTATCGCGACACATTAATCCCAGACGAGACAATAACACAATTACCGAGTCTAAGATAATAATGTCATTTCTATATCAAGAAAGGCTACCGTAGTGTACCCCTTTACCGAAAGCGACCACTCGATAGTTCCAACGAGTTCATGCAGTGCTGTTTCCATTGATTCACCCTTGTCGTATGCATGTTGCCTAGTCGAAAACAATCTCGGGTCATTCACTCTACGCAAATATGAGTCTATCATTCGTTTGGTTATCTTTACTAAAAAAAAATACAGACTTATTGGTCTTAAATCCTTCGAAATTGTTTGGGAATTTTTCCCAACCTTCAGGATAAAAACGGCATCCATCTATTTTAAAAGAAATATACATACGACCAGTTTATGCATATTCAATTTGAAAAATATACAAAATAATCGTGCATTTCTTCATAATTTTGTCATAAGCTTACAATTCCTCGTTAAATAAATCAATATTTTGATTGACTACAAATAAGAAATTGATCAAATTTTTGTTTTATTGAAAAAATATTTTATGGATAAATTGAATATTATTTGAAACTGCTTTTTCCGTGATTGAAATTCGTTTTTAATTCTTTCTGTAAAGGTTAGGCAAACTTAAAAAGTACAACTTTTGTCGGCCTGTGTTATACATACCATACCACATAGTAGTAGCGAAAAAAAATGTGTTGAGAAAAAATTCAACTTTTATGTGTTTGACATTGAAAAACTATAAAAATCCTGCAAACATCCACTTCCAAGCTGGCCGAATGAACGTAGTTTCGAAATTATTTTTTTTTATTGCATGTTTTTCTTTTATTTTTCATGTCCTACTATTTGGTTAAAGTGTCAATAGTGTCAGAACGTCAATCGTGTTTTGTGGGTTTACATTCCTCCTTGCAAATCTTTATGTCCACATAGACATACTCGTACTTAAAAATAAAAGCGGAAAGTCATGCGAAAACCAGCCAATGACTATATTTTTTCATATTGATAAAATTTCAAAGTTATTTTGTATTTATTTTGTGAATTTTTTATTAATACTTAATGTGCCATATGTGCAAATATGTAGTGTAAACGCAGTAAGTGTGTGTGTGTATATGTCACTGTGTTTGTACGCACATTAGGTATATTACTTTAGATTTTTTTTGCTAATATGGATTTTTGGACTTCCACATGAATTTTGGTCGAAAAATTAAATTTTTTCAAATTTTGGCCGCTGGTTGCCGCACAGAAAAAATAAAAAAAATATTTGAGTAAATTTTTAATACTATTGAGTAAAAAATTACTCAATTTTGCACCAGTAAAAAATTTAATAGTATTGAGTAAATTTTTAATAAAAATTTATTAAATGTTTGAAAAAAAATTTGAGTAAATTTTTAACTGACACAATTAAAGATTTACTCAAAATTTACCTATATATATTTTTTTTAAGTTTAAAAAAGCTTTAAATTTTTTTACAAAAAAAAAACAAAAATCTTGTTTTTCAAACTTTACCAAACATTTTTATGTCTCAAAAACATAGGAAAATTTTTTAAAGACGATTACAAACTTTCATATACATACACAAAAAACTATAAACTAAATGGAAATTCACAAAACTATGTGAGTTAAAAAAAAAATAAAAAAAATATTAAATTTTTATTAAATTATTTACTTAAATTGTTTTAGAAAATTTTAAGTAAATTTTTAATTGCGTCAATTAAAAAATTACTCAATTTTTGTTTTTAAATTTAAATAAGTGATTACTCAAATCTGTTTCCTCCATATTTTTTTCTGTGATACTGAAGATGATCCTGCAATTTTTTTCAAAAATATTCCCACTATCAGCTATTCCTTGGCAGGTATAACGAAACGAAATTTGAAAGTTAAGATTTGACGGATGCCCTACTACCCACCCATCTCTTAAATTGCACCGAACAAAATTATTGAGATTTTTACTTTGATTGTTCATTAATGTTAATACAAGTTTTTTTGCATTTTAATTGACAAGTCAACTGACGTTTCATTTACAAAAATTTTGGATAAGTATCACATCGGCTAAAACGTCCGTAGGATAACAAATAAGAAAAATTTCGTTTGGCAAAGTTCAACTTTTTTCATCAACATACGTCTTCTTCAAGAGCGATAAAATAGATACAACGCCTATCTAACATTTCGATGCCATTTTTATAGAATATCTTATCTATGGCCTCAAAAAAGGCCACTGTTTGGGCCATCACCTCTTCATTCGAACAAAATAATCTTCGTTTTACATCTCGAGCGATTCATTTACTGTTATTGAAACCGATATTGTATGAAACTCAAATCGTTAACAAAGTATTTTAAAGCTCCTTAAAAATTAACATAACAAGTTAACTCTACTTTCTTTTTTCCAACAAATACTAATAGAGTAGCTGCTATCAAAAATGTTGTTCATTTTCAGAAATGAAATAAGATAATTGTGTAAGTGCATTTCAACCTAGTGAGAAAGAAATAAAAAAAATGATTTCGAAATTTTACAAGTATCATAACCAAAATGTAATGAAATCAGTCAGACCTTGGCTCTGCATTTTTGCCGTCGGTAAATGTTAAAGAAGGGCAAGATGCATCCAGATACCTATTACAAACATTTGTTACTAGGTCAACCAGACAGTCAATTTCCACCAAACTATGCGGTTCAGAGTAGGGTACTTCATTCAAAATCCCAGAAAACGTCTCCTTGTATTTCACCTAGTACCCAGTTTGTTTTCTTGAGATGCCTCAACTGCGCTTCCTGAGGAAAAACTCAATGTACTGATGATCTAAGAAATAATGTTCTTCCAACAATCTCCAGTCATAAATTCTATCAGATAATGTATCTAATACAAGTTTTACATCAAAAACCACTTGTAACGAAAATTGGATTTGTAACCCTGTTACAAATATGGGGCAAAACGCGTCAACGGACCACACCAAAAAACAAATATTGTCCGATTTGAGTATAATCTTGTCAAAATTACAAATATAAAATTTTTTGAAGAAATATTTGCAGAGCTACTGGGTTGGGAGGTTGTGATGTTTTTGAAAAGAACAGATTTTGGTGAATTTTAATTAACATTTTGATGCAATAAAAACTATAATTTGAAAAACGACTTTTAAATCATTTTTGATGGCCTTTAAAATGGAATGTGTGCTTTTTCTGAAAAAAATAGATTTGATCTTAAAATTCAAGGTCAAAATATTAAATTGTAATTATCTTATAAGGGTCGCACTTTTAGATTTTTTTCATTAAAGCTGCGTTTTTGACTATCGCTTTAACTTAGTTTAAACGGGAGCTTTATTAAACTTTATTAAATTAAAACCAAGTTTAACCAAGCATTCTGTTTTTCAGTTCAAGTTTAGCAAATGTCGATTAACGCGGTATTGCCATACCAAATATCGCATTTCCAATTAGAATAGCTGCCATCATCACACATATTTTCCGTTAAAATACCACAACATGGCAACACTAACCAGTATATTTGAAAATCAGAGGTGTTTTTTGACATTTTTGTACCTTAGTTTAACTCTCCATCATTGGTGAGTTAAACTTAAAATAAACCACATCTCAAAAACAGAATTTGTGGTTTTAACTCAGTTTAAACCTAAAACCAATAAATTTTACATCTCAAAAACTCAGCCTAAGTCTATTAGAAAGCTCGACATTTTTTAAATTTCGGTTTAAAAAAAAGGGTATGTATGATACTTTATGAGAAATCATCTTTTAAGGAGCACTCAAACTGTACTAATTTCTTTATTTTTTATGCGTGCAACGTTTGTTGTGTGTGTTTACAACAAACACTTTAGTGCAGTTTGAGTGTTATATACTCCTAAAAAATTGATTTCTCATAAATTATCATACATACTATTTTTTTTTAAGAAAACCGAAATTTAAAAAATTGTCAAGCTTTCTAATAGACTTACAATTAGTGAAAAAAAATCTAAAAGCGCGACTCTTATAAGATAATTACAATTTAATATTTTGATTTTGAATTTTAAGGGGCACCATGAAAAATGACCCCAATGCAAAATGGCCCCAAAACGAAAATGAAAAATGGCCCCAAATTTTTATATGGAGTACAACAACACGAAAATTTGGGGTAATTTTTCCTAGTTTTTTGGGGTAATTTTTCCTTTTAATTTGGGGCCATTTTTCATTTTTATATGACCCCAAAATTAATAGGGCCATTTTTCATTTTTTGATTTGGGGGTATTTTGCAGAATGAATAATGGCCCCAAATTTAATAAAAATAGTAAAATTGTTTCCACATAATCCCCGTCATATTTAAATTAAGACTTTTAACAATTGGCATGCATTTATTAATATGTGTACAAAATCTGTGTGAAAAATTTTTTTTTGCTTTAAAGATTTCCTGCGTGGCCGGACTTAGGTCGGACTTAAGGATAACAAACATTAAAGTCACCTTCTCCGCAAAATAATTTTTTTTTGGGCAGCAGTACTTTATGTTTTAATATTTTAATACAACAAAACAAAAATCTAAAGTGACAAAACAAAAAGTAGGAAGGAACTTGGATAGATTATTTGAAATGTTAATTTCATTTTGGTATAGGTTTTAAGTGGTTGCTTACGCTTTACGTGAGCACACATTTATTCTGAGGTCCGTTGGTCTTTCGGTATTATAAAAACCTACTTAAATTTTATTTCCGAGTTACTTAAGTGAATTATTTTTTTTTTAAACTTTAAAATCATATTGATGTGAAGAAAGCGTTGCAGGCGAAAAATCTCTTGTAAAAATTTTTCGCCTGCGGCGCTTTCTTCACATCAATATGCTTTCAAAGTTTTTCAACACAAATATGTATTATTGCTACTGCCATTATACAGAATCCTAGAAACGATAAGTCATCAAAGAATATACTTATTTGATTCCAACTTCTTCGAGTGGGTTAATAAAATAGAATATATTTTTTACCTTTCTTAAATTCACTTAATTATATAGAAGTTTTTACACGGGTGCTTTTAAGATATGAATAATCATGAGAACTATAATGGGTGTCAAAATCAAATCATACCGAAAATTCAATGATGTAAACCCACCATAAAGCTGTGTTTACATCATAGGATTTTCGGTATTTACACAAACTATCGTCGATGTTTTGCATGTGTACCGAGATAAAATCATACCGAAAATCATATGATGTAAACACAGCTTAAGCAGCAGCCCGAAAGCGTCAATAATATCTTTTATGGCGTTAATACAACTCAAAAGTTTTAAATAAAAAAAAAATAATTTCATTGGGAGTTATTTTAAATTTATAATTATTAATTACAATTTATAATTATGGACTGAAATTAAATGAAATTGACTGAATGAAAATTTTATTTATAATGGTTTGGCAAAAATACATATTTTTTTTGGGGTCATTTTTCATATTGAAATTTGGGGCCTTTTTTCATTTTCAGAAAAATGGTTCTAATTTTTTGGGGCATTTTTTCACACAGAATTGGGGCCATATTTCATATTTCAAAGTGGGGTGAAATTTCATTTTCAAAAAGACCCCAAAACTGGGGCCATTTTTCATTTTTGGCGTTGGGGCCATTTTGCATTGGGGCCATTTTTCAGGGTGCCATTTTAAGGACAAATTTATTTTTTTTTTTCAAAAAAACAGCAAATGTCATTTAAAGGTCTTACAAAACACATTAAAAATCGTCTTTTAAATTATAATTTTTATTTCATCAAAATGTTAAATAAAATTCGTCAAAATATGTTCTTAACAAAAACATCAAAACTTCCCAACCCTGTAACTCTGCCAATACAGTTTTGATCACATGATCAATTATTTTTATTTATTCTTTCTATTTATTTACAACTCATTTTAATAAATTCCACCTAACCGAGAACTGGTAACAATGCCCGTCGTCTCGTTGTAGCGAAAAAAACCAAGGGTTCTGGTGGGAATCGAACCCACGACCCCCACGTTGAAAGGCTAGCACGCTACCAACTAGCCTACGGGGGCCCCCTCTGCCAATATTTCATCGAAACATTTTATATTTGTAATTTAGACTACCTATAATTATTCCAATATTATGACAAAATTATACACAAATCGGACAACATTTGTTTTTTGGTGTGGACCGTTAAGACGTTTTGCCCCATATATAGGTTAGTACTTAACAAAAACTCTAAAGTCACTCGCCTTTATCGTGTGTGTCTGTACTTCCCCATATGAATGATGTACATTAGCATCACAGCATACTACTATCTGGTTTCCACTAAATTCAGACTCTCGAATCAGACCGCTCACCTTCTCCAGGCGTATTGGCCCCGAATAAGGAAACCCTTTTACCAGACTTCGATGACGTGGCCGAAACAGTGCCCTGTTTGTCAGATGCGCGCATTGCCGAAAGTTCGTTCTGTTTTTTAATGACTACTTTGGCCCATTATAGCAACGAATTTTAGCGTTCGGAGAGAGTCGCTTGATCACGTTGGCTTGGTTTGTTAATTATTTAAAAACAAAGCCTTTACTGGTTGTGCCTGACCTTTGATGGCTTAAGTTTCTTTTTGCCACCAATACTAGGCTGGGCACCCTTACCAGCCTCAAGGACGGACTCAAAGGTCGCAACCTTTAAAGCCTCGAAGTAAACCAATATCATTTGTGTCTATATTTTAATATTCCTTGATGTGGGCATGAAAAAATCGCAAAAACCTATTACGAACAGAGTTAAACTAAAAACACGTGCACAGTGTGCACTGCACACTTGTCAACAGTTAAACAAAGTTCGACTGTTCAACGAGGTTTGCAATATTTGGCATCAAAAGCTTATTCTTCATCTCACTGCAGCTTTTCAGCAACAATATGATCGTACAATGAACAAATTTGGATTTAGCATGGACAATGGCCCTGACCAGACAACAGTTTTTAAAAGTTTGCATATTGTGTCTTCGCCTTAGACAAAATTTAAAATATAGTTAAGGAAAGTAATCCCAGCAATATGAACCGAATGATACCAAGTGGCTGTTTCAAGCAACTTTTCGACGTACACGTGGCATATTTTTAAAAGGTATGTATCCACCACACAAAAACAGTTTTTTTTAAATTCGCATATATAATTTATAAGTATTTCCCATTTTCTTTGTTCTAACCAAAGATCTAAAAATTGCTATGCACATTTTTCTGATATATGAAAGAGGATTCCAGAAACTTGATAGGTGCTAATTTTATGACTGATAACGAAGCAGGCTTTCGCAAAGCTTTAAACATGGAGTTTCCAACAATTAAATTATATTGCTGCTGGTTCCATTTTGCTCAAGCCGTTCGACGGCGTATCCAAAAATAAGGAACAAGCCACCCAGTAAAAAAATGTGCTTACCCCGAAGCGGGCAAAATAAAATGATACGCTAATGCGGCAGCACCGCACCTAAGCCTTAATAAACTAAACTTCGAACAATTTTAAAATATATTATAGTAATTTTTTTATATTTCAGTTTTATTAGACTTTGACGATGATGATGTAGAAGAAAATTATGTTTTGGAGATGCTATTGTAAACTTGAAATGACAATAACAATTTATTTTTAATCAAGGAGTTAAGTGCGTATAATACTTGCTTTTTTCAAGTTACTTGTTGCTGCATTTATTACGGGTTTTCTATAAAAATTTCGATAACTTCAACAAAACATTTTCAATTTATCGAAATTCCCATAGAAAACCCTAAAAAATGCAGAAACAAGTAACTTGAAAAAAAGCAAGTATCATAAAGGCATTAATAAGAAATTTTAAAGTATTTTCGATATGATTTTGTTGTCACTCTTTTTCAGGCAACAAATCAACCACACTTATGAAAACCGGAACGGCTATTTATGTTGTAAGAGAAAAGTTTTTGACATCAATGAGCTATCACAATGGACCTCAGAGTCTACGTGTGTTGACGTAAAACGTCAGCAGCCACTTACAACCTAATGGGCTTAGAATTTATTATTGAAACAATCGGAAATCCTCGTTTAAGGATGTACTGGAGAAATCCTACTGAAAATATACTTATGTGTACATTTATAAAGGCTTTTTCCATTGGATCAGATAGATTTTGATATGAAATGAATTGTTCAATAACTGATGCCAAAACTTTATTATTAAAATAAATGTTCGTTGGTGTAAACTATTCGCGCCTTGCGCCCATTATACAGCAGACGCGATTGCCCTTCAGTATCGCCTTACCAACGTTTGGTGGCTAAATTTAATACAACCGGCTTGGTAAGCAATGAGCCAACAGCTGCCCGTCACTGGAACGTCAGAGCGGCCGAGAACATTACTGCGGTCCGTGAAAGTGTGCAGGTGAAGCTAAAACATATAATGCCTCGCACAAGAAATCGGTCATTCGTAAACTACAACCTGTCGAATATTGCGATCATTTGTATCGTCGATTTCGCTTCACGCAGCAAACACTCAGCCACGTAAACACGAAATTCAATTTTGCAATTTTTTTTTTTCGATCTTTTCTATCGTCGATTTCCCTTCAAGCAGCAAACACTCAGCCACGTGGACACGAAATTCAATTTATGCCTTATTTTGAAGCAACTCGATTCTTTGACCGATCAGTTCCTGACTGTTTCGTTTCGAGAGTGTCTACGTGCTTGCTAAGCATAGAGTGAAAAATCCATTCATTGACCATGGCTGCATCAAAAGCAATTACATTTTTTGCCGCGAATGCCATAACTATTCCTTGCGTTGTCGAACAAGTCGACGCCTCTAATGTAGTTGTTGTATGCCAGCGAGCGAGCCAGCGCTCGTTGGATAGAGCGCGAGCTGAGCGAGCGAGCTTTTTCCATCCCTGCTTTTTAATTTTAAATTAAAATTTCAATTAATATTATAGACCTGCATTGTGATTATATCGTTAAGAATTAATACATCATAACTTTCCCAGTCCTTTAACACAAGTTAAATTAAAAACATTAATTCAATCTAACACATCCTAGTTAATGCCCAACCACCCATTTAACACATTTATTTAATATCTAGACATATTAACAAGTTAAAAAGTGGGGATAAAAATAAAAAACAAAAAAAATAAATTTTGTCCACCCTCAAAAAGATTTACAAACTCAATCACTTACTTTCTTCCTACAAATGCACGAGTAATATTTATTGTATTGTTGCCAACTCCAAGAGAAAAATACTGATAAGGAATGGAAAAAAAATCTTAACTGTACCTACAATTTACATCAGATTGTATAGGGTGGTCCAATAGGTTAGATTCTAAGGTCCGTTGTGATACCACGAGACTGTAAAAGGTTCCCCTACTAGTCCATGCAGTTATGAAACTCCTAAGGTATAGAAGGTTGTTTAAGGTCACAAGTGTGAATGCCAAATTAAAGCCTTAGATTTTGCTTGCAACTTTTTAGAGGCATACCAACAAATTCCACTTTTGTTGGAACCTTGACTGACTCTGTGCCCTAAGGCCCATATCAGTGCTGCTGCTTGGCCATCTCATTTAAAGACGTGCGGCAGATCTTGTTTTCAAAAAGATTGACTCCAAGGACTTCGATTTTTTTTTGTGTATACTCTGAGTTCTATTGTGACACCACGGAACTGCAATAGTTTCCCTACTGGTCCCTGCCGTTAAATCAATTTGAGCTTCTAATGAAACTCCTAAGATATTGAATTTTGACATCTGACGAATCAAAAAGATTGTGCAGCTTCCAAGATCACGATGAAGCAAGTCTCTGACCAGAAAGTACCGGGCAATGGCAGATGAAGTCTTCGAGAGTTTCCAACTCCTCTTCATCCATGCAACTCTGGCAAAAGTCGTTTGGCGATACATTTAACCGCTCTGTGTGCTTTCCCATAATATTTCCCGGAAATAACCGCAACTACCGTCGAAATCTCTCCCCTTGGAAACGATACCAGATCACTTGTCCGCTTCTGACTAAGAGAAGACCAAAGCAGTCGTGTAGTTTCACACGTCCATCCATGTGCCCATCTCTAATAAGTGTCCGTCGCGGATCAAAGCCGCTGATTTCGCTTGCAAGTTTCTAGAGGCATGCCAAAACAGTCCAATTATGTTGCAACTTGTAAGGTAGTTTCTAGTCTTGCAAGTTCATCGGTTTTGCAATTCCCTGGATGTCTCTGTGCTCGGGACATATATGAGTCGTATATCAAACTGCTTGGACATCTTATTTACAGACATGCGGCAGTTAAGGGCAAATCTTGTTTTCAGAAACATTGACTCCAGGGACTTAACTGTCAGAATAGATGTTAACAGCGGTTGCAGACAACACATTGCAACTGAACAACTCAGCCACTTCCTTTATTGCCAGCATCTCTGCCTGTTAGATAATGCAATGATCGGGCAATCTTTGAGCCAGGCTCAACCCTCCCAGTATGTCCAATGGTATCAGGTGAAGGAAGATTTCTAATGCAGCCGAAGGCGTAGTACGAAGAGCACCTGCGATGCACATCGACGCCATTCTATGTACCTTTGTAATAAATACACAGTTCACTTCTGTCTCTAAAGCAGTCCACTTGATAATGATTTCATACAGCAGAATGGGACGCCCAACTGCTGTATAAAATCAATGAACGACTTTAGGGCTAAAGCCCCATAGTTTTCTAATGGCTCTTTTTCTCACCCGTTCCTCAATATCACGCCTGAAATTCAACTTCTTATCTAGAAATACACCAAGATACTTGGCTTCATCTGAGAAAGTAATTTCAGTGCCGTCCAGAGAAATAGGATCAAATACAGAAATCTTACTTTACCTTGTAAATAAGACAAGCTCTGTTTTACTTGGATTAACTCCCAGACCACGATCTCTTACCCATACAGACAGATTTTTCAGAGAACCCTGAAGAATTGGCCACCTCAGAGCTGCGATTTGAAGTTATTGGTTTTTTTTTTGGGTTGAAAGAAAGAAAGATTAAATGTACAAAATCGAGAAATGATGTAGGCCCATGAGGGGAATATCGTTCAAGCCATTCGTGAGACAGAACCACAATTATTCAAAAAACTCCTGGAAAAATGCGTGGCGTGGATGTGTTACAAATTTCGGCCAAAATTGCTGTTTTTTGCGTGACACGTTTTCAAATTATTTTTTTTATAATTTTTTTAACCTTTTGTAAAGCTAATTAATTAAGAAAAATATATTTTTAAAAAAAAAAAAAAATTGAAAAAAAAATTTTTTCAAAAACAAATTTTTCAAAAAAAAAAAAATTTTTTTTTTTGACAATCGATTTTTGATTGCGCTAAGAGATAAAAATCATCCCAGAATTATTCCAAGTGACCTTGCTTCATTTTTTGAATTTATGCCAAAAAAAATGCATTTGGGACCATAGTGCATACCCAGAATTTTGAATATTGTAAAAAGATACTTATTGGAGCACCCTGTATTTAAAAAATTGTATTTTCTATTAAATACAAAATATACGTATTTAGTTTAAATATTTTTTTTTTTTTCATTTTCAAATGCAGAAAAATCATGTCATATTGTAGTAAGAATCACAACATGAGGGGAATACAAAAATAAGAAAACGGAGACGTTCTAAATTAAAGTAAAAAAAAAATAACGAAGGAAACATTTTGCTATACTTATTTTTCTTCTTGTTTATTTTTTGCAACACCACGTGGATAAAATTCAAACGCCAACATTGCAAAAGTTTAAAAAGGAGACTGAATTGAAAGTGGTAGTGGAAATTTCTATGGTGATTCTTTATTCCACTGCTATACTACACTACTCTGAAACCAGACGTTGAAATACAAAAAGAAACGACTGCTAAAAAATAAAAGTTAAAAATTGTACTCATAATAAAGCTTTAAGCAAACAACACTTTGTCGCCAACTTTGTCGACATTTCAGTTGTGTAACACAAAAGAGGCGTCTTTTAGAAAACAACCCACATACAGAGTGTTCTACAAATACGACGACTTTGACTACTACTGCCAACCACACAGAAATTTACTCAACTACTCCTCCAACTTTATACATTTATACTTTGATGTGTCTTGAACGAAACTCTAGTTAGTGTATAAGGATGTTGAATATAGAGTTAATAGTAGTCAGAATTTTAAAGAATAAAATCTTGGTTAGGTTGAGATTTAAAGGAGCTGTAAGTAATGACGGCAAATGAGGTATATTACAATTCTTCTTCTGAGAAAGACTCAGCTCTCTTCTACCGAGTATTAATTTTCTACCCAGACGTTCTTATACAAGCTTATAAGAATCAACGACTTACCATGAATTGAAGACCAACATCCATTACCACGAGGAAGTGGGTTCCGAAGTCTAATTAGACGAGCTTGGGTTGAACATAACTTGGCGATTGCCAGACCATTACATTCCTAACCAGACATAGATTTAATAAAGGGAAGTGGCGCGACTAGAGATACACCGCAAGGCTAACAATTAGTTCTGTCACATTTATCCTGTCTGTTAGTGTTAGACACTTTACTAAAGAAACTGGGAACTTTAACCATCGCTTATGTGGGCGACGTCGTAGTATTATTTCGTGGAAAATATTCGTAAATGATACCCGACTTACTTGAGGGGTCACTGAAGATGATGTGAAAATGGCCATCAGTTAACGGACTCAATGTTAACCCAAAAGAGTCGGAAAATTTAGAAGAAAGCACCAGATCACAAATTTTCGGAAGGTTCTTATCTCTGGCGGCTTCTCATCAGACCCGCACATTCACATAACAAGTACTTCACTGACTCCTCTTCCTCCACTTCCACACAACTTCTACAATAGTCCCTATCAGAAATTCCCATACGCACGGCCATTTTCCCAATTATAGAATGTAAGTACTCACACTAATAGGCAAACAGATACTAAACCAGTTTCAAATACTTCACTGGCTTATGGGACGTAGTATCACAGGAACCAACTCTATTGAAGCCTTATACCAATTGATGTCCAATTAATATCTTTGCGAAAGGTTAGTCTTACCTCGGAATCAAAGAGTCAAATTGGTTCAAGTTTCACACTTTTGGGTACAGTAACATTTTGACTCGAATTACATAGTGTCCAAACTATATTTCGACCGGAAAATTGATATAAGAATTCCGACTCGAGAATATTGGTATAACTGGCAGGACACCAGTGCATTTCCGTAAATATCTTTACCGACGGATCCAAGGTTGTAAGTGGCCGCTGACATAAAACGCTTGGAGTAGGAGCTGGTTTCACGAACGTGGAACTAAACAAGAATTTTTCTTTTAATCTATCTTTGGACTCGAGAATGTTTTAGGCTGAATAGTGCGAGAACTTGCAGATGTTGTGTCTGTAGGTTAGGTTTCCTACTAATCTTTTGGTCAGCTGACATGGGTTCTATAAACGTGGTCCCGTTGTGCTATCCATAACAGAAAGGAACGATAAGAACAGGAGTGGAAGAGAAAGAAAGGTATGCTTAAAAAGCCTCACTGGGATCCTGCTGCCAGGCATACCAAATAAATATGTCAGTCTGGCAGCCAAAATTTGCGGCCTGCGATAGGCATTCCCCGGATATTGACAGACAAAGTGTGATGCCGTATCTTCCACCTCCATGCCGTATCTTCCATTCCAAATGTATTGTCATCTCCGCTCCGTATTACGGGGCCCGTTACTGTCGCAAGTAGGCTTCGTAGCTGGTTCCAAGGCAGGTAAATGATCTTACCGCCACGCCAGCGATCATATGAACACTGTTATGGGCTTATCGCCCATAACAGTGTTTACAAATTTCGTTGGCCCCTTATGAAATAATGTGGACCTTGGGGCAAATTTCAATAACTCAGGAACTAACAGCGATATCGTCTAGAGCAAAAATTTGTGTCGACGACGGATATCGCAGGTCTATGTCTTTACATAAATACCCCACAAAATTTATACATTTTCATAAAAATAATATTTAACGAATTCGGTTTTTTACAGGGTAATGCCACCATTAAATAGGCATTAAAAAATCCTTTCTTGTCATAGGAAAACATCATATAGTTTCTTAGAAAGAAACGCTGAAAAACCTAAAAAAGAAACATTTTCGATTTTTTCTCCTCTTCAACACTATTAACTTATTATTAGACGAAATTCCATCAATGTTGCAAAGGCAAGCAGGAAGTGGAGAGAACTACTAACATGCTAAATCAGCAGAACTTTGTGGCCAACTTATGACCAAAGGAAAACTAAATACTAAAATCACTTACGAGAAAGGAATGTTGAGCTCTGACTGGGACAATAACTGCTCATTGCCTTGTCGGCTTTCATTCCAAGATTATTGCCCTTATTTCAGACTATAGTTGTAAAAAATGCGCTTCGCCAGAGGTGGACGAAACGATGGAACACATATTTTGTCACCGCCCAGCTGTGGCAAAAAATCGCTGATCCATTACCGTTCAGATAAGTTTCGGTACTTTGGAGGATATAACGCAAATGGATTTTAGAATATTGAAAAGATTCGCAATGACACCGCCATCCTAACCTAAAGTAACTGCCGCTAAATATCGTAAAATCTCGCGAAACTTAGAGCTGATGGTATAGATGGTGCCAATTTTTCCACCGCTTCAACACTATAAACTTTAACAAAATTCCATCAATGTTTTAAAGGTAAGCAGGAAGTGGAGGGAACTAACAACTTGCTAAAGCAGCAGAGGTTTTTGGCTAACTTATGACAAAGGGAAAACTAAATATCTACAATCACTTACGAGAAAGGAATGTCGAGCTCATTGTCATGTCGGCTTTCATGCCAAGAATATTGGAGTTATTTCAGACGCTAGTTGTAAAATATGTTAGATAACATAAAGAGGTTGACGTAATGCCCACCAGACCAGTTCCTGATCCAAAGCGATTCCTCGCTGTGGGGAGGGAAAAATATGCACTTCACCATAGGTGGATGAAACAATGGAGTATATAATTTTGCACCGTCCAGCGGTGGCAAGAACGATCCAATACTGGTCAATCGGTTCTTTGGAGGATATAAAGCGATTGTAAAAACTTTTGTGGTATCGCTATAGACCAATAGAACTATGCGAGGTATCAATCGAACACCGCCACCCTAACCTAAAAGTAATACACCCTTTTAAGACTCTATCAGAAGATGGTGTTCTATGGTTTGTATGGATTTAAGTAAATGTGTTGTTGTTGTTATTATTAGACTGACTGAAATACAAAACGAAAAAGTCAATGTGTTGCATTTAGTTGAAATGAGAAGAAATCGTACAAGGACGATTTACCATAACCGCAAATGTTCTTAAACAATATTTATATCCTTACAGTAGTTCTTTATGTGTGTGTGTGTGTATGTGTGAGTGTGTTTGACTGACTTTAACGTTAGGCTGCCTATGTCGTGTTTGTATGTATTGGCTTTCAAAGGCAGCCCAAAAAAAGGAAAATAGCAAAAAAGTGAAGCTTTAAAATAAACAAATTCTTTAGCATTTGCTCCACTTCACTTCTTGTCTCCGGTTCCTAAAATGCCGTCTGTATACTTACTTTCTGTGTGTGTGTGTTATGAAAAGGTGTCTACTACTTTTACGTTTCCGTTATAGTGGAAAAATTTCAACTCTGTTGAAAAACATTCAAGTAGTTGTTACCCAGCCAGCATTTTTTGAAAATTTGAATCAAATTCGAGTCTTTTTTGATACCTCTGCGCGATTAAAAACGATCGCATATGCGCTCTTCTTCGAGTCGAAAATGACTCATTTGGCGGGAGAAAATGGTACCCTAGCCGCGACTCTTCTTGATGAGTCATTTATGACTCGTTTTTCTGGTCAGTTTCGAGTCATTTTCGAGTCGTTTTCGAGTCATTTTTCAGTAGTTTAATAATCATTTATGAGTCTCTTTCGAGTCATTTTTGAGTCGTATTTGTAATCGCTTGCGAGTCTTTTTTGAGTCATATTTTTAATCGTATGCGACTATTTTTTGAGTAATTTCTATTTTTTTTTACTAAAAAATAATTTTTATAAAATTCATTCGTATATTTTTATTCAAATTTAATAAAATATTAAAATATATTACAAACAAATAAATCAATTAAAAATAAACAGAAAATGCTTTTGAAGCACAGCTTTCATATATTTCTGCCTGTTCGTTAAAATTAGAGGGGGAAAATATCTGAAACGAAAAATATTTATTTATTTTATTTTTTTAATTATAAATTATTTATTAAAATATTTACTTACTTTTAATTATTGTTAAAAGGTATCAATTTTCGGCGGTTGGCTTTGTGCTGGTCCTAGATTAATAAAGAATCCAACCTTCCAGAAATACTTAATGATTTATAAATTATTTTTTTTATTTTTAAAGTTAAATCACTTTTTACTAAAAGTTAAACTTAACACGACGAAATTACTGACATTAATGAACAGAAATTTACAATGTTGAAACTTGCTTGAAAAAAGTAAAAAAAGTGTCCCGTTAAAAACAAACAGTTTTCTATCGTCTAGATGAGTCAAATATTATTCAAAATAACTTATAAAACAGTCACATTTTAAACGCCGTCATGATCTATTTGCGATTGGTGTACATTTTGTTATTGTATTTTCAATAAATCACTTTTAAAACTTAAGCGCGAATCATTTTAGAGCCTTTTTTCAAGCGCTTAAATGATTAATAAGTTTTTAATCATCAAAAGTACTCGAAAAAGACTCGGATAGGTGATTTTTGAAAAAACAATCTTCCAAATGCTAGCTGGGTAGTAGCACAAGCTGTTTGGGTGTATGGTGTTGTGGGCGAGTTTGGGTATTATTGTACAACTACTTACATATATTGTCCTTATGTTCATTTGTATGTGTTATGTTAATATGTATATAATGTTTGTTTGTATTAATACAACAAAAAACTAGCAAAAACATAAAGTTGAATAAAATGAAAAGTTGTAATTTGTTTTCAGATATCACTTCATTCACTTTATTGCTTTATGCAAAAACTACTTATATTTGAATATGAGAGGGAGTCCTTATGATTTCATTGAAAGCCAGTACGCAAAAGGAAAAAATATTCAAAAACTTTGTTCCTTTGTAAATCTATGCTTTAGCTAAAGATGATAAAGTCGATTTTTCTTTGATTGTGCCAGTGATATTCTTACTTATTTTAGGTAGCTTAATATTGTCCGCAAGACCAGATCCTGATCCATAATGATACCTCGGGAAAAGGGGTGTGGGAGGAGTTGGGATTTTTTCACATCAGTTAATAATATAATATATAATAATATCAAATAATAATACCTCAAATTTACTCACCCTAATATACTTTAACATCTTCCACGGGTTGATCCCTCTTAGTTCCTCCATAGTCTAAAAGAAATAAGAGCTAAAATAATTAAATCGAGTGCGAGATAGTATAGGGCAGTGACAAAGATAATGGAATGAAAATTTCAATGTATCTTCATTCCCGCACCATTGCACAAGTCATCTCTAATAAATTTCGAAAATTTTAAAATAAATCTTTGTTGTTGAACACCTACAAAAAGCATAGGACCTCGACAAGAATGTTCCAATTAATTTGATTTGTTGTTGTTTAGTTTCTGCAATGATTTGATATTCATAGTTGTGGTCCAAAAAATATGTAAGATATTTCTTAAACATTTATTAACGAGTACTTGAACGATATATACATTTCTTACAGCAACATTCCACTTTTTACATCCATAGAGCAGGGTAGATTTTAAAATAGGAGTTGAAAAATCTGTGAGATATGTAGGATGAGTTTTACACAGGTTTTGGAAAGCCAAATGCCTGGGGGCTTTATTAATGCGGCTGAAAATATCTGCTTTTGAACACTCTTGGTGAAAGCAAAGTGGTTGCTCTAAATATTTCCAAGGCGTTTGATCTCGAAGCATATTGCATTTTGTGTCGGTAGTGTTTTCTCCCGACTTATATCGAGCTTTCGCAGATACCGCTCTATACGTGTTGTTATAGATGAGTTCTCATCATGAGTTGAAATGAATTTCATTTGAATTTAGGAATACTGCAAAGTTCTGTTCTTTCTCCTACACATTTTCATTTTTTCTTAACGACCTTCCAAATCTAACTTCCAATTCAATGTATTCTTTCGCAGCTGACAGCAACATTTGTCATTAATTTTCTTTTAATTATAGAACAATTCTTACTGGGGTTGAAGATATAAGGCAGCACATGAAGGATACACTCACCCTTCTTCAAGCAAGTTTTGGTTGTGTTTAAATGGTGACAAAATCGGGTAATGGTATTTCATTCCTCTTTTTTTAGAACTTTCAAAATCGTTAACACGAAAATCCTATCTGATCCTGTTTTCGAGTTATTGCTAATTAATTACACTGTAAGACAACAAAAATCTGCCAGTGAAATTTCCAACTGATTCTTATAGATTTTGCTCTCCTGAATCCAAATCTGCTATCCAATTTTTTCTAGCACGTACCGTTTTTGATATATTCGCTGTTAAAAAGTCAAAAAAAAAAATAATTTCGCACTTTTGGTGGTCCACTGTTACAGATTTTTCCAAAAATAGGACTTGATTTCATTTAAAATGAACCTCCTGATTCCAAAACTGAACATGCCAGAAAAATTTGGATTTCAGTTCTGGAATCAGGAGGTCCAATTTATATAAAATCAAGTCCTATTTGTTAGAAGCAACAAAAGTGCGAAATTATTGTTTTTTTGCTTTTTTAACAGAGAATATCTCAATAACGATACGTGCTAAAAAAAATTGGATGACAGATTTGGATTCAGGGGAGCAAAATCTATACGAATTAGTTGGATATTTCGCTGGGAGGTTTTTGTTGTCGAACAGTGTAATTATTTAGCAATAACTCGAAAACAGGATCAGTTAAGATTTTCGTGTTAACGATTTTTAAAGTTTGAAATAAAGAGGAGTGAAATGCCATTACCCGTTTTTATCACTATTTTAACACAACTTAACTTGCTTGAAGAGGGGTGTGCAATGCACACTGTGCACGATCTTACTACTATCTCCGAGTGGGGTCTTTTAATTAGGTTCAAATTTAATGCGAGCAATACCCAATGTTGTGTGTTGACCAACAGACGGCTTGTGAAATCAGGTACTTTTTATAAAAGGTACTTTTTATGAAAGGTACTTTTTATAAAAGGTATTTTTTATAAAAGGTACTTTTTATAAAAGGTACCTTTTATAAAAGGTACTTTTTATAAAAGGTACTTTTTATAAAAGGTCCTGTTTATAAAAGGTACTTTTTATAAAAGGTACTTTTTATAAAAGGTACTTTTTATAAAAGGTACTTTTTATAAAAGGTCCTGTTTATAAAAGGTACCTTTTATAAAAAGTACTTTTATAAAAGGTACTTTTTATAAAATGTACTTTTTATAAAAGGTACTTTTTATAAAAGTTACTTTTTATAAAAAACATTCTGGAAAAAAAAACCTTTTATATACTTTTTTTATAAAAGTATCTTTTATAAAAAGTACCTTTTATAAAAAGTACCTTTTATAAAAAGTACCTTTTATAAAAAGTACCTTTTATAAAAAATACCTTTTATAAAAAGTACCTTTTATAAAAAGTACCTTTTATAAAAAGTACCTTTATAAAAGGTACTTTTTATTAAAGGTACTTTTTATAAAAGGTAATTTTATAAAAAAAAGTATATAAAAGATATTTTTTCTACATTCCAAATTTCAAGTTTCTATGCCCATTATTTCAAGAAATAACAAAAGGTACTAAAAGTAAACTTTGCCTCCCCTTACAATCCAAATTTTCAAAATTTGTTTTTTTCAGCAGAGGATCCTACATTCCAAATTTCAAGTTTGTATGACCATTATTTAAGGAAATGTAAAAGGTACCAAAAGTACAGTTTTTTACCCCCTTAGAATCAACATTGGCAAAAATCCAGCCTTAGTGGATCTATATTCCGGGATCTAAACTTACATTTCAAATTTCAAGTCTCTATGACCATTATTTCAGGAGATATAAAAAGTACCAAACGTACAGTTTTTTACCCCCTTAGAATCAACATTGTCAAAAATCCAGCCTTTGTGAATCTATATTCCGGGAGCTGAACTTACATTCCAAATTTCAAGTTTCTAGGACCATTATTTAAGGAAATATAAATGGTACCAAAAGTACAGTTTTTTACCCTTTTTATCCCCTTTGAATCAACGTTGGCAAAATTCCAGCCTTACTGGATCTATATTCCGTGAGGTGAACATACAGTCCAAGTTTCAAGTCTCTATGACTATTATTTCAGATAAAAAGTACCAAAAGTACAGTTGTTAGCCCTTTTTACCTTCTTAGAAGCAACATTGGCAAAAATCCAGCCTTAGTGGATCTATATTCCGGGAGGTGAACCTACACGCAAAAAAAAACTTGTGTCGGAGTGAGCAAAAATCTGGCATAATTTTACCAAAAATATGCTAAAACTACAGCCGACGAAGTAGTTTTCGTAATTTAGCCAAAACACTTACATATGTAAAAAATTTTGAAGAAAATGCTAATGCTATTTAAGCAAAAACTTGGTAAAATATACCAAAAGAAATATGGTGAAATATACCAAAATTATTTGAAAAGCTGACTAAAAATAATGCTAAAAATTACCACATTTATGCTAAAATAAATTTTCAATAAATTTTTGTAAAAATTTGTATATTTGTTGAATTTAAAATTTTCACAGAATAAATCCATATTAATATAATGAATGTTGTGTAGGATTTAATTTACCACCGACCAACTGACCCTTTTTGTACAATTTTCTCGAGTGACTGCTGCCTACGCTTCTTCTTGAAGTAAAGGATCCGCTATAGCTTCACGAATTTATTTAAAAGCATCGTGTAAAAATAGAAAATTATTACAAAACATAAATTTTTAATTTAAAAAATTGGTTAACCCCATTGGTCTCTTGGTAAGGAGGAACACTTACTTTGTCATTCCATTTGTAACTCATCAAAACAGGTATGGACTCCCTTGGCTTTGGGTTTTTAGGTTTTAATTTTATAACTAAAGGCAGGATTGGTGTCCACGCTCTTTATTGTAGTGAAGGATTCTCCATAGCTTCAAAAATTTATTTAGCAGTACCCTGTAAAAATATAAAATTATTACCAAACACTAATTTTTAACTAAAAATCTATTAAACCTTATTGGTGTCTTCGGAATGCGGGTATACTCACTTTATCATTCCATTTGTTATTCATCGAAACATACGTCTGGGACTCCATTGGTTTTTCTTATTGAATGGTGTTTTAAGTGATGAAAGCAAAATTAACTTTAACATTCTTTTATCTTACATTTATTTATCTTTTAGAAAACTAATTATTTATTTTTATTTATGTATTAATTTATTTTTATTTTATATATCAATTTCCTTTTTACGTTTTTATAACACAAAAAATAAACGAACAACGCACACAAAAATACAAAATGAAAATGGCGGTCTGTATTTGTTTTGTTTTTTTGTTGTTTTCTTTCGATAAATTTTTGTGCAGGTAATTTGCGTTATTGAGCAAGCTACTTGGTTATTTTACATAAAAAATGAATTATGTTACTTTAACATCGACAAGCATAATATTAGCAAAAATTTGGTAAAAAATTTTTTTTGGTATGAAAAAAGTTTTACCAAGTAGGATTGCTCAATCTTACACAGATTTTTTTTTGGCGTGTACAGTCCAAATTTCAAGTCTCTAGCTTTATCGGTTTGAGCTGGGCGATGATGAGTCAGTCAGTCAGTCAAATTACTCTTTTATATATGGGGCGAAACGCGTCAACGGTCCACACCAAGAAACCGATTTAAGTATAATTTTGCCAAAATGTTAGGATAATAGTAGGTAATCTAAAGGTCAAATAAAAAAATTGTTGTTGAAATATTTTTAGAGTTACAGAGATGGGAAGTTTTCATTTTTTCGCAAAGAACATATTTGGTTGAATTTTTATTAACACTTTGATGCGATAAAAATTTATTTAAAAAAAACGATTTTTAACGTATTTTTAACGACCTTTTCAATGGTGTTGGTGTTTTTTTAAAAAAAATATAAATTTGACCTTAAAATTCAAGGTCAAATTTAAAAAAAAAAAATATTTTACATAGCGCCTATTTTGAGATTCTTTTAACTACGTTTATTAGAAAGCTTGAAATTTTTTACATATAAAAACATTTTTCAAAAAATGCCTCGCGAGTTCCTTCCAGCGAAATTATTTTTTTTTGTATAAAATAACACTTAAAATGTAGTGTCCGACCGAACAGTTCGGCCAAAAAATGGTATTGGCCAAAAATTAATATTTGCAAGCATTTTTAACAGCTTTTTCAGATGGCCGTTTGTTTGTTTAGGCGATAGAAGACTATTCTGACTTTCAAATTTAATGGCGAGGACGAAGTTAAGCACCAATTAGATGTTCGGTAACCGAACGTTAGGCCAAATTGGAAAAAGTTCGGTTACCGAACTTCAAAATTGTGGCTTAACTTCGTACTCGTTCTTAAATTTTACACTCAGAATCGTCTTCCATCGCCTCAACAATTCTACCCCATATAAAAAAAGTTGTTAAAAGTACTCCCAAATACCAAATTTTTGATTAAATGACGTTTTTTGGCCGAACTGTTCGGTCGGACACTATTAAAAAGTACGAATACCGCGTGTATTATAAGTAAAAAAATAAATAAAAAAATATTTTCGCAATAAGGAACTCTCGATCCATTTTTTGAAAAAAGTTTTTATATGTAAAAAATTTCAAGCTTTCTAATAAACTTAGTTAAAATAATCTCAAAATAGGCGCTCTATAAGAAAATTTTCTTTAATAATTTGACCTTGAATTTTAAGGTCATATTTTTTTGAAAAACCAACAATGCCATTGAAAAGGTCGTCAAAAATACTTTAAAAATCGTTTTTTAAAAATAAATTTTTATCGCATCAAAGTGTCAATAAAAATTCAACCAAATATGATCTTTGCAAAAAAATTAAAACTTCCCATCTCTGTAACTCTAATATTTTAACTCTAACTCTAATATTTTATTTCAACGAAAATTTTTTTATTTGAACTTTAGATTACCTACTATTATCCTGACATTTTGGCAAAATTATACCTAAATCGGTTTTTTGGTATAGATTTTGTTGCTGCGGGTCAAAGGCATTCGGTTGTGAATATTTCAGGTGCGGCCTTAGCTCTTTTGGCGATGTTGTTTACCCATTTTCGTTTGTCACGCCGAGCACTTCGTTTGGCATCACGATTGGGACTATTATGCAATTCATGTACTTTTTTTGGCCCAATCGAGATCTACTGGCATTAAGAGAATATTCGGCTTTCATACTTTTGAGTAGGGTTGCCATTTGCATTTTAAGAAAAAGAGGACGCCAACCTCAAAAAAGGAGGACATTTGACCCAAAAAAGAGGACAATTTTTTTAATAAATTAATTTTAAAAAAGTCAACAACGCAATACAATATGCAAAAAAAAATCATTTTTATTAAGAAAAAACAATTTTTTTCCACTAAAAAATATATATATTTTTTTTTTTTATATTTTTCAAAAATTTCCATTTTCATTTAAAAAATTTCTAAATAGTTTTAAAAAAAATACTTTTGAATTTAAATAAATTCAGATATTTTAATTGTATTTCAAAAGTTTCCATTTTGATTTAAAAATTATGTAAATGGTTTTCAAAAAATTTCATTTGTATATCAAAATTTTCTGAAGCGCATTTGAAAAATTTTTAAATACAAATGAAAATTTTTGATATATACTTAATTGGAATTTTCTGCAAAGCATTTAGAAAATTTTAAAATATAAATTGAAATTTTTGAAATACAATTGTAAATTTAGGAAATGGAATTTTTAAAAAGCATTTAAAAAATTTTAAAATACAAATGGAAACTGTAGAAATACAATTGGAAATTTCTAGAGACCGACCGAAACCAGTTTTCGAGGCCGAACCGAAACTGAACCGAATATTCGGCCGATAAAGTAATATTCGGCCGAAACCGAAACTTAAAAAAAATTACCGCCTGGCATGAATAAAATTATTAAAAAGTTGTTAAAGATAAATAATTTTTGAACTGAAACAGTTTTACATTTATTGCATAAACTTGTAACATTTTCTTCAATTGAACTGAATCAAGTGTAATGAAATACGAAATCAAAAAATTCAGCGACTTTTTTACATATTTTTTAAAATTCCAAAAAGTTTCGGTTTCGGCTTTTATTCGGCCAAAATTTTGCCGAATACCGAATAGTGGCCGAAACCCCATTATTCGGCCGAAACCGAGACCGAAACTTCCGAAATTTCTGATACATAATTTTTGATACACAATTTTTTTTTCGGAGAGCAAACTTTAAGACTTACAGAGCTGATAATAAGTGATGCCAACGTAGTTATTTTCGCACTACATACAGTGCTTTTTTAGTCGAAATATACTAGTTTTTAAGTGTCTTTTATTATTTTTGCGCGCTTTTTGCTCTCAAAAAGTTGACATTACTGCTGGTAAGCTAAAATTCAGCGATGCAAATAATTCAAACGTTAAGAAGTAATAAAAAAAATTTTTGGGGATAAGTGCAAAAAGTAGGACAACCCCGGACACTTTCTAAAAAAGAAGTAGGACAGCCCCGGACGCCCTAAAAAAGAGGACGGTGTCCGGGGAAAAGAGGACGGATGGCAACCCTACTTTTGAGACACCATGTTTTGTCGCTTATCAATTAGGTTAGGTTAGGTTCAGCCGCTTTTGCGAAGATATTTTTCGTATCTTTTCAGTTACGATTATTGCTGTCAGAGGAGCAAGAAACTGTAAATTTTTTTTTTAAGTTTTCTCCATTGAATCTTTTCCTGGAAGAAATATGATTTCTATTATTAGCGACAATTTTGATGCAAAGTGTTACCATTTGCAGATGATGATCACTCCCATTATCAGCGCCACTTTTGTTACGTACATCTAAATCTGAGTCACGCCATTTCCAAATAGTAATGTGGTCTATCTGATTTTAGGTCCAACCTGAATCAAATTACGTCGCGTAAGGCGTAACGCCCAATAATTTTTCGTTTCTAATATTTAAATGTGAGTTACCTAAATCAAACGGATGTAAAAATTTCAAATTTGATGTGTTTGTTTTTGTTTTTTTTTTACGTCTTGCGCTACGCATTTGATTCTGGTTCGACCCTTAAGTTACATGATGCGGAGATATCCATATCAATTTGTGGGCATTACGATGAGGAAATGAAGTGCTTCAGTTGGTACATAACATTTTTCACAGGTAAGATTTCATTAATGTGTAGGATATATGGTCGTAATTATTTAATTGGAACATGGCTTCCAATAAATGAGAGTATTTCATGCTTGCTTGGATAATAAAATTGTTACAGCACTTGATCGAGGCTTGTCACTTGCCCTTTCAGAATAGAGACGAGCAAGACCATCATCCGTTGTAAATTCGCCTGGATCACACCATTGAGTTTTAAACTGCCCAAGCATCGCGATTTGTACACTCAAAAAAAAAGTTAACTAAAACCCTTGCGAAATAATGTAAGAGACAAAAAAGTTGAAAGAAAGTATGAAGTGAGGTTGAGATTGCTAGAAATAGAATTGTACTGTTGGAAACTGTCAAAATTTATTCTGTAGAAACTAAAAATATTCACATATATAAAAAACAGTTTTCATTAACAAGACAAACCGACATTTAAAATCCTACTGATGATGACACTAACTGGGGTGTTTGAAACCGGTATAGGAAATACCAGAAATGTCTATAATTATTAGAAATTCAATTTTTCTTCTGCACAAATTTCCAACTTGAACCCTTATAACAAATATAATTAGAGCCCGTGCTCGATCTGTACTTACAGAAAAAATCAAATAAAATCTGGGAAATTTAACTAAATTTTGAAAAAAAAAAGAGGGAATGATTTGGCTCCAAAGATTTTTATACCCACCATGTGGTACAGGGTATATTGAGTTTGTGCTGATGTTTGTAACTACCCGAAATATTGGTCCTAGATATACCTTCAAGTATACCGATTGACTCAGAACTACTTTTTGAGTCGATTTGGCGATGTCCGTCCGTCTGTCCATCTATCGGTTTAAGCACGATACAGGTCGCAATTTTCAATCAATTGACTTGAAATTTAAAACTTAAGCATCTTTTGG
Organism: Pegoplata infirma; assembly: GCA_963921195.1. Classification (NCBI taxonomy): domain Eukaryota; kingdom Metazoa; phylum Arthropoda; class Insecta; order Diptera; family Anthomyiidae; genus Pegoplata; species Pegoplata infirma. The sequence continues at coordinate 165,817,091 of OY992540.1, read as the reverse complement.
CCCAAGGACGAAGCCTATTGAAATTGGAGAACATCGGTCCATGTTAAGACCTAGCCCCCATACAAAGGCCCCATTTGGATTTGGCTTAATGACTCTAATGACCGTATTATAATAGATATCGCTTTGAAATTTAGCAGGTAATCAAATTTTGTATGCATGAATCATCATCCCAAATTTCAAAGGAAACGGATCAGTCCTTCTGGTAGTCCCCATACAAGCCACCCTCCCGATATTCACATAATTCCCTCAAAATTTATAAAAATTAAAATATTTGATAAAAATTTTATAACACCTAAATTAAACGTGTACTTTAGTTACCTTATCAAATCGGAATATAATTGGACCATTTTTGGACTAAGTCCCCCTCATAAAAATTTCGACCGATATTCAGTTAAATCGGTATATTGACAAAAAAAATAAACCAATTCCACTAAAATTTAATCTGTGTGTGTTTCTACACTAAATAAAGATCTAACAAAAGACAGATACAATCGGTCCATGTTTAGACATGGGACCCATTTTCCTGAAAACACTGGTGTAGAGTATCATATGGACGGGCTTGTCCGACTATAACTTTCTTACTTGTTTTTCTTGGTTTTAGTTCATAATTTTCCCAAAAATAAGGAAAACAAAGTTATTTATTTTTAAGCCAATTTTAACTAGAAAATGGGAAAAATTATATTACACTTTAGGACTAGATTGGATCCAGACCCTGGACCCATGGGTTCGGACCATATGGGTCTAGACTCTGTTAACTCAAGTCCCCTTGGGTACTTAAAGGGTTCCCAATAGATTTTGACCCAAAACTTTTGTCCGTTTCGCTCTACCTTTCTTAGTTTTTGAGATATGGTAATAAGGGGCCTGATAAGGTCTTGAAAATCTTAAAAACTGGATAACTCAAAAAATATTAATCGGAGGGATTTCGGGATGCTTTTGGACCTTTTCTCGTGTTGGCAGTATTTACCGAGATATGTGCATATATAGGGTGTTTTTTTACTGTTACCGAACTTTAAATTAAAATAAAGTAAGGAAAAATATTTTTAATATCAATCAAACTGACTTTATCGGATAGATAATTTTATGACATTAATGTTTAAAAATGATTTGGAGCCATATCGATACCACGACTGGCTCGTACATGGAGTAATCTGAACCTCCATTTTCACACTATTTTCACAAAATTTGCGGCCGTTTTCTGAATTTCAAGAATAACTCGTCGAAGGTTTATTTCCAGGTGTTTAATTGTCTCTACACCTTTTCCAATTGAAATTCAGAAAAGATCAATTGTAATTCAGAAATCACAATTGAAATTCAGAAATCCCAATTGAAATTCAGAATAGCACAATTGAAATTCAGAAATCATAATTGAAATTCAGAAAAGCCCAATTGAAATTCAGAAATCACAATTGAAATTCAGAAAAGCCCAATTGAAATTCAGAAATCACAATTGAAATTCAGAAAAGCACAATTGAAATTCAGAAAAGATCAATTGAAATTCAGAAAAGCCCAATTGAAATTCAGAAAAGCACAATTGAAATTCAGAAAAGCCCAATTGAAATTCAGAAAAGCACAATTGAAATTCAGAAAACCCCAATTGAAATTCAGAAAAGCACAATTGAAATTCAGAAAAGCACAATTGAAATTCAGAAATCGTAATTGAAATTCAGAAAAGCCCAATTGAAATTCAGAAAAGCACAATTGAAATTCAGAAATGTCCAATTGAAATTCAGAAAAGCATAATTGAAATTCAGAAATCGTAATTGAAATTCAGAAATCGTAATTGAAATTCAGAAAAGCCCAATTGAAATTCAGAAAATCACAATTGAAATTCAGAAAATCACAATTGAAATTCAGAAAAGCCCAATTGAAATTCAGAAAAGCACAATTGAAATTCAGAAAAGCCCAATTGAAATTCAGAAAAGCACAATTGAAATTCAGAAAAGCACAATTGAAATTCAGAAAATCACAATTGAAATTCAGAAAATCACAATTGAAATTCAGAAAAGCACAATTGAAATTCAGAAAATCACAATTGAAATTCAGAATAGCCCAATTGAAATTCAGAAAATCACAATTGAAATTCAGAAAAGCCCAATTGAAATTCAGAAAATCACAATTGAAATTCAGAAAAGCCCAATTGAAATTCAGAAATCGTAATTGAAATTCAGAAAAGCCCAATTGAAATTCAGAAAAGCACAATTGAAATTCAGAAAAGCACAATTGAAATTCAGAAAAGCCCAATTGAAATTCAGAAAAGACCAATTGAAATTCAGAAATCGTAATTGAAATTCAGAAAAGCCCAATTGAAATTCAGAAAATCACAATTGAAATTCAGAAAATCACAATTGAAATTCAGAAAAGCCCAATTGAAATTCAGAAAAGCACAATTGAAATTCAGAAAAGCACAATTGAAATTCAGAAAATCACAATTGAAATTCAGAAAATCACAATTGAAATTCAGAAAAGCCCAATTGAAATTCAGAAAATCACAATTGAAATTCAGAAAAGCCCAATTGAAATTCAGAAATCATAATTGAAATTCAGAAAAGACCAATTGAAATTCAGAAATCACAATTGAAATTCAGAAATCACAATTGAAATTCAGAAATCACAATTGAAATTCAGAAAATGTAAACAAACCAATTATGAGTCACCACTACACCGTTTCCAATTGAAATTCAGAAAAGATCAATTGTAATTCAGAAATCACAATTGAAATTTAGAAATCCCAATTGAAATTCAGAATAGCCCAATTGAAATTCAGAAATCATAATTGAAATTCAGAAAAGCCCAATTGAAATTCAGAAATCACAATTGAAATTCAGAAAAGCACAATTGAAATTCAGAAATCACAATTGAAATTCAGAAAAGCACAATTGAAATTCAGAAAAGCACAATTGAAATTCAGAAAATCACAATTGAAATTCAGAAAAGCACAATTGAAATTCAGAAAAGCCCAATTGAAATTCAGAAAAGCACAATTGAAATTCAGAAAAGCACAATTGAAATTCAGAAAAGCCCAATTGAAATTCAGAAAAGATCAATTGAAATTCAGAAAACGTAATTGAAATTCAGAAAATCACAATTGAAATTCAGAAAAGCACAATTGAAATTCAGAAAAGCACAATTGAAATTCAGAAAAGCACAATTGAAATTCAGAAAATCACAATTGAAATTCAGAAAAGCCCAATTGAAATTCAGAAATCGTAATTGAAATTCAGAAAAGCCCAATTGAAATTCAGAAAATCACAATTGAAATTCAGAAAATCACAATTGAAATTCAGAAAAGCCCAATTGAAATTCAGAAATCGTAATTGAAATTCAGAAAAGCCCAATTGAAATTCAGAAAAGCACAATTGAAATTCAGAAAAGCCCAATTGAAATTCAGAAAAGCCCAATTGAAATTCAGAAAAGATCAATTGAAATTCAGAAAAGCCCAATTGAAATTCAGAAAACCACAATTGAAATTCAGAAAAGCCCAATTGAAATTCAGAAATCGTAATTGAAATTCAGAAAAGCCCAATTGAAATTCAGAAAATCACAATTGAAATTCAGAAAATCACAATTGAAATTCAGAAAAGCCCAATTGAAATTCAGAAATCGTAATTGAAATTCAGAAAAGCCCAATTGAAATTCAGAAAAGCACAATTGAAATTCAGAAAATCACAATTGAAATTCAGAAAAGCCCAATTGAAATTCAGAAATCGTAATTGAAATTCAGAAAAGCACAATTGAAATTCAGAAAAGCACAATTGAAATTCAGAAAAGCACAATTGAAATTCAGAAAAGCACAATTGAAATTCAGAAAATCACAATTGAAATTCAGAAAAGCCCAATTGAAATTCAGAAATCGTAATTGAAATTCAGAAAAGCCCAATTGAAATTCAGAAAATCACAATTGAAATTCAGATAATCACAATTGAAATTCAGAAAAGCCCAATTGAAATTCAGAAAAGCACAATTGAAATTCAGAAAATCACAATTGAAATTCAGAAAAGCACAATTGAAATTCAGAAAATCACAATTGAAATTCAGAAAATCACAATTGAAATTCAGAAAAGCCCAATTGAAATTCAGAAATCGTAATTGAAATTCAGAAAAGCCCAATTGAAATTCAGAAAATCACAATTGAAATTCAGAAAATCACAATTGAAATTCAGAAAAGCCCAATTGAAATTCAGAAAAGCACAATTGAAATTCAGAAAATCCCAATTGAAATTCAGAAAAGCCCAATTGAAATTCAGAAAATCACAATTGAAATTCAGAAAATCACAATTGAAATTCAGAAAAGCCCAATTGAAATTCAGAATCGTAATTGAAATTCAGAAAAGCCCAATTGAAATTCAGAAAAGCACAATTGAAATTCAGAAAAGCCCAATTGAAATTCAGAAAAGCACAATTGAAATTCAGAAAATCACAATTGAAATTCAGAAATCACAATTGAAATTCAGAAAAGCCCAATTGAAATTCAGAAATCACAATTGAAATTCAGAAAATGTGAACAAACCAATTATGAGTCACCACTACATATACACATTAAACAAATGCTGTACAACTATGAGAGTATTTAACTTTATTCTCTTGCTACGTATTGTAGAGAGCAGACAGACAATAATACACTCATGGAATGTTGTAGGTAAAATTTAGTTTAACTGAATTTTTATTATTTTTTGTAAATTAATTAATATAGTGAGCAAAAATATTTACTCTACCTTGACAAATGCATTAATGAAAAATTAGTTTTAAAGAAAAATAATAAAAAGTCAGTTTCACTTAATGTTACCTTAAGCATTTTATGAGTGTATTGTCTGTCTGCTCTCTACAATACGTAGCAAGAGAATAAAGTTAGATACTCTCATATACACATTTCTGTACTGCATTTGCATAATGTGTCTATGTTTGTACACCTTTTCCAATTGAAATTCAGAAAAGATCAATTGTAATTCAGAAATCTCAATTGAAATTCAGAAAAGCACAATTGAAATTCAGAAATCGTAATTGAAATTCAGAAAAGCCCAATTGAAATTCAGAAATCACAATTGAAATTCAGAAAAGCCCAATTGAAATTCAGAAATCACAATTGAAATTCAGAAAAGCACAATTGAAATTCAGAAAAGATCAATTGAAATTCAGAAAAGCCCAATTGAAATTCAGAAAAGCACAATTGAAATTCAGAAAAGCCCAATTGAAATTCAGAAAAGCACAATTGAAATTCAGAAAACCCCAATTGAAATTCAGAAAAGCACAATTGAAATTCAGAAAAGCACAATTGAAATTCAGAAATCGTAATTGAAATTCAGAAAAGCCCAATTGAAATTCAGAAAAGCACAATTGAAATTCAGAAATGCCCAATTGAAATTCAGAAAAGCATAATTGAAATTCAGAAATCGTAATTGAAATTCAGAAATCGTAATTGAAATTCAGAAAAGCCCAATTGAAATTCAGAAAATCACAATTGAAATTCAGAAAATCACAATTGAAATTCAGAAAAGCCCAATTGAAATTCAGAAAAGCACAATTGAAATTCAGAAAAGCACAATTGAAATTCAGAAAATCACAATTGAAATTCAGAAAATCACAATTGAAATTCAGAAAAGCACAATTGAAATTCAGAAAATCACAATTGAAATTCAGAATAGCCCAATTGAAATTCAGAAAATCACAATTGAAATTCAGAAAAGCCCAATTGAAATTCAGAAAATCACAATTGAAATTCAGAAAAGCCCAATTGAAATTCAGAAATCGTAATTGAAATTCAGAAAAGCCCAATTGAAATTCAGAAAAGCACAATTGAAATTCAGAAAAGCACAATTGAAATTCAGAAAAGCCCAATTGAAATTCAGAAAAGACCAATTGAAATTCAGAAATCGTAATTGAAATTCAGAAAAGCCCAATTGAAATTCAGAAAATCACAATTGAAATTCAGAAAATCACAATTGAAATTCAGAAAAGCCCAATTGAAATTCAGAAAAGCACAATTGAAATTCAGAAAAGCACAATTGAAATTCAGAAAATCACAATTGAAATTCAGAAAATCACAATTGAAATTCAGAAAAGCCCAATTGAAATTCAGAAAAACACAATTGAAATTCAGAAAAGATCAATTGAAATTCAGAATATCACAATTGAAATTCAGAAAAGCCCAATTGAAATTCAGAAATCACAATTGAAATTCAGAAATCACAATTGAAATTCAGAAAATGTAAACAAACCAATTATTAGTCACCACTACAAACATAGACACATTATGCAAATGCAGTACAGAAATGTGTATATGAGAGTATCTAACTTTATTCTCTTGCTACGTATTGTAGAGAGCAGACAGACAATACACTCATAAAATGCTTAAGGTAACATTAAGTGAAACTGACTTTTTATTATTTTTCTTTAAAACTAATTTTTCATTAATGCATTTGTCAAGGTAGAGTAAATATTTTTGTTCACTATATTAATTAATTTACAAAAAATAATAAAAATTCAGTTAAACTAAATTTTACCTACAACATTCCATGAGTGTATTATTGTCTGTCTGCTCTCTACACCTTTTCCAATTGAAATTCAGAAAAGATCAATTGTAATTCAGAAATCACAATTGAAATTCAGAAATCCCAATTGAAATTCAGAATAGCCCAATTGAAATTCAGAAATCATAATTGAAATTCAGAAAAGCCCAATTGAAATTCAGAAATCACAATTGAAATTCAGAAAAGCCCAATTGAAATTCAGAAATCACAATTGAAATTCAGAAAAGCACAATTGAAATTCAGAAAAGATCAATTGAAATTCAGAAAAGCCCAATTGAAATTCAGAAAAGCACAATTGAAATTCAGAAAAGCCCAATTGAAATTCAGAAAAGCACAATTGAAATTCAGAAAACCCCAATTGAAATTCAGAAAAGCACAATTGAAATTCAGAAAAGCACAATTGAAATTCAGAAATCGTAATTGAAATTCAGAAAAGCCCAATTGAAATTCAGAAAAGCACAATTGAAATTCAGAAATGTCCAATTGAAATTCAGAAAAGCATAATTGAAATTCAGAAATCGTAATTGAAATTCAGAAATCGTAATTGAAATTCAGAAAAGCCCAATTGAAATTCAGAAAATCACAATTGAAATTCAGAAAATCACAATTGAAATTCAGAAAAGCCCAATTGAAATTCAGAAAAGCACAATTGAAATTCAGAAAAGCCCAATTGAAATTCAGAAAAGCACAATTGAAATTCAGAAAAGCACAATTGAAATTCAGAAAATCACAATTGAAATTCAGAAAATCACAATTGAAATTCAGAAAAGCACAATTGAAATTCAGAAAATCACAATTGAAATTCAGAATAGCCCAATTGAAATTCAGAAAATCACAATTGAAATTCAGAAAAGCCCAATTGAAATTCAGAAAATCACAATTGAAATTCAGAAAAGCCCAATTGAAATTCAGAAATCGTAATTGAAATTCAGAAAAGCCCAATTGAAATTCAGAAAAGCACAATTGAAATTCAGAAAAGCACAATTGAAATTCAGAAAAGCCCAATTGAAATTCAGAAAAGACCAATTGAAATTCAGAAATCGTAATTGAAATTCAGAAAAGCCCAATTGAAATTCAGAAAATCACAATTGAAATTCAGAAAATCACAATTGAAATTCAGAAAAGCCCAATTGAAATTCAGAAAAGCACAATTGAAATTCAGAAAAGTACAATTGAAATTCAGAAAATCACAATTGAAATTCAGAAAATCACAATTGAAATTCAGAAAAGCCCAATTGAAATTCAGAAAATCACAATTGAAATTCAGAAAAGCACAATTGAAATTCAGAAAATCACAATTGAAATTCAGAAATCACAATTGAAATTCAGAAAAGCCCAATTGAAATTCAGAAATCACAATTGAAATTCAGAAAATGTAAACAAACCAATTATGAGTCACCACTACATAGACACAATAAACAAATGCTGTACAACTATGAGAGTATTTAACTTTATTCTCTTGCTACGTATTGTAGAGAGCAGACAGACAATAATTCACTCATAGAATGTTGTAGGTAAAATTTAGTTTAACTGAATTTTTTATTATTTTTTGTAAATTAATTAATATAGTGAACAAAAATATTTACTCTACCTTGACAAATGCATTAATGAAAAATTAGTTTTAAAGAAAAATAATAAAAAGTCAGTTTCACTTAATGTTACCTTAAGCATTTTATGAGTGTATTGTCTGTCTGCTCTCTACAATACGTAGCAAGAGAATAAAGTTAGATACTCTCATATACACATTTCTGTACTGCATTTGCATAATGTGTCTATGTTTGTAGTGGTGACTAATAATTGGTTTGTTTACATTTTCTGAATTTCAATTGTGATTTCTGAATTTCAATTGTGATTTCTGAATTTCAATTGGGCTTTTCTGAATTTCAATTGTGATATTCTGAATTTCAATTGATCTTTTCTGAATTTCAATTGTGTTTTTCTGAATTTCAATTGGGTTTTTCTGAATTTCAATTGTGATTTTCTGAATTTCAATTGTGATTTTCCGAATTTCAATTGTGCTTTTCTGAATTTCAATTGTGCTTTTCTGAATTTCAATTGTGCTTTTCTGAATTTCAATTGTTATTTTCTGAATTTCAATTGTGATTTTCTGAATTTCAATTGGGCTTTTCTGAATTTCAATTACGATTTTTGAATTTCAATTGGTCTTTTCTGAATTTCAATTGGGCTTTTCTGAATTTCAATTGTGCTTTTCTGAATTTCAATTGTGCTTTTCTGAATTTCAATTGGGCTTTTCTGAATTTCAATTACGATTTCTGAATTTCAATTGGGCTTTTCTGAATTTCAATTGTGATTTTCTGAATTTCAATTGGGCTTTTCTGAATTTCAATTGTGATTTTCTGAATTTCAATTGGGCTATTCTGAATTTCAATTGTGATTTTCTGAATTTCAATTGTGCTTTTCTGAATTTCAATTGTGATTTTCTGAATTTCAATTGTGATTTTCTGAATTTCAATTGTGCTTTTCTGAATTTCAATTGTGCTTTTCTGAATTTCAATTGGGCTTTTCTGAATTTCAATTGTGATTTTCTGAATTTCAATTGTGATTTTCTGAATTTCAATTGGGCTTTTCTGAATTTCAATTACGATTTCTGAATTTCAATTACGATTTCTGAATTTCAATTATGCTTTTCTGAATTTCAATTGGGCATTTCTGAATTTCAATTGTGCTTTTCTGAATTTCAATTGGGCTTTTCTGAATTTCAATTACGATTTCTGAATTTCAATTGTGCTTTTCTGAATTTCAATTGTGCTTTTCTGAATTTCAATTGGGGTTTTCTGAATTTCAATTGTGCTTTTCTGAATTTCAATTGGGCTTTTCTGAATTTCAATTGTGCTTTTCTGAATTTCAATTGGGCTTTTCTGAATTTCAATTGATCTTTTCTGAATTTCAATTGTGCTTTTCTGAATTTCAATTGTGATTTCTGAATTTCAATTGGGCTTTTCTGAATTTCAATTGTGATTTCTGAATTTCAATTGGGCTTTTCTGAATTTCAATTGTGATTTCTGAATTTCAATTGGGCTTTTCTGAATTTCAATTACGATTTCTGAATTTCAATTGTGCTTTTCTGAATTTCAATTGAGATTTCTGAATTACAATTGATCTTTTCTGAATTTCAATTGGAAAAGGTGTAGTTTATGGAAAAAGACAAGTTACTTTACATAGCCCCACAGAAAATAATCCAATGGGGTTAAATCAAACGATACTGGTAACCAATTAATATGAACTTTGAATTAAATTTTCTGCAATTTGGAAGAGTTGCTTTTGTGTATTTCTTTGCATGCTAAAATGTCATACCATACTTAACAAAAAACAACTATCAGCAGTTAGATCGGTTGTCAAATAAAGCAGTATTACCAATTCAAAGTTGTGAACCTCTAAAAAAAAACACCCTACACTCAAAAAAAAACGTGGGTATTCATAACTAAAAATTTAACTAAAGTACTAATTTTTTAGTCCAAAATGATCTAGTGCAGGCGTTGGTAATCAATACTAAAATTTTTTACTAATATTATTCAAAACCAGTAAAAATTACTAATTCTAGTACTTTGAAGATACTAAAAAACTACTGTACTACTGGTAATTAGTAACTTATTAGTAGATTTAAGTACAAAATCACTTACTAAACCTTTTACTGTAGAATTATTTTGAGTGTATATAAAATCTCGGGAATTTCAAATTATAGATATAAAATTAGGGTCTTGAGACCCCGACAAATATGCAGAGCTAGGCTATTCCATATTTTTCTTTGTAGTCTTTCTTTTGAAAATTTCATCCGTTTCGCTCTATCTCGCTTAGTTTTCGAGATATCGCCATTTTGAATTTTAAACTAAATTCTAAGAAGTTATTTACTAAATTCTCAGAAGCTATTAACTAAATTCTAAGAATTACACTTCCTCAAGTCAAAGAAGATGATGTTTTTTTTAGTATATTTTAAAATTACATATTTCTTAAATTGTTATTTAAGAAATATGTCTTAAAAATAAAGATCGTTTTTTGGATTTGTGGAAAATTTCTTTGGCAGTAAGAATTTTTTTCCTAATATTGAAAAATTCCATTTAAAGAAAAATATGAACTAATTATAAGTAAATGAACTAAACTTTTTTCCTCATAGCTAAGAAAGTTTCTCATTTTTAAGTAAAATTTAACTAAATTTTAGGAAAATTCATGATAAATTTTTAAAGACATGTTTTCCTTAATTTTAGTTATGTCTTTTTTTTTAGTGTAGGTGGTGAATTCAATGCATAGCATAGAAATGACTTTTCTAAAAGCGTCATTAAATTCCACGTTCGTGAGTTTAATGCATGATAAGGCCAATGTCCAGACCTTGGCGCTGCCATTGTTGGCAAAAAGTTTAGTCCTGGGAACAAAAGAAACGGGTAATTACAATTATATTAACAAACTAAAAATGTTAGATTTAATAATTTTTGAATATGCAATAAGAAAATAAATTTTATCATTGAAATTGTGTAGCTCATAAAACGTTGTTTAAAAACTTGTAGATACACACAAATATTTTTCTATAATTCTTTGGTTTATTCGCTAAATTTTCTATACCATACCACTTACAAACATATTTATTTTTCCTGTAGTTAAGAAAAGTTTTCTTCTTTTTTATGTTCTTTTGTGGCTTTTGAAATGAGCGCTTCTTTTTTTATAACTTGCCAACTTGTTATTGTGGTAAGCAGGGTTAGAATAACTAAACTGCCAGAAGCAGTAGTAACTGAAAACAACGAATAGTGTAGTTTTAAAAATGAACAAAACTCAGAGTCGTTCACTTGCTACTGCTACTACTACACGCACATTTTGGTGGTGTAGTTATAGCAGTAGTTTGTTTTTGAAATTGTTTAACTCTTCAGTTGATAGTTTTGTTGTAGTTTTAAATTTTGAAAAAAAGCAAGCAGTTGAAAACAACACACAAGACTGTAGTCATTCTCAAGAAACACGAAGCAATAACTATTAGTGAAACGAAGATAACGAGAGTTTTTCTTGTTGTTGTCTTAAAAAAAACTTAACAATGACTTCAGGCGACACAAAAGAAATGTGTATTGTTTTAAGTTGTTGTTAGAATTTTTTCAGTATACATTAGAGTGTCCCTTATTTTGGAAATGTTGGAAATCTTGAGACGGTACCCGCTCATTTTTTTCCTTTTGACTTAAAAATAACTCAGGAAAAATTTTACGCCCCTAGGACCACGCCTTCCCTACGCGACGGGGCCTTAAAGAGCGGGGCCTAAAAAATCATTTTTCCATACAAACCAAAAAAATTTTTTTTTGATTTTTAATTTTTTTGTTATTAATTATTATATTACTTGGTTTGCTTATTCACGACAAAAAATTTGATTTTGGAGGGATAAGTCTTTCAGCGCTAAAAAATTTTTCGCAAAAAAAAAATTTGGGCGGCCGGGGTCCTACAGTAAAAAATTTTTAAAAAATATTTTTTTTTAGTTTTGACCAGCAACGGTTTTAGCTGCTATGTTGCTTTAAATGATATATATTCCAAAAAAAAAATTATTCATATCTGTGACATCTTTATCTTTTTCGAAAAAAAAAATTTTGAGCCGTAGGAATCCTACGGTAAAAAATTTTTAAAAAATATTTTTTTTTAGTTTTGAAAAGCAATGGTTTTAGTTTTTATGTTGTTTTTAATGATATATATTCCAAAAAAAATATTATTCATATTTGTGACATTTTTATCGTGTATCGAAAAAAATCATCAATGCATTTTTTACCCTTTTTTAGAACACGATTAAGATGTCACAGATACAAAAAATATTTTTTTATGAATATATATCATTTAAAGCAACATAGCAGCTAAAACCGTTGCTGGTCAAAACTAAAAAAAAATATTTTTTAAAAATTTTTTACTGTAGGACCCCGGCGGCTCAAAATTTTTTTTTGCGAAAAATTTTTTAGCGCTGAAAGACTTATCCCACCAAAATCAAATTTTTTGTTGTGAATAAGCAAACCAAGTAATATAATAAATAATAACAAAAAAATTAAAAATCAAAAAAAAAATTTTTTGGTTTGTATGGAAAAATGATTTTTTAGGCCCCGCTCTTTAAGGGCCCGTCGCGTAGGGAAGGCGTGGTCCTAGGGGCGTAAAATTTTTCCTGAGTTATTTTTAAGTCAAAAGGAAAAAAATGAGCGGGTACCGTCTCAAGATTTCCAACATTTCCAAAATAAGGGACACTCTAGTATACATATATAAAAGAAAAATAAAATGTTCGGTATTTTTTATCAATGTTTACCATATTTATTAAAATTTGTTTTGAAATTATGTCTTTTTGAAGGTATTTAAAAAAAATATTTTGTAAAAACTTTTATTTTATAAATTACTTTATTTTTGGAGTATATAATTTTTATTTTTTTTAAACTTGAAATTAAAAATTGAATTTAATTTTTGTTTAATTTTTTTCAGACTGACCTTCGAAAATTTATTTCAACATTTTAATTTTTATTTCATAAATTTTAATTATTGAATTAATTCAAGTCAATTAATTCTTTAAATGGAATTTTTTGAAAAGAAGGTTTTGTAGATTAAGTAAACAAAATAGACCGCACAATGCGGGTATTAATCACCACATTATTTGAAATACAAACATTTTGATTAAACAAATTGAATTTAAAAAAAAAATCTAAAACTAAAAGGACATTTAAATAAACAGGTCTTTTATACAAAGAATTTATTCATCAAATTTTTAGTTTTGAAATAAAGTGTAAAGTATCCATTTTCAATTGAAACAGTAATTAATCAAATTTATTTTTATTACTTAATATTAGTTGAATTTTTTTGTCTTAGAAAAAGTTATAAGTTGGTATTCATTATGATTGTTTTTAACATTATTCACCGTTATTTTAAATTAGGAACGAAAAAATGTTTTTATCATTTTTTTCCTGTGAATTTTATTATAATTTTACCTAAGTGATCTACACAGCTATACACATTTTTTCAATGATATGTCCGTCCATCTGTCACATATGTATAAAACAGGTTTAAAAAATTAAACCTTTTTTTTTGTTTATTTGCAAATGTTGTATTTGCAGCCTATACTGCGATACAGCCACTTCAACACGTGAAAACACAGGTAAATTTATTTTTCACATACTTTTATGTAAATCTATGACATTCATATCATTTGCGGGAAATCCAAATATCCTTTTTAACACGTGTTTACCAAATCGGTGGTGGAAAAAAAAATTTAAGAAAAAAATAACACAAAGTCTTCTTTTATGATACTGTGAAGAACGTTAATATATTAAAATATTAAATGAAATAAAAATCCGTATTGTTTTAAAATCTTTAAATGTGTTTTTCTATTTTCAGTTTAGAATTGATTCTTTTAATTTTGCTTAATTTATTTAATTAATTTTTGCTTTATAAAAATAATAAAAAAAAATATACGTCCATTAATTTATTTTCGCGTCATTTCGTTTTTAAAAATGTATTATTTTTATATAAATCATGTTATTTTTGTCAAACAAGTACATTAAATTCAATTTAACAGTCCCAATGTAGTTATATGTTTAGCTGTTGTGTAGTCAATAAACGAAAGACTAACAGTTTATAATTTTTTACGAAGTTGTACACTATTTTCACGAAGTAAAAACTACTAGTGGAGGTCAGCACAACATTCAACTTTTTAACTTCCACTGCTTGTGTAGTTTTGTTTTTTGTTGCCTATGTGAGCAGTAGCAATAGGAATAACTGGTAGTTCATCAAAAACTAAAACTACACTTTGTGTGCAAAAAAAAAATTGTGCAGTTAGTTTTTCTCAAGCTACTGCAATGTTCGTGTAGTAGAAATAAACTAAACTACAAACTACGATAGTTATTGGCAGTTTTTAAAGCCTGGTGGTAAGTGGATTCTGTGAAATTTTTTTTCTTTCTCATATTATTTTTTTTATGTATGGTATGTATCTTCTTCTTTTTCTAGTCTATGTGTAAAACATCCCTTCGTGTCCTTAATACCAGATTTTTTTTATGTGCTTGAGTTTGTACGTGTTTAACAGTTTTAAATCTACAAGTATGTTTTTTAAGGATTTCAATTTTTGTGGAAAAAAATTTCATTCGCAAAGCAACATTCACGGATTTGTTTCACAATGGTTTGAGGATGAAAGTTTAAATTACAAAAACAAAAACTTTCTTTTAATGGTTACAAAACTTAAATACGAGGATCGTAATAAAATGCAGGTGAATTTTCGAGTACACAATGATATAATTAAAAATGGGTCAAACTGACACGAATAAACGAAAGACCTAAAGGAGTGGAAATTATTGAAAATCATTCAGTAAAATAAATGTTCAATTGAACTATATCGTTCATTACCGATACAGCTCAACTGCAATGTTTGACTTACTCCAGAAGTTTTTAAAAACAATATACTAGACAAATCCCCACAATTAAGTAGCAGAAAATCTCACAAATTCCTCTCCGTGAAATCGTTACTTTGGGGACAAATTCCCTTATCAGCAACACTGCTTGGTATCCTCGTATTAAACCACTTTTTGACACTTTTTTTACTATTTTACTTAAGAAAAAAGTTATTAACAGAAAGGAAATGAATTGAATTAATTTAAAGCGAAAAAAATACACAGACATAAAATACTGTAATTGCTTCTAGTTGCAAGGGTTGGAAATTGATATTGTTATTATATTTTTTGACTACCCACCCCTCTTCGCTAGCAGCAAGTACAAACCCAGGCAGAAAAATGCAGTCGCAACAGCAATACGAGCGTTTTGTATACCATCTTTAAAGGGCTGTCAGAAGATCATAATGATATCATCGATTTACGCTAGATTGAAGCGTTTTAAAGGCAATAAAAAAGTCATCAAAGCGCTAAAAAGCACTTTAGTAACTTTCAACTATAAAACGCAAAAAAATACCCAAAAAATTGTTTTGTCCGGGACTTTAAAAAATTTTCGAAACTAGAAAATTCTTTTTATGTTTTTTAATAGATTTTTCAAGTATTTTTCACTCCAAAAAATTTTTGTGTCCGGAACTTGGGAAATTTTAAAATTTTTTTAGAGCTTTTTTTCGAAATTTTTTAATCAAAAATGGAAAATTGTGTTTTGGACTTACAATTAGAAAATTTTGTGTTTACCAGAAATGCAAAAAGGTTTTTGGAAATGGTTGTGAAAACGTTCTCAGACAGAACTTTAAAACTGCTTTAAAATATTTTAAGTTTTGAAACAATAATATTTTTTGTAAATAAAGTACTTTCAAAATGGTTTTCGAATACGCTCGCAAAGCGTTCGAAAAAATAGTTTGGAGAATAATTATTTGGTTACACTGTTTTCATAACGCTTTTTATTTAAAATTTCTGCTTGGGTACTTTTTCTAAAAATCTATAAAATTTACTAAATTATAATTTCGAAAAATACATACATACAACCCAAATCATTTTTGGTATATTTTATTCCTAAATGCCGGAAATGCATTAAACCTTGGTAATGGCAATTTTTACACTACCTTTTGCCTACCCATTTGCTCTTTTGTACTTGTGCAAAATAAAAATTAAAAAAAAAATATCTCACGGTTTGCAAAACATATGTTTTTCATCAGTAGTTCGTCAAAAATTGGCAAGAAACAGGAAACGGGAACCAAATGAAATGTCTTTTAACATCAATTATACACAAAAAACATACAACTCTACAAAATTGTTCTCTTATCACAAGAGAACAGGTAATTGTTGGCAGTTTAACCCCTGTGGGTTTTGAGACATTCATAGCCCACAGCAATTGCCAGGAGTTCTGCAATTATTGTACATTGGGCTACTAACAGAATATTTTTATGTAGAATGAAGGCATGTTTTTAATGTAATCATGATTTTTTATTTTGCTGCTGGATGTTTATCTATTAGAACGACACTTATATTTCACTTAATATTTTGCGAATTTTCATTAAATTTATCTTTTACGAATAATGACAATACTCTACAAAAATCAACTTTTTTGTACTTCTAGGGTACATTAAAATGTCTATATCTCAAGAAAGCGTTTTGATACAACTTTTCTGATGATAGATTCGAGTTTAACATGTCTGTACAATAACCGTGTAGAGTAGTGTAATTGATTTCAATCAATGTTTTTCTAATTTCAATTGATCTTTTCCGAATTTAATTGATCTATTACAAAATTCAATTGCTTTGTTCGAATTTCAATTGGTCGTTTTCTAATTGATTTTCAACTAATCTTTAAATTTCAAATGGAATAATTAAATTTCGAATAATAACACTACTTAACATCGAAAACGCGACTGGGAGGCGACCTTAGACACCTGATTACAACAGTTCTGCTGGTCAAAAATCCGGTCTTCAAACTTTTCCATCACATCAGGTTTTTGATAAAATTGAGGTCAAAGTTATAAAAAGTAGTTTTGGGCATTTTTGGAAACTCATAGCGGATGAACCCGGTGTGATGGCGACTTTAAAATAAAACTCTTTAAGAAGCAGAACTTATATGGTCAGCCGCCTCAACCCCTTGGGCACCAATTGTCTTTCGATGATGTCTTATCGAAAAAAAACTTTTTGGAGAAAAATAACTTATTAAAAGACAATTGGTGCTCCAACGGTTAAAGCGACTGATAAACTGAGTTATACATCTTAAAGAGCAATGTTTGAGCTTCCCTTGACTTATTTTTAAGTCGTCAGTACAACGGGTTCATCCGGCATGAATTGTCAAATATGTCCGAAACGTGTTTTTTTTTATTTCAAATTTCTCAAAAACCTGATGAAATGGAAAAGTTTGAAGCCCGGATTTGTGACCAGGAGAATGATTGTGATCATGTGTATATGGTGGCGTTCCATTCGCATTAAGATTTCATATGATTTGTAGCGAAAAACAAACATGTTTTTTGGGGAATTAGACATCATGGAGAGTCAATTGGTTCCCTAAGGGTTATGGC
Source organism: Pegoplata infirma (assembly GCA_963921195.1). NCBI lineage: Eukaryota > Metazoa > Arthropoda > Insecta > Diptera > Anthomyiidae > Pegoplata > Pegoplata infirma. Next base: position 165,799,643 of record OY992540.1, on the reverse strand, counting down.
GACTGACCAAATGAGTACAGCATCCTTAAGAGCAATGTTTAAGCTACACCCTCGACTTGTTTTTTAGTGGCTATCACATCGGGTTCATCTGCTATGAGTTGTCAAAAATGCCCAAAATGGCGATTATTTTGTCCTCAATTTTCTCAAAAACCTGATGTGATGTAAAAGTTTGGTGACAACATTTGTGATCACTGGAACAATTGCAATTAACTGTGTAATGTCGCGTCCTAGTCACATCAGGTTTTTTTTTCAAAATGTTCAATAGTGTAATTAGAATTTTTGAGTTTCCATAAAAAATTTTATTTTCATTTGATCTTTAAGGAATTACATCTTTTAACAATGGCAATGTTGGAAAAAATATATTTCACCCTAAAGTTCAGTATGCAAGTTTGTATAAGTTCATGTATGTTTTTTTTTTGTTTGCATATTTTACTAAAAATCAGTAATAATTTTCGTACAAACATAACAAACGGGGAGGGAGTAAATTGTATACAAACAGCTGATTTTGTGTCAATATTTACAATAGACGTAGTCAAATATTCAATTATAATATGAGTTTTCAGAGATTATTTTCAGTTTAGTTTTGCCAGTGATTGTGGCAAACTGTTATTACCCAGTTTGAAATGTATTTTTGATAATAAAAATAACTTTTAGCCTTAAAATACCGTCAGGATTTGAACTCGGAGGTATTATTATTTTTTTTTTTTTATCCCCTTTACCTTATTTTGGCCCCTATGCTCCAGTGGGTATTTTTGCTCTAGACGATATTACTCTTAGTTTGGGAGTTATCGAAATTTTACCGATAAGCCCAGACACCCAAACCTTAAAATGGTCTCATTTATATACATATTTTAAGTTTCAGGCAAATGTTGAGATACTTCCCTTGCAAGATAGACAGGTTTGTTCTTCCCAAATAAGATGGAATTACCTGTGAACTATAAAATACGGCGAAATACCAGGGTGTGATCCTGGACTCAAAGCTTTCTTAGAAAATTAATATAGAGGAAAGAATGAAAAAGTCGTTGTGTGCTTTTCTGCTCCTGCAGAAGAACTTTTGGGGTCTAAAACCGTATAACAACCTAACCTAACCTTCAGAAGGTACAGCGACTGTCGTGTGTGGAGCTATAAGAGCGGCACCCCAGGACGGCCTGGAACTGATACTAAACATTCAGCCTGTGGATATCTACATCAAGAGCACAGCAGCAAAATCGTCTCTCAAGCGAACTTTGATAGAACCTTCGATGTCCAAATACCAACTAGGGAAGAATGGGCGGAACAAACACTTTGTTGTAACAGAGAGTGCATTCTCAATCTTTACGGACGGATCGAAGATGGGTACGGGTTCAGGAGTATATTCGGGTATATGTACTCTGCATGCCTCAAAATCTGGGCCTCAGGGACACTTTCGGAGAAGTGTAGTCTTTCCAGGCCGAGGTACTTGCAATTGATAAAGCCGCCCAGATGATTATGACAAGGGACCTAAGTCCTAGGGCCTTTAAAATTTTTGTGAATAGTCTTGCAGCTCTGAAGGCCTTTGAATCAAATACTGTAAAATCAGGAATTTTCAGGAACTGTATCAGTTCGAATCAGTCAGCACACAGTCAAGCTTCTCCGGCTTCCTGGGCATAGTGGGGTCACTGGAAACGAATTGCCTGATGATTGTGGGAGAAATGGATCCTAGTAGGTGGGGAACGTGACGAACCTGATATTTCGGTTCCTATAATGGAATTGATAAACGAAATTTTTAAAATATAAGAGAATAGAATGAAGAATAGGTGGATACCACTGACTACGTGCACTATATCGTGAACCCTGTGTCCACTACCAAGTCCTTAGAGGACAAAACATCTTCTTACTTTTGGCAAACGGAAGGTTAGCCTATTAGTGGAAGTAATGATAGGGCACTGTATAATAGGCCAAATGGCCTTGCGCATGGGAATTTATGGTAGGGACTTTTGTAGAAGTTGTGGGGAAGTTGAGGTGGAGGAGGCAGTGAAGCACTTGTTGTGTGAATGTGCGGGTCTGATTTGGGTCAAAGACTTTTCAATGACCGGGATTGCCTAAACGGTGTCTCATTGACATCTCTAGCAGAATATCCTAGAGAATCGGTGTGTTTTAAAAAGTAGAAGTAGGGAATTACAATTGGCCTTAAGGCCTATTGTAATTTGCAATTAAGAGAATATATCGAAGAATTTTAAAATTTCCTTAAGTTTTTAGATTTATTTATTTCATTCACTCATCTTTTCATACTTGGAGTTTAATAAAAAAAACTTAGGTTCGAGAAGGTAAAGAAAATATAGAAATTTTAAATATACCATTTCATGATTGATTTGAAATCAACAAAAATGTGGCATATTTCTTAAAACAACATCTGTTCTATTTGAATGCATGAGTAGAAATGTTTCATAATTTAAAAACTAAAAGAGGCGTTTTAAAAGAAACATGAAACATTCAATAATGCATTCAATCGCAAACAGGCTGACAAGAAATTAAAATTTTATTTAAGTTTGTTAAATCGTCCATATTATACGAAATTCATTAAATCAGCGGTTACCAACCTTTTTGGCTCGCGTACCCCTAATTTTAAATTTTATCAGCCGCGTACCCCCTAACGAGTTTTTTGATTTCGTTAAAAAAACTTCACATATCAATATTAGAGTTAATTCTGAAATTTTATATCTGCGGGTATTATAATTTTTTTTTAAGGATTTCGGGGAGATCAAAACAATGATGGTATTTTTTTTTTGGAAAAATGTTCGCTCCTTTGAGTGGTTAGTTCAATGCATCTGAAACGCGGATTTTGAGCTGATTTTTCTGTAGAGCAAAAACGGCTGAAAATATTTAAATCTTATTTCACCAGTCAATTCTACACCAAAAATTAAAACAACGGACGTTTTTTGAACTCTTAAAAAAAAAATATAATTTTTTAATTTTTTTTAAATGTTTTTTTAATTCGAGGGAAACACAATTACAATGGAAGGGCATTTTGAGCTTAACAAAATTGTACTAAAATTTCCACTCTATTACAACCCGTCTCAAAAATGCCCAAAAACACGTTTTTTGAGAACTTTGACATAAATTTGCTTAAAAACCAGGCGTCAAAGAAAAATTTGGGAACCATATTCGGAATCAGCATCGAAAGGTTAATCGAAAACAAGTGGTCAGATCTCAAAATATCATCCAAAATAATCGCAAAAAATGCTCTCTAAATTGCACAAAAATAAGTTTTTTGTGAACTTTGACCTCAACTTTCTTGAAAACCTGACGTTATGGAAAACTTTGGAAGCTAGATGCCGAGCCAGCATTGAAAGGTTAATCTAAAACGAATGTCCAAATTACTAAAATTTGGCGTACCCCCGCGGACAGTTTCGCGTACCCCCTAGTGGTACGCGTACCATAGGTTGGTAACCGCTGCATTAAATCAAATTCTATTGTACATTTTGACATATTACATATGCTGTGCACACATACTTTCATACGTATCAAACAATGCACGACATATAAAAAATATGTACATGATTTTAAAATAAAATGTAGAAAAAAGTACATTTTGTCTTTGTAAAATATCAAAAATGTATTCCATTACCTAAGATAAGTTTGTCTTGAAAAAAGAAAAAAAAAAAATCTGACAGATTAGTTCACAGAATGTATAGAGAGAAAAAAATGAAGAACAGACACTATAGCGCCAGGTGTTTATTGTATATATTTGTATGTCTGTCCAAAGTTTGGCGGTATTTTGTTTCTACTTACTTCACTACTACTTTTGGACAGACAATCCACCGGACAGACAGAAAAATTCCCATTTAGGTATAAACATAAATTCATGCAATTTCTTATACTACTTCTACTTGTATTCTTTATACTTTGTACAAAAAGTACCAGGTTTTTTCAGGAATTACTAACTGCATTCACCAGATAACGTCGTTAGTGAATAAAGCTGCAATGAAGAGGGAATTTTAATTTATTCTTCTCCAAACTAGGAGTACTCATGCACATGGGTTAGGTTGTAAGTGGCTGCTGACGGGGTTCCCCTACTAGTCGCAGCCGTCAAACTAATTTGAGCTCCTTATGAAAATCGTAAGATAATTCTGACATCCGACAAATCAGTTTCCTAAATCCCTGTGAAGCAAGTCTCTGACCAGAATGTGCCGGGCTATGACAGATAAAGTGTTCTATAGTTTTCAACTCCTCCTAATCTATGTAACTCCGGAAAAAGTGCACATTTAACCGTTTTTCCTGTTATACTTATGCACAAGATGTTCGAACAAAAAAGTAAATAAGAAACTGCTAAAAACGAATGAGATGCGACCCACTATGAAGTTACCTATATCACATGGATTTCTTAATGAAATCTTTAGAACACCCAACGAAACATCCACTATGAATAGGGTTGCCATTTTCTTTTTGAGAAAAAGAGGACGTCAACCTCAAAAAAGGAGGACATTTGGAACAAAAAAGAGGACAGTTTTTGTTTACAAATTAATTTGAAGAAAATTAGCGATACAAAATACGAATAAAATTTCTATACGAAAAATGTCTCAGAATGTGTGACAATTTCTGTACGAAAAATGTTTTAGAATCTGAGAATATTTTTGTACAAAAAATATCTCCGCATTTGATATTTTTTTTTTACGAAAAACGTCTCAAATCTGAGACTTCATCAATACGAAAAATGTCACATTAATCTGAAACTTTTTCTATACGAAAAATGTCTCAGAATCTCAGAATCTCTTTTTAATACGAAAAATGTCTCAGCATCTAAGACTTTTTCTATACGAAACATGTCTCAGAATCCGAGACTTTTTTTATACGAAACATGTTTTAGAATCTAAGATTTCTCTATGCGAAAAACGTCTCAGAAAAATGTTATCTATACAAAAAATGTCTCAGAATCTGAGACTTTTTCTATACGAAAAATGCCTCAGACTATTTTTAAACAAAAAATGCCTTAGAATCTGAGAATTTTTCTATTCGAAAAATGTCTGAGAATCTGATACTTTTTCTATACGAAAAATTTCTATGAATTAGAGACTTTTGATGTAGGACAATTTTTTTCTATAGAAAAAGTCTCAAATGTACATATCGTCACCTAAAATGCAAAAGGCCCTAACTAACATTTTATTAATTTTACAGGAGAAGCAAAAAACAGTATAGAGTAAAATTTTTAATTTGTTAATAACTTAGTTTTGATTGAATTCGGCTAAAATTTTGTGAGGACGTACGTTTTGTGAATATGTATCAAAATTAATCACAAAATGATTAAAAAATATATTTCTAGTTGCGTTCATTGGCGATTTCGCAATTCATATAAATCGCTAATTTTTATTGTGTGACCCTAATTTTTTGTAGGGACGTGTAGGTTAATAAAATACACCCGAATCTATCAAAATACCGATTTTGAATTTTTGTTAGTTAAGGCGTTTTGCATTTTAGGTGACGATATATGAAAAATCTAGATTCTAAGAAATTTTATACACTCAAAAAAAAAAAAAAAAAAAACTGTAATGTTAGCAAAGCTTGTAAACCTACAAGAAAATTTGCTGATTTTGAACCCACAATTTTTTTGCTAAAGTTAGCAAAAATGTTTTGCCAATAATTAGTTAACTGATTTTTTTTTTTTTTTAACTTAGTTCATACACATTTGAGGACCCCATTGGGTTCGGACCCAATAGGTCCAGACCCCGATGGGCCTAGACCTAGTTGGGTTCCTTAAAAATCGTTATAGTTTTTGATCCAAAATTTGTGTCCGTTTCGCTCTACCTTGCTTAGTTTTTGAGATACGTGATTATAGGGGATCACTGGGGTCTTGAGAATTAAAAAACTCGATAACTTCAAAATATTACTCGGAGAGCTTATGGTTATTTTGCGGTCTTGTTCAACGTGTTGAGAGCTACAAAAATTCTTTTGGACTTTTTGTTGTGTCGGCAATATTTACCGAGATATGAGCATTTTAAAATTTTCGGGAATGCTAACTTTTTTGGATCCAAAGTTAGGTCCCATTAGGGTCCACACATGTGAAGAGGACCCGCGAGAGTATGGTAATTCTAAGAACCAAAAATGCCCTCCATTTTGCTCTATCTGGCTTAGTTTCCGAGATAGCGCCATTTTAAGTTTTCTTAAAATAAAAAAAAATTTACCATTTATTTTTGCTAATGTTAGCAAAAAATCTTCAAATTTAGCAAAAGACATTAGTTCAAAGTTTGTTTAAAATTGCTAATGTGCTAAATGAAGTTTACAAGAATTTTTTGCTAACATGCTAATCTCAACTAAAAATTAGCTTAAAGTTAGCTAACTAGCATTAGCAAAAAAAAATTAGTAAATCTACTAACGTATTTTTTGAGTGATAAAAGAAAATGTGAAATTTTCTTTAAAAATAAATTAAAAAAATGCTGCTCCATTTTCGTATAAGCGAATTCATTGGCATTTCGAAGCCCCTTAGTTCGGGGACCCTGGAGACGTGCCCAGTGTGCCCTAATGGTTAAAACGGTACTGATCTCTACATTCATTGAGAATTAGAACAAGAAAAATTGTACAATCTCTTAGTAAGATCACGATCGTCAAATAACCAACACGATCGCGATCTTGCTAAGAGATTGTACAATTTTCTTTTTCTAATTCTCAATGAATGAAGAGTTGAATATGTATTAATAATTTTTGTTCACGTTTTGCTCTCAAAAAGTTGGCATTATTGCTGATAAGCTAAAATACAGCCAATAATTCAAAAGTTTAGAAGCAATAAAAGAAATTATAGGGAAAAGTCCAAAAAGTAGGACAACCCCGGACAGTTTCTAAAAAAGAAGTAGGACTGTCCCGGACGCCCTAAAAAAGAGGAAGGTGTCCGGGGAAAAGAGGACGGATGGCAACCCTAACTATGAAGCTTATATTAAGAATACATTAGTGCGTAACAACGGAACTTGAATATTCAAAGGCGAACATCTCAAAAACGGTACGCGTTAGTAAAATTTTGGTAGCAAATTTGGAATCTATATACAAAGTCAAGTCATATTTTGTGTTACCAACGCAATGATATATACCAGTGGATCACAAAAAATTGCTTGGTTAGCGGTTTTTATGTTTTTAAATTCAAATATCTCGAAAACGTATTGTGATAAAAACAAATGGATGACTAATATGGAATAACGAGGACCATTTTATACAAAATAAAGTCATATTTTGTGGTAGCAACTTAAGAGTACGTTACACGGCTTCTTTAAAAAATGTTACAGTTGGTTGATTTTTTTAGTATTCAAACGCGAATATCTTAAAAACGGTACGTGATAGAAAAATATGAAAGGCAGACTTGTTATCAGTAGGCCAACACCTATCTTACTTATGTTCACTCTAATTAAAATGATTTCAGTTTCATACTATAAATCAGGGTTGGCAACCGATACCCACCTAGAATAACGGTATTTGGCTATTGTACCGCAACCAATAAAGATATGGACATTTTCAAAAGCGATTATGAAAGCTGATGAAATTTCTAGTATTTTAAATGTGTCACTTCGTGTTCCTACCGGTTCGTTTTCAAAATATAGGTCGATACCTTTATAATACCGTTTGAAACGGTATTATAACGGTATTGGCCTATATAACTAAAACGAACTGATAGAAACACAAAGTGACACATTTAAAATACTAGAAATTTCATCAGATTTCATAATCGCTTTTGAAAATGTCCATATCTTTATTGGTTGCGGTACAATAGCCAAATACCGTTATTCTAGGTGGATATCGGTTGCCAACCCTGCTATAAATTGGTTAAGTTCACACTTGCGTAATTTTACTTAAAAATATTAGAAATTTTCAAAATTTATAGCAGTATCAGAGTCATCGAAAAATCTGTGCCCCAAATGCTTAAGGCGGCTTCTCATCAGACCCGGACATTCACATAACAAGTGCTTCACCGACTCCTCCTCCATTTCCCCACAACTTCTACAATAGTCCCTACTAGGAATTTCCATACAGTGTCCCACTAATCGGCTAACCGTCCGTTTGCCAAAAATAAGAAGACTTTTTGTCTTCTTAGGGTTTGTCAGTGGCCATATGGTTTGCGATATCTTGTACGTAGTCAGTGATATCCACCTATTCTTCATTCTATTCGCAGTTTTTCTATCAATTTCGTTCATCAATTCCAATATTGGAACCGAGACGTTAGTTTTTGCACGTTACCCCACCGATTTCGAGCCCAGCGACCCCACTATGTCCAGCGACCCAGATTAGCTTGACTCTGTGCTGACTGATTCGATGAAGGAATTGTATACAATTCCTAACGATTCTCGATTTTACAGTATTTGATTCTAAGGCCTTCAGAGCTGCGAGACTATCCACGAAAATGTTAATGGTGCAACGAAGAAGGTCCCTTGTCATAATCATCCGCACGGCTTTATCAATGGCAAGTACCTCTGCCTGGAAAACACTACAGTTACACGGAAGTCTCAATGAGGCCCCGATCTTGAGGCATTCAGAGTGCACTCCCGAACCTGTACCCATCTTCATCCCTGATCCGTACGTAGAGATTGAGACCGCATTCTATGTTATAACAGGGTTTTTCTCCAGTCTTTCCTAGTCTGTATTTGGACTTCAAAGGTTCTTTCAAAGTTCGTCATTTTTAAGACATAGTCAGTTCTCTGTTCCAGCTACGTTCCTTCCCGAACACCCTACTTAATATTGTCGAGTGTCTCCAAGAGCGTTGCTTAAACATTTGCGACTCTCGTAACCTGAGTGCCGATTTTGCTGCTGTGCTCTTGACGTTAATATCTACGGACTGAATGTTTAGTATCACTTCCAGGACGACCTGGGGTGCTGATCTAATAGCACCTGTGATACCCACACGCCAGTCGTTATACATTCTGTAGATTGCAGAGATATGATTTCTTATCCACTGCTCTCCACCACACAAGGGCACCAAAGATAAATATTGGTCTAATTATCCCACTATACATCCAGCAGATGATATACGGTTTTAGCCCCACCTTTTTCCGAAAGTTCTTCAGCAGGTTTTAAAAAGCACATTCTTTTTCAAGAAAGCTTTGGCCACACCCAGGCATTTCGCCTCATTAGATAGTTCCAGGGGATTCCTTCTAATTTAGGAAGAACAAATCTGTCTTAGTCCTTTTTGTTAACAAGACAAGTTTCATTTTGACGGGACTTACTCCCAAACCGTTGTCCATTGCCCACGTTGAAAGTATCTCGAGCGCTGATTCCATGAGTTCGCTAATCGTTGGTAAAAGCTTGCCTTTTCTTAGGTCTGGACTTTCAAACATACTATGCTGCACGGATTCATTACCGGTGATATAGAATTGATTGCCCGATCAATCTGTGCTCTGGCTTAAGTTTGCAAAAAAATTCTGTGTTTCTATAAGCGTTATCCCCTTTTACGTGACTCCCTTAAATGGAAGGCTATGTTCATCTCAACTCTAAGGGAAATGATGGTCCAATTAAAAAAAGTACCTTTCCTATGACTGGTTTAAGACGACTGGGACTAGAGATCGGAGACATTTTGCAGAACTGAAAAAAAAAAAAATTGAGATATGCAGGAAATCCTCATAATGAGAAGATCTAGAGCCTTAAAACTCCTGTGTTGACTAAAGTGGTTAACTCTTTGTTTGGTAGTAACTAGTAAAAGTTGAAAAATCTATTTAACTTTTTAACCATAGTGTATGTCTACTGTTACTAACCAATGCACCCATAACTGGTTTGTTCTTTCGAATTGCATTATTTTTTACACACATTCAGTTTGTTTTTTTTTTTTCCTTTAATCAATTTAGTTTTTTTTTATTCAGTTCAAAATTGTTACAGGTAAGTAAGTCTTGGTTGGTAGTTCATACTACATGTGTTCATGGTGAACAGTTAATGTAAAGTATGGTAAATGTAGTTGGTAATTCGACATACATACAAACAATTGTATGTAGTTTATCAGAGCACTGACTGCTTGCTGCTGCACGTAACCTGGTAGTAAATTATGAACATAAGTAAGCAAGCTGCAGCAGCAGGCAGGCAGTCAGGTAAAGTACTCAACGTTCAACAATTTATGTATGAGTATTTAGACAGATGGGTGTGACAATATTTGATCAGCTTAACAAATACGGTATGAAATTGCTAACAGATTTTTGTTTTATTTTTATGATTTTGACCTGTTCTTATTATATAGTTATAGAATTGGTTCTTGTTTCTTTCAATGGTTTTAAAATTTATTATTTAAAGTATTATTAATTGTAGTTAGTTACAACAGGATACAGTTGTACTTAAGTAATGAACAGGAGTGTGTGTATTAAGATGTGTCAAGGATGTCCTCCATAGTACATCTTCCTAAAAACATATCTGCTGCGAAACATAACTTTTGTTATAAATTATAGAGACAATACACGAACATCAAAATTCTCTTCGAAATCGATAATGAGTAGCAGTTTTTAAAATTAGGTGCACTGTTAACATCTTATCGTCCCATGACAACAGGCACTTCTCAGGAGACCTTTTCGTATCTGCTATTCATTGGAATCGTGTGGTGTATAAATTTTGTGAGTCACTCAATTGAACGGATATCAAGATTATTGAAATCGAGGCCTCATTGAGACTTCTGTTCAAGTTAAGTGTTTTTTAGGCAGAGGTACTTGCAATTTATAAAGCCTCGAAGGTAATAATGCCAATGGACTAACATTTTCGTGGATAGTCTTGCAGCTCTAAGGTCTTGAAATCCAACACGGTGAAATCTGGATGAGTTAGGTCTACGATACTTTCGCAAAATCCAACAGCATAATCCATCTATTCTCGGTCCCTGGACATAGTGGGGTTGCTGAAAATAAATTGGCTGATGATTGTGCAAGAAACGCCTTTGAGTCGGTGAAGGAACAGGTACAACCTTACATCTCAGTTCCTCTAGAAGAGGTTATGAAGAGAATTGTTGATATAGCTGTCAATAAGATGAAATACATTTTTAGAATATCGCAAACTCTATGGCCATTTCCATAGACGTGGACTGGTCTGCATATAGGCTGCAACTTAAGAATTACAAGAAGATGATCAGAATTTCCAAATTTGATTCTTGGAAAAACTTCTGTGGAAACATAGAGGACGTTCCTGAGGCACCCAGTTGCGCAAAATTCTGCTTCTTCTCCTTGCAACCTGGGGTACCTGAAAGATCCTAATGGGGTGTGGTCTACCTCTAGTGGGGAGTCGCTGGATCTCCATCTAAACATGCGTTTTCCGGGTAATTCCATGACGCCGTTTCAAACTTGGAGCGTTCTGACGCACTAGCATCTGAAGTTGATTCGGAAATAATTATATGGCAACATTAGTCTAGGTGAATAAAAGCTTCAGGCCTTATAAATCTTGGAACCTGATGGTATAATCCTGGTATAAGGCTGAGATGAGTTAATCCAAATAAAATAGAACCTGTCGTGTTTACAAGGAAAAAAAATATTCCTGCTTTTGATCCTATTTTGCTGGACGGCACTGAAATCGCCTTCTCAGAAGCAGCCAAGTATTTTGAAATATTTCTAGATAGAAAGTAGAATTTCAGGCGTAATATTGAGGAACGAATAAGAAAAGGAACGATTTCCTTATTTTCCTGTAGAGGAACCGTTGGAAAACGTTTCATCCCTAAAGTCGTTCATTGGATTACTGCAGCAGTGGTGCGTCCAATTCTGCTTTATTAAATCATTGTATGGGGGCCAGCTTGCTGGAAAAATTGCAAATGTGTCTTTATTATGAAGGTACAGAGAATGGCGTCGATGTGTATTACTGGTGCTCTTCGTACTAAACCTACGGCTACATTATAATTCCTCCATCATCTTATACTATTGGACATATTGGGTAGGCATTATGCGGCTACGTTCGACTATTCGGTCAAATCCATTAGCACACTGCAATGGAAGAGCAGCGATTGTGGCCATAGTGCGATCTTAAAGGAAATGACAATACCACAAGATGTGGCCTGTGCTCTCTCTAAGTACACAGAAAATAATATCGTATATTTTATTTTAATTAAAATTTTAATTGTTTTTTAATTTAATATTAATTAAACTTTTAATTAATATAATTAATTGTTTAATTAAATTTTTAACTTTATTTTAATTAATATTTTAATTGTTTTCAAATTTAATATTAATTAAGTATTTAATTTATATAAATAAATGTTTAATTAAATTTCTAGCTTTACTTATTTTTTTTTTTTGTTTTTTTTCCGTGTGTGTGCGAGTGTTTGTTTTTCTCTTGTATTGTATTACATACAAAAAAAATACATAAGTATAAAAAGTTTGTTGAAAGTTTTTTTTATTTTTCACATAGGTTTTTGAATTCTCATTTTGTTTATAGTTTTATGTGTATGTATATGAAAGGTTTATAATCAACTTTATAAAATCATCTCACTGACTATGTCTTTACGGCATAAAAAAATTTGGTAAATTTAAAAAAAAAAATTTTTTTTAACTATTTTATTCAAAAAGAATGTTTTTACAAATATTTTTTTTTTTTAATATAATATTTTTAATTAATTTTTTTAATTTATACAATTAAAATTTTAATTATTTTTTTTTTTAAATTTTAATTAAATTTTTTAATTTATAGTATTAAGTTTTTAATTAAATAAATATCCATTTATTTTTAATTAACGACATACAAATATTTTTAATTTATTTGCGCATTTTAGTGATTGGTCCGGATTTAATTAATTTTTTAATTAAATCTACGAATTTTTTAATTAAATATTTTTTTTATTTTTTTCTGTGTATGAGCCTTTTTAAGTGCCACTTTATCACAATGATACCATCCAGTAAGCCGCGTATGAGGGGCATTCCCGGTAATGGAGCCACCATAAATTTTTACACAGATGGATCGAGGCTGCACGAGCAAGTTTGCTTTGGAGTCTTTTCGAAAGTGGTTGGATTGAGTCTGGCTCGAAGATTGCCAGATCATTGCTGTGCTTACCAGTCAGAGATACTGGTAATAAAGGAAGTGGCTGACTTGTTGAGTTGCAATGTCTTGTCTACAACCGCAGTCAACATCTATTCTGACAGTCAAGCCGCGGTCAAGTCTCTGAGTCCATGTTTCTAAAAACAAGATCTGCCTTTAACTGCCGCACGTCTTTAAATGAGATGGCTAAGCAGTTTGATATACGACATATCATATGGGTCCCAGGGCACAGAGACATTCCAGGGAATTGCAAAGCCGATAAGCTTGCCAGACTGGGAACTACCTTACAGGTTCCAACAGAATTGAAATGTGTGTATGCCTCTAGAATCTTGCAAGCAAAATCTACGACTTTGTTTCGCGACAGAGACTAATCAGAGATGAGCAAATGGATTGACATGCGAGACAACACGACAGATTTGGCCTTCTCTTAATCATACGCGAACAAGTGAGCTGATATCGCTTCCAAGAGGAGAGATTTCGACAGTGGTTGCTGAAATCACCGGCAGTTGCTGGTCAGAGACTTGCTTCACTGGGATTTAGGGAGCCGTACGATCTTTCTGATTTGTCAGATGTCAAAATTCAATATCTTTGGAGTTTTATAAGAAGCTCAAATTGGTTTAACGGCAGGGACCATTAGGGAATCCTATTGCGCCCCCGTGGTATCACAATGGACCTCAGAATCTACGTGCCACTTACAACCTAACCTAGGTTGAGAGCAAAATCGTCCATATTATGCAAGAAAAATATCGACTTTGTTGCACCAGAGACCAAATTTTGATAACATATTCGAAATTCAAGCACCGACAAGGGCAGCAAACAATTTGATAAAAGCGAAGGAAATCTTTAATTTTATGAACGATTCCAAGGTTGGAATGGTTTCTGTATTCTATCGGTCTTGATATAAGCGCCATTCTGAGACTTCTGTGAAAATCTAGAGTTTTTTTATAAAAGTAATAAATAGGCAAATAATTTTGAAATAAAGTTTGGAACAAGTAATTAGTAGTGAGACTAATAAACTGGAGGTTCCAGGTTCAATGGTGAAAATGTTTTTCATAATATGAGAAAGATTATTTATAAAGGAAATGGATAAAAGTAAAAACTAAAGCAAATACGAAAATTGTTTGTATTTTCGTATGACTTATATCATTTCCCCAAAGAATTCTTAGGTGACATGTCCCCAGAGAGTTAGCATTAGAGATGGGCGCGTGAGTGAATTTTGACTCACACACGCTCACGCTCACGAAATAAAATTATTGCTTACGCGCCATCACGCACGAAATTGTTTTGTCTGCTCACGTTCACGCACGCTCTCGTGAGTAACTAACATTTTTCTCACGCTCACGAAGACTCACGAAATTAAAATTAACAAATTTTTATTTTACTATTTTCGATTTCTTCACAAAAAGTATTTATTTTCCTTAAAACAATAATACAAATTTATTAAAATCACAATTTTGTATTAATTACCCTATAAATTCAATATAATGACAATTTTTTTTAGCTGTTTTCTGTTTCAAACAGCACAAACAAATCACGCAGACTCACGAAACAAAAATCACTCACGCACGAAACTATTTTTTCTAATCACGGGCACTCACGCTCATGTGAGTAAAAATAAATTTCACTCACGATCACGCGTGATTCACGCGTGAATCACGTGAATCACAAAAAATTCGTGTCGCTCGCGCATCTCTAGTTAGCATACACTGACTACTGCTGACTTTGAGTGAGGACATTTTGTACATACACTCAAAATAATAACTCTGTAAAATACTCCGTAAAATGACTGTAATCTAAATTCAACAGATTTTTGACAGAGTTTTCTATCAAAATACAGATTTAAAGAAAATACTTTGTATTTTGTTGTGACAAAAAACAAAGTTTCCTCTGTTATATTACTTTTTACTTTGTTATCTTAATTTTACAGATAATTAACAGATTTTTCTGCTAAAATACAAATTTAAGCAAAATACTTCGTATTTTTTTATTACCAAAAAAGTTGTATTATTATTTTTTTGCATCAAATGCATTTTACAAATGTATGTAAATTTATATAGCTTTCTTTGGTAAATGGTGGTTTATTTAACCAATATTTTACTAAAAACTCTGTAAATTAACATTTTTTTTGTCCAAATCATTTAACAGAGTTTTAAAGTAAAATTACAGAGTTTTCTCAGTCAAAAAGTTTTCATATTAAATCAATATTTCTCAATAAACTCTGTAAATTAATATTTTGTTTTGTCAAAATCATTTTACAGAGTTGGTGTATTCTGTTAAATTTGCAGAGTTTTTCTGTAATTTAACAGAGTTATTATTTTGAGTGTAGAGATGTCTTGTGGATGTCAGCAGAGATTCTGACATGTCACTGCGCAGTCACTGAGGATGGCTCGGGGACGTTTCCAACTGGCAGCATTTCGATTAACCTTTTTTTATTTCTATTGGCCTACCCCGAATTTTAAAAGAAAAATTTAAATAAATAATGAACCCTCATTTTAAAAACTACTTTATAGTTTTACCTAACTTCCAAAATTTTGCAGACACAGCAAGCACCTCCAAAACGCCATCCCTTTTCTATCCATTTCCACTTAAAGATATTTCATATCTGATCATTGTGCTTAACTACTTACCAGTCATTGAATTATTAATTATTTCCCTTTCGTAGTTAAAACTATTCAAATACTAAATGTAAATTTAACACGCCTGCACCACAACATCAATAAACTATTCCTAGATGAAATTCCATAATCAATTACCCTGGTAAACCTCTTATAAATGTTCTCAAACTAAACGTATAATTCCTTAAATCATAATAAAAAAAAAGCGAATACGAAATCACTGCTATTATAGAATAGGAGCCAACCAATATTACCAACATAAATGTTTGGCCATTGTTTTGTAAAATGATGCATTGGACAAAACATATAGAGTAGAATGGAGTGGAGTTGATTTTTAGTTTTTAACTAGTAAATTGCGAGAATGTGATTATTCATGGTCCATTAAGTAATGTGTTCGGGGTTTAGTTATGTGAGGAGGATTGTTAGTTATTAAATCCGCAACAGAAACCAAGTGTGAAATAATAATTTATAATAACTCATGGAAGGATGGATATATACGAAGATACATACATGATGTTTTATATTTATACATGTTCACAAGCCAGTATAGTAGAGTAGCATTACATACGAGGGGTGTTTTTTTAAAGTGTTTAATTTGAAATAAGTTTACCAACGTCCATCCAATCCCAAAAACAGGTAAGGCTACAAACCCTGAAAACTACCGCCCAATAGTAAATTTCCCTACGCTGCACATTGGGTTCAAATGATGCCAAAGTGGCGATTAATTGAAATTTATAAATGAAGTTTTTGTTATAAAATTTGGTATAGGGTAAAAGTAGATAAAATTCTGCAACACTAGTTATCAAAATCAATCAACTAACAAGGGAAGTATCTCAACCCTTATGAACCGATTTGCCTGAAACTTAAAATATATATCAAAGAGACAATTCTAAGGTTGGGGTGTCTCGGCTTATCGGCCATATCGGGGATTAAGGGCTTCAAAACATGTGCCAAAAAATGGCGAAAAAATCGTTTTTTGGATTTTTCAGCCATTTTTTTTTAAGAAACTATATGATGTTTTCATATGAGAAGAAAGGTTTTTTTAGTGCCTATCCAATGGTGGCATAGCCTGGTAAAAATTCGGCTTCTTTAAATATTTTTTTCAGGAAAATGTGTAAATTTTGGGGGGTACTTATGTGAAGACATAGACCTACGATATTCATATGGATAAGAAATAATCTTTATTAATTTTAAGTCGACCCGTATTTTTGCCCTAGATGATATTCCTGTTAGTTCGGAAGTTATTAAAATTTTCACGAAGGTCCACATGATTTCATAAGGGGACAACGAAATTTTTAAACACCGATATGGCCGATAAGCCGAGACACCCCAACCTTAAAATCGTCTCTTTAATATATATTTTAAGTTTCAGGCAAATCGGTTCATAAGGGTTGAGATACTTCCCTTGTAAGTTGTTTACTTTTTTTTCGGTGAGCTGTCAAAGTTAACAAATTATTGCAGTTTTTGAAAAAAGTAAAAAAATTGAAATTTTTTACAATTTAAGCGATTATTAGTGGTATTAAGTGTTTTAAAAGAAAATCTTTTATAATGGAACCATAAACACCAGGGATTAAGCTAAATTTTTAAATTTTTTTTGTTTATAAAAATTGTGTCTCAATGTTTTTAATAATTTTTTTAAAAAGGGTCCAAAATTGGGATATTTTCCATATTTAATGGGCCACACATATTAAGTTAGTAATAGTTGGATTTAGTTTTGTGGATTTCAAAAAAGTATAGGATATCAGCTTTTATTTAAAAGAAAAAAAAGTACGGACAATGCCCGGCCCTTTTTTTTTATTCCCATTTTTGTGTAAAAAGTCTGGGTATCATTTATTAAACAAATCCATTATATGTGTGTTTATACCCATCAACTACAGTATGGGCTTACACTCACTTTGTCATTCCATATGTAACGCATCGAAATATGGGTCTAGGACCCAACAAAGTGTATATTATTGATCACTGATCGATTCTAAGACATTCTGTGACTAACCGTGTGTCCGTCCGTCCGTCTGTTGTTGAGCACACCATAAAGTACATAAAACAAGAGCTAGAATCCTGAAGTTTGTCACAAATATGTATAATGATCATAGGCTGGTTAAGTTCTTGAACGAGCAAAATCGGACCAGGAGGGAAAAAGTTCCCCCTTGAAGAACTAAAACTACCCCAGAAAAATATTTTTTTTACAAGTTTAATTTGTATATTTGTTCAATAAATGAAACATTTTATTGCCATATGAAGTTCATCGACCTGAATTTGAACCAAGGGGGATCAGGAATGCCAATTTTTTCGGTCCGCCCCTTTTTGGGGGCGTGTATAGAAAAAATAATTTAAATAATGATAAATTTGTATTAATTAGGTGCAAAAACTGACATCTATTTTTTTGGCAACGTTTATCGCGAGGGGAAGGTGTCCCCCATGGTCTCCCGGTAAACCCCCCCCCTACGCGAAAAAAACGTCTCCTCCATTTGTTTTTTGTAGCTTTATTACATGTTCAAGGGTTTCGTTTTTTTTTCCAAAAACATAAAAAACGACTAAAAGATTAAAAAAAAATTTTTTTTGTTCAATTTTTTTTTCTAAAATGCTGTGTTTTTATGTATTTATGATAATTCCTTAATAAAAAACTATAATATTCCCATAAATCACTTTTTTCAGATAAATTTGTACATTTATGAGATTTTGTGAAAAACAAAAATTGGATTTTAAAAAAAAAATATAATAATATAAATACATATTATGCGTTATTTCTTTAATTACTTTAAGAGCACATTATGTGCACTTTAATTTCCATTTTTTTTTATTAATTTATCGCTTTTCATTCCAAAGTTACAGCAAAAATTGTGAACTAAAACCCTTTTTTCCGAAAAATAAAAAAACGCCTAACAGGTTAAAAAAAAAATTTTTTTCCAATTTTTTTTTTCCAAAATGTGTATTTTTACGTGTTTATATTATGTCATCAATAAAAAAATATAATATTCTAAAACTACTGCTTATCTGAATTAATCGCCATTTTGGGTACCATCGAACCCACTGTGCGCTGTCGAAACTCATGGAATTTATGATTAATCACCACCTGGAAAATTATTGTGTGAGCGACAGTATGGTTTTCGTATAAGTCGTTTTACTGGAGATCTATTAGCGTTCCTTTCGGGACGTTGGAGACGTTCTATTTACCAATTTGGTGAAAGAAAAGTGGTTGCTCGAGATATTTCCAAAACGTTTGATCGTGTGGCACGGTGCACTCGATTCGAAACTTATTGCGTTTAGTGTCGGTAGTAATTTCTCTCGATTTATATCGAGCTATCTTAGAGACAGATTAGTTCTCATCGGATGAGTTTCAAATAAATTCAGGAAGGGTTTAGGTTGTACGTGGCTGCTGAAGTTTTACGTCAACACACGTATACTCTGAGGTCCATTGTGATACCACTGGACTGCAATAGGTTTCCCTACTAGTCCCTGTCGTTAAACCAATTTGAGCTTCTTATGAAACTCCTTACATATTGAATTTTGACATCCGACAAATCACAACGATCGTACAGGTCCCTAGATCCGAGTGAAGCTAGTCTCTGACCGCAAAGTGCCGGGCAATGGCAGATAAAGTGTTCGATAGTTTCCAACTCCTCTGCATCCATGCAACTCCGGCAAAATTCATTCGACGGCACATTTAACCGCTCTGTGTGCTTTCCTATAAGACAGTGTCCGGTAATTATAGCAACCACTGTCAAAATCTCTCCTCTTGGAAGCGATATCAGCTCACTTGTGCGCCCCTGATTAAGAGAAGGACATCTTTGACTAGTCTCCGTTGCGGAACAAAGTCGAAGTTTTTGCTTGCAAGTTTTTAGAGGCATACCAACACATTTCATTTCTGTTGAAACCTGTAAGATAGTTCCCAGTCTTGCAAGCTCATCGTCTTTGCAATTCCCTGGAATGTCTCTATGCCCAGGGACCCATTTGACTCGTATGTTAAGCTGCTTGGCCATCTCACTTAAAGACGTGCTGCAGCTAAGGGCAGATCTTGTTTTCAGAAACATTGAATCAAGGGACTTGACCGCGGCTTGACTGTCTGAATAGATGTTGACTGCGGTTGTAGACAAAACATTGCAACTCAACCAGTCAGTTACTTCCTTTATTACCAGCATCTCTGCCTGGTAAACACTGCAATGATCTGACAATCTTCGAGCCAGGCTCAGTCCAAGCTCTTCCGAATAGACTAAAAAGTCCACTTGCTCGTGCAGCCTCGATCCATCTGTGTAAAAATTCATGGTGGCTCCACTTCGCTGAATGTCCTCTATCCAAGTGGTAAAGTGGCGCTCAAAAAGGCTCATAGAGGGAGCACAGTCCACATTTTGTCGTATTGTTATCTTCTTCAAGATCGCGCTATGGCCACAATTGCTGCTCCTCCATTGCAGTGTGCCATTAAGTCGAATTGCCGACGTAGCCGCATACTGCCTACCCAATATGTCCAATGGTATAAAGGGAAGGACGATTTATAATGCAGCCGTTGGTGTAGTACGAAAAGCACCAGTGATGCACATCGACGCCATTCTCTGTACCTTCGTGATAAAGACACAGTTCGCTTTTGTTTCTTAAGCAGGCCACCAGATAATGACTCCATACAGCAAAGTTGGACGCACCACTACTGTATAGATCCAATGAACGACTTGAGGGCTAAAACCCCCTCGTTTTCCAATGGCCTTTTTAGGGATACCGCAAAGGCGGTATCCTACAGGTTTTCTCCTACAGTTTTACTTATTTTTCTTAACGACCTTCTGGGTCAAACTTCTAAACCTATTTATTCTTTAGCAGACGACAGCAACATTTGTCATACAGTTTCCTTTAATCATAGAGCAAGCCTTGCTGAGGTTAAAGCTATAAGGCAGTACATGAATGACACACTCAGTCATGACCTTACAACGATCTCCGAGTGAGGTCTTGCGAATATGGTCGATTTTGATGCCCAAGGCCCAATGTTGTATGCTGACTCAGAAACAGCTTGTGGAATTAGCGTCATCTGTATCCATGGGTGGTAGAGCTGAGCTATTAAAGAATCAAATGCTTTTGATGTTCTAGGCATGAACATACAGTATAATGTGCGTTGGACCCAACATGTTTTTGAAGTGTCGAAAAATGCATTCAAGTGTCTTGGTTTCTTAAAACGGTGCAAAAATTGCTTCACTCTGTCTTATCTCTTCACTATATATACCGCCTATACTCAACCGAAAATGTGAAACAACTCCCATATTCGGACAGGGACTTTAAGGTCTATCTTAAAGCTTCTGATGCAAAGGAGTTTGTTTAAGCCCATCAATGACAGTAGGGTATCCAGCTCTATTGACTTAGTGGAGCGTCGTCGGAATGTGGATTGTGCGTCATTGTTCTATTACAATTAGCACTGTAAGTGTTTAACTGAAATTAGCGAACTCATACCTGAGACACGGGTACATGTACGAAGTTCATATTTATCTAACGACCTTCGTATGTTGTAAGTAATCAAGAATAAGTACAAGTTATAGTTTTACTTATTGTGCTCGACTATAAAGTAGAAAATTCTTTTTAGTGTGTTCCATGAAAACTACTACTTCGACTACGTGAACAACAATCGAATAAAGAGAAGACAATGGAAATGTTCGTGGTGACCACATAATGAAGTCGACCAGTTGCTGCTAGATGTTGTTGTTGGTCCATGACATTCTTATAATTTTTTTTGTAGTTTTGTCGTGGTAGGAAAAAGAAAACAATTCTTGTAGTGGAAGAGTCAAGTGGTCGACGACATAGTTGTTGTTCCTTGTTCTTCTGCTCATGCTGTAATTCTATTTTTTTCATTTGGCGGCAGACTACTGTAATAGAACTCCACACATGTATTACAGTTAACAAAAGAATACATACAGAGTTGTATTTCGCTATTGCTGACATTGGAGTAAGAAGAACCTCCACAATGCCCAACAATACAATCACCATATGAGGGGAGTAATAAAAGAAATTAATATTATCTGCTTCAATTGTTGGTAATGAACTGAAGTGAAAATGAAAGAACATAATACCATAAAACATTTATTTCCAATTTCTTGTTTACTATTTTTAAAACTAATTGATAGATTTTTGCCGCTGTAACATTTTATATTAAACTTATGATTTTTTAAGTTTTGTAACAATTTTAATATTATATTTTTTCAATTAACTAAAAAATCAACTGAATACAGCTGTTGAAACAACAGTCAAAACTGCTGATAAATGTTGTTGTTTTAACTGCAAAAAAGCCTTATACACTAAAAAGAGATGAGTTGGCTCGTATGGGAGCAGTTTTACCATTAAGTTCAATCACGACCGACGTGCATGCGGGCCTGAATGCGATTTATTTTGAAATACGGAGATCATTTGATCGACAGGAAGATTTGAAATGGGAAGCAGCCAAGACTGTATTCAGACGAAGGCCTTGTGGACTCGTGGTGGAAAAAGTATCCAAAAACACTTCTTTATATGGAAAAATCAGACCTCAGGAAGTATGTAGGTTTAATTACAGGCCAACTGGCTTGAAAGCTTATTTGAAAAAGTTAAAATTGATCAGAGATGACTTGTGCAGATAGTGTGGGTACGAAGAGATAGTGGAAGATTCATTCCATTATCTTTGTCAGTGCCCTGCACTATCTCGCACTCGATTTAATTGTTTTGGCTTTTACATCTTTCAGGAACTGGAGGAACTTAGAGATGTCAACCCATGGAAGATGCTTAAGTAAACTCGATGAGACATATGTGGAGACATAAATCATCATTGGACAGGAAGTCAGTAGTGAATTATGATTAATATGTAGAGCAGCCAACCCCCCTCCCCACCCCTCTTCGAGGTATCACTTTGGATCAGGAACTGGTCTTGTGGACATTACGTCAACCTCTTAACCTAACCTTAAAACAGATGCGGATCCACGGAAATTTTCCTAAAGGAAAAGTCTGAGAATTGTTCTAAATCCCAGTGAAGCAAGTCTCTAACCAGAATGTGCCGGTCAATAGCAGATAAAGTGTTCAATAGCACTGTGCTACAGTGTAAAAAGACTTCTGATGTGACATAGTATAGGTTGTTGGTCTTGTCGAGTAGATCACAAAAATGCCAATTAAACTTGCCAGACACCCTCAAATTTTAGAGTTATGGTCAAAAAACGTTTTTTTGGGACTTTTCTCACTAAACCTTTTGTAATTCAGAAAATTTTCAACCGATTTTAAATTTTTTAACTGTTTTTGATAGAAGAATGATGGGGCTTTCCATGCGTGTGAATTGGTCTATACATATAAGAAAGATATTTATTGATTTTTTCTATAAAATCTAATTTTTTTGTTATTTTTTGAAAAATTTTCGAGTTTTTCGATTTTTTTCTGCTATAGTTCGCTTAACAACCTTTATATTTATAAAAGCATTTTTAAAGAAAATTTGATTCTGAATACGATAAGCTTTATCCTGAAGAAATCGGATAACAATTGACAGAGTTGTGATAATTTTTCTAAAAAAGAAAATTAAGATTTTGCAGGAAATCGCCGTTTAGATATCCCAGACAAAAAAAATAATTTTATCATAAGAGGTCATGTAGAATATTTTTAAAGTTTTTGGCGCTCTGAATCCGAATCTGGCCTTTAAATTGCTCTATCTAGTCAGGTTTTTGAGATATTTAACATAAATTGATATATCAAAAACATAATTTCAAGGTCAAATTCTAATTCAGGAGGCCAAAAACCTTTAAAATAATTATACGCGACCTCTTAGTATGTTCGTTTATTTTTTATTTTTTTTTGCCTGGGTTATCCGAACGGCAATTTCAAGCAAAATCTAAATTTTCTTTTTTAGACAAATTATCACAACTCTGTCAATTGTTATCCGATTATTTCGGCATAAAGCTCATCGTATTCACAATTAAATTTTCTTTAAGAATACGTTTATAAATATAAATGTTGTTGAACGAACTATAACAGAATAAAATCGATAAACTCAAAAAATTTTCAAAAAATAACAAAAAATTAGATATTGTTGAAAAAATCAATGCAAATCTTTTTTATATGTATAGACCAATTCACACACATGAAAAGCCCTATCCTTCTTCTATCCAAAACAGTTGAAAAATTGAAAATCTGTTGAAAAATGTTTAAGTTACAATCAGTGAAGCAAGCCGATGCACAATTTTCGGCGGCGGCTGAAGAGCAAGAATTTTCGGCGGCGGCGGCGTTTCGGCTGCGCGCCGCGTTTTTTTAGAACAGCGCGGCTGAAAAAAAAATGTTTTGGCTAAAAAAATATATTGGCAGGTCATACATTTGACTTCTCTAAATACGTTACTAATTTAGTTTTTCCCAGGGGAGCACCCCTACAAAGTGGAAATACGGCGTAGGTATGTTCAGAAAAAATGTAGGGGGCAAAAATTAATGGGGGTCAGTCTGCATTTACCGTTCCTAAAAGGCAGAATGGGAGCGGTAGGCGCAGATTTTATAAAAAAAAATTAAAAAATAAAAAAATGTGTGGGGACACCCTTAAGGCTTTAAAATAGAGGGTAGGTTTGTTTGGGGAAAATGTTGGGGCTGAAAAAATATTGGGGGTCGGTCACACATTTAACTTCTCTAGGGTCACCCCTGCGATAGTTAGAGCGGTAAGAGCAAGTTTTACAAAAATGTCATTTTGTGTGGGAGACCCCTTAGGAATTGGAGATATGGAATTGGTATGTTCAGAAGAAGTGTTGGGGGCTAAAAATTAATGGGGGTTGGTCTTGATAATGACCCCTCTAGAAGGCACCATTGGACCGGTAGGAGCTGATTTAATATGACAATTTAAGAAAAAATAAAAAAAATGTATGGGGACCACCCTAAGGATTGAAGATAGGGGGTAGGTATGTTCTAAGAAAATGTTGGGGTTGAAAAAATATTGGGGGTCGGTCATACATTTGATTCCTCTAGGGTGACTTCTAGGACAGCTAGAGCGGTAGGAGCAAGATTTTTTAAAAATTGAACCTTTGTATGGGACCCCCCTTAGGGATTGGAGATAGGGCTAAGGTATGTTTGGCAAAAGTGTTCAGGGGGAAAAAATAATGGGGGCCGGTCTCATATTTGACCCCTCTAGGAGCAAAACTAGGGGAGTTTTGGGCCTTTTTGTGGATTTTTTCCCCTCTACGCCCAACTTTGACCCCGATGAGCGACCCCTAGATCCTATCCGATCTGCCCCATTTTTTGGCCCATGCATTTTTTTTACGAACCTCACAAAATAAGCGGTTCTAGCAAAACATTTTCTTCAAACATATCTATCTTCAAGGTGTTACCCCACAATTTTTTTATTTATTTTATCGAGAAATCCAAGGTCTTTAATTTGTAATTTAATAGTAACTTTTGTTAAGCGTAAAAAAATATTTTTTTAACTTGAAAATAATAAAAAATGATAAATAATATAACTATAAATCAAATTAATTTATTTTTATCGTGTGATGGATATTGTTTCCGATTTTCGGCCACGACCTGAAGCAAAACTATTTTTTCCTCCTCGTTACGGCACAACACGTTGTTATAGTCTTCTATTAATTTTACGCCTCTTTCGGCAGCGTCGTTGACAACATGTAATTTACGTAATATTTGCAGCGCTCGCTGGTAGTCCTGACGATTTTCCCAAGTATTTGGATCGGAAGCAATGAAATTTGTTGTTATTCCGAAGCGTGCAAAAAATTTTGGAGTCTCAGGTGTGACGTAGTGGCTTAAATCAGTTTTCATGAGTTCTTGATTCACTTGTTTCGATGCCATGTTAATTCTTTTCACACCTTCGAATCCAACAACATGTACTGGAGGATTACAATCCTTGTTGCCACTGTCGCCGCTATCCTCTGAGGCATCTTCTTCCCCGATATCATCGTCTTCTTCTTCCTCGCTGTCTTCGTTAGACGATTCGTCCATCTATCTCATCGTCAGATAACTCTTCCTCCAATTCCACTTTCTCTTCTTCAAATATACGAATTGCATTCGACATTTTTCGTTTTATTTCACAAGAGATATTCGGATCAAATAGTGCGAGAGCAACAGCTTCGCCACTGAGATACCAGAGATGTCCACAGAATCTCTTGACCAATCGTTGCGACAGAATCTTATCAATTGAAGTATAATTGGCAATCGCTTTCAAAAAATTCAAATCATTATTTGGAGCTTCTATTGCTTTGGTAGCGCTAAACCAAGCTTTTACGTAAATTGTTATGATGAAAACGGTCACATCAAGAAGTGCATTTAATTCTTTTTTGGCCAAACCTACATATTTTCGGAACAAAAACATTTTTAGGCAATATATGCCTTTTGCCATCCATCGAGCATGACTGATGGGTCCTGGTGGGCTAAAATGCTTATTAGGAATATTTTCGCCAAGGTATAATAAAACAATTTCAAGAAACTCCTTGTAGTCGTCTCTGGGTTGCTTTTCTTTTATTTGAGCCCAACAAAACAACTTGATGTCAGTTTGGACTTGAGCTGGTATGTTGCCTGCCACTTCCTCATCTTATATGCCAAGACTGTGCGGTTTGTCTTTTATATTTTCCCACTGCTCTTTAAAACGCGCAACATTAGCACTCCTGGTCCAGACGTTTTGCCGAATTTGGTTTCAAACACTTAGTTTTCCCCAGGGGAGCACCCCTACAAAGTGGAAATAAGGCGTAGGTATGTTCAGAAAAAATGTAGGGGACAAAAATTAATGGGGGTCAGTCTGCATTTCCCGTCCCTAACAGGTACAGTGGGAACGGTAGGCGCAAATTTTATAAAAAAAAATTAAAAAAAAAAAAATTGTGTGGGAACACCCTTAAGGCTTAAAAATAGAGGGTAGGTTTGTTTGGGGAAAATGTTGGGGCTGAAAAAATATTGGGGGTCGGTCACACATTTAACTTCTCTAGGGTCACCCCTGCGATAGTTAGAGCGGTGGGAGCAAGATTTACAAAAATGTCGTTTTGTGTGGGAGACCCCTTAGGAATTGGAGATATGGAATTGGTATGTTCAGAAGAAGTGTTGGGGGCTAAAAATTAATGGGGGTTGGTCTTGATAATGACCCCTCTAGGAGGCACCATTGGACCGGTAGGAGCTGATTTAATATGACAATTTAAGAAAAAATAAAAAAAAATGTATGGGGACCACCCTAAGGATTGAAGATAGGGGGTAGGTATGTTCTAAGAAAATGTTGGGGTTGAAAAAATATTGGGGGTCGGTCATACATTTGATTCCTCTAGGGTGACTTCTAGGACAGCTAGAGCGGTAGGAGCAAGATTTTTTAAAAATTGAACCTTTGTATGGGACCCCCATTAGGGATTGGAGATAGGGCTTAGGTATGTTTGGCAAAAGTGTTCAGGGGGAAAAAATAATGGGGGCCGGTCTCATATTTGACCCCTCTAGGAGCAAAACCAGGGGAGTTTTGGGCCTTTTTGTGGATTTTTTCCCCTCTACGCCCAACTTTGACCCCGATGAGCGACCCCTAGATCCTATCCGACCTCCCCCATTTTTTGGCTCATACACTTTTTTTACCAACCTCACAAAATGAGCGGTTCTAGCGCTTCCAAATATTGCTGCTTAAAATCTCACACAACACTATCCCACCCTTATTGTATAGTAAAAAACGGTTTAAATCTAGGCATATTAATCACGATACCCTACCGAACAAGTGGTCGATCAATTAATGGTTTAAATACCATTTTATTGGAGTTATGGTAACAAGTAAGAAAATTATAGTGGGTCAAGAC
This sequence comes from Pegoplata infirma, assembly GCA_963921195.1. Classification (NCBI taxonomy): domain Eukaryota; kingdom Metazoa; phylum Arthropoda; class Insecta; order Diptera; family Anthomyiidae; genus Pegoplata; species Pegoplata infirma. The sequence continues at coordinate 165,772,396 of OY992540.1, read as the reverse complement.
CGACCTTATACCCTACACCAGTGTTTTCCGGAAAATGTGTCCGAAGTCCAAACATGAACCGATTGGATCTATATTTTGTGACATCTTTAATTAGTGCACAAACTTAATTTGAGTCCAAGAATGGTCTAATTACACCGCTCAACAAGCTTTTTTCGGTTTGAAATCTTAGTTTTTAGTTTAGTTATCGCCATTTTATGTTTTAAAAAAAAAAATTCACAACTTTTAAAAAATTTACTAAAGTAGTGAAAAAAAACTTTCTTAAATCTCAGAAGATAAATATGATAAACTAATGGGTAGAAAGTTTCCAAACTTTTCTAAATTTCTAAACTTTTAGTTAAATTTTACTAAATTGTGGTAAAATTTATGAACTATTTTGAAGAAAATAGTATCCCAAAATTAAGTTAGCTCTTTTGTTAGTGTGGGGACAACAAGTAGAAATGGTCAGATTTCTTTATAATTTGGAAACATTCCAAATATATGATTACAAAATATGTTATTTTTGGGGTATTTATTTATTCACATGCTAAATTTTGAAAGGATACCTGTTAAATTACGGGTATAAAAGTAATGTTAGCCAAATTTGGGGGGCGTTTGCATGGGGGCTAGGTAAAAACATGGACCGATTATTTTTTTTAATTTCAAGAGGCTTCTTCCTCGGGAAAAAGGAAGCATAAATTTAATTTCAGTCAAATCAATTGATTGTTGCGACCTGTATCGTGCTCACTATGTTTACATGGACGGACATCGCAAAATCGACCCAAAAAGTGATTCTAAATCGATCGCTATACTTGAAGTTTGGTTTAGGACCAATATTTCGGATAGTTACAAACATTAAGACAAACTCATAATACCCTGTACTTGAGATGGGCACATGAGCAGATTTGTGCGTGATACACGCTTGAGTGTGACTGAAACTCAATTTTACTTAAGTGGTTGTGAGTGAGTGGAAAAAAATTGCGTGAGTTTGCGTGAGTCGTTTTTTTTTTGCGTGCTTTATTTTCTTTTTATATTTTCTTTCATTCCAAAAAAAGCAAATTTTTTTTTATAAAAAAAAGTTTCGTGAGTGTGAGTGAAGTTTGTGTGAGTACTCGTGAGTGTGAGTCAAAAGTCACTCACGCGACCATCTGTACCCTGTACCATAGAGTGGTGTAGGCATAAGCGTATCTACAACGACCGTAGAAGCCGCCGCGCTTATAAGGATACCAAAAAGTTGTTGAAGGTGGCCAAATTCTGGCTTCCAAATTTAGCTTCCGAAATTCGTGGACACCAAATCAACGCTTACCACGTAAAATGTTGGGCAGAATGGTACGAAATACCCGCTACTACTTAAAACAGGTATTTTTTTACAAATATTGAGAAAACGTCAGAAAAATATCAGAAACAATTAAAAATTAAAAAAAAATAATAATAATAAAATAAAAAAAATTTATTTTATTTTTGAAAAAAAAAAATTGATTTCAAATAAAATAAATACAACAAAATTCTGATTTTGTTGTTTTTATTACTTTTTCATAATAACGGTATTTTTTTATAAAAAAAACAAAAAAAAAAATTGAAAAAATCTGAAAAATGTACTAAATATTAAAAAAATGTACTAAATGTTCACACGGTAGGGTCCAACATTTTACGTAGTAAGCGTTGATTTGGTGTCCACGAAATTTGGAAGCCAAATTTGGAAGCCAGAATTTGGCCACCTTCAACAACTTTTTGGTATCCTTATAAGCGCGGCGGCCTCTACGGTCGTTGGTATCTAGGCCATTATTTTGGGGTGGGCAAAAAATTAAAGTTAACTGCTATTTTCGTTAAAAATATATAAACATTAACACTAATCTACACGGTTTTGCACAGACATGTTGGATACATTTTCTAAAGTATTTTGGCCTCCTAAACACGAATCTGTCATCAGAAAAGTTGTATCGAATCGCCTTCTCGATATATAGGCATTTTCATTTTTTGTGGACTAAGCGCTCAAAACGAAATTTTTTTTAATATTGAAAAAGTGTATGTTAAAGTTATTCATATTTTTATTTATTTGAACTTGGTCCACAAAAATTAAAAATGACTATATCTCGAGAAGGCGATTTGATACAATTTTTTGGTGTCAGATTCGTTTTTAGGAGGCAAACATTTTTAGGAAATGTGATTTAGGCCGCTGTTCCAAAAAAAGTAATTCACATAAAAAATGTGAAAATGAAAATTTCCGAATTTTTTTGGTGTTCTAGATTTCACATCCGAATTTCTTTTTCGTTTTGTTTCACATAAATAAAATTTGGTGAAAGTAAAACGAATGCACTTTTTTCCTTATAATTTTTAAAATTTAAATTATTCGATTTCAACTTCGGATGAAAGCGTGATCAACAAAACACTAAACTTGATTTCATGTGATTCGGAAATTTTCATGTGAATTGAAAAGTTGTGAAAGACAGAACAGAGGCCTTAATCTTCTTTTTTTAATTTTAACAAAAAAATCATAAAAATTGGTACGAACAAATGTATGAAAAAAAATATTCAAATTTGGTTCAATATTTTAACTTTTTCAAATATTTCAGGATATACTTAATGGATTTTAGATTTTCTTTTTATTGGAGTGTCTACTTAACACATCTGTTTTGAACAGGAAATTTCTTGCAAACTTCGGATACTTATAAGGATATAACCGTAAAAAGGATATTTTGAACTTCCTTATAATATCCTGATGGTTTCCTTGATCGTACCGATTCCGGATTTCTTGCAAAAGTTAGGTAATTTTATTGGGAATTTGAATAAAAAAGATATGAATAACTTTTACATAAACTTTTCAAATATTAAAACATTTTCGGATTTTGCGTAAGATTTTACATTGAAAATAAATGCAAAGTGCCGTGGATGTCAATTTTTTTTTAATTTGTAAACAAGAGTTATTATTTCTCAGAAATAATAAGGACTCAAACCGAACTAATATACCTATTAAATTATGAAATATAAAGCCCAACAATATAAAACACAAATAAAACAGACAATTAAAATTCAGCAATGGCAATTAAATTTGAGAAAAGTTTAGCTGAAATTCAAATGAAATCTAGAAAAAAGTATTGAAACCTAGAAATTTCATTTGAAATTTGGAAAAGGCCAATAGTCATTCAGAAATTGTAATTCTCTATTAGTTTTTCTGAGAATGCGAACTTTTTAATTTCAGTTGTGATTTCTATATTTTAATTGGACTTTTTGAATTCCAATATGACTTTTAGAAATTTTAATATCCAAATGGAACAAAATTGAGGAATATGCTCTTTTTAATTTCAAAACCGCCAAAATCGGCTGGAGTTTGAGCCGCCGATCAGCCGATGATATCGGCGGCGGCGCGGCTCGTGGAAAGATATCGGCTTAGCGACTCAGCCGTCAGCCGCGCCGACCGGCTTGCTTCACTGGTTACAATTGGTTTAGTGAGAAAAGTCCCGAAAAATCGTTTTTGACAATAACTTTAAAATTTGAGGGTGTCTGGCAAGTTTGATGGGCATTTTTGTGATCTTTTCGACGAGACCTACAACCATAACTACCTCATTTAAAAAGTATATTTGATTTTGTGTTTTTTGTAGCACAGTGTAGTTTACAACTCCTCCTCATCCAAGCAATTTCGGCAAAAGGCATTTGACGGCACATTTAACTGTGCTATGTGCTCTCCTATAACACAGCGTCTCGTAATTACAGCAACCACCGTCAAAATTTCTCCTTTTGGAAGCCATATTAGCTTGCTTGTAAGCTTCCGAGAAAGAGCGGGCCGAATCTGTCGTGAGGTCTCACACGTCCATCCATGTGCATATCTCTAATTAGTCTCCGTCGCGGATCAAAGCCGTAGAATTTAGATTTTGCTTGCAAGTTTCTTGAAGCATACCAACACATTCCAATTTGGTTGGAATCTGTAGGGTAATTCCCAGTCTACAGCTCATCTGCAATTCTCTGGAATGTCTCTTTGCCCTGGGATCTATATAAGTCGCTTGTCAAACTGCTGGGCCATTTCATTCAAAGACGTGCACCAGTTAAGGGCAGATCTGGTTTTCAGAAACATTGACTCTAGAGACTTGACCGCGGCTTGACAGCCAGAATAGATGATGACTGCGGCTGTAGACAAGACATTGCAACTTAACCAGTCAGACCCTTCCTTTATTGCCAGCATCTCTGACTGGTAAACACAGCAATGATCTTTTAATCTTCGAGCCAGGCTCAACCCAAGCTCTTCTGAATAGACTCCAAAGCCCACATGTTCGCGTAGTTTTAATCCATCTGTGTACAAATTTATGGAGGGTCCACTTCGCGGTATGCCCATCATCCAAAACTCCCTGGATGGTATCATAGTTGAGGGATCACAGTCCACATTTTGTGGCATTGTTATCTTCTTCAGTATGGTATTTAGTTAGTCGACATAGCCGCATACTGCCTACCAATAAGTCCAATAGTATTAGGTTAAGGAGGATTTCTAATGCAGCCGTAGGTGTAGTACGAACATCACCAGTTTTACACATCGACGCCATTCCATTATACCTTCGTGATAAAGACACAGTTCTCTTTTGTCTTTATAGCAGGCCTCCAGACAATGATTTCATACGGCAGAATTGTACAGAGTTCCAATGACAATTTTACAGGAATATAAAGCTATCATTGCTTTTCTCATCCGTTCCTCAATATTACGCCTAAAATTTAACTTTCAATGAAATTCACGGCGATTTGAGTACCGTCCGGAGAATATGATCAAATGCAAGAATGTTTGTTTTCCTTGTAAACAAGACATGCTCTGTTTTACTTGTATTATCATATAGATCGATCTTTCAGAGAACCCTGAAGAATTCCCCTTAATGTTGGAAGTTGCTTTCTCTTTACCGTTATCGTATTCAGCATGACAACATGACAACCACGTGCTTCTAAGAGAGCAGCATTGAATTCAGTACCAGGTTCCAACGAAGTGTTGAATGAACATCTCCCTGTGGTCTGGACCTATTGACAAACCGAGATACGACAGACGCTTCAAAATATTTGATAATGCAGAAAACACTTTTAAAGATTACAATTGAAACTGGTTTTCCATTGAAAAAGACCGAAACATAGAAAATGTAATAATGGCGTGTTCTCATCTCAAACGGTGAGTTTAAAAGATATTAATACGAATTTTTGACACAACATAAAGCATGATATAACGAATAATTCTGTATCATTTACCTTAAATTCACGATTTTTTGAGTTATGACACTATGCAAGTAAATGAGCGATATGTTGATGGCGCCCAGTCTGGGGCCCACTTAATATTTATATCTTCTTCTAGATCTCAGTGGAATTTATGGACTTCGACGGGCCAAACGATTCGGAAGATTTATTATATCTTCTTAGTAATTTCTTTTTGGCTGGATAGAGATAATAATCACAAGTTTTCGATATGAATCCCAAGTTTTACATACTACAAAAAACAGTAATCAATTAAATTTGATTTGTTATAAAATTACAGAAATTCAAAATAGTTTTATTATGAAATTTTAAGTAAATAAAACCATTTCTTTTAAAGCGAATTTAACAAAAGGGGTAAAATAACATCCCCTAAGTAATAAAAAATAATTTAAAAAAGTTTTTAAAATATTTTTCTACATATGGGTAGCGGAAGAGAGTTATTTAGTTAAGCCGTACGCACGCACCCCTTTTAAACAGTTTTGGTTTTGTTTAAAATTTTCAAAACATCAACATTCTTAAATATTTTAATTACAGATTATTTTCACTGCATATAAACATAAACAAGTCAAATCAATAATATTCATGCAACAATTAAAAGAGGGTAATAAATGCGGTTCAAAACTACGAGCCAGAATACAGAGGGCATCTGATTTTGAATTTGTGCCCCCCGAAAAGATTACAAAAAAATATTTTTTTAATTGAAGTAAAAGTGAAACAAACTAAAGAGACAGCAAGCGAACAGTTTCAACAAATTTTGAAGAAAAAAATTTTACCACCAAAAATATTGTTGTTAACAGGCTAAAAGACAGGCAGGCAAACTGGCAGACAGACATAAATATTTTATTTTCGTTCTAAAGACTTTCAAAAAAATAAGGGGAATACAGACATTTGCACATGAAACTTAGATGAACGTGATTTCCGCATGAAATGCAAAAAAAAATACGAAAAAAATAATATTGAAAGTAAAGAACAGTTAAGGGTGTGGTAAGAGATTTTATTTTATTATTGTAGAAAAAATGTTCGTTAATCATTTAGTAAAATAATACATAAAATAAGTTAAAAGTATAAATTCCTTAGTTAGGTTGGATTTACAAGTACTACTGTACTATAGAGTGGTCCAAAATGACACTTTTATTAAAACCTTGAGCTTCACAAGGCTGCCCCGTATACTTGGTGCCTAACAACTCCCTGTGCAACGTTTCCGGGCAAATTCGTTCAGGTTAAGAGGTAGCTCACTTTGACGATTTTCATAATTACATTTGTGTGGAGTTTTCACACAAAAAAATTGGGTTAATTTTAAAGTGGCTTTCTCCCTACACTATATGGTTAATATTAAATTATTTTTCGAAATCTGAACCCAAATTTAATGCAAATTACGAATCTGTGCTGAAATATAAAAAACATTGATTTTGTAAAATTTTAAAAAATCCAAGATTTTAATAATATTTTTTAAATCTTAAAATGATTCAATGGAAAAATCCAAGTTATTCGATGATTTTAATCTACTGGCCAAGCGCTTTAATTGTGCAAAAGAAATTAATCTAATCTTATAGATTTTGCTCTCCTGAATCCAAATCTGCCGTCCAATTTTTGCATGCATGTACCGTTTTTGAGATATTCGCTATTAAAAAGTAAAAAAAAAAAAACAATTATTTCGCACTTTTCGGGGTCCACTGTTATGTTGCTTCCAACAAATAGGGCTTTCATATAAATTTGACCTCTTGAATCCAAAACTGCAATCCAATTTTTCTAGCCTGTTCCGTTTTCGAGATATTCGCGTTCGAGATTTTCACGTGGAAAAATTTTCAAACGCGAATATCTCAAAAACGGCACATGCTAGAAAAATTTGGATTGCAGTTTTGGAATCAGGAGGTCCATTTACTATGAATGAAAGTCTTATCTTTTGGAAGAATCTGTAACAATGGACCACCAAAAGTTCGAAATTATTGTTTTTTTTTTGTTTTTTAACAGCAAATATATTCTGGCACGTGCCAGAAAAAATTGGATGGCGGATTTGGATTCAGGAGAGCAAAATGTATAAGAATCAGTTGAATATTTTTTTACAAAATGATTACCGTAATTAATGTAATCAAAACAAATCTGATTATAATATAATTGCACCATTTCTGGACTTATATTAGTATAAATATAAAAATTTTTCCAGATCGGTATATTGGCAACAAAACGTTCGTAAATTTTGAAAAAATTTAACTGGCAGTGTACATTTCTTGTTGTTATTGACAACGTTGGATTAGCATTGGCATTTTCATTAAAACCAGTGCTCTGCTAGTACAACAGTTTTGTTACTATTGGCAATTTCTGACTGCGCCTTTATACAACGATTCTGGTTCGGCTATAATTGCATCTCATTGTATATAATTGTGTCTGATCATATATAATTAGAACTCGAATTTGTTTCAATCCCGAATAAAAAAAAGTTATATGACGCAATATTTAATTATATATGAGCAGATATGCTTTTATGTTAATCCATATTAATTTTGATCCGAAAATTGGCGGATCGAATATTATACGATTATATCAAATTCTATTATTTTTGATAAAATAATATCAAATTTGATTAAGTTTGATCCCAAAAATGGGTCTATCTAATTGTATTAAATCATATCTTTTCTGTTAAAATTAGATAAATTTTTATATAATTAGATGAAATCTGGTAAAATTTTTTGAAATTTTAAACGTGAAATTAGAAATTATTTTATCAGATTGGATACATTATCAATTAGAAGATTTTTTATTACATTCTTCGAAATTTTTTTCGAGAATTAGCAATTTATAAAAATTTGTAAAATTTTTTTCTAAAACAATTTTTAAGGGATTTAAAAATTCCAAAAAATGTTTGTGTCTTAGAAAATTTAAAAACTTAAAAATTTTTCAAATGAATAAAATTTCTCCTAAAAACATTTTCAATGATTTTTTTACTCCAAAAAAAAATTGCCAAAAAAAAATTTTATGTCCGGGACTTTAGAAAATTTTTATAAAATTTTTAAGACTTGAACATTTTTTATTTTTTTTTTAATTGTACGGGACTTAGAAAATTGTAAATTTTTTTTCGGGATATAATAATAAATAAAATCATATATCTTTTTATCTGCCATATCTAAAAATTTCCGAACTTATATGTCATATCTAATTTCATATAGATCGGTATATAAATAGATATAAATATGTATGTTATCATATTAAAAAATAAGGAAAAATACAATGCTATATATAAACTTATATGTCCATATCAAAGTTCATGCATAACCATACATAAATATAAATAATTATTTATTAGCATATATGGTTATATCAAATCTTTTTTACTCGGGCATATATGTGGTCGTATATAAAATATGTGCCATATATGATATCATATATGGAACCATATATGTTATCATAAAATGTTAAATCATAGTACATGTGTATGCAAATTTGAACCAGAATTACAAAATAAAAGTTTTTTACGAACAAAGTTTTGGAAAAGGTAAGTTTTCATTAACATGTACTTAGAATTTTGAAATCATATGAGTTAATTTTTTCCAGTTCATCGTCATAACAAGTATAAGTATAAGGACTTTTTTATCCAAAACAAGATCATAATTAAAATGAGTAAATGTATGACGATTGAAATACTGCAAAACTATTTTGGAATCCCTTAATGTCGCCATAGCAAATTGAAAATGAAAAGACTGTATAAGCAGTTTTGAGGCCGAGTTACGTTAATCTTTCTCAACTTGGAGAAGAGGACATTTGCACCACCAGAACGGAGAGGGCATATGCACCACCCTAACGTTATCACTACGGGTCCAACACTACAAACTATTTTGAAAACGCTTACTTTCGCCATAGCAAATCGAAATGAAATTACCTTCTTTTCAGTCAGATCAGTTTTAAGGTTGAGTAACGATTTGGGAAGGACAACGTTTTTACTTACAATTACAAGAAATCTGTCAATAAGCGAAAGTGACAACCTGGCACATTCTCGCCATGATGTAAATTTACATAAAAAAAATTTTGGAAAAGGTAAGCTTTCATTAATATATATTTGAATTTTAAAATCATATGTTATAATTTTTTCCAGTTCATCGTCATAACAAGTATAAGCGTGGACATTGTATTCCAAAACAAGATCATATTCAAAATGAGTAAATGTAAATATGTCGCAAATACAATATTATTTAGTAATTTAATGTTGAAGAAAATTAAACTACGCAGCTTCGTTAATCTCGTGCAACTTGGTGGAGAGGTCATATGCATCACCATAATGTTATCACTACGATTGCAATACTGCAAACTATTTTAAAAACCATTAATGTCGCCATAGCGAATTAGAAAGATCGTGTAAGCAGTTTTAAGGCCGAGTTAAGTTAAGCTTACTCAACTTGGAGAAGAGGACATATGCACCACCAGAATGTTATCACTACGATTCCAACACTATAAATTATTTTGAAATCCCATACTGTCGCAATAGTAAGTTGGTAATGGAAAGATCGTATAAATTTGGAGGCCGAGTTACTATTTTAAGAAAATTCAACCATGAGGAGCTACGTTAAGCTCGCTCAAGAAGGAGGAGAGGGCACATGCACCACCATAACGTTATCACTACGGTTCCAACACCACAAACTGTTTTAAAATCGCTTACTGTCGCCATAGAAAATCGAAATGAAAAAACGTGTGATCAGTTTTAAGGTTGATCAACGATTTCGGAAGGACAAAATTTTTACTAACAATCACAAGAAAGCTGTCAATTAGCGAAAGTGACAACCTGGCACATTGTTGCCCTGATGTAAGTAAAAATAGTTTCTTATCCCTATCCTTCAAATATCGTTACACACATAACCCAGAAAGATAAAATACATACTTCTAAATATATTGCTTTTAATCGAAGTCTTAAGTAATTATGTGCCTACTAAAAATTTTGAGTAAAAAACATGCATTTAGTAGTAGCAAGTTCTTTTTTTCTGGAATAAAAAAGGAATATGGAATAATTTTTAATGTTTTATCAGATGGAGTTCTGAAAGGCAATATATCTTTAAGTAAAAAACATTCATGGCCTTAAGCACCCCATGGTCCTTACAAAATACACTCCATTAACATGTATGTATCTAGCAGTATTAAGCCAATCTTTAAAGGTACATGGTTGTTTCGTTAAATGATATTTGTGTTATCATTAACCCATTAGCACCAAATGCTGTTGTTGGTAATAATTCAATACAATAAAAATTCTAGAAATATCTTATATAACTAATATTATTTTATATCTTTTTTTTTAGATTTTGACTTTTTTTAACAAAAACGCTAAGTCTGAAGGTAATCGAAATTAACATTAAAACAAGAAACACAAAGGAAATCATCGTCCCTGTAATAAGCCCTTTGTTCCCATCTTTCGTAATTGATATCAATCGAAAGACTTGATATATTTATTTTTTTGAATATCAAAATGTATTCTCGTATCAATAAGTTTAATTATATATATATTATGGTCACCAAAAATGCAAACGATAGTAACAAAATAATCAAAATCATCAAACTAAAGGTGTCCATTAAAATATTTAAAAAACACCAATAATAGGTCTGTTCCAGAACGTTACCGCGGGTGCCCGCGGGTACCCAAACCAGCCCGAAAAGCGTTCCCGTACGCAAAAATTGGGTAAATGAGAGAGTTTTTGAGAGAATAAATTACTTTCTCATTTTACCGAACTAACCCGCACTTTTTTTTCGGGTAAATTGGTAACAGTCAGATGTTTAAAAAACAGCTGTTTTTTTTTGTGAAGCTTAGTTGGAAATTTAAATAAAATAAAGAACTTAACCAAGGAAATGTGTTATTTCAATACAAAAAAATATATTTTGTTATTAAAATAAACTTTTACAATTTGTTTTCTTGTTTAAAGTACGTTTTCTTACAAAAATATTTCAGCGTTATTGGTTTGTTTACATTTTCTATTATTTTGGGCTTGAAATGTGGTTTTTTGCGTTCCCGTACTTTTTTTTATTTTTGTGGTATCGTGAGAGGTTTTTTGATTTGCTCTCATTTTACCGAACTTTACCCGGAAAGTTCTGGAACACACCTAATGAATAAAAAAATATTTTTTTATTTTTAATTATACTTACGTACATCGTTTGCAATTCTGGTGAATATATACATAATAATCTATTACATATAGTTTAAGATGAAAAAATAAATAAAAAATATTAAAAATAATGTACCCGAGTAAAAAAATTGATATGACACAATATATAATTTAATATGGGTTCGTGTCTATTTTGATATAATCTTATACGAAAAATGGTTTCATAAGATTTGATCGAATAATATCTAATAATATCAGTTTATATAACTTTATATCGACTTTGATACGAGTTTTGGTCTAATCTAATGATATAAAATTATATCCAATTATATTAAAATTTATACAATTTTATAAATCGGATGTTTTTTTTAGTTTTTAATAAAAAGTTGAAAAATTAAAATAATAAAAATAAGTTGTTCTTTGAAAAAAACTTGGAAAAATTTCAAAAAATGGAGTCATGTTAAATTTTATATAAAACACTTAGAAAATATTTTCAAAAAAATTTGTCCTTGCCCGAGTAAAAAAAATAATTTTAAAGATCTAATTTGATCTCAAAATTGGCTGTATCAAGTTGGATCAAATAAATATCTAATTGTATTATTTTAGATATACAAATATAAAAAATGATACAATTAGATCCGAATTTTGGTCACATCCAAATAAATCCAGTTGATCTTATTTTATATAAATAAATGTAGATTTATATAATTACATAAAGTCATACATAATTATGTATAACCCCAGATAAGAAAATGGAGCCACATTAAATCTTAGATATAATTAGATCTGAACATATAAAAATTCATATATATTTTAATATGATTGTATCAAATTATATATTATTATATCAAAACTTTTTTACTAGGGTGGTGAAAACTTAGAAAAATTTGAAAAAATGGAGATATATAAAATTTTATATAAAACACTTAGAAAATATTTGCGATAAAAAAATGTTTCTTGAAAAAAACTTAGAAAAAATTTAAAAGATGGAGTCATATAAAATTTTATATAAAACACTTAGAAAATATTCGTGATAAAAAAGTGGTGCTTGGAAAAATCTTAGAAAAATAAAAAAATATGAAGTCATATGAAATTTTATATAAAACACTTTGAAAATATTTGCGATAAAAATATGTTCTTGGAAAACACTTAAAAAAATTAAAAAATAATGGAGGCATATAAAATTTTATATAAAACACTTAGAAATTTGAAATGATGCTTTTGACCAGATGTTAAAACATATAGTTATGTATGGCGATATCTTAAAAAAATCCCACATCAAAATTTATTATATAAATTTATATTGCAATACATAGTGTCACACATGATCATATATCAAATAATATGACTATATTAAAGTATATAAGATCATATTAAATTATTTTTACTCGGGATGACGGCCGAATTCGAGATACAATTAGATCTCGTGTTTTGTTATGAATTCCCGACTAAAAAAGTTTAGATATAGTAACATATTATTTAATATATTTATATACGTCCATACACAGTACTTTACATAATTATATGTGAATGTATCTTGTATTAAGTTTGACACCCAAAATTTAATATGGTGCCATATAAAAGGATATCGAATCATCCCGAGTAAAAAAGATATGATATAATCATATATGCTAATATATAATTATTTAAATTTATATATGGTTATGCATGAACTTTGATATGGGCATATAAGTTTATATATAGCATTGTATTTTTCCTTATTTTTTAATATGATAACATACATATTCATATCTATTTATATACCGATCTATATGAAATTAGATATGACTTATATGATCGGGAATTTTTAGATATGGCAGATAAAAAAATATATGATTTTATTTATAATTATATCCCGAAAAAAAATTTCAAAATTTTCTAAGTCCCACACACAAAATTTTTTTGGCAATTTTTTTTGAAGTAAAAAATCATTGAAAATGTTTTTAGGAGAAATTTTATGTTTTTAAAAAATTTTTAAGTTCCAAAAAAATGTTTTTAAATTTTCTAAGACACAAACATTTTTTGGAATGATTTTTGAAAACAAAATTGACAAATTTTTAATAAAAAAAATTCCGAAGAATGCAGTAAAAACTCTTCTAATTGATAACACTACGTGACAGTTTTTTGACCAAATGTATCTGACACCTAAACTTTATGTACAATTGTCCACTGAATCCGAATATGAAGTCAGAATGGTCAAAAGTAGAACAGTTTTCGAGATATTTGAAAATAAGTGTTATTTGTGTTTTTAAAAAAGATGATGTCACTTAAATGCAAATATCTTCAAAACTATTCGTCGATTTATGTATTTCTTTTTTTTAATGAAAGATAATAAAATTACTAAAATAACCATGGGTTGCTTATGAAGATTAGTAAAGAAATGACAGAGTTACAGTCGACAAAAGTTCAAACTTCATGAAAAATTTGATGATTTTTTGCAATTTTGCTCTTTTCAAGTTATTTTTTTTAAACCAAACAATTAAAAATTGTAATTTTTTATTACATAGGACATTATTTTATTTCAATACGAACATTTTGCGCCCAACAAGACCCAGATTGGTGCAAAAATGACAAAGCTACAGAAGATTTAGTGAATTAACCCACTTTTCATTACTAACATTTAGCTCTGTATATTTACTTGTGTTTAAAAAAAAAAAATCGAAAAGTGGGATAATTCAATTAATCTACTGTAACTTTGTCACCGATCTGGATCCTTTTGGGCACAAAATGTTCGTATTGAAATAAGCCAACGTTTTAAGTGATAAAATTGTAGAAAAAATTTATTGTTTGGTTTTAAAAAAATAAGTTGAAAAGTGCAAATAACGGTAATTTTCTCGCTTTTCTCGTAAATATCTCGAAAACTGTTCTACTTTTGACCGTTCTGACTTCATATTCGGATTCAGCGTTCGGATTTACATAAAGATTAGGTGTCAGATTCATTTGGTCACGACTTTGTTGAAAATTTGTGACACAGTGTAATGTATCCAATCTGATAAAATAATTTCTAATTTTACGTTTAAAATTCCAAAAAATTTTACCTGATTTCATCCAATTATATAAAAATTTATCCAATTTTAACAGATAAGATATGATTTAATACAATTAGATAGACCCATTTTTGGGATCAAACTTAATCAAATTTGATATTATTTTATCAAAAATAATAGAATTTGATATAATCGTATAGTATTTGATCCGCCAATTTTCGGATCAAAATTAATATGGATTTACATAAAAGCATATCTGTTCATATACAATTAAATATTGCGTCATATAACTTTTTTTTACTCGGGATGTGTTGCTCCACATACAATATATAAAGCTTTATTAAATTAGATGTTGCATATAATATTTTATATGACTCCATGAATGACCTCATACAATATTAGATAAATAAATATATGATATACAACACCATGTCTGACCTCATACAAGATGAGATACACATATATATATGGTTCCGAATCGGGGGAAAAAAGTTTTCTAAGTCCCGAGAAATTTTTTTAAAATTTCCAGACACAAATAATTTTTGCGTTTTGGAGTTAAGAATTTCATTAAAAATTATTTAAACAAAAAAAAAATTTTGCCAAATTTTGAAAAATTTTACAAGGCCTAAAAAAGTTTTGTAATATTTTCTAAGTCCTGGATAAAAAATATTTTTGGTACATTTTTTGCGTTTTGAAGTAAAAATTTATTAACAAAGTTTTAGGAAAATTTTTTTTAAATTTTGTTTTTTTTTTTTTAAATTTCCAAGTCCCGGACACAATTTTTTATTTTTTTTTTTGGCAATTTTTTTTTTGCATTTCCCGAAAAAACTTGGGATAAATTTGAAAATTATGAGATAAAAAAAATATTTTATGCAAAATTCTACATATTTTATCTTATGATATAAAATTATATACAATTATATCAAATTAGATAAACCCAATATTCGGATCAAAAACGATCATATTTAATCTAATATAACAAATTTTAAGCTATTTTGATCCACCAATTTCATCATCTTATTTTATCCAAATACGTGTTGTGCCATATTAAATTATATATGGCTCAATTTCAAATTATATATGGACCTGTATATTTATTTTTAGTCGGGTTCCTTCAAAACTCTGTTCTTCTTGGCAATACAAAGTTTTAGTCTTCAAATATACGCGCTTAGCATATAAACGAATGGTTGGTTGACTGGGTGTATTGAAGTACTGTAGTTAAAAATGCTGTTGTGTAAAATAAAGTAAAATACAAAAAATTTAAGAGATAAGAACTTGAGGAAGGAAGTTTACAAACGAAAATAAATTAAGATTGAAATATAACAAAATACGAATAAGCTTTCAATATCCCAGCAGAAATAAATCGAGATTTTGGCGACACAGCATCTGTTTATAGCATACCGTAGC
Organism: Pegoplata infirma; assembly: GCA_963921195.1. NCBI lineage: Eukaryota > Metazoa > Arthropoda > Insecta > Diptera > Anthomyiidae > Pegoplata > Pegoplata infirma. The sequence goes on along the minus strand of OY992540.1, from coordinate 165,756,732 downwards.
GCATCCAAAGAGCGCTCTTAGGGATGCAGTAAAAGGAAGGGGGAAAAATTTTAATTTTTTTTTAAGATTTTTTATATAAAACTTATAATGTGTAATTATTTTTTTATAAAATTTCACACTTGCATTCCTTTTTAATATTTTTAACACTTTTTGAATAAAAAAAAACATGAGTTTTAGACAAAGACACATGATTTGACTGCATCATTATTGCGCATTAATCAGCGCTGCAAAGAGCGTTCAATCATAGCATCTTTGACCGCTGTTTCCAAAAAAAATCCCATAAAAAATGTGAAAATGAAAATTTCCGATATTTTTTTGATGTTCACTTCCGATTTTTTTTTTTCATTTTGTTTCACATAAATAAAGTTTTGTAAAGTAAAACGAATGAATTTTTTTGTTATATTTTTTAAATTTTAGTTATTTGATTTAAACTTTGAACAGACAAGGAAAAAATTGGAATTTTATTTAAAATTCATAAGGTATTTGAAATAAAATTTTTGTTTAAATAAAATTCTCAAAAACATTTGAATTTTATTATTTCCAAAAATAAAATTCTCAAAAAAAAAAGAATTTTATTTTTGGTTTGAATTTTATTTTTGAATTTTATTTTTGGTTTAATTTTATTTTACTTTTGGTTTGAATATTTATTTGTTCAAAATATATTTGTTATTATGGAAATAAAATTCTTTTTTTTTATTAATAAAATTCTTTAAAGAATTTTAAATAAAATTTTTTTGAATTTTATTTCTTCTAAGAATTTAAAATAAAATTTTTAAGAATTATATTTAAAATTCTTTCTTGAATTTTTTGAAAAATTCAAAATTGAATTTTATCAATAACGAATTTTAAATTTTATTGTTTTTCCTTGTCTGACTTTGAATAAACCCGTAAACCTCGATTTTATGTGATTCGAAAAATATCATGTGATTTGAAAAGTTTTGAAAGACATAACAGAAGCCTTTAACACATTTTAAATGATGATAAATAGGCCAACCAAAAAACAGCCAATGCTTATTTGTTATTTCGATGAATAAACCGATTTGGATTAAACACAAACTCTAATCACGAAAAAACAGAAAAACTAAGATACATTTGTTATAACTTCTTTTGAAAATTTTTCATTTATTGGTAAATTTTTTGTTTTTTATCTCATTTTTACATTTTAATTTTAGAACTTTAATTTTAGAAAATACAAATTTTATTACAAAATCAGCGCTAAAAAGATACATGAATTTACAGCATCCCGAGTAAAAAAGATTATATATGTTTATATTTAATTATATAAAGACATCATATATATTCATATAGAATTTGATGCGAAAAATGAGTCGATAAAACCATATAAAGTTGCATTAAATTTGATATAATTTGATGTGATTTTAATATAATTTTATATGATTTGATGCGAAAATTGGCCCCTTTTTTAGAAAAATTTATGCAATTATATATAATTAAATAAAAAAAAATCCAAAAAAACCCAAAAAAAAAAAATTATATTAAATTATATATAAAGAACTTAGATTTTTTTTTTCATAAATTTTGCATTATATATAATAACATATAAAATTTTTAAAACAAATGTTTAAGGTTTAGGTTTGGAACTTAAAAAAAAAAAAAATTCTGGACTTAGAAAAATTTTCAAAAGTTATATCAAATTATATATAAAGGACTTAGATTTTTTTTTAATTTTACTCATATAAGATTACATATGATTCAGAAAAAAGTTGCATAAAGTTTTATATAAAATGTCTTCAAATATTTTGTTATATTAAATTATATAAAAAAACAGACAGAATTTTATATTTCATATGTAATTATATAAACTAACTTTAATCATATGTTATTATGTATAACTTAACATTTTCTTTTATATAATTTTATATAAGAAAAAAATACGAAGTGCAAATATATATAATCTTATATGATAGCAAAACAATTTACGTATAAATTTATCAAATAATATATGTTTATATAAAAATAAGTAAAATTATATATAATCTTTTTTACTCGGGATCTTTATTCTGCTTAAATCAGCTCTACAAAGATACATGAATTCACTGCATCTTTGATCTGCTTAAATCAGCGCTAAAAAGATACATGAATTTACAGCATCTTTATTCTGCTTAAATCAGCGCTCTAAAGAAACGTGATTTCAGTGCATCTAAAGAGCGCTGTTTCTGTGTATCCAACTAGCGCTCTAAAGTGGGACATCGCCTTAGAGAATCATGCATGAATTCAGCGCAATTGGATGCGCTCCTTTACTCAAGTTCCCCTTCCAAAAGCTGCTGAACGTTCAGCAAAATTTCTGCTGGGATACAATGTGAAAAGATACATTAGGTAAACTAAACTGAGCCAAACGACAAATAAAAATATATCCTTAGGAATGACATGACATACATTTATGTGTCATGGAAATTATGTTTCAATAAAAACAAGTTAGAAAGTTATAGTCGGTCAAGACCGACCATATGATACCCTACACCAGTGTTTTCCGGAAAATGGGTTCCAAATCCCAACATGGACCGATTGTGTGTAGAAAACACACACAGATTAAATTTTATTGGAATTGGTTTATTTCTTTTTTGCCAATAGACCGATTTAACTGAATATCGGTCGAAGTTTTTATATGGGGGACTAATGTAAGTCCAAAAATGGTCCAATTATATTCCAATTTGATAAGGTTACTAAAGAACATGTTTAACACCTAAAAAAAAAAATTTTATCAAATATTTCCATTTTTATGAATTTTGATGGAATTATGTGAATATCGAGAGGGTTGTTTGTATGGGGACTACCAGAAGGCCTGACCCTATTCCTTTGAAATTCGGACTGATGATTCGTGCATACAAAATTTGATTACCTGCTAAATTTCAAAGCGATATCTATTAAAATACAGTTATTAGAGTTATTTAAGCCAAATCCAAAGGGGTCTTAACATGGATCAATTTTTTTAATTTCAATAGGCTTCGTCCTTGGGCCAAAATATGATCAAAAAGTAATTCCGAGTCGATCGGTATGCTTGAAGGTAGGTCTAGGACCAATATTTCGGGTTGTTACAAACATCAGCACAAACTCATTACACCCTGTACCACAGAGTGGTGTAGGGTATAAAAACATTAACAGGCCTATTCTCAGTTATGACTGGTTATGACTAATTTTATTATTTTCAAACTTCATATTCCCTGTGTTTGTTGTAAACACAATCATAAAAAGTCTCAAAATTTAAAATTATTTGTCAATTTTGAGACGATGTGGGTAGCAGGTCTTTAATTTTTTTGAAATTTTCAAACAAAATTTGAATTTTTTTATGATTGTTTACAACAACCACATTGAAAAAATTGAGTTATGATTGAGTTATGACTTTTTTTGTGAATAGGCACCTAAATAAAAAATAATTTACTTTAAATATGAACAAAAAATATAAAGCTATGGTGAGTTTCAAGGCTCGCACTGAAAAAAAAAAATAACTAGAAAATGGGAAAGGTAACTAAATTCCAGGAAAATTGATAATGATTTAGCCCCATTGCCATGTGTTCCTTTTTTTTAGTTTACATTTTTCTTGAAAATAAGGAAAGAAAAAGTTTTTTAATATTATACCAGTTTGAACTATAAAATGGGAATATTTTTTTTTTCAATTTAGTTCATACACATTTGAGGACCCGATAGGTTCAGACCCCGATGGGCCCAGACCCAGTTGGGTTCCTTAAGAATCGTCATAGTTTTTGATGCATCATTTTTGTTCGTTTTGATCTACCTTGCTTAGTTTTTGAGATATGTGAATTTAGGGGACCACTGGGATCTTGAGAATTTTAAAAACTCAATAACTTTAAAACTATTACTCAAAAATCTTTTGGGTATTTGGCGGTCGTGTTCAACGTGTTAAGAGCTACAAAAAGAATGACAGCTTTTTTAGATCCAAAGTTAGGACCCATTATTGGCTTAGTTTTCAAGATATCGTAATTTAAGTTTTTTGAAAAAAAAAATCCTCAAGTTATAAAAATGTAACTAAAATATTGAAAAAAGTAAAAAAGAACGTCCGAAAACTATTTTTTACATACTTGTGTAATTCCCATTTAGTTGATTATTTGAAGTACATGAATACAAAAAAAGTTTGGTCTTGTATAACAAGTAATACGTTTAATGTTTATATTTTTATTACAAAAAAGGCCTTGGCATTGGAGTGTTTTCCCATAGTCTGGTAACAAACGTCCAAGACAAGTTTAAATTTATGATAAACAAGTAAGAGTGTTAAATTCGGCTGTGCCGAATCTTTTATACCCTCCAACATGCAAAAAAAAAATCCAGGGTCGTTTTCTTTTTTTTTTGGGGGGGAGGTCGGCAGTGGTCATTGGGGGGACAAATTTCCCCTCGAAATATATGTTTAAAAATTCATTCTTATGATTTTCGCACTAAATAAATACAAGTTTATCATTATTTTACCACTTTCTTTTAATTCACGCCCACAAAAGGGGGGCGGGCCGAAAAAAACCGATATTTTCTAATCCCCCGGTCCCAAATGCAAAACTTTAAGCTTCTTGAAGCATAAAAATGTTGCATTTGTTAAACAAAAACACAAAAAATCATGTAAAAATATGGTGTTTTTTAGAGGCTGGTTTAGTTCCTCAAGGGGGAGCCTATTAACTTAAGACATATTTCTGCCAAACTTCAGGAGTCTATCACTTTTATTTTGGACTGTATCGTGTCTTCCACAGACGGACGGACGGACAGACGGACATCGCTAGAATGTCTTAGAATCGATCCCTGATCAATAATATATATACTTTATGGGGTCATAGACCGATATTTCGATGCGTTACACACGGAATGACAAAGTGAGTATACCCCCATACTGTAGTTGGAGGGTATAAAAATATACCTAATGCGAATTATGTGTGTAATCACATGCTATTCTATAAATAAACCTTTAAAAAATATAAAATGAACTAATTTTAAGGAAAAATTTCCTCATCAGAAATGTTTTTTTTTTTAACAAAAAATTGGAAATTTTTCCCATTTTCTAGTTCAAATTGGCTTAACAATAAATATTTTTCCTTGTCCTTATTTTTATGAAAAATATGAACTAAAAAGTAGAAAAACATGGCAATGGAACTAATTTACCCATTTTTTTGTTCATTTTTTCTGAGTGTATAATTCCTCGCGTTGTCAAAAAAATTTTTTTTTTTGACAAATTTTTTCGTGAAAACGATCAGAGAACTATGCTTTAAAGTTAAATTTACCAAATTATAAACTAATTTTGGAGTTACTTTTTTTCCTAAAGTTTAGGTTATTGTTTATGACAATCAAAGAAAAATAGAAATGTGGTTTAAAAAATAATACCAATATGAATCAATAACGACCCGCATTTATAAAAACCAGACATGGGCGTTAATGATTACGTTGTGTAATTGATTACAGTTTCAATTACAATTACATGAAAGGTCGGTCATACATTTGGCTCCCCTAGGGGCACTTTAGGGTAAGTTACAGACATGGGCGTTAATGATTACATTATGTAATTGATTACAGTTTCAATTACAATTAGATGTAATTAGTAATTGAAAATTTTCAATTTTACTTGTAATTGTAATTGTAATTGTAATTGAAAAAACTCAATTACTAATTACATGTAATTGTAATTGAAACTGTAATCAATTACACAATTGTAATCATAAACGCCCATGTCTGATAAAAACAAACAACAACATGTCTGTAATGGTGTTAAAAGTGTATATAACTGCAAGTATAAATGAGAGGGTGTGTTTTCCCCCTTTTCAAATAAATATTTTTAACAAATTTAGTTCAGCATGCAAATATTGTACAAGCCAAAGTCCTCTTAAATTGTTGATATTTAAGATCTTATTCCAGTGTAACTTTTGTGTGAGAAATTTATTTGCCAACACTCGAGGGATAAATAATAGTTACACAGATACTTACTCACACATATACAAGTATGTATAGAGAATTGTACAATCAATGCAACAACCACAAAATACCGAGAAATTCACATTTAAAACATATACACGACAATATGCAGAATTTCAAAAGTTTTTATTATTGGGAACATTTTTAACATTGATGTGATTTCAACGATTACAAACTCCATACATTGAGAAAGTAAACGTAGTCAAATTAAAAATTTTCATACTCATTTTTGAAAACCTATTTTGTTAAATTATAGTAATGAAATTTAATTTTATAAAATTTAATCTTTCGGTCATGATTTTAAAATTATATTTTATCGAATAACGCATGCCTGAACTCATTTTTATTTCAATTTTGAGTATTAACATTTTTAAAATGAGTTGTCAACAATTTTAACAACGATACTTCAAAAATTACGCAAAAAGTATCTTACACTCAAAAAATTATGTCAATAACTGTTTGTAGTTTATTTAAAAAGTTTTACGTTTAGTCGTTTTTAAAAGAAAAAACATTTGTTTGATGTTCAGTTTTTATTCATGACTACTTCTGTCCTTTGTTTCAAAACACACTGAAAAGTAAAGACTTTCATTAACATTTAATTTTTAAAGTCATTTATTTTTGTTCTGTAAGTAAAAACTACTGATTACTCTTTAAATTTTTAATGATTTGTGTAGGTAATTTTTTTTTTAAGTTGTTGGTATTTTTTAATGAGATATCATTGGTTTTTAGGTTATTTTTTTGTAGAAAAAAAAAATCAAAAAATTATTTATAGAAATTTAAAAACATGTTTGTATCAAGTGACTTTGGCACGATGGGTAGAGTGTCTGGCCAGAATGTAGTTGATTACGGGATCGATTCCCCAAAAATTTTATTAAAAATTTTTAAAAAAATATTTCAATAGAAAATTGTAAAAAATAACCTACGAAATCATTAATTTTTAATGTTGGTTATTTTTTTGAAATTTGTTGGTAAAAATACCAGAACTAAGTATCATTAATTTTTAATGTTTTCGTAAGTTACACTGCGGAACACTAAAAAATAAACAAGAGTTACGACCATCATTTCTATATATTTCGGACATGCTGATTCGAATGGCGTACTCCGTTTTTCGATGTATGGTACAGTTTTCTTGCAAAATGTCGTTAAAGATTTGCTGATTTCGATCCAGTTTTTTAACAAAATAATTTTCAAGTTAAATGGTTTATAAATTTTATGACATGGAAAACAAAGATATGACTTGTAGCAACATTTCTTATGCAAATTTGGTTTAAAGCTTTTCAATTTAAGCACTTAAATTCGCGAATTTCTTCATTTTTTAAGGTTTTCGCGAAATTAACAGCCAAATTGGTCTTTGATAAAAAACTTGCTTTTAATGAATCAAAAATGCATCCCTAACAATACGAATAGTGGACAAAAAACAGCTATATTATATGGACCATCATGATGAAAATCGCGAAAAACCGTTTTTTTGTATATGCCAGCATCACTTTACGAGATGATTTAAGGTTCCATCTTTTAGTATATAATGTGGAAACCTTAAACAACTAACTGACCAAAAATTCGGCCAAAAAAGTTTTTATTTGCAAAAGTTATCTTAACAAAAACTATTATTTCAGTGTTTGCGATACAATAATTATAGTTTTTGTTAAGATAACTTTTGCAAATGAAAACTTTTTTGGACAAATTTTGGGTCAGTTCATTGTTTAAGGTTCCCACATTATATACTAAAAGATGAAGCCTCAAATCATCTCCTAAAGTGATGCTGCCATATACAAAAAAACGGTTTTTCGCGATTTTCGTCATGATGGTCCATATAACATAGATGTTTTTTGTCCACAATTCGTAGTGTCATGGACGCCTTTATGATCCACAAAATGCAAGTTTTTTATCAGAGACCAATTAAGCGGTTAATTTCGCGAAAACTTAAAAAAATGAAGAAATCCGCGAATTTAAGGGCTTAAGATGAAAAGCTTCAAACCAAATTTATATTAGAAATATTGCTACAAGTTATATCTTTGTTTTCCATGTCATAAAATTTAAAAACCATTAGCTTTGGAATTTTTTTTGTTAAAAAAGCAACTGAAAATCAGCCAATCTTTAATGACATTTTACAAGAAAACTGTACCATACATCGAAAAACGGAGAACGCCATTCGATTCAGCATGTCCGAAATATATTGAAATGATGGTCGTACCTCTTGTTTTCTAAAATAGTGGTTAGTTTTGTCACGCAGTGTTATTTTTTTCGAATTTGTTGGTAAAAAAGAATGAAAAAACTTAATTTTTTACTGGGCTATTCATAATGAGTAAATTAAATCTAATGTAGGTTTATTTGACAGATATTGCATGAATATTTGTCAAATAAACCTACTTTAAGTACACTTTAAGTATTATGAATAAAGGCCTTAATGTTTAACGTTATTATAGAAAATTTTGTCAACAGTAAAAAATAAATGTTGATGTTTGTTAAAACAAATGAATAATTACTGGGATAGTTTTCAACTGTTTATTCACTGTTTTTTAATGTGTTTTTCATTTGTTTTTGCCTACAAAATATTTTGAGTGTAGTGTTAAATTTGTGAAACTTTTTAAGACCAATAAAATGTGAATTTAAGATTTTTTGTGAAAAATATTTTAGAATCTGAGCATTTTTGTGTTAGAAGATTCTGAAGTTTTTCAGCACAAACTTCATTGAAAAAAATTCAATATCACTAAAATCCAAGTGGACATGATTTCTAGCTGTATGTTTAGTCATCCTCGTGACTAAACTAGTTCTCTCGCTTTAAAACCAGTTTTCTCAGAGACCGTGTTGTTTCAGATGGGGTCTCATCTGACGAGTTTCAGCTAAATTCAGGGGGCCGCAAGGTTCTGTTCTTTCTCCTTCTCTATTCTTTATTTTTATTAATAACCTTCTTGGTCAGACTTTCAATCCTTTCTACCCTTTTGCAGATGACAGCAATATTTGCCATTCATTTGGGTTCGAACACAGGACAAGTTCTTTGGGGATAGAGCGCATGCGGCAGAACATGAATGACACACTCAACCATGAACTTTCTACAATTTCCGTTGGGGTCGAGCGAATAAGGTCGATTTAATGCACGCAAGACCCAATGTATGTTAACCCACAGACGCGCTGTGGAATTAACATTGTCATCTGAAGCTATGGATCGTATAGGTATTGAGAAATCGAATACTTTTGATGTTTTGGCCATGAGAATACCATGTGATGACCGTTGAAATTAACACGTATTTCAAGTGTCGAAAGATGCATTCAAGTGTCTTGGTTTTCTAAAACGAAAAAGCTTCAGGGGAGGGCAGTGAATCTTATCAACGACAGTAGTGTATCCAACTATATAAATTCGTTGGAGCATCGTCGGAATTTGGGTTGTGTGGATCTTTTCTATCGATATTACCATAGGAGGTGCTCATCTGAGATAAGTGCACTTATTCCTCGGGTTTGAGTATTGGTAATACTTGCTTATCCGTTTGTATTAGATTGTCCTGTGTTTCACACAACGCATTACGGAGAAAATTCATTTTTTAGTCGAACAATTTTTATGTGGTATAAACTTCCCGCAGAGGTCTTCCCTGTTACTTGTAATTTAGAAAAGTTTATATCAAATATCCACAAACACTACTACCGTCTTTCCTCCTTCACATGCCCTATTTGCCTGATCAATACAATGCATAGCATGAGTAGGGGGCATCCCCTGAGTATTGGTTAAAATAAAAAAAAAAATACTCCATAAAATTTTCGTGAAAATCAAAAATTTTCGTGAAAATCGAAAATTCCATTACCCTACCGCATCGCGATTAAAGTAAAAACCCCAAAAAATCACATATTTCGTCTTATTTCTAGGAAACCATTTAATTTAAAACATTCAAAAGACAATTAATTCTTTAAAACTCTGGTTTATTAACTTAAACTACATACACATATTCATCTATGCGAGTAAAAAATGTCTATCTACATGCAGTAAATATTTAAATGGTTGCAGTAAAACTATTTGTATTTACAAACATGTATCACACACATTTTCAGTATTGAAATATCAATTTATATGCAAGCAGAATTCTCTCATAAAAATGACAATTTCTTTCTAAAATGTCCCAGTATCTTTAAAATAGTTATATACAGGTAAAGCCCGATTTAACGAATATTTGAGATAACGAACGACAAAAATTTTAACATTGACTACCTTATTAAACGAACGTTTCAGAAGTTTTGCGCTCGATATAACGAACGACCAGTGTTGCCACCTCATGTGTAATTACACATATCATGTGTAATTTTTTTTTTTCATGTGTAGCCCATGTGTAATTGTCTGCATGTGTAATTCATGTGTAATTTGAATTTTTTTCTTTTTGAAGCATTTTGTTTATAATTTGTTTTAAAACAACTTTTAGCAGATTTTTCTGCAGAAATGGATATTTTAACGAAATTCTCTGTAATTCAGTTTTAAAAAATAAGAGAAGTTTTAATTATTTTGCTGATTCTGTTTGCTGGGTTTACAAAAATATTTTTGTGCAAATTTTAGCTAATTATTTTAAAATTTTACAGATTTTTTTTTGTATTTCGTGAAATTTTAACGATTAAAAATTGTCCAAATTAAAAAATAGCAGACAATTTTGCTAATTTTACAAAAATACTTTCTGTTAGTTATCATTCGTATTTTTCTAAATTTTATTAAAAAAATTGACGATTAAAAAAAAAAAGAAAAAGTACAATAAACTGTTTCTGTTTTGTCCTTAAAATTTAGCAATATTTTCGTTTATGTTTATTAGCATGTCCCGAAATCAGGAAATTTTGGAATTTCTTTAGGGCATACCCACAGAACGATGCTTATTGAAGTGCTGATTACGGGAAAAATAATTAAAAAATTGTTGGAGGTCATCTTCAGGGCGCAACCAGCGCTTAAAGTTTTCATCCGTGGTGCATTTGGTCAAAAAAAAATATTTTTTTTTTATTTTTAAAATTGGTGCCAAAAGTTTTGTTGGGTAGAGTACATTCAGAAAAAAATATTTATAAAGTTTTCGTGGAGCAATTTTGGTCCAGCGCAACGTTTTGAAACTTCAAAGATGCTTAATTTATTACATATTTTTTTAAGTTTTTGTAAAAAACAGTTTTTTATACAAAGGCTTGAGCATAAACTCCGTTTTATACAAAATCTTAAAAGAACTCTTACAAACTCCGGTTTTTGAAAAAACTTAAAAAAATATACAATAAATTACACCTTTTCAAAATATCAAAACGCTGTGCTGGACCAAATTTGTTCCATGAAAACTTTATAAATATTTTTTCCAGAATGTACTCTGCCTAACGAAACTTTTGGCACCAATTTGAAAAAAAAAAAAAAATATTTTTTTTCCACCAAATGCACTACGAATGCAAACTTTAAGAGCTGGTTGCGCCCTGAAGATGACCTCTAAAATTTTTTTAATATTTTTTCCCGTAATCAGCTCATCAAGTCTGCAGATTTTTCTGCTTTAGGGCGGATTACTCAATGAAAAGTTGGCTGCTAACTGCCGATTTTCTGTTAAAATGAGCAGATTGTCAGCTGAAATCAATATATTTTTTTGCTGTTTTATAGATTTTCTTCTGATTTGACTTACACTCAAAAAAAAAATATTGAAAACTAGCAAAAAAATGGTTAAAATTAGCAAAAAAAACTGTAGTTTTGGACGTTGCAAAAATTTTGGTAATATTAGCAAAACCATTTTGCTAATCAAAAAATTAGGAAAAAATGGTAAAATTACAAGAATACCATTTTAGTTTTGTAAAAAATCAACCTTGTAAAATTATCAAAAAATATGGTAAAATTACCAAAAAAAAATGGTAAAATTGAAATAGATAAAAAAATTTGTAATTTGGTAAAAGAAACTGTTTTATTTAGTATTTTTTTTTTTCTCTGATTAGTAGTTGATTTAAAATTTGATGAATATACTAAAAAATTTTTGGCCTGTTTTTAAGCACCACGTTCTTTAAATGTAGTAATAGCAGCATCAACTATTACTTCAGTTGTTGGATGGTTTCTTCGGCTTGATGGCATATTCTTTTGCCTTCTTCTCAGCAGCTGTAGTTGCAGTAACTGGACTTCCAACAACATCAAAATCGAAAATGATTTTGTTTTTTTCACTTAAACACTTTAAACAAAAAATTTAAACAACAACACTTCACTTATTTATATTTTTTGCGTCATTTTTTTTAGCTTAAGTAGAACAAATGAGAATTGCGTAGTAGTCTACACAAGAAATTTCTTACATTTTCACTTAAAATTTGTAAAAAATTAACAATTTTTTTTCGAATTTTTAATTTTTTTCACCTGTATTTAAAAAAAAATAAAAAAAACTTTTGGATATTGAAGATTAGATATCTGAGTATGTGTTAAAATTTAAAAAAAAATAATTTTTCAAAATTATCAACTTTTTATTAACAATTTAGGTGGCAAATTTTAAAAAATTTTCATATAAAATTAGCAAAAAATATAGTAAAATTAGCAAAAAAATATGGTAAAAAATACTAAAAATTATATAGTCTATTTTTGAGCGCCCATGCAGTTGATGGATGGCTACTTTGCTATGGTGTTGGCAGCATCATCTTTTGCCTTCTTCTTGGCAGCTGGACTTTTAACAGCAGCAGAATCTGCAATGATTTTTTTTTCACACTAGAACACTTTAAACAATTTTTTTTTTCTTAAAACTAAAAAAAAAAAAAAGTATTACCATTTCTTTAAGGAAAATACTAATATTTTTGCTAAAATTATAGTAAAATAAAAAATAAAAAACTAGCAAGAAAATATAGTAAAAGTACCAAAAAATTGTTGTATTTTACCAATAGTAAATTGCCAAAAAAAACTGTAAAAGTAAAATTTTTACAATTTTTTTTGCTAAAGTTTGGTTGAAGTAAATTACAACACCTTTTACTAATATTTTGACTAAGTTATTTTTTTGAGTGTAGATTATCCAGACAGAAATTTCGCAAAAAATATAAATCGTAGGTTTTTTGAGCAGTAAAAACTAGACTTTGGTTAACCGTTATATTTTGAAAATTTACAAAAAAAACCTTATTAAAAAAAGCATGTGTAATTTCATGTGTAATTTTGGCATGATCCATGTGTAATTTGTGATTTCATGTGTAATTTTGGCATGACCCATGTGTAATTTACGTTTTTGTTGGTGGCAACACTGCGAACGACCAACATTTAAACATTATACCTTATATAACGAATGTTTAAAACATGTTTCGCTCATTATAACAAACGTTTTCACTAGAAAAACACAAAAATCAGTTGAAAAAAAAAAAATGTTTGGTCTAAACTTGCTACAAAGGAGTTTTTGAAATCAGTAGTTTCCAGAAACCAAAAAGACCGTAATTTTGGTTTCAATTAATATATTTTGATGATTTCTTGAATAAAGTATTATTTTATGTTAAAAGTGTTAAGAATTTAACTGTAAATTCTTGGTTATTTAAAAAAAAACTACCAAAAAAAACCATCGCGATATAACGAATCTCCCGATATAACGAATGGGTCTAACATTATATCATTCGTTATATCGAGCTTTGCCTGTACTTACATTCGGTAGAATATTGCTAATAAATCATACAGTATAGTTGTTTTAATGTACAGTTTTATAATCTTGTAATAAACTTAATTAAAGTACCTTAAAAATGGCTTTTCCAGAATAAACAAATGAGTACGAAAAATCTGTAATTTTTTTTTTTTTAAATAGCAAACTTTTCGCAAATTTGGATATTTTAACTTAATTCTCTGTCATTTCTGTCAAATTACAAAAGTCAACAGATTTTTTTTTTGCCAATTTTAAAAAAATATTTAGTTATCCCTTTTTCAAGAAAATTTTCAAAGTTTTTTTTTATAGATTTTTGACAATCTTTTTTTGACGAACAATCTCAGAAAATTTTATTGAAAAACAGCATTTTTTATAACTGGTAGTAGAAAAAATAAAGCTTAAAAACTTTTTAAGTCTTTTACATAATTAAAATACACTTAAGATGTACAGATTGTTTATCTGAAATCAGCAGATTTTTCTGCTAAAATCAGCAGATTTTTCAGCTGAAATAAGCAGATTTTTCTGCTTTTTTCTCATATGGCTTACAATGGGTGTAATTTTAGCAGATTTTTCTGCCGATTGGACAGCGGTTTTTATTTTAGTGGTTTATACTCTATACTTACAAATATTAGGTGTTTTTATGGGCACCCGCGAATAAAATATAAGTGAGAGGGTTATTCGATTGTGCCGAATATTTTACTGGTTTACCCTAAAATATGTGAAAACAACTAGTAAAGTTAAATTCGACTTGGCCTAATCTATGAATACCCTCCACATTGCCCTTTTTAAGTCACAGTAAATTTTCTAACGTGAAAAAAACAACATTTTTGATTAGAAATATTTTATTTTGTGTAAATAAACTTTTTTTAAAGTAATTTTTGAAAAAAAAAATAATTTACTAAATTTTTTTTTAGTGTAAAATTTTTTTGGAGTGTGTTTTTTTAGTGTAAAAATATTTTTGAGTGACAAAAATACGTTGCAAAATATTTTTTTGACTTATCAATGTTTTTAAAACATGTTTAACGGGATTTCAACATGTGAATTTAAGGTGAAACTAATCTGAAATTTACGGTTTTGCTAATAACTTTTGAACCACTGGACCGATTTGGCTGAAGTTCAACACGAACCAGGCCTGGTGAACGGCAAAGAAATACGCCAAGCTTGAGCAGTCTCATTATTACCTTTCGAAAGTTAGCGTGTTTTTTATCTCGTAAAGTATCGAACAACCCTTGCCGAAATTTACTCTTTTGCTCGTAACTTTTGAATCACTGGACCGATTTGGCTGGATTGCAATACCATCCTGACCAGGTAAATGACCAACATGTATGCCAAACTTCAGTAGCCTCTGTAGAGTCTTTCACAAGTTAGCGTGTTTTCTACGGACGGACAGACAAACAGACGGACGGACATCGCTAGATCAACTTAAAATCGATTGAGGATCATGAATATATATATATACACACTCAAATTAAACGTGGGTATTCAATACTAAAAATTTAACAAAATTTTAGTCCAAAAGTACCTAGTGCAGAAATTGGTAACCAATACTAAAATTTTTAACTAATATTAGTCAAAACCAGTAAAAATTACTAATTTTAGTACTTTGAAGATACTAAAATTAGTAACTAATTAGTAGATTTTGGTACAAAATCACTTACTAAACCTTTTACTGTAGAATTATTTTGAGTGTACTCTATGGGGTCCTAGACCAATATTCCTCCCTATCACTGGTCGGAGGGTATAAAACTGGGTATGCAAAAACTTAATTTTCGGCCCCACTTTTAGAATTTATCGGTCTGGTTCATGTATACAAAAGAATGTTGGAAAGTGTTATTGATCCTAGATCGAATTAAAGACATTTCAGCGATTCCCGTTTGTCTGTGAAAAGCACGATGCAGTCCAAACCAAACGTCTTGTGGTCTCCATAACACTCTGGTCTGAATCAAAAAGGATACACGGACTAGTCAGACTACAGTATTCCTTTGAGACACTTAAGTGTTCTTGTTAACTTTTTGCAAAATAAAACGGAGAAGACTGAAAAAATTATATAAACTAACACTCATAATGAGAGGGGAAAGAAAACATAATTAAGACACTATGTAGTAATTAAATTAATTTGTTAGCTGTCAACATACTTTGGCTTAATATATAAACCAAATATTTCAACCATCTAGTAGAAAGTGTTTGTTAACGGCAAGGACTAAAAATAACACAATATAGAAAAAGAAAAGTTTTATATTATAAAAAAGAAAAAAAAAAAAATACTCAAAGGAATTCATAAGAAAGTATGTTCGTTATATAAGGGCAAGTGCATGGGAAATTTAACAGTCCAAAAAGCGTTTTTTAAACGCCAATATCTTTAAAAGTATTGATCCAAAAAACAAAAAACGTTTTTCTTCATTTATCAAGGACCTAAAAACGAGCATAGTCGGCGATCCTGAATTTTTATACTCTCCAACCACAGTATGGGGGTATACTCACTTTGTCATTCCGTGTGTAACGCATCGAAATATCGGTCTAGGACCCCATAAAGTATATATATTATTGATCAGTGATCCATTCTAAGACATTCTAGCGCTGTTCGTCTGTCCGTCCGTCTGTGGAAGTCACGATACAGTCCAAAGTAAAAGAGCTAGACTCCTGAAATATGGCACGAATATGTCTTATGGTATTGGGCTGGTTAAGTTCGAACATGGGAAAAATTGGATCAGGGGGAAAAAAGTTCCCCTCTTAAGAACTAAACAAACCTCTAATAAAAAGCCATTTTTAATAGGTTTGTTGTACTTTTTCTTAGCAAACGAAACATTTTTATGTCAAAAGAAGTTCAAAGTCTTGCAGTTAGATCCAGAAAAGTTGTCTCCCACCGTCGTAACCCCCCCCCCTCCCCCCCAATAAAAAGAAAAAAGGCGCCCCTGTTTTTTTTAAGTGTTGGAGGGTATAAAAGATTCGGCTGTGCCCCACGTTACTTTTAAGGTCATCTTAGGGACCATTGTAATTTTGACCACGAATATTTTTTTAGGAGGGTAGAAAAAAAAATAAAAAAATTGTGTTTCATAACCTAATTTTTTAGATAAAATCATTTTGAGCGAGTTGATCCCGACCTTCCAAAAATCTGAAAAAAATCTCAAAAGTCTTTTAGGCCATAAGAATTCATATTCCGCTTCAAGAGTAGCAAAAATCCAAAAAGAAACGTTTTTGGTGAAACGCCCTAAGGCACATATCAGACAAATACGAAAAAATGGTGCAGTTCGCTAGATCCCAGTGAAGCATGTCTTTGAAGTGTTCGATAAAAGTCATTTGATGACACATTTACCGCTCTGCGTGCTTCCATATAAGACAGTGTCCGGTAATTACAGCAACCACCGTCGAAATCTCTCCTCTTTTAACGTGAGAGATGGACGAGTCTCACACGTCCATCCATTAGCCCATCTATGATTAGCCTCCGTCGTGGAAGAACAGATTCCAATTCTGCTGGAACCTGTAAGGTAGTTCTAAATCTTGCAAGCTCATTGGCTTTTCAATTCCCTGGAATGTCTATGTGCCATAAGACCCAAATTAGTCGTATATCAAACTGCTTGGCCATCTCATTTAAAGACGTTCGTCAGTTAAGGGCTGATCTTGTTTTCAGAAACATTGTCTCCAGGGACTTGACCGGCTTGGCTGTCAGAATATATGTAGACTATGGTTGTAGACAAGACATTGCAATTTAATCAGTCAGCCACTACCTTTATTGCCAGCATATCTGCCTGGTAAACACTGCAATTATCAGGAAATCTTCGAGCCAGGCTCATTCAAAGCTCTTCCGAATATACTCCAAATCCCACTTGTTCGTGCCCCGATCCATCCGTTTAAAAATCTATGGAATCTTCACTACTAGGAATGTCCCTCATCCAAGACTCCCTGGATGGTATCATAGTGGTAAAGGGGCGCTCAAAAAAGCTTATAGAGGGAGCACAGTCTACATTTTGTGGTATTGTTATCTTATTCAAGATCGCCACAATCGCTTCTCCTCCATTGCAGTCTGCTATTAAGTCGAACTACCGACGTAGTCGCATACTGCCCACATAATAGGGACTATTGTAGAAATTGTGGGAAGTGGAAGAGGAGGAGGCGTCAGTAAAGCACTTGTTATGTGAATGACCGAGTCTGATGAGAGGCCGCCTTAAGCATTTGGGGCAAAGATTTTCGATGACCTGGATTTCCTAAGCGGTGTCTCATTGATGTCTCTAGCTAAATTCCTTAGGGAATCGGAGTGATTTAAAAAGAAGAACTTTGTATCAGATAGGGAGTAGGGAAATAACAATTAAGGCAGTCACACTGGGCATTATGGCCACCGAATGAATTCGCCAAACAGCGAACCTCCATCCAATCCAACCTAATATTACAAAGGATATATTTCTATTACACACAAAAAAAAACACGTGTTCGTTGTAAGTGTATGTAGGACTAAAATAATTTTACTATCCTTAAACCGCAAATAAAAAACACACAGGTACACCAAAAAACAAGAAATCATTACTATCAACTCAATCGTTGACTATAACGTCCATGTGCCATGTGTGTGTGTGAATTTTGGTTTCATGTTCTATTTG
Source organism: Pegoplata infirma (assembly GCA_963921195.1). Lineage (NCBI taxonomy): Eukaryota > Metazoa > Arthropoda > Insecta > Diptera > Anthomyiidae > Pegoplata > Pegoplata infirma. The sequence goes on along the minus strand of OY992540.1, from coordinate 165,738,650 downwards.
CTCAATGTTGTCATACAAACATTTTATACGTTATTTCTTTGTTAAACTCTAAGCACGATTTTGTATCCTATTTTATGTTGATGTGGCTGTTGTTGTTGTTGTTGTTGCTCTTGTTGATGTTGTTAAGTTCAATGATCCTCTTCTGGCAAACTATGTTAAAACTCTGTGTGTTTATTCCTTTTACTCAGTCGTACTTACTGTATGGCAGGTGGTGTCTGATGCATTTTTGTATTAAAAGAAAGACAACAAAAAAATAAATAAAATAAAAAATCAGCATAAAACAGCAGCAGGCTGGAGATGCAAGAGCAACAGCTCATACGAAACAACAACAGCAGCAAAAAAAGGAGAACAACAATAAAAAAAAAATAGTATAGAATAGAGATGCGCGCGTGACACGAATTTTTCGTGATTCACGTGATTCACGCGTGAATCACGCGTGATCGTGAGTGAAATTTATTTTTACTCACGTGATCGTGAGTGCGCGTGATTGGAAAAAATAGTTTCGTGCGTGAGCGTGCGTGAGTAATTTTTTTTTCGTGAGTTTGCGTGATTGTTTTGTGCTGTTTGAAACAGAAAACAAGTAAAAGAAATCGTCATTATAATGATTTTAGAGGGAAATTTATACTAAATTGTGATTTAAATGAATTTTTATTATTGTTTTAAGGAAAATCAATACTTTTTGTGCAAGAAATCGAAAAAAGTCAAAAGAAAATTTGTTAATTTTAATTTCGTAAGTCTCCGTGAGCGTGATCATTTCGTGAGCGTGAGAAAAATTTAAGTTACTCACGTGAGCGTGCGTGAACGTGAGCAGAAAAAATAATTTCGTGCGTGATCGTGCGTGAGCAATATTTTTTTTTCGTGAGCGTGAGCGTGCGTGAGTCAAAATTCACTCACGCGCCCATCTCTAGTATAGAACAACAAACACAACAACTACATGGAAAAAAATTTATTAAAAAAAAAAAAAAACAAACGGCACCAATTCTATAGTTTTTGTGGAAAAAAATATTATGAACGATAATAATTTTTTATTCCTTTTTTTGTATGGCGATGATGTTGATGTACGGGCAAGATACACTATGGGACAAACGAAAAGAAAATCAGGACACCTTGAATTTTTTACACACTTCACCTGAATGTGTCACATTGTATTATCATGCCCAGAACATCAAGAGTATCCCATTCCTCAATACAGATGACAATGTCAATTCCACAGCCCGTCTGTGGATTAACCTACAACATTGGGTCTTGCATGCATTAAAACCGACCTTATTTGCTCGACCCCGCTCGAAGATGGTCTTGGTTGTGTATATCATTCATGTTCTGCCGGATGCTACCTATCTCGAAACAGCTTGGCCTGTGATTGAATGAAAATGAATGAAAAATGTTGCTGACATCTGCAAACTGAGGGATTAAAGGTCAGACCAAAAGGTGAAAATAAGAAAAAAAGGGTAAGAGAAAACCCTTGCGGTACCCCTGAATTTAGCTGAAACTCGCTCAACAAGTGCGGTCTCTGAGAAAACTAATTATAAATTGAGAGAAGTCATTACCGACACCAAAAGCAACAAGCTAGGACACGAGTGCTACACTCAATCGAACGCCGTGGAAGCATCTAGAGCAACCACTTTACTCTCACCAAAATGGTAGAGGGACTGGATCCAGCATTTAGATAGAAACACACACTATCAGGTCTCCCGTAGATCGACTTCACTTGGTCTCTAAATATAAATTTCACAAGATGGTAGGTAACCATCACTTTGAAGAGCGCAGAGCAAATTGCTATTGGGCGGTAATTTTCAGTGTTGTTAGCCGCACTCAGTTTAGGGATTGGCTGGACATTGGCCACCTTACAGCAGGAGGGGATGACTAATGTGAGGTACTAAGATTTGAAAAGGTTTGCACTGTGTCAGCAGCAATGCTGATACGCGAACCGGGGCGGTGGCTTGTTAACGTTGAGATCCGCAAAAACCCTTTTGACTGCTCGGGCCCGAAAGAAAATGGCAGGCATAGTATATGATACTCTTTCGAGAATGGACAGTGGCTGATCGCTTTCCGGCAAGACCGAATTTCTTACAAATAGTTCAGAGAGGTGGCTAGCCTTATCAATTCGGTCGATGAATGGTTGATCATCCTTTAAAAAAGTTAGAATAAAATCCAAGGAAAACGATGGGCCCTAGAGTCGTTTACTTAATTTATACATCAGTGGTGCGTCCAAATCTGCTGTATGTAATCACAGTCTGGTGCCCTGCTTTGTAGGAAAAAATAATAGTTTCGTTATAACAAAGGTACATAGAATGGCACCCACAACCATTGCAAATGTTACCTAAGGAGTATGCGGAAACGTCGGTAATTTTACTAAATCGCACACTGCAATGGAAGGGCAGCGAATGTGGTCATAGCGCAATCCTGAAAAGTATTATAATAACACATAATGTGAACTGTGCTCCTTCTATGAGCCGTTTGGCGCGACACTATACTACTGTAATGACACAGGGAGCCTCGGAAAGGTGGCAATACAATTACAATACAATAGTGTTGAAAGCCTGTTTAGACAAATTCTTAAAAAAAAACAATATAAAAGCCTACATACACATACGGATCGAAGCATGTGGTCGCCGGAGTCCACTCAGAAGAGCTTGGGTTAAGCCTGGCTCAAAGATTGCCAGCCCCTTACAGTGTTTGCCAGGCAGAGATACTGTCAATAATGGAAGTTGATGACTTTTCATGAAATGTGAAGTATGCTCCTTCTATAAGACGTTTGGTGTACTATAGTGAAACTCAGGAAGTCTTGGATAGGTGGAATTCCAAGTTCACGAGCCTTGAAAGCATATTTAGATAAATTTCCAAAAACAATATTGGGCTTCGGTGTTCACACAGGAGCTATTGGGCTAAGCCTGGCTCGAAGATTGCCCGTCCATTACAGTGTTTATCAGGCAGAGGCCGATTTCGGCTAGGAAAAATACATACAGCAAAGGTAGATCAACAGAAACAGTTTTTTAAGAGCATTTGTGGATGTTTTTTCCCTTTGCGCCCAACTTTGACCCCGATGAGCGACTCCTAGATTCTATCCGACCTGCCCCATTTTTTGGCTCATGCATTTTTTGCGAACCTCACAAGGTAAGCGGTTGTAGCGTGTCGAAATCGAAAACTAGTGCACTATTCCAACCCTAGGATCTATACAATAAACCAACTGATGACTAAGGATCTGTAGTTGGTTTATTACTATCCTTACTTATCCAGCCTTATCCGCTATGGTTCGGGCAATGGTGTGTACGTGTTCCACCGTCATGGGAACGTACCCTCTCATTCGGTTAAGGTGGGTAAGTGTGAGGGGGGACCGTTCGAAAAAAAGAGCTCATTGGTACCATTGTGAAATTGCTGTCTGTAAAGGATTACACTATGTTGGCCTTTCTTCATGTAGAGGACGCTTTTAGTAACTCGAATAGACTCTGAGGTCCGTTATAATGCAACGGGACTGTAATACGTTACCCCACAAGTCCCTGCCTTTAAACCAATTTGAGCTCATTACGAAACTCCTTAGATATTGAATTTCGACATCCTACAAATCAGAAAGATCGTGCAGCTCCCTAGAACCCAATGAAGCAAATCTTCAAACAGAAAATGCCGGGCAATCGCAGGTAAAGTGTTTTATAGTTCCCAACTCCTCCTCATCCATGCAACTACGGCAAAAGTCATTTGTCATATCGGAGTCCACCCAGTAGATCTTTGGTCAAGCCTGGCTCGAAGATTGCCAGTTCATAAGAGTGTTTATCCGGCAAAGATGATGTCAGTAAATGAAAGTTACTGAATTTTCGAGATGCAATTCCTTGTCTTTAACTGCAGTCAACATTTATTCTGACAGCAAAGCCATGTTTAAACTTCTAGAGTAAATGTTCCGAAAACAAGATCTGCCCTTAACTTCCACATGTCTTTAAATAAGATGACCAAACAGTTTGACATACGAATCATGTGTGTCCCAGGATGCTCGGACATTTTAGGCAATTGCAAAGCCGATAAGCTAACAAGACTGGAATCTACCTTGCAGGTTTGAACGGAATTCGATTGTATTGGTATGACATTCAAGCAAAATCATGGCTTTGAACCGCAAGGGAGACTTATCAAAAATATGCAGATAGATAAATGGACGTTTGAGACTACACTACGTATTTGGCCTTAGCTTACAAGAGGTGAGACTTTGACGGAAGTTACTGTAATAACCGCAGACTGTCTTATAGGAAAACACGCTGGGTGGCTAAAGGTGCTGTCAAATGACTTCTGCCAGAGTTGCATGGATGAAGAGGAGTTGGAAACTATTGAACTTATTTTACCATTGTCCGGTGTTTTTTGGTCAGCCGCAAAATCTATCTGATTGGATGTCAAAATTCAATATCTGAGTTCCATAAGGAGTTTACGTTTCGTGGTATCACAACGGAAATCAGAGTTATCAGGCACTTTAAATCAAACCTTATCAAATCCTTGACCAATATTTCGATGTGTTAATGACTAGTTTATTTTTATATACTCTCTACATCTACTGCATGGAGTTTGTGACTCCTAGCCGAAAGTGCATTGTTGGTGTGGCTTGGAATATTAAAAAAAAAAAACACACATAAAATAGCGCCAACTTTATAATGACGGTCGAGATAACGACTAACAGAATGACGGTTTGTCGGGCTGTCAACATTACAGAGTTTGTGCACACAGACATTTTAACAATATACACAGACTTCCTGCTAGTTTTGTGTTTTTCCCCATTTAATTCATAGTGAAAGGCGAACTACTACTACACATACACACACATAGTCCTACACAGCAACCGACACACTACAGAGCCAACAAAGTATTTATGGCATTCATTCATGCACACAAACACACATACACTGACACAATCACACACACTCTCATATTACCACAACTAACAGCTCACTCACTCTCGGCCTCATTGCAAGGATAATGAATAACAAAAAGAAAAATGAAAACGAATAAAATTTTATAAAAAAAAATCATACAACTACAAATTTATATACTCGTACATATAAAAGGAAAACGAAAAGAATAAGGACAAATTAAAAACATTGAAAGTATTTTAAGTACAAAGTATGAATTTAGTTAGTTAGGGAGGAAAAAAAACACTTTTTTTTTTGTTATAGGTTTAATAGGGTAAATAACGAATCACCAACAAAATGAAAATGAGGGAACAAAACTAGACTATAGAAATCATTGTATAATTGTTGAGCTACTTTTGCAAGTCTTGGGTTTGGGCAAGAATTTGATAATAGTTTTTTAGTTACTAATCTCTGCCAATTGGGATATAATTTAAAGTGGATTAAGTGAATTTAGTGATCAACAGTTCTTATCAGTCTGGTATTACAAAACATTTGATTTTAAGGATAGATTAGATTAGTGCGTGACTTTCACATGAGTGTGATTCAAACTTATTGTTAGTGTTACGTGATTACGAGTGCGTTGAACGCAGTAACAAAGTGATAGAACAACAATTTTTTTGATAAGTTTACGACAAAATTCTGGAGAAAAATGGTCTCTGAGTTCCAATGTAATACCGCGGGATAGTAATGAGGTTTCACAAGTAGTCACTGCCATTATACCAATGTGAGCTCCTAATTAAATTTCCAAGATAATAACTTTTGACATTCGACAAATCAGAAAAATCATGCAGCCCTATAGATCCCAGTGATGCATGTTTCTGATCAGAAAGTTTTGGACACTGGCAGATAAAGTGTTTTATAGTTTCGAACGTCTCATCATCAATGAAACTTCGGCAGAAGTTATTTGACGGCACATCCGGTTATTAAGGCAACCACAGTCAAAATCTTTTTTCTTAAAAGCTATAGCAGCTCACTTGTCCGCTTTTAATTAAGTGAATAGCAAATCTGCCATGTAGTTTAACATCTGCCCATCTCTGCTTAGCCCCCTTCGCGGAAAAAGTTTCTAATTCCATTCCAAAGAACCCTGTAAGTTATTTCCCAGTCTTTGAATCTCATCGTCTTAGCAGTTCCCTGGGACCCATATGAGTTGAATGTCAAAATGCTTGGCAACCTCATTGAAAGACGTGCTGTAGTTATAGCAGATCTTGTTTTCAGGAAAATTGACTCCAGAGACTGCGTTTATAGGCAAGACATTGTATCTTAACCAGTTTGCCACTTCCTTTATTAGTAGCATCACTGCGTGGTAAACACTCTGATGATCTGGAAGTCTTCGAACTAGGCCTAATTCAAGCTCTCCCCCAGCAAAAACTAGGTAATGTGTTGTGAAAGTAATGACTGCCAATTACATTACTTATAACAACTACTCATTACCCACTGCATTACTTTAGTCCAAAAAGCAACTAGTGGCTTATATTGTAATATGTAAGTACTTATTTGCAATAATATAAATAATAAATTATTGAGAATGTTAAAAATAAATACTTAAATAGTTATTTCAAACTCTTTTTGCAACTATTTATTTTATTCATTACAAGTAACTACTTATTTTACTCGTTATAGGTAAGTAGTTATTTATCTCCCTACTCGTAAGCTTGTAGGCACTAATTATTTTTGTCTCACGGCCTTTATAGAATAAGTAGTGTTTCATGCAATGAGTAAGTACATACCAATAATTATTACTAATAACTATACTCATTACTAGTAATGCAAAAATTTGCTGGGCCCTAATAGAATTCATTTGTTCGTGTTGGTTGATCGATTGAACGTTGATGATAATAATGTTCTTCTAATGTCTGTTGCTTCCGTTAATCCAATGTGAGCTCCTTTTGAAACTCCTAGGATATTGAATTTTTTACATCCGACACATCAGAAAGATCATATAGCCCTGACGATACCATTAAAGCATGTATTTGACCAGGAAGTGCCGGGCAATAATTGAGAAAGTTTTCGATAGTATCCAACTCCTCCTCATCCATTCAAATCTTGCAGGATACAGTTGACCGCACCTTTAACCGCTCAGCGTGTTAATTACAGCAACCACCGTGGAATCTCTCCTCTAGGAAGCGATAGCAGCTTAATTAAGCGCTTTTTATTAAGAGAATATCAAATTTACCGTGTGGTCTTACGCATGCTCATCTCTGATTAGTCCCCTTCGCGAAACAAAGCCGTAGCTTTTTCTGGCAAATTTATAGAGGCATACCAACACATTCCAATTCCATTAGAACCTGTAAGATGGTTTCCAATCTTGTTATGTCGTTGTATTCGTAATTCCCCAGTGTCCCATTACCCATATCAGTCGATAGTGTAACAGCTTGTTTCTGTCAATTAAAAACCATGCTGCAAGTTGGGGTAGATCTTGTATTTAGGAACTTAACCGCGGCCTGAAGAGATGTTGACTGCGGATTAGACAAGACATTGTATATTAACGAGTCAGTCCCTTTCTATGGTGGCAGAATCTCTGCCTGGTAAACACTACAATAATCTGACAATCCTTAAGCCAGGGTCAACCTTTAGCTTTCCCGAAAAGAATTAAAAGCCTACTTATTGGTGTAGCTTTGATCCGTCTGTGTAAAAATTTGTGGAGGCTCCACTAACCTGAATGCTTCATCCAAGACTCCCTGGATAGTGTCATCGTGGTAAAGTAGCGCTCAAAAAGGCTCAGGCAGTTTATATTTTGTGGTATCGTTATCTTTTTCAAGATTGCACTTTGGCCACAGTCGCTGCCCATCCATTACTTACATTGCTATTAAGTCGAAAAAAAGTTTGTTGTGAAATAGTTTTCTTTTTTTGAGGTTGGGACAACCTGAGCTAGAATACGGCACACAGTGTGTTTTTTTGGTAGTGAGAGTGCTCACAAATCTGTAACTTTGAAACGGTTCAATATTTTGGCTCGCGGTTTTTTGCATTTGGTTCTTCAATAATATAGCTATAAACGAATCACATAAAATGGGGTATCACCCTTACAAAAAACGTGGATAAAAGCTAAAATAATTTCAGAAATTTCCTATATAAAATTCTGTATACTCCTAATTTTTGATTCGTACGCATCTTCCGATAACTTATCAATAGAAACAAAGTGATGTTTTAAAATTTGTTCAACTTGGCAAAAAAACTTATGGACTGTTGGAGATAAATTTCTCCACAGGTTATAATATATTTTTAATTTTCTTGAAACAAGTTCTTCAAAATTTTTTAAAGCGATGATTTGGCGACTTTTAATGGCATGTAAAATTTTCCAAAATAATTGCAGATGATGCGCAATAATTTTTGTAATTGATTGACTGAGAGTAACATACTCGCAAATCGCCTCGAACTTTTACCATCATTAGTAGTGCCAAATCATTGTTTTGGGCAATCAATCCTCATACCAGTTCTCTATTTAAAGCATTACTATAAGCTAAAATTTTACTTTAATAGATAATTTGACGTTGTCATATGTTAAAAATTTTTAACAGTTCACTTATTACTTTTTGTAATATACAAAATCGATATTAGGCCTTTTTTTGTTGGCAAACTTAGATTGTTAACATGCATCAAAACGAAAAAAACGAAACGTTAACTTTCATAAATTTCTCAATTTAATTTAGCGTCGTTTGGAATAGTTTTGTAAAATATTACACATTTTCGATGAAATATTGATAAAATTAGTTAATTAAATTCAATTTAGCTTGAAAACAACACAAAACCATTTATCTTTTTTTATTAATACCAAAGAGAGCCAATAACAATATGAGAATCATTCACAATGTATGCAAGTTAATTTTTAACTTCTAGAATTTTGAGCGTTAACACTCACGTAAACTTTTTATGGTAGAACACTGATAACACAGTGATACAAAATCGAACTTTCGGAATCGGAATGGGATGAAACCAAAAGCAAATGACGTTTTCCATAACAAAACCCTCAAGGCCTTTTTTTTAGGTCAGAGCTAGATTTTATTTTACACGCATCTAAAGTTGGTGATTTTAAAGCATTTAAGGTTTTTGTGTACTAAACATGTCCTACTTTAAAGGCCCCTGGTGGTGCCCTTATTGGACATGTAGGGTCCAGTTTCCAAACTTAAGCTCAAAATTACTTCAGCTATGACTGGTATGAATTTTGCTGCAATCGGTCCAGTACCTATTTACTGAATAGCCAAATTATTAAAATAAACCACTGTACACCGTTGCGTATGATTGTTATTTAAAGGCAATTATTAATATAAACCACTGGACACTGTTGCGTATGACTGTTATTTAAAGACAATTACAATATTAATCATTCGCCACTAATACAGTTTTCAAGCATTTATTATTATAATTATAATAAAAGTGCACTAACTTTAAATACGTGTAAAACAAAATCTAGCTCTGAACTAGAAAAAAGCTTTGAGGGGTTTGTTATGGAATATGTCAACTTTCATTTGCTTTTGGTTTCATCCCATTCCGATTTTGGGTGTTGCACTGTGTAATTATGCCAACAAAAAACGCTTATTACAACAATAAGTTTACTGACTTTAACGCATTCAAACACCTTAAGTCAGTATAGTTTGCAGGATTTTGCAGCTGGAATGCAAAAATTATTGCTTGGAATATATCGGAGAATATCTTATGTGTAGAGCTAAGCGTGCCGAAGGTTGTCTGATAGAAGCTTTGGTAAAGTCGAAAAATATGTTATAAAAGGGTTATTAATACCAATTAAAAAAAATAATAAAACTGCCCTGAAATTTCTCATAAATTTCAATAAAAATTACCAACAAATGTAGCTTTCAAACACAAAAAAAAAAATTGGAAATATCTTAAACCGTTAGATTTTGGCACGTCCTAAAACTTTAAACTTTTTTCAAAAAAAAAAGTCAAAACTATAAAATTTTTTCTCACTTTAGACAAGAATATCTTTTTAACCATAACATACATGTAATAATTGTTTTATATGTTGGAGTATCTAAATGATTCCACACAGCCGAATTTAATATTCCACAATTCAAGGATATGGTTTTAAAGTGGGATGAAAATCCAACTAAAAACAAAATAAACTAAATTTTAAAAATAGTATGTCTGTTCGTTTACTCTAATACAATGTACTAATTTTTACTACTTTTACTACAGCTGGAAATTTCAATACAAAAAATAAACAAAACTTTCCAGTTAAAGTAAAAGTAGTAAGAAATTTGGGTAAACAAACAGACCTAGTATTTCTTTTTAAACTACGAAATTGAACTAAAAATGTGCCTAATATCCATAAAATATAAGAATAAATGAAAAACAAGTTAAATTCGGCTTTGCCGAATCTTTGATACCCTACAACATGTTAAGAAATATAAAAAAAGTCCAGGAGCATTTTTGGGTGGGGGATAGGTGGAGGGTCGGTGGGGAGTACCTTCCCCACCGCGTGGTTGCAGGCCCGGGTGAAAATGACCATGTATGTTCATTAGAGGTGTCCTTAAAAACGAAAATCACCTTTTAATACCTGGTAGGGTCCTATATTGTTCTTTAGTATCTAAAAATGAGTGAGCCAAAATTTGGGGACAATCGGCTAAAAATAACTCGTGCCGAAAATGGATTGAAGTTTTGGGACATTCTTATAAGAACGAAAAACTAGTTTTTTCTAGTTTTTGGAAAAACATTGGTATTTGATATTTTTTGTTAAATTTTTTGTGAAATAATATGAAAATGGTACTAAATTACCTTTTCAAAACGACTAATAAAATTAAAATCGGATGAAGACCATTGTATGGTTTTTAGAGCCAGAATTTCAAAATTTTCAAAATTTTTAGGCAAAAAAATAGTAAAAATTTAATTTTACTTTATGATCAAATTGAAAACATATTTAAGATTAAAAATAGCAGATATGGTAGTCAAGCTTTTTTTTTATTTGGCGCGGGTAGTGATAAAATTTCCGCGGATTCCAAATAAAATGCGTTTTTCTACAATAATTAAGCAAATTTTTGAAAATTTGTGCTCTATTGTGCGGATCGAAGTGTAAAACGTAAATTCTGTAACTTTTGAGAAATCGGATATATGCAGATATTTTGTATTATAGAAATGTATAACGTCTCAAATTTGTCATTTCACCTCGACGAAAAGGGGTTAAAGATGCCCGAATTCTCAAAAAATTTACAGAATTTATGTATTTCACTTCGTATAATACAATACAAAAAATTGTTTCCCATATTTGCTAAATTATTTTAGAAAAACTCATTTTCTTTGGAATCCGCGGAAATTATATCACTACCCACGCCAAATGAAAAAAAAGTTAGACTACCATATCTGTTAGTTTTTATCTATAACATGTATTTAATATAATTATAAAGTAAAATTTAATTTTTTTTATTTTTTTGCCTAAAAATTTTGAAAATTTTCAAATTTTGGCTTTAAAAACCATGCAATGGTCTGGGGCATGTATGCGTTAAAAGCTTATTTTTCATCCGATTTGAATTTCTTTAAGCTTTTTGGAAGGGTAATTTATTACCATTTTCATATTACTTAACAAAAAAATTAACAAAAAATAGCATATACCAATATTTTTCAAAAAACTAGAAAAAACGTGTTTTTTCATCAGATAAGAGTGTCCCAAAACTTCAATCCATTTTCGGCACGAGTTATTTTTATCCGATTGTCTCCAAATTTTGGCTCACTCATTTTTAGATACAAAACTACAATTTAGGACCCTACCACGTATTAAAAAGTGATTTTGAAAAATTACCTTAGTCGTTAGGACACCTTTAATGTTCATACATGGTCATACATGATTACATGCCTTAAAAACAATTTCTTTTAAAGGTTGGGTTCGGCAGAACTTCGCAAAATTAAGACGAAGTTCATGTATGGGTTCAGTCTGTAAAAATCTTTCGGTCGGACACTGATGATCGTACATCATCAAGATTGATTATAATTTTTGTATTCTATAGGCGAATATGAACGGCACTAACGTAAACAACCAAATTTAGAAGAAAATTCGAATACTCTGACGGTATTACTGTCAGAGCTGCGAAGGATTTCATCCCTTAATAAGATTTGGTGTTCTGAATTAAACTTTAATGATTGCATTCCCCAATCACAATTTATCGAATGAATTTACATTTGATTTTAAAATCAGGGTTTGAAAAAAAACTCTAAGCGTCCAACCTGAATCAAATTACGTCGCGTAAGGCGTAACGCCCAATAATTTTTCGTTTCTAATATTCAAATGTGAGTTACCTAAATCAAACGGACGTACAAATTTCAAATTTGATGTGTTTGTTTTTGTTTTTTTTTTACGTCTTGCGCTACGCATTTGATTCTGGTTCGACCATAACGTACGGTACACACAAAAAAAAAATATTAAAAAATTGTGTCCGTTTTGGGGATAATACAACCTATAAAGTGGTTTTGGATAATTTACCTAAGTTTTTTAGAGCAAAAACTTTGATAAGTTATCCAAAACCACATTATAGGTTGTAATTAAACCAAAAACTGGCACAATTTTTTTAATTTTTTTTTGTGTGTACGTTAGTGTTCTGTACGGAACTATGAAGCGACCGTACGTTATCGAAACGTACCGTTCCAAGAACACATACACTAAAAAGTTTTTTAGTGGTTGTGAAGGTGTTCGCAAACAGAATTCCGAAAGTTATGCCTGCGAGTTGAAGAACAGAAACTTTACGATAACGTACCGAACTAGGTTAGAAACAAAATAAAGTTCTTTTAGTGTTCTGTTTGCGAACTTTTGAGACATTTTTTTTTTAAATTTAAAATGGCGATATCTCGAAAACTAAGCAAGATAGAGCAAAACGGAGCACATTTTTGGTTCTTGGGACCCCATAGTATCGCTAGGCCTCTACACATGGGTAGACCCCATTGGGTCCTTATTTTGAATCTAAAAAAGTTAGCAATCCGGGAAATTTTAAAATGCACATATCTCGCTAAATACTGCCGACACGATGAAAAGTCTAAAAAACTTTTTAGTGAATGTGTTCTTGGAACGGAACGATAAATAACGAACTGTTTTTTTTTCGAACACTGTTTAAAATATAGAATGAATTCGGTTTCTTTTTCACCCGACTTTGAAATTGAATGCGTAAGTTTTTATAAATTCTATTTTTAAAAGTCTCATGAATAACACAGGGCAACACTTTTTTTTTGCCCGGGTTCTGATAGCTAATTTTGGGTAATTGGGGTACGCTGATTTCAAATCTGGCTATCGTTTTTTTTGAGTCAGCTCTAGCTTTTAAGATATAGCCTAAGAAATCTTTGAAAATAGGCTCTTTTTGCCATGTTTGTGAGTCCATATTTACCAGCATTTGCCTTATATCCAAAAAGTGAATGACGATTTTAGGTATGTTGGATATGCTGATTCCAAAAATGATCTTACTTTTGTTGAGTCATCTTTAGTTTTGGAGATATCGCTAAAAAAAAATTTTTAAATTTATGCCCTCTTTAATTTTGTCTGAATATTTATGCCCTTTTTAATAACTAGAAAACTGAAGCTGTCAGAAAAAATCGAATACCTGTTTTGGAATCCTCGCATCCAATATAGTTAAGTTCGTGTTTTAAACTGAGGGTCTAAAATTAGTTTTGGAAATTATAGGCAAGTTCAACTTTTGAAATCCTTTTCGAAAAAGTTCAACTTTTGACAACCTGTGTAATAAATAAATGAAATAAAGTATGCATTCAGTTTTTAAAATTCTCATAAACAAGAATTCGATTTAATGGTACAAATCGAATCCATTCCAAGAAATCGAATGTATTTTATTCTTCGAAGCTTTGATTATTTTAAAGTATTATAAAGTCCAAATTATATTTTTTAAATATTCGTTAGTTTTTATTAAAAAATCAGCGTCATAAATTAGTACAAATTATTTATATTTGAAAAAATTCCAATTAATAGACGTTTAATGGAAAAAAATCAAAAAAAAAAAAATTTACATACAAATTCATGTATGACAATGTATGATCATTAATGTACATTAGAGCACCCACAAAATGTATGGGATGTGCAAACGTGTATTTTTTATCGCTCCCCGCTCATTTTCGGTTGAGTTGGGAGTAAAAAATAATATCTATCCAGAAATTGGACTTCTAGGTTGCAAACAGACCAAGCAGTTTGAACTTTTGACCTCAAAAATGGGCTAAAAAACCTTTATAGATTAATTTGGCTGTAACTCTTAAAATAAAAGTTTTTCGCAATTAACTTTCATAACAATTTTTATGTAGAATTAAAATGCAAAGATTTTTCTCTCATACTGTTTAGACGTAAATATGTCCGATCGCGGTGTTTTAAGCGGTTAAAATCAAAATTTGGGTCAGAACTTTTTTTTTTAAAAATTCTCGTAAATTTTTAAATTGGGGAAAATTTGAGCTCTTTGCACAATTCACTAGGGTATTGAATGTACTTTTCCAAAAAAAAATTTTTTGCAAAAATATATCGACCCTTCCATGAAAAAATCCCAAAGTTCTTCTCTGAATCTCTTTTTTTTACCATTCAACCTCAATATAGGCGAATACTCACTTTGTAATTCCGTGAGTTTCGCACCGAAACATCTGTCTAGGATTTCCCTTAATATATATGGGGTATTCAGTGCCAAATTGGACACTTTGAAAATTTTTATTTTAGATTTTTTAATTATTTTTAAATTTTTTTTAAAACCCATTAAAACCCCAATCCAAGTTAGTTTTCAAAATTTTTAAATTACCCGTTCCAAAGATATCGAATTTTCAAAAAAAAAAACAACTATCGTTTTCCGTATTTCTATCAAAACAAATTCAAAAATGGTCAACATTTTTTTTTTAATTTTTGTTTTTTTTATTAAAAATTTCTTAGTGTTCTAATATGCGATTTTTAAATGATTGCACTCTTTGTTTTTTTTTTCAATCTTTTCTTAAAATTATTTATTTGATTTTTTTTTTTAATTTTTTGTGGTAAACTTAACATTTTCTTAAAGTTATAAGCTTAAGTAGATCGTGGGATTATATGGTAATATATAAAAAAGAATTAAAAATAAAAAGGTAATTAATATATTCAGCGGTTTTTGAGTTTTTTTTGTTGTCTTCCAATCTTTATTAAAACACTTTGACGAAAAAAAATAAAATTTTAACAAATTATTTCGAATTTGGACCATTTTTAAAGAAGTGATAAATAAAAAACAGAAAAAATCGTGTTTTTTTATAATTCCATATTTTTTGAACGGATTATAAAAAAAAGATATCAATTTACTTGGAATGGGTTTTTGAAGGGTACTACAAAATTGAAAAAATATAAAATTAAAAATTTTCCAAGTGTCCGATTTGGCATGGAATACCCCATATATACTATATGGAATCCTAGACTTATCATTCGTTGCGTAAAACACGCACTTACAAAATGAATATACCCCATAACGTGGTTGGAGATCAAAAAAATTGTGGTTCAGAGTAGGATTTTGGCAATTTTTCATGGAAGGATCGATATATTTTTGCAAAAAAATTTTTTTGGAAAACTACATTCAATACTCTATTAAATTATGCAAAGAGCTAAAATTTTCCCCAATTTAAAAATTTATGACAATTTTTTAAAAAAAGTTCTCACCCAAATTTCGACTTTAATCGCTAAAAACACCGCTATCGGACATATTTAGATCAAAACTGTATGAGAGAAAAATCTTTGCATTTTGAATCTACAAAAAAATTGTTATGAAAGTAATTTGCGAAAAACTTTTATTTTAAGAGTTACAGCCAAATTAATCTATAAAGGTTTTTTAGCCCATTTTTGAGGTCAAAAGTTCAAACTGCTTGGTCTGTTTGCAACCTAGAAGTCCAATTTCTGGATAGATATTATTTTTTACTCCCAACTCAACCGAAAATGAGCAGGGAGCGATAAAAAAAACTATTTTGCATATATGGGTGCTCTAATGTACATGTACCCTCAAATTACGGATATGCACTTGTATGGACATCCATATATGCATCATACTAGCTTACCATCCCGGTACTTCGTTACCGGTTGTATTGAATACCGAATAATAGAAGGATCAGGATTACTCTATGATTTCAAAAAATTCCCCTAGGTAGTCTTTGTTTTATTTACTTGTGGACGTTTACGTCTTTCATAAAATAATATTTCATTGAATAATTTAAACAATACAATTTGAATAACTTTGCTGGTACGTTATCATGTGCGTTCCGGTGAAAAAAAGATATTGACAATTTTCGAGCCCTTATATCAGGTTTTTGGATTTAAAGTGAATAATTATTTCAGTGAAAAAAGAAATGGGAATAAAAATAAGTTTGAGTGAAAAAACATATAGGGAGAAAAAATATGGAATAAAAAAAGTTAAATACGATAAATTTGAGTAAAAAGTATCATTCCATGTTGTTCTCTGCTCTATTTCATTTCGATCCCCGTTCTACTCCATTTCATTTCCAATTCCATCTCCTTTTGTTCCATGCAAGTTTCATTCCTCTCCGTATAATATGCGTTAAAGAAATAAAAATTTATATTGTCGTTATTTTATAGATATGAAAAGTACCATTTTACACCACTTTTACCAGGTACCCCTTTTTATCCTAAAATATTAAATTTTAAAATATGGCTATTATTTCTGGGGCTTTTAGTTTAATAGTAAAAATAACCATTTGCTTCCCTTAAAATTAAATTTTCCAAAAAACCTTTTTTTTGTGATAGTTGATCCTATATTTAAAATATCAAGTTTCTGAACCATTATTTCAAGAAATATAAGAATAACCAAATTTACACTTCTTTATCCCCTTTACAATCAGTCGCGACACTTAGAAACAGAATTTCCTAAACTAAAGCATTCAAAATTTCAGTGCCTAGGATCATTACTTCATGAAATATAAAAAGTATCAAAAAACCCTTTTTTATACCTCTAGAAACGGATTTTTTTAAAAAATACTTTAGCAGAATGTTTTTTCACCGAAGTACCCTACATTCCAAAATTCAAGCTTCTAAGGTCATTGTTATAGGAACAAAAAAAGTACTAAAAGTACACTTTCTTACCCCCGTTAGAAACGGAATTTCCAAAAAGTATTTCTTCCAGAATGTTTTTTTCTTCATCGAAAAATCTTACATTCCATATTTTAATTTTCTAGGATCATTGTTTCAGTACTTTTAAAAAAATGTACTTTATATTAAAGGTATTTTTTGTGAAAGGTACTTTTTATAAAAAGTACTTTTTATAAAGGGTACTTTTTATAAAAGGTACTTTTTATAAATGGTACTTTTTATAAAAGGTACTTTTTATAAAAGGTACCTTTTATAAAAGGTACTTTTAATAAAAGGTACTTTTTATAAAAGGTACTTTTTATAAAAGGTAATTTTTATAAAAGGTACTTTTTATAAAAGGTACATTTTATAAAAGGTACTTTTTATAAAAGGCACTTTTTAAAAAAGTACTTTTTATAAAAGGTACTTTTTATAAAAGGTACTTTTTATAAAAGGTACTTTTTATAAAAGGTACTTTTTATAAAAGGTACTTTTTATAAAAGGTACTTTTTATAAAAGGTACTTTTTATAAAAGGTACTTTTTATAAAAGGTACTTTTTAAAAAAGGTACTTTTTATAAAAGGTACTTTTTATAAAAGGTACTTTTTATAAAAGGTACTTTTTATAAAAGGTACTTTTTATAAAAGTTACTTTTTATAAAAGTTACTTTTTATAAAAGGTACTTTTTATAAAAGGTACTTTTTATAAAAGGTACTTTTTATAAAAGGTACTTTTTATAAAAGGTACTTTTTATAAAAGGTACTTTTTATAAAAGGTACTTTTTATAAAAGGTACTTTTTATAAAAAGTACTTTTTATAAAAGGTACTTTTTATAAAAGGTACTTTTTATAAAAGGTAATTTTTATAAAAGGTACTTTTTATAAAAGGTACTTTTTATAAAAGGTACTTTTTATAAAAGGTACTTTTTATAAAAGGTACTTTTTATAAAAGGTACTTTTTATAAAAGGTACTTTTTATAAAAGGTACTTTTTATAAAAGGTACTTTTTATAAAAGGTACTTTTTATAAAAGGTACTTTTTATAAAAGGTACTTTTTATAAAAGGTACTTTTTATAAAAGGTACTTTTTATAAAAGGTACTTTTTATAAAAGGTACTTTTTATAAAAGGTACTTTTTATAAAAGGTACTTTTTATAAAAGGTACTTTTTATAAAAGGTACTTTTTATAAAAGGTACTTTTTATAAAAGGTACTTTTTATAAAAGGTACTTTTTATAAAAGGTACTTTTTATAAAAGGTACTTTTTATAAAAGGTACTTTTTATAAAAGGTACTTTTTATAAAAGGTACTTTTTATAAAAGGTACTTTTTATAAAAGGTACTTTTTATAAAAGGTACTTTTTATAAAAGGTACTTTTTATAAAAGGTACTTTTTATAAAAAGTACTTTTTATAAAAGGTACTTTTTATAAAAGGTACTTTTTATAAAATGTACTTTTTTTAAAAGGTACTTTTTAAAAAAAAAATATTTTTATAAACGGTACAGAATTTTCAGAAAGTACTTGTTCCAGAATTTTTTATTTCACTAAAGGATCCTACATTCTAAATTTCAAGTTTGAATGACCATTATTTTAGTAAATAAAAAAAAGTACCAAAAGTACACTTTTTTACCCATTTTACTCCCGTAGAATCCACATTGGCAAAAACCCAGCCGTAGTGAATCTTTTTTCCCGGAAGTGAACCGAAATTGCAAATTTCAAGTTTCTAGTACCATTATGTCAGAAGATATAAAAAGTACCAAAAGTACAGTTTTTTACCCCCTCAGAATCAACACTGGCAAAAATCCAGCCTTAGTGGATCTATATTTCGGGAGGTGAACATACAGCCCAAATTTCAAGTCTCTATGACCATTATTTCTGGAGATATAAAAAGTACCAAAAGTACAGATTTTTACCTTTTTACCCCCTTGGAACCAACATTGGCAAAAATCCAGCCTTGGTGGTTCTATATTCCGGGAGGAACTAAATTCCATAATGTAAACATACAGTCCAAATTTCAAGTCTCTATGACCATTATTTCAGGAGATATAAAAAGTACCAAAAGTACAGTTTTTTACCCTTTTTACCCCCTTAGAATCAACATTGGCAAAAATCCAGCCTTAGTGGATCTATATTCCGGGAGGTGAACCTACAGTCCAAATTTCAAGTCTCTAGCTTCAGCGGTTTGGCCTGGGCGATGATGAATCAGTCAATAAGTCAGTCAGTCAGTCAGTCAGTCACGTTACTCTTTTATATATATAGCTAGATATGAACATTAGAGTGTCCCTTATTTTGGAAATGTTGGAAATGTTGAGACGGTGCCCCCTCATTTTTTTCCTTTTGACTAAAAAATAACTCAGGAAAAATTTTACGCCCCTACGACCACGCCTTCCCTACGCGACGGGGCCGTAAAGAGCGGGGCCTTAAAAATCATTTTTGCATACAAAGCAAAAATTTTTTTTTTTATTTTAAATTTTTTTGTTATTAATTATATTATTACTTGGTCACGACAAAAAATTTGATTTTGGTGGGATGAGGCTTTCAGTTCTAAAAAATTTTTCGAAAAAAAAAAAATTTTGAGCTTTTGGGGTCCTACAGTAAAAATTTTTTAAAAAATATTTTTTTTTAGTTTTGACAAGCAACCGTTTTAGTTGAATTGTTGCTTTTAATGATATATTTTCATAAAAAAATATTATTCCTATCTGTGACAGCTTTATCGTGATCTAAAAAAGGTTAAAAAATGCATTTTTGATGTTTTTCGATACACGATCAAGATGTCACAGATATGAATAATATTTTTTATGAATATATATCATTAAAAGCAACATTACAACTAAAACGGTTGCTTGTCAAAACTAAAAAAAAAAAAATTTTAAAAAATTTTTACTGTAGGACCCCAAAAGCTCTACATTTTTTTTTTCGAAAAATTTTTTAGAACTGAAAGCCTCATCCCACCAAAATCAAATTTTTTGTCGTGAATAAGCTAACCAAGTAATAATATAATTAATAACAAAAAAATTTAAAATAAAAAAAAAAAATTTTTGCTTTTTTTTTTTTTAGTCAAAAGGAAAAAAAATGAGGGGGTACCGTCTCAACATTTCCAACATTTCCAAAATAAGGGACACTCTTATAAACAATAAAAATCAAAAAAAAAAATGTTTGGTTTGTGTGGAAAAATGATTTTTAAGGCCCCGTTCTTTAAGGCCCCGTCGCGTAGGGAAGGCGTGGTCGTAGGGGCGTAAAATTTTTCCTGATTTATTTTTTAGTCAAAAGGAAAAAAAAATGAGGGGGTACCGTCTCAACATTTCCAACATTTCCAAAATAAGGGACACTCTAATGAACATACATGGTCATTTTCACCCGGGGGGTATAAAAAAATAATTGTTATACAAAATTTCCGAGATCGCGATTTTGGCCAACAGATGCAGATTTTCCTTACTATTTGACAATGTTTTTCACATTACGTAATCAAAATTTCCAAATTTTTTAGCCTTGCCGTGGGTGCTTGTAATTTTGATAAGCACGAGTACATAAATGAAATTTCTATGTCATTTTAAATATTGTTGTACTAACAAAATATAAACCTGCAAAAAAACTATAAACAAAGTGAACATATTTATTTAATTTGATACCTTACTAAACTGTGCTAAAAAAGTATTTGAAATTTAAGATGTATTAAATATTGTAAGGATAGGGTATCCAACGCTTCAAAACTACCCCGAAAAGTTTCCAACGCTTCAAAATTACCCTGAAAAGTTTCTCTGACTTTCATTGAACATCACAAAACTCTAAAAAGCGGATTTGAAAAAGATATTTTTTTTAGCTATAACTAGTTGGTGAAAATTTTCAAAACTAAAATTTTATTACAAGATTTGGAAATATAGCTTAATTAATGTCTAGCATACTCAATACCTATTTATGTGAAACCCGTGGTTTCGGTTTTGTAAAGTCCCAAAACTGATTTCTTTCGCTTTTGATAAATTAAGGCATATAGCAATTTAAACTAAATTTGGCGCCCAAGCTGGGACGCAATTCGGAATGGAAAAGCAGAAACATGGAAACCTTTACCAAAAGGATAGATTTGGACTAAATTCACAATAGCAACTAATTGAGTCATCTCATGTTAAGATCATTATTTGTTTTTAGAAGCATTGACTCCAAATGAACCTGATACCTGGAAGAATAGATAATGCGATTGTAAACAAGAGATCAAGTACTTACCAGTCGGCTTCTCTTATTAGTTGCTGCTAAAGCACATAGAATCCAAGATCTATTTCCAAAAATTATATCCGGATTAGGGTTCTCTTTCAAACTTAAACGGAAACTCTATTAAAGTATAGGTAGGATAATATATTTACAGATTCCTACAATACAGTTTTATTTTTTTTTTAAATTTGAACATATTTTGACAATTCAAGGGTACTTCCAAACAAACATTCATATAATCTTTATCTACTGCATACTATTATTTTACCGTGTTTTGTGCTTTTGAATTGTACAAGGAAAAGGCAAGTGCTCTTCTCATATAACGATATGATAGACGTCAAAGGCAACAAAAAATAAAACAACATTTTAAACATCTAGATAAAAAAAAGAGTAAGAAAGTTTAAAGAATGAAAGAAAATACATTCATATGTAGGTATGTAAATGTGTGTATATCCAAAAAGGATATTGCTCCATCAGTATCTATAACAATATTTCGTATAACTTGTTTGAAATTCACTTTGTCAGACATAATTCGTACACATACACATCCTGGTTAGAACAGAACTCGAACAACAAAAAATTTTTGTACGAGAAGATATAGAAGAAGGACGATATTACAAAAACACACACACACATACACACAAATATAAAATTTCTCATATAACACACAGTATAAATTTACTATCAATAAAGTCAACACTAGGGATGATGTTGACTACAAGCCAATGGATGGAGTAGAAGTTTTGGATGGGAAAGAAAAGGGCGACACTTGAAGTATATTCAGAAGGAGCCATAGAATGTTAAATAAAAGCAAGCAACAGACAAGTTAGTAAGTTTAACTGGCAACTTGTATGCGTGGCATGTTTCAATTGCTTTTGTTTCTGCTGCTGCTTTTTCTGTTGGCTGCACTCTTAAGGATTCCATGTTTCTCACAAAAAGAAACCTTTTGCCAAAGTCTCCAAATCCTACAACAAACAAGCAAAAAAAACAACAAAGAAACAAATAATACAGAGTATACAACATCCTTACAGAAGGACGGACGGAAAGAAAGACGGCATGACTGACTGACTGACAAACATATAGCAAGTTAGCAACAGTCAGCCAACATTATAGTGTTCAACAAATGTTTGTAAATGGCAAAAAGGCACCATGACATATTTATTACATTTTCTGTTTAAGTATGGTTCATTTTATACAAATGTGTGTGTCTGTGTATGTAACTGAGTATATGTGTGTGTGTTCAAATGTTAATAAGTGTATTTGTATGTTTGGCAATGTAAACTTAATGTGTGTATTCTAAGTAGTCGTAGTTGTTGTAATAGTTTTGTTGGTTGTATTTAGTTGTTGTAAGTAATAGTGGAAGTAGTAGAATCATGGAGTCTATTTGAGGACATTGGCTTAAATATTTACTTAAATCCAATATCCTTAACACTGTATGTATAAATGTATGAATATTTGTATGTATTTACATACATATTATAAATTTAATAACAACAAAATATATTCAAACTCGCAAACGAATACTAAATATTCTTAAATATCTTACATAAGTTTATCATCATACACAGCTTTCGGAACTACACTGAAAAAAAGAATTTCTAATATAAATTCGATTTAGCGCATAAATTAGAGCTAGGTCTAAGAGGCGAAACATAAGTGTCCACAAGACCAGTTGCTGATACATTGTGATTCCTTATACGGTTGGGGTTGGTAACTGTACTATAAGAACAAGTCTCTTCTATTCATAACAAGGTTGGCAATCGAAACGAATAACGGTATCGATATCGGTATTGGTATCGTTTTTTATTTTATTTCGGTATCGATATCGGTTACGGTATTTGAGTGGAATCGGTTACGGTAATACCGATACCGACACGTCAGTACCGGTACGTACCGGTATTATTAAAAATAAATAAAAAATAAAAACTTAAAAACAAATATTTTTTTTTTAATTTTACTACTAAACACTGGAGCGTCCCGTCAAATCTAAACTTTCGAATTTCGTTTCGTAATACCTGCCTAACGATGGCCACAGAAAAGCTGATTGTGGAAAAATTAAGAAAAAAGTTTGCAAGAGCATCTTCAGTCGGCAACCAGCGATCAAAGCTTGAAAAATTTCAAAACAGCGATTTTGGTCCACAGATGCTTATTTTCAAATATAAAAATTTTTGTTTAACCAAATTCGCCTAAAAAGTTAGAAGATGATGACTATGTTATGTAAAAAAAATATTTAAAAAAATTTGGTCCAAAAATGCTGGTCAGCATCTGTCAAAAAAATCCTTGTGCGCCCAACCTACATCCCGGATTAAATAATAAATACCAACAAAACCATACTATACAATGGCCGTATCAATTTTTTTCTTTTATTGAGCTTAAAGGGGCCCAGAAAGTCTCTATTGGGAGTCAAAGTGACTCCATAGAGATTTCGTGAGGGACAATTATTCCCGAATCGCTGTTGAAGTATAGGTTTTTTGGACATTTTTAGGTACCTACAAAATTTTATTTTTTAATTTTTATGAGACTTCAGGGGAGGCAGCGAAAGGTTTTCCACCATAGCATAATTTTTTAAAGTGGCTTAACTCGGAGAAATCGCTAATGAAGTTACGATTTCGCGATTTATTATTACTTAAAGCCTACACAGAAAATAATATCGTATATTTTATTTTAATTAAAATTTTAATTGTTTTTTAATTTAATATTAATTAAACTTTTAATTAATATAATTAATTGTTTAATTAAATTTTTAACTTTATTTTAATTAATATTTTAATTGTTTTTAAATTTAATATTAATTAAGTATTTAATTTATATAATTAAATGTTTAATTAAATTTCTAGCTTTACTTATTTTTTTTTTGTTTTGTTTTCCGTGTGTGTGCGAGAGTGTATTTTTCTCTTGCATTGTATTACATACAAAAAAAATACATAAGGGGGTTTTCGTTTCAACTGACACAACTTTTGAAACCGATGTCTTCCGATCGGGATCAAATTTGCACCAAGGTTAGTCCTATTGAATAGTAGTTCAGACACAATTTTTCAACGAGATCGCTCAAGAACTCTCTGAGTTAGAGGGGGTCGAAATTTGACATTTTGGCCAAAGAGGTGTTGATTCTCATCCATGCAACTTCTTACCTATTGTTTTTAGCAAAATGTGTCCCAAAGAGTTTAGATAGCTATTTCTTCAGTCTTTCGAAAAAAAAATATAAAAAAAATAAAAAAAAAAATTTTGATTATTTTTCTTAAAAATCCAAAACTTTTTTGACTTTTTCCTTAAATTGGGCCCTTTTTTTTTTTTTTATTCAAAAGAAAGCTTAGGTGACTTCCTTTGAGAGCTGTGGGGTCGCTTAGTGGGATGCGAGTGGGATATCTATGAAAAAAATATTTATAAAAATGTCATTTTGTATTGGAGCCCCCTTAGGAAGTGGAAATAGGGGTAAGGTATGTTAAAGAAAAATGTTGGGGGCAGAAAATTATTGGAGGTCGGTCTCACATTGCACCCCTCCAGGGGCGTTTCTAGGGGAGTTGTGGGGCTTTTTGAGGATTTTTACCTCTTTACGCCCAACTTTGACCCCAATGAGGGGCCATATGGCCCCTCCCCACCGCCCCCATTTTTTGGCTCGTGCTTTCTTTTTCGAACCTAAAAAAATTAGAGGGTATCGCGGATCGAAATCGAAAACAGGTTAGCTACCCCACGCCTAATAGTGCAAATTGAAGAACCGTTTTTTGTGTTCCAAAGTTAAAAAAAAAAAAATTTTCATAGATATCCCACTCGCATCCCACTAAGCGACCCCACAAATCTTAAAGAAAATCACATAAGCTTTCTTTTGAATCAAAAAAAAAAAAAAAAAAGGGCCCAATTTGAGGAAAAAGTCAAAAAAGTTTTTGATTTTTACGAAAAAAAATCAAAAAATTTTTTTTTATTTTTTTTATATCTTTTTTTCGAAAGACTGAAGAAATAGCTATCTAAACTCTTTGGGACACATTTTGCTAAAAACAATAGGTAAGAAGTTACATGGATGAGAATCAACATCTCTTTGGCCAAAATGTCAAATTTCGACCCCCTCTAACTCAGAGAGTTCTTGACCGATCTCGTTGAAAAATTGTGTCTGAACTACTATCCAATAGGACTAACCTTGGTGCAAATTTCATCCCGATCGGAAGACATCGGTTTCAAAAGTTGTGTCAGTTGACACGAAAACCCCCATAAGTATAAAAAGTTTGTTGAAAGTTTTTTTTATTTTTCACATAGGTTTTTGAATTCTCATTTTGTTTATAGTTTTATGTGTATGTATATGAAAGGTTTATAATCAACTTTATAAAATCATCCCACTGACTATGTCTTTACGGCATAAATAAATTTGGTAAAGTTTGAAGAAATATTTTTTTTTAAACTATTTTATTCAAAAAGAATGTTTTTACAATTTATTTACTATTCTTAAAAGTCCCATAATTCGCGAAAAAAAATTTTTGCAATATTTTTGCATGTGATCTTGTCTAGACAGCGAAGACCTATTTTTCCAAATAGATAACACCAACAAAAGAGCTTGATTGTCTAAAAATAAGATGAAATATGTGATTTTTTTGTGGATTTTACTTAAACCGCGTTGCGGGAGGGTAAGGAAGCTTTAGATTTTCACAAAAGTTTTATGGAGTCATTTTGACACCCAATAGAAACTTTTTGGTCCCCTTCCAGCTCAAACAAAAAATAAAAGTAAAAATCGATACGGCCTACTCTACAATGCATAGTGCCCAAAATTAATTTGAGTAGAAAAGAAATTTTTAAGTTAATAAATGAATACCTTTTACTAAAACTAAAGGAAAAAACTGTGCTCCGTTAGTCCGTTTTTTCATTTGCGAAACGACAATTTACAAATTTTTAATAAAAATATATATTTTTTTTAAACACATGGTTTTTTAAGAAAAACCGTTTCAATACCGGTATGTGCCGATACCGAAGGAAAAGGTTTTTGGATACCGGTATCCGATACCAAAACTGGGTTTCGGTATTGGTATTGGTACCGATATACGGATAACGGTATTGAAAAGGTATCGATTGCCAACATTGATTCATAATCTAAATTCCATATCGCTTGATTCCGTAAATTTCGCATATTTTACTATATTAATGTCCTTTAATTCCTCTAGAGTCAGAAATAAAAAGGAATCAAAACAACAAAATTGCGTGCGTTATAGAGCCGGACAAAGATAGTGTTGTAAGATATCTTCGTTTTCATTCCAATATTATCTGCACAAATCATCTGAGCTAAAATTGATTTTCTTTAAAAAAAATATCAAACTTGTATTTGATAACACCGCTCAACACTCATTTTGTTTGAATTCTGGTGGTAAATTGTAGTAGGCTTTGATCTCCTGATTCCAAATCTGTTCTCCAAATTTGTACATCACGTCCAGATTTTTAGTTATTCACGATTAAAAATGCGAAAAATTATGATTTTTGCATTTTTTGAAAGCTTGCACAGCAGCCATTCAGTGGAATACAAATCTGGTATAAAGCGCAAAAGTATAATTTGTCTATGGTCTCCAACATAGAAAACAATTTTTTTCTAATTATTGCGTTTGGTTAAATTTCATTAAATAAAGGTTGATGTCCGCTAAACTCATAAAAGTTTTCAATTTTAATCTATTTGTAATTGGTAAAAAAACAATTTCTTGTGTGGGACTCATATGACCCCACGTCGACAAGGGTTAATGATCTCTTAAATTTTAATGAGAATATCTTTAATAGGAAAATATGACATAATTTGTATAAAATATAATAATATAGAACATTATAGCAAAAAAATGTATGAAATAAATTTTTTAAAAAAAAAGTTGAGATTGGTCCACACGCCGTTCAAGAATTTCGTATTTTTTGGTTTTAACGGTTTTGGAATTCTTGGGTAGTCTATTTTCCAAGTCGGGAAGAAAAAAATAATATTTTGCAATTTTAATGTGTTTTTTTTACATAATTGCAAAAAGTTGCTTTTCGGGTTTCTCCAAAATGTAAGCATACTTTTCCACCTCTGGTTTTTGGAGGTTAGCCATATCGTATTAAGCTGATATTTAAAATCTAAATAGATGTGATTAGCTAGACCACATAAAATCCAAAATTAAGAAGATCTGATCAAATTTGAATTTTTGACAATTTTTAAAAAAAAAATGCTCTTTGGCTTAAAAAAGTGGAAACTTCAGCGCTGGAGGGTGACCCCAAGATGAAGTACGATCTTCCTGAAATTTTAGCCACATCGTTTTGGCATCTATTTTTACCAATCCCGCATAGCGCTCAAGCGAAATTCGTGAAGAAGCATTTCTCGATCCGCCCTAATGATAGGCAATACAAAATTAATACTTAAAATCGCATTTGCGGTTCATTTTGGCAAAAGAACTAAAAACTCAGATATTTTTTGTTATTAGTCCTATATTTCAAAAAAAAATAAGGTAATTTCAACCCATCTAATTAGTTTGACGTCATTTTTACTAAAAAATCTAGAGAAATTATTGAATTTACATATAAGGGCTAACCTGGCGAAAAATTTTCTATCGGATTCGCAACATGCTTATCAGCAAGGTAAATCGATAGAAACGGCACTCCATTCGTTAGTACAGAAGATAGAGATATCTCTTGAATATGGAGAATATGCCATGGCAGCATTTTTTGATATTAAAGGCGCTTTCAATAACGTGCATCTATTAATCACTGTATAATCATGTGGGTTAAGCGAATGCTTTCCAATCGGGAAATTACCGCTGAATGGGGCCATGCTAAGGCTTCACGTTACGCGACTAGGGGTACACCGCAAGGCAGAGTTCTGTCACCTTTACTCTGGCTATTAGTGTTAGACCCTACACTGAAGAAACTGGGAACTTCAACTAATGTGGACGACGTCGTAATATTATCCTGTGGGAAATATCCGGACAAGATACACGATTTACTTGAAGGGTCACTGAAGATGATGTGGAAATGGGCATCAGATAACAGACTCAACGTTAACCAAAAAAAGGCGAAAATAATACTTTTTACGAGAAAGTACAAGATCCCAAGTTTTAGGAAGATTCGAATCGGGGGAGTTGAGATTCTGATTTTGACAGTAAGCTCTCTTGGAAAATGTTCACAGTTGAGAGAATAATAAAGGCTAACAATGCTTACTACGCATGTGAGAAATGTTCGGTATTACCTGGGGTTTAGTGCCTGGAGTTACGTATTGGATTTATACTACAGTAGTAAGACCAATCTTACTATACGGAGTGT
Organism: Pegoplata infirma; assembly: GCA_963921195.1. Taxonomy (NCBI): domain Eukaryota; kingdom Metazoa; phylum Arthropoda; class Insecta; order Diptera; family Anthomyiidae; genus Pegoplata; species Pegoplata infirma. The sequence continues at coordinate 165,710,318 of OY992540.1, read as the reverse complement.
TAGTCTGGCATAAGCCACTTGAAAGGGATGTGATACTAAATCAGTTTCAAAGACTTAAACGGCTTATGGGAAGTAGTATTACAGAAGCTTTGAGAACAACATCGGCCAACTCTATTGACGCCTAATTGCACCTTATACCAATTAACGTTTTTGCGAAAGGTGAAGCTTACAAGGCTTGTCTTACAAGGGAAGTCTCCCTGGTGTCACCCTTCGATCTTCTTGAAATTTGGTTATGTTGTTCAGAACGAAAATTAATTCGACACGTATTTTTTTTAGCGGCCCATCAATTTTTATTACGCCTATCAAAATTAATACAGGCATATTTGATATCAGATTAAAGGTATTTAAAATACCTATCTCTTGTTGCTAACAACGTTCCAAAAAAGTAAATATTTTTCAACTTATTAACAAAAATGTCCAAAAATTGGTATTTTACTCAATATGACGAAAAGTTGTGCATGTTTGGACACATTCTTTGCACACGAAGATAGGTTTTCCAAAGACCTTTCATTTTTCCCCCCTCATTTTCACCACCTAAATATGAATTTGGGCCGCTAAAAAAAAATACGTGTCCCTTTATTTTTCCTGTTCTACAAAATAAAACCAATTCCATAAAGATCGTCGGGTGACACCAGGCAGACTTCCTTGTTAGACTCAAGGAGTCAAATTGGTTCAAGTTTCGCAATTTTGGACACAGTAACATGGACAATATAAATAATATTGATTCGGATTACTTAGTGCCCAAACTATTTTTCGACCGGAAATATGAAGCAAGATTTCCAACTGGAGAATATTGGTCTAACTGGCAGGGCACCCCTGCAGACACCATAAATATCTTTACCGACGGATCCAAACAATCGCATGGGGTAGGAGCGGGTTTTACGAACGTAGAACTAAACCAGAACTTTTCTTTTAACCTACCTTTGGACTCGAGCATATTTCAGGCTGAATTAGTTGCCATAACTAAAGCTGTGGAACATATTAGGTAAACCCAGGGAACAGCCATAAAATTTTACGTAGATAGTCAGGCCGCTTTGAAGGCTCTTCAAGGATATTATTTTAAATCTAAAATAGTTTAACAATGTTACGAGAACTTGCAGATGTTGTGTCTACACAACCAGTTTAATTTACTATGGGTACTAGGACACAACGGAATATAGGGAAATGAAAAGGCAGATGAACTCGCAAAACTTGGAGCTGATGGTAGAGGTACTATGGTGTCAGTTTTACCACAGCTTCAACACTATAAACGAAATTCCGTCAATGTTGCAAAGGCAAACAGGAAGTGAAGATAACTGACAACATGCAAAATCAGCAGAACTTTGTGGCCAACTTATGATCAAGGGAAACTTAAATATCTACTATCACTTACGGGAAGGGAATGCCGAGCTCTGACTGGGATAATAACTGGTCATTGTCTTATCGGCATCCATGCCAAGAATATTCACAGAAAAAAATATTCAATAGAAAAAAACAATTAAATATTTGCTCAGCTTAAAATTTGACATTCAATTAAATTTTACTTGAATCAATTAACCATTTGCTCAAATCTGAAAAATTCACAAAAAAATTCATAAAAACAAAAAAACTCATCATAGTAGGCTTTGAGTAACAATGCGATGAACGCTGTTGCGTTTTTTGTTTTAGTTTTCGTTAGTCGTCAAATAGAAAAGTACTTGCACGCACACAAGACGAAAAAAACAAAATAATATAAAGCAAAAAAAAAAAACAATTTAAACAAAAGACTTGAAAAGACTGAAAAAAACACTACAACTGTAAAATAATGATTAACCATTCACTCAGATCAAACATTGGATTAATCAAAAATAACACAAAATTATTGATTAACCGCTCACTCAAATCAAGCATTGGTTTAATCAAAAATAACAGAAAAATAACAATTAACAAATTACTCAAATCAAGCATTGGTTTAATCAAGGAACAGTCAATGACTGACCTACAATTTTCGTGCTTGATCCAACAATTTTCCTCATTAGATGACTTTTAATTAAATAATGCTCAACCTGGTGTATTTCGTGCTTGATCTAACAACTCATTTTTATCTGTGTTGGACTTATTTCAGGAGTAGATGAAATGATGGAACACATACTTTGTCACTGCCCAGCTGTGGCAAGGAGTCGCCGATCCATTACCTGTCAGATAAATTTCGGTACTTTGGAGGATATAACGCGAATGGATCTTAGGATATTGAAAAGATTTGCAATGACTTTGAACGTGTTTAACTTGCACCGCTAGCAGAAAAAGTTTTGTGGTATCGCTATAGACCAAGAAGTCTGTGCGAGGTGTTAATCGGACACCGCCACCCTAACCTAACCCTTCTAATGAACGAATTATATAAAAAAAATTTTGTGGACACTTTCACACAGAAAACAAATTTGCTAATTTCCAACTGAAATGCAGTTGATACAACTAAAATTTGCTTGATACATTTGCATTTAGTTTGTCACAATTGAATATTGATAGTCACAACTGAATTCGGTTGATATAACTGGCATTTAATGGAATCAACACAGAAAAAAATATCATTAAATCAAAAGTAACTAAACAAATTGTTAGCAACTAATTTCTAGTTCAACAACGTTTTTAATTGTATTAACAATGTATATTGTTAATATGACAAAAATCCATTTTAATTTCCAATTAAATGCATCAATTAAAATCATTGTTAAAAAACACACAAAATGCTTATTGATAACACAGACACTTTATAAACTCATTTAATGAAGCACAAAAATATGTGACGATAGCACGGTGGTAGTGTGCTAGACTCGAATCATTAACATTGCGGGTTCGCTGCCAGGTGGCGGAAACATTTTTTTATTTTTATTTATTTTTATTTTTATTTATTTTTATTTGGAGATTATTTTGTTTTTGCTATTCTGCAGACATCTTTTATACGCATTAAGTCAACTACAAATATATATGAGGAATAGCACGGTGGTAGTGTGCTAGACTTCTAGCATGTTCGTTGCCGGTTCGATTCCAGCTGCCGCCAGATTTTTTTTTTTTTGATTTTTTTTTTCTATTTTTAGTTTTTTTATTTCATTCAATGACATTAAAAACAGTTTATTTCCTTTAATATACGCGTATAGTCAACTACAATTATATATAAGGAATAGCACGGTGGTACTGTGCTAGACTCGTATCATGTTAGTTGCGGGTTCAATTCCAGCTCCCGGCTAATGTTTTTTTTTTTTTTTTTTTTATTTTGAGATTTCTTTTGTTCTATTTTTAGATTTTTTTTTAAATAAATTGACATTAAAGCATGTTTATTTCCGTTAATATAATTTATTACAAACTTTTCAATAAATTTCATTGTTGATACAACAATGAATTTAATTGACAAAACTAAGTTGATATTTTTTTAAAAGTTACAAAATCCAATGTTGTATTGACAAAATCCAATGTAGGCTCAGTTTCAATTAAATGTTTAATTGTATTAACAATGAAATTAATTGTATTGACAATTTTTTTTTTTCTGTGAACCACAAAATTCTGTTGTCCGAGCCAAATATAGTAGAAGCAACTGAATATTGAGTTGGTACAATATTTACCTGCAATAGTTACCGTTATCAATAGTTAACGCCATGCAGTTAAGAGATAAACCATAATTTTTCCAAATTCCGAAGATGGAATACAACTTCCATATTTGGGAAGGGGCTTCGAAGTCTATTTTGGAGCTATTGGACCATGTGCAAAGGAGGTCGCTGATGCTTATCAATGACAAATGAGTTAATAGCGTTGGAAACCCTACTCTATTGACTTATTGGAGCATCGTCGGAATGTGAGTTATGTGACTCTGTTCTATCGATATTATTATGGAAAGTTTTCTGCTGAGATAAATGAACTTATCTCTAGAGCCCGAGTTTTTGTTCGCAACACTCGGTTGTCTAGTAGATCACATCCGTTTGTTGTCGATTGTCCAGTTGATCGCACAGCTCATTACAGAGAAGGTTTGCTTATCAGTCGAACTAGCCGTATGTGGAATAATCTTCCCGCAGAGGTCTCCCCAGTCTCTTTCAGTTTAAATAAACTCAAGTCAAATATCCACAAACACTACTCCCTCTTTCCTCCTCCTTATAACCTATTTTCCCAATATCAACACAATGCACTGCATTAATAGGGGCATTTCCTGAGTATTGGTTCAACGTAAAAAAATACTTTTTAGTTTTAATATGTAAAGCTTTGATTTTAAATTCTGTAACTGTTTTTTTCGTAGTGTAGTTGTTATAGCACATTTAAGCAATGATTTCTTTTAAAATGTTATTGTGTTCACTGATGCCATTTAGCGCGTTTTTTGGAATTCTCTTAGGATTTTTTGACCTTCTTAGAACTAATATACTTACATAAATATGATTTTGTGTGTATTGTAAAGTGGAACATTCATATGTTTTTACTTCATATATTTTACTTATATTTCATTTTATGTTTCATATGAACCCTCTTCACTTTCTATTACTCCTTTGAAATCCCTTAAGAGAACATGCAAAAAAAAAAAACAAATTCATAAGTTAAGACGCTGGCAAAACATTTAAGTTTTGTTTTTTAGCATACAAAAATATTTTATAGGTGAATGTATGTTTTTTTCTGTGTGTTTATGTTATTACAACAGCTCTGCCATACGATTTTGGATGGTTGTTGAAATTTTATCATTATATTCTGAAACACTTAAATTGACAGTAAAGGGTTAAGTGGTTTCAAAATAGTTACAAACTACACATACAAACATATAAATAACAACTTTTATTGATTTGTATTGGTTAATATTTAGTTATGATTTTATTTGATTTTTACACTAATTTGCATACATATGTGAGGCATTCCACACCAAATGTCCCGCTACAGAAAAACATGTGTCCCGTAAATTTCTGAATATGTTGTTTGGATATCCCTATATGGAACTAAGAAAATTGCGTTTTTGGTTTTTCTAATTTTCAAAAACTGGGCTTAGAAGGCGTGGTCAAATATTGGAAAAATGGTCAAATTTGTGGCGAGTTGCCTTGATTAAATATTTATCACATTAAAACGGAATGCACCACAATCTCAAAAATTTACATTCTTATATAGTTTTGTATGGGCTATCGATTAAATTGTTTTTTTTTTTTTAATTTTCGGAACCTTCTAAAATTTTCCATTTTTTAAAAATGACAATTTATTAAAAATAATGCCACTTTTTTTTCTTTTTAAATTTTTTTTTTTAAGTTTAGATGTTTGTCCATCCACACAAAAAAAATTCAGAAACACGTTCTTCGTTTTTTTTTTCGAGAAAATCGCATTTGAACTTTAAATTTCATAAAAATTTTGTAATTTGCTTGTATTTCTTTGTTTTAACGTTGCGAATGAGTAAAATTTATGCAATTAATAATACTCATTCGCAACGTTAAATCAAGAAAATACAAGAAAATTACAAAATTGTTATGAAATTTAAAGTTTAAATGCCATTTTCTCGAAAAAACGAAAAACGCGTGTCTGAATTTTTTTGTGTGGATGGACAAACATCTAAGCTTAAAAAAAAAAATGTGGCCGGATTTTTGATAAATTGACTTTTTTAAAAAATGGAAATTTTCAGAACGGGTTCTGAAAATTTTCCAAAAAAAAAATTAATCGATAGCCCTGGATCGATATCATATTGATAAATTGGAGATAAAAAAGGTTCACAGAGGGAGCACAATCCACATTATGTGGTATTGTTTTTTATTTTAAAGTTCGCGTTATTGCCCCAATCGCTTTTCTTTCATTGCAGTGTGCTATTAAGTCGACTTCTCGACGTAGCCACATACTATCTACCCAATATGTCCAACGCTATTGGGTAAAGGAGGATTTCTAATGCAGTAGGTGTAGTACGAAGATTACCAGTGATGCACATCGACATCATTCTCCGAACCGTCGTGAGAAAGACACAGTTTGCTTTTTTCGACGAGAAGCGATGATTTTTTTCCCTTCACCAAACTCAAAAATTGTTGTACTGTATTTAAATAATGTAAAGTTAGTAATCTTGCAAAAAAATATTTAATAAAAAATAGATCTTACTTTTTTGTATTATAAGATTTTTCTGGGGTCATCAGTTCAACTGAGATTTATTATTTTTGTGTTCTATGTATGTATTTGTGTTATTTTTAAAATGACCTCATTCAATACTTTGTGTGATCAATCAGGAAATAAATATTCGTGCGAATGATAAAAAATAATAAAATTATAAATGATGTGGTCACTTTTGTACAAAGAGACATGCACAAACCAACATTCAATCTCTCACATGTTTCATATAATTTATTATACTAATATATTAAAAACGAAATATTAAATGAAAAGTTATTTTTTTACTGAAATATGGCGACGATTCATGTGTTACAATTTCGATGACATTTGTTCCTGATGATGATGTTTTGTTATTATTTTTGCTTACAGATTTATTTGTATAAGAATAAGGTTAGCACTTGTTGTTTGTATAAAATATTCAATTAGTTAGTTTAGGGGTGGTGGAGCTCAAATTTTTTAACTCCTCGCATAGACCGGCTGTTCCATAGCAATACCATATGTTCCTTCAACGACGACGATAAAACGCGTTAGTCCATGTTGCAAACAGTTTTACGGAGACTGCGACTTCCTCCAGATTCTCGAGTTCTGCTTTGCCTAATATTCGCTTGCGATGCCTGACTTGTTTCATCCGTATATGGTTCATCGCATCTTCTACGACTGGAATCCGAAATTAGCACAATCGTTCTTGCGTGGAAAGTAATTAGGCAGTGTCCTGTGACCACTACCGTAAGTAAAAGACATTCCATTCTGTATAGCGAAAGTAGGTAGCGAGTTCTTCTTAGGTCGTAACGCGGACAGATTATTCTGGTAATACTGCTTGTAATTAACCCTCCCCGGCTAAAAATAAATGTGTATGTTCATATATGCTTATATATAGATCTTTATATGATCATATATGACATATATGGAAACATATATGTGACCATATATGCAAGAAACGATCCCATATATGTGGTCGTATATAAAATATGTGCCATATATGATATCATATATGGAAACATATATGTTAAATTTTAGTGCACGTGTATGAAAATATCAACCGGAATTACAAAATAAAAGTTTTTTACGATTGAAATTATATTTTATTACCATATTTATAGCTTAATACCGATTCGTATCAATAATTTAACAAATATTGTTTCCTAGTTGCAAAATATTCTGATTAAAAAAGTTACTTTTACATAAAAAAAAATGGAAAAGGTAAGTTTTTATTAATATGTATTTAGAATTATAAAATCATATGTATTATTTTTTTCCAGTTCAATGTCATAACAAGTATAATCGTGGACATTTTATTCCAAAACAAGATCATATTCAAAATGAGTAAATGTACATACATATGTCGCAAATACAATAATAGAGTGCTTTGATGTTGAAGAAAATTAAACTACGCAGCTTCGTTAATCTCGTGCAACTTCGTGGAGAGGGCATATGCACCACCATCATGTTTTCACTGCGATTGCAATACTGCAAACTATTTTGAAATCCCTTAATGTCGCCATAACAAAATGGAAATGATCGTATCAGCAGTTTTGAGGCCGATTAACGTTAAGCTCACACAACTTGGAGAAAAGGACATATGCACCACCAGAAATGTTATCACTACGGTTCCAACGCTATAAATTATTTTGAAATCCCTTACTGTAGCAAATAGGAAATGGAAAGAACGTATAAGAAGTTTGAATGCCGAGTTACTAAAAAATTCAACCATGCGGAGGTACGTTAAGCTCGCTTAACTTAGAGCAGAGGGCATATGCACGACCATAATGTTATCACTACGGTTCCAAAACTACAAACTATTTTGAAATCGCTTACTGTCGCCAAAGCAAATCGAAATGAAAAGAACGTATCAGTTTTAAGGTTGAGTAACGATTTGGGAAGGACAACGTCTTTATACAATTACAAGAAAGCTGTCTATAAGCGAAAGTGACAACCTGGCACATTGTCACCATGATGTAAGTAGAAATAGTTATTATCCCTGTCTTTCAAATATCCTTACAAACATGATGTAAGTAGAAATAGTTTTTATCCCTATCCTTCAAATATTCTTACAAACATAACCCAGCAAGATAAAATACATACTACTAAATATATTGCTTTTAATCGAAGTCTCTTTTGATGCATGCATTTAGTAGTAGCAAGTTCTTTTTTGCTGGAATAAAAAAGAAATGTGTAATAATTTTTAATATTTTTTTCAGATGGATTTCTGAAAGACAATATATCTTTCCTTAAAAAGCATTCCATAGTCTTTAGCATCCAATGAGCTTTAGCATCCCATGGTCTTAACAAAATACACTACAACATGTATGTATGTAACTAGCAGTATAATGTTCGGTTAAATGTGCCGTCGAATGACTTGCCGGAGTTGCTTCACTGGGATCTAGGGAGCTGTACGATCTTTCTGATTTGTCGGATGTCAAAATTCAATATCTAAGGAGTTTCATAAGAAGCTCAAATTGGTTTAACGACAGGGACTAGTAGGGGAACCTATTACGGTCCCGTGGTATCACAATGGACCTCAGAGTCTACGTGTGTTGACGTAAAACGTCAGCAGCCACTTACAACCAAACCAAACTAGCAGTATCTAGCCAATCTTTAAAAGTACATGGTTGCTTCGTTAAATGACATCCGTGTTATCATTAACCTACTAGCACAAAATGCTATCGTTGGTAATACTTAAATACAATAAAAATTCTAGAAATATCTTAAATATTAATATTATTTTATATCCTTTTTTTAGATTTTGATTATAAATATTGTAAAATAGAGGCTTATACCATAACAAAAACGCTAAGTCTGAAGATAATCGGAATTAACACTAAAACAAGAAAACACAATGGAAATCAACGTTCCTTTATTAAGCTTTTTGCTCGCATCTTTCGTAATTGATATCAATTGAAAAACTTGATATATAAGATCTTTTATGTTCAAATTATTTTGTTGAGTATCAAAATGTATTCTCATATCTATAAGTTAAATAATTTATTTTTATATGGTCACCAAAAATGCAAACGGTAGTAACTAAAAAATGAAAATCATCAAACTAAAGGGTTTCATTAAAATACATGAAAACACCAAAATTAATAAAAAAATATTTTTAATTTTAAATTATGTACACCGTTTGCAATTCTGGTGAATATATACATAATAATCTATTACATATAGTTTAAAATGAAAAAAATAAATAAAAAATATGAAAAAGAATATAAAACAAATTGAAAACGACATCATATATGATCCCATATAAGTATGATTCAATATATCATCCAATATATGATTCAGGCACGTACGCAGGGGGGGTGCCCTGGGGGCCCGGGCCCCCCCCAAAATGACTTGGCCACATAAAAATTTTAAGACATTGCACTACAAAATATACATTTGTTAACAAAAAAAGGTCTCTAATCTAATGAAGGGTTTTTTATGAAAATTTCAAAATACTGAAAAAATACAATAAAAATTTTTGATTGAAAAAATTTAAAAAATTCATAAACTTTTACGGTAGTGAATAGGACACCTCAAAAATGTAATTGCGACTGACCATAAGTGATGCATCATAAATATTATTCCATTAGCTTTAATCTCGACTGCCACATTTGACTAAATTTGTGATATAGAAAAATTTACCATTGAAAATTTTCTATAGAAAAATTTACTTTCGAAAATTTTCTATAGAAAAATTTACTTTTAACATTTTTTTATCGAACAATTTACTATCGAAAAGTTTCTATAGAAAAATTTACTATCAAAAATTTTCGATTGTAAGTTTTGCTGGTCAAAGGGTTTGAGACTTTTTTTTGGAAAATAATGTTTTAAAACATATGCTGTAAAAATTGTGTCCTCTACACTAATTTGAAGATTTTGTTATTCCAAGTTTAACCAAATTTGACAATTTTTAAATCGAAACATCTTCTCTGAATCTGGAACTTTTTTACACAAAAAATTAATCAAAGTGTTAGATTTTTTTTTAATATCAAAATAAAAAATTTTTAACGACAAAAAATATAGTGAATTTAAAAAATTTTCTTTACAAAAATGTCTCAGAATCTGTAAATTTTCACATGTAACACATGGATAAGAGAGTTTTTAAGATTATAATAATTTTTTCAGACTTTCTATACGAAAAATATTAATGAATCAAAGAATTTGTCTATACAAAAAACGTCTTTAATCTGAGTTTTTTCGTTACGAAAAATGTGTCAGAATCGAAAAAATCTATAGGAAAAATGTATCAGAATCTGTGAATTTTTCTATACAAATTTGAGATATTTTTCTTAGCAAGAAATTTTTCTGTACGAAAAATTTTTTAAAATCTGAGAATTCTTCTATGCAAAAATGTTGTAGGATCTTAGAAATTTTCTATACAAATCTGAGATTTTTCGTATAGAAAAATTCACCATACGAAAAATGTCTCAAAATCTAAGAATTTTTCAATACGAAAAATGTTTCCGAATCAGAGAATTTTTCAATACGAAAAATGTCTCAGAGAATATCAGAATTTTTTAATACGAAAAATGTCTCAGAGTCTGAAATTTTTATAATAAAAAGTGAGAGAAAAATCTGAGAATTTTTCAATACGAAAAATGTTTCCGAATCTGAGAATTTTTCAATACGAAAAATGTCTCAGAGAATATCAGAATTTTTCAATACGAAAAATGTCTCAGAGTCTGAAATTTTTATAATAAAAAGTGTCTCAAAAGCTTTGAACTTTTTCTATACGATAAATGTCTACGAACCTGGGAGGTTTTCTGTACGAAAAATTTCCCAGAATTTTTCTGTAAGAAAAATGTTGGAAAAATTGAGAATTTTTCTATAAGCAAAATGTCTCAAAATCAAACAACTTTTTCTTAGAACTTGAGAGTTTTTCTATACGAAAAATGTCTTATAATCTGCGAATTTTTCTACACGAAAAATTTTTCAGAGTTTAAGAGTTTTTCTGTTCAAAAAATGTCTATGCAAAAAATTTAAATCGTTATAATAGTCAAAATCTTTCTATGGTTAAAATATCTTGGAATTCCATTTTTTTTATTCAAAAACTAAACAAATTTCCGGCAATGTAAGGAGTCATGCTATCAAAAAATTTCTCAAAATCTTGGATTTTATTACGATAATTCGTATCTTAGAATCGGAGAATTTTCTATACCAAAAATGCTCTTAGAAGTTAAGAAAAATATATGAACAATTGAAAAATGTGTCAAACAGTTTTAATTTTTTAAGCGTAAAGTATATTTGAAAAGTTTTAAAGAAAAGTTGCATAAATTTTCACTTTTTTAAAAAAAATAATTCGACTCCTTTTTACCATAAGTTTTAAATATATGTTTTGGTTTCTAAAAATGAAAAAAAAAATTAGGCTCAAAAACATTGAGGCGAAAAAACGAAATTAAAAAAAAAATTTGGCCCCCCCCAAAATAAATTCCTGCGTACGTGCCTGATATGATTCAATATATGATCTAATATATGATCACATATATAAGATCATATATGATCGTGTCTTATATAAGCGCCAATTTTGGAATATGGTCATATATGAGACTATATTTGATACTATATATGCTACTGTATATGGTCTCATATATGATATCATATATGATAATATACAACATTTTTAGCCGGGTCTTCATTTCCTGGTCGGAAATACACTGCAAATCACTTCTCGACCTACTTCCCATTTAGTTAATTCTGGAGTTTTCACTTCCAATGCTAAATTCACAAAAATCGGAGAATTGCTGGACCGATTTGGCTAATTTTTTTTTAAGTTTGTCATACACAGCAAAAAAAATTTGAGTAAATTTTTAATACTAAAAAATTACTCGATTTTGCACCAGTAAACGATTTGGTATTGAGTAAACTTTTAATAAAAATTTATTAAATGTGTGCCAAAAAATTTTAGTATATTTTTAATTGACACCATTAAAACTTAACTCAATTTTTTTATTAAGTTTTTAATTGTGTGAAGCAAAAATTTATCAATTTATTTTTTGAAAAGTTTAAATTTTTTTTTCAAAAAAATTTTTTTTTTTTAAATCTTTTACCAAATATATTTATGTCAAAAAAAAGTCTGTAAAATTACAAGTAAAAGGTCTGGTAATTTTATTTTACTATTTTTTCTAAGTCTTGATTTTTACACCCCACACTGTGGTACAGAGTCGATTTAGCGATGCACATTGGTTGAAGAGTGTCCGAAATTCATTTTTTTCATGTTCGACGATTCGGATAATTTTTTGGTATTTTGTTGTCAGATATCTGAGTATTATGATTCCGTAATATTAGGCTGATATATTTATTATTTGTTTGGACAGACACGCTCAAAATTCATATATGTTCGCTTGTTTAAAATGGCATGCAAATTTACTGTATATTCAATCTTTCGTTACAATCATAGTAAACTTATCATTTGACTTTGTTGTATATTTTCGTAAATGACAATTGCCATGGATGAGATTTGCATTAAAAAAAGTTGTAAAAAGTGCCATATAAAAAATTTGGTAGAACAAAATATAAACAACATCAAAATTTCAATGTTCATCAACTTCAGTGGACTGCATCTTTTTAGCGCTGTGGAGCGCTGTTTAACGAAAGATGTCAAATTACAGCTTGAGGACTCAGCTAAAAGTTAAAAAAAAATTCAGCTGCTCCAACCTGCTCCTTTCCAAAAAAACAGTAAAAACTATAAAATAATAAAGTAACAAAACATGAATTTTCGTTCATGCTTCAGAAACTCTGATTTTTATACCCAACCACAGTATGGGAGTGTACTCACTTTGTCATTCCGTGTGTTAGACATCGAAATATCGGTCGGGGACCCACAAAGTATATATAATATTGATCCATGATAGAATCTAAGACATTCTTGCTATGTCCGTCCGTCTGTCTGTAGAAATAACGATGCAGTCCAAACAAAAAGAGCTAGACACCTGAAATTGGGCAAGAATATCTCGTATGTTACTGGTAAGGTTAAGTTCAAGATGAGCAAAATCGGAGCAGGGGGAAAAAAGTTCCCCCTTGAAGAACTAAAACGACCCCTGAAAAATACGATATTTTTACGAGATTTTTTTTAATTTTTGCTCAACAAATGTAACATTTGTATGCCATATTATGTTCATAGACCTGCGCTTGGACCAAGGGGGTTATAAAATTCAATTTTTGTTGGCGTGGTTATAAAAATTAATTAAAAATAACGACAAAAATTTATTATTTAAGCCTAAATATCATAAACAAATAATTTGTAAACATATATAGCGGGCATACAGGTATCCTCCACTAACTCCGCGGACCCACCCACCAAAAAAAAAGGACGCCCCTGCAAGATATATTTTTCTTTCAAACGTGTTGGAGGGTATAAAGATTCGGCACAGCCGAATTTAACACTCTTACTTGTTTTTATTTGTTTTTTCTATGGGAGGTGGGCGTAAAAGTGGGCGGATCAGGTATATATTTTCAGGAGCCCGTTCTGCAATTATAATACATATTTATTTTTTGTGAAAATTGAGTTGATGCATTAAAAATCAAGGGAGTTATGCCACTCTTTCAATACAAGTTGTATGTGAAGTGGGCGTAAAAGTGGGCGGATATTTTTCAAATTTCACACAAATGATTCTGAGTGTTTAAAAATAATATGTGCCAAAAAATAATGCCGTAGGTCAAAATTTAATTTTCACTTTGTATGGGAGGTGGGCGTAAAAGTGGGCGGATCATTTTGATTTTTGCATTTTTTTCTTGATTCAAACAAAAAATGCCTATGTGCCAAGTTTCATTGACCTTCGACAACTTCTTCTATTTTTAGCCGCTCGTTCTATGAACATCAACCAATGTGCGATGTCCGTCCGCCTGTCTGCCCATGTAAACACGATACAGATCGCAATTTTTAATCAACTGACTTGAAATTTAAATCTTAAGCCCCTTTTGACCTAAGGACGAAGCCTATTGAAACCGAATATAAAAAATCGGTCCATATTTAGACATATCCCCCATTCAAAGCTCCTCTTTAGTTTTGGTTCAATTGACTCTAATAACTGTATTATAATATAATAATCTTTTCGAAATTTGACAGTTAGTCATGTTTTATCTACACGAATCAGCATTCCGAATTTTAAAGAAATCGGATCAGTTCTTCTTGTAGCCCCCATATAAACCAACTGCCCGATTTTCACATAAATCTCTCAAATTTCATGAAAATAGAAAATATTTAATTAAAATTCTGTTTGTGTATGTTAAACACGTACTTTAATAACCTTATCAAATCTGATTATCATCGGACCATTTTTGGACTTAGGTTTTTTACACTTATTAAAGATTTGACAAAATATAGATCTAATAAGTCCATGTTTGAGCTTGGGACCCATTTTCCGGGAAACTCTGGTGTAGGGTATTATATGGTCGGTCTTGACCGCCTTTAATTTTCTGACTTGTTTTTTTTCGTTTTGGAGTAAAAAATTTTGTTAAAATCATTTTTTAAAAAAATAAAATATTATGAAAAAAAATTTTGAAAATTTTCTAAGTCCCGGACACAAGCTTTAGCAAAAAAGTTGTATAAATTGAATTTTTACACCATTTTTTGTTAATGTGCTATTAGTAAAATACCACAATTTGGATGTGTTTTTACTATATTACTGTTCTGTTTTTTTTTTTTTTTAGCATTTTTTTGGGTAATTTTACCAAATTTTTTATTTTTAGAATCTGGCAACTAAAATGTCAATAAAAAGCTGCCAATTATGAAAAATTAAGTTTTTCGCATTTTAGCAGGTCCTTAAAAATCCAAACTACAACACCCAAAAGTTTTTTTTTTATTTTTTTAAAAATACTTGTGCAAATAATTAAAAATTCGGAAAAAAATATGTTTATAATTTTGTTTTGTAAAATATTTTTTTTTTGTAAATTTCAAGGTTGGCAATCGAAACGAATAACGGTATCGATATCGGTATTGGTATAGTTTTTTTTATTTATTTCGGTATCGGTATCGGTTACGGTATTTGAGTTGAATCGGTTACGGTATTACCGATACCGAAACGTCAATACCGGTACGTACCGGTATTATCGAAATAATG
The DNA here is from genome assembly GCA_963921195.1 of Pegoplata infirma. Classification (NCBI taxonomy): domain Eukaryota; kingdom Metazoa; phylum Arthropoda; class Insecta; order Diptera; family Anthomyiidae; genus Pegoplata; species Pegoplata infirma. The sequence goes on along the minus strand of OY992540.1, from coordinate 165,695,217 downwards.
CTAAAAAATAAAAAAAACGTATAAAAACTTTAAAAAAAATTTGTAACAACAAGTAGTAAAGTTAAATTCGACTTGGACGAATCCATCAATACCCTCCACAATGCCCTTCTAAATGGATAGTTAATTTTCTAACGTGAATCAAATTAACAATTTTGATTAAAAATATTTTATTTTTAGTAAAAAACTTTTTTTAGTAATTTTTGAAAAAAAAAAAAATGGCAACATTTTTTTTGAGTGTAAATTTTTTTTCGAGTGTAAGTTTTTTTGTTTTAGTATAAAAATTTTTGTTAGTGACAAGAATACTTTGTAAAATATTTTCCTCACTCATAAATTTTTTTAAAGCTGGTTTAACGTTTTTTTTTCAACAAGTGAATTTACCAATATGAAATTTACCGTTTTCTTAATAACTTTTGAACCACTGGACCGATTTGGCTGAAATTCAATACGAACCAGGCCAGGGTTCAGCGAAGCTTCAGCATCCTCAGGAATGCATTTCGAAAGTTAGCGTTTTTTTTTTATCTCGAAAATTCACGAAAAACCGTTGCCGAAATTTAGTCTTTTGTTCATAATTTTTGAAGCACTGGACTGAAAAGGGTCCATTAAGTTTCTATTGGGTGTCAAAATGACTCCATAAAATATATTTCCCCCCGCATCGCGGTTAAATTAAAAACCCCAACAAATTGCATATTTCATCTTATTTCTAGGCAACCAAGTTTTTTTGTTGGTGTTACTTATTTTGAAAAAATAGGTATTCCCTGTCTAGACAAGATCACATTCAAAAATATTGCAAAGAATTTCTTTCGCGAATTATGGGACCTTTATGGACGATTTCTACGAGTTAAGTCACTTCAAAAAATTATGCTATGGTGGAAAATCTCCTGCTAGTATTCCAAATGCTTTCCCCGAAGTCCTGTAAATCAAAAACTTAAATATATAAAGACTATGCAAGAGTCAATTCTTTTTGACGTTTAAAGGTGGTGTTAGTTTTACAAATGGTATCTGGGAAAGCTGGAAATTTTGTTTACCTTTTATTTTTCGTTTAATTTTGCCGGTTGTTTTGATTTAATTATATTCATTTTTTTTTTTATTATGTATTTTTTTATTTTCAAGTAGAGTTTTTCACGGGAATTCCCGGGACGGGATTTCCCGGGAATTACCGTAAATTTTCAATCCCGAAATCCCGGGAAATAGAGCGGGAATTCCCGGGAATTTTCAATTTCTTTGAAATTGTTGATTTTTCGACTTCTATTGATAATACTTATTGTATGTGATTTTTTTTAGGGATTTTATTAAAATTCTTGATAATTGATGGCAGAATCGTACGCAGGGACGAGAAGGGCTTAAAAAGTATTCCAAAAGAGACATTCTAACTAAAAAATGTCATAAAATCTGAGACTTACAAAATGAATATCTACATCTTCTCACAATATCTACATCTTCGATAGGATTTAATTATCAGAACCTGATACTTTTTTTCAGAAGCTGAAAAATTTTCTTTCTGAAACCTGCATTAGAAAAATTTGCAGTATGATTATTTGTTTCTATAGAAAATATTTATGTCTCTGGACATGATTCTTTTTAAATCCATAAATTGATATACAATCTGTGTAAGGAATGACTCTAAAATGAATGTGGTTTTCTTTAAGAAACTAGAATTTTTAAATTTTTTAAAATTTTTTTAATAATTTTTTGGGGTAAATTTTCCTATAATTTCATTTCTCTAAAACAGTTACATCAGTTTCAGAGACATAATTGATAAATTTTTCTGAATCATTTTCATTGTGTTTTAGAAGCAAAGCGTTAAGAACCAATTGTAAAAATGAACTGAGTTGAGTTAGAACAAATGAATGTGTGTGTGGAAGAAGGTGCTAAAATCCAATTTTTGGAAATCGCGTTTTTTTGCAAAATCGTATCTTCCTTCAATAGTTCGATCTATTTGCAAACAAATTTGTTAAAAACTTGACGTTTTCTGTCATAAAATTGACCTTAAAAGTTTAATTTTAACTATTTTTGGAAATATTTTATATTTTTCCCCCGAATACTAACATGTATTTTGCAGTTTAACTAAAGGTGGTATATCAAAATTCTTATATGTGAGATGGTTAACGTGTAGAAAACATCCTAGGCTTTAACATGTGCCCATTGGTTTGGCAAAAAACGCTTTCATATCTAATCTATCTATAGTTAAAGTGTGAATATAGAAAAAGGTGCTATATCCGTACAAAAACACAATATTGTTTTACGAAATCCTAAGAGCGGATTTAGATAATCTATCCAATTTTTGAGTTAAGACTATAAAATTGAATGGTTAGTAACTTATATTATAAATTGTGCAAATTTTTTTAAACCCATTACGCGAAAATCTGTTCAAAATAAACCTTAAACCACTTGTTTTTTGTTAAATTAACTACCTTTTATTATTCTTATTTAAAAATGAGTATTGCTGGACCCCGTCTAAATTTTGCAGAATTCATCATGCCAAATTTTAATTTTTAAAAAATAACACAAAAAACATAAAACTACTTGGCAAATGTATTGAAATTCCTAGTAGAAATTGTAACATAGCACCTTATTCCACTAGAACAAAATTTCACATGCAATTTTTTGCTACTTCCGCTCATTCTATTTTAATGAAATTTTGTACATAGATGCAAATGGTCAATCTTTGTCGATCTGCAAAAAGAAAATTAAGAAACTAAATTTTTTTTTCGCGACTTATTAAGTTTTTTGCTTCTCCTATACAATTTGTTTTTGGATTATAGCACCTTGTTCCACACCCACATTCAAATGATGAATTTTATTATTAAAACAGATAAAGCTTTGTGAAATAACATATTCCCTTAAAAATACTTTTTAAAGACTTCCACATATTTGGGCTGTTTTTTTATAAAAACTGTGTAACAAAACTTATTTTTTTTCTCAAAACTTATTTTTTGTTTGTTTTAAAGGTATTTAATAAGATTTTTATGGTGTTATTAAGCATTATAAATAATGCAATCGCATTCATAAGGTTTTTATATATTTTTTTGACAAAAAATTTGGGTTTTTAGTTTTTGCGGGAATTCCCGGGATCCCGGGAAATTTAAAAACGAATCCCGCTTTCCCGGGAAATGAAAAAGTCCGGGTAAAGAAAAACTCTATTTTCAAGTGACACAACAATAATTTTCATTCATAATTTTAAAATTTTTTAATGTTTATTTTTGGTTATTCCCAAATCGTTCCCAAATACTTTCCAAAAAAAGATTGCCATCTATTAATAACGACTTCGTTATTACTGACACTACTATTCATGAGTTACCCCTGCTGTAAATATCAAAAAATATCCTTGGACACCCACATCACGGATTAAATAAAAATCCCCAAAAAACTATACTATACAAAAGGGGTCCAGAAAGTTTCTATTGGGAGTCAAAATGAATCCATAAAAATTTCGTGAAAATCAATAATTTTCTTTTGCTCTCGCATCGCGGATGAAGTATGGATTTTTTGAAATTTATATTTAATTCAGGATGTGGGCAGGGGTAACTCATGAATAGTAGTGTCAGTAATAACGAAGTCGTTATCTACAGATGGCAATCTTTTTTTGGAAAGTATTTGGGAACGATTTGGGAATAACGAATAACGAAATAAAAGGTAAACAAAATTTCCAGCTTTCCTCTTGCATAGTCTTTATATATCTAAGTTTTTGGATGTGGGTGCCAAAAGATTTTTTTTTATTTTTATGAGACTTCGGTGACGCATTTGGAGTACGATTTTTTATTTACAAAAACCAAAAAATTTACAAACTTTACAAAAAAAAACATGGTTTTTAAGAAAAACCGTTTCAATACCGGTACGTACCGATACCGAAGGAAAAGGTTTTTGGATACCGGTATCTGATACCAAAACTGAGTTTCGGTATTGGTATTGGTACCGGTATTCAATTTAAAGGGTTTTGAAACGGATAACGGTATTAAAAAGGTATCGATTGCCAACATTGGTAAATTTACCAAATTTTTTGTAAATTTTACAGAACCCCATAAAATTACGTGGATTTTATGTCATTTTACAAACATTTTTTTTGGAGTGTAGACGTCTAAAAATCATCTAAAATTTTTCGACTGTATACGGAGAATTTAGAGAAAATGGGGGGATTCGAAATTGTGTTTTTAAACATTTAAGCTAATTTGTTTAGCTCCCTAATGAGTTATGACCTCAGACTAATACAGACTCGACATAAGTGACAGGTGCCAAAAAAGTAGTTCTTAACCATATGGTTAATTTTTTCAAATTATTCTACGAATTAGATAAAGATAAAGCTAATATAACGCTCATAAAGAAAAATAGATGCTAGACCGGTTTTTCACTCCTAAGTCGTAAAAAAAAAACCGCTCTGTTTTTTCTTAAAATCGCTTAGTATTTCCCCATTTTTATACCCTACATCACACTGTGGTACAGGGTATAATGAGTTTGTGCTGATGTTTGTAACTACACTCAAAATATTTTGTAGGCAAAAACAAATGAAAAACACACTTAAAACCAGTGAATAAACAATTGAAAACCATTCCAGTAATTATTCATTTGTTTTAACCAGCGACGTATCCAGGAATTTGAAAACGGGGGGGCACAATTCCCAATTTTTTTCCGTCATCGCCTATTAATATTTGTTTTTAACTACACCTATAACCAACCCCCACCCCACCCACAATATTAGTCTTGGAAACTTAAAATTTCTACGGTTTCTTTCCAAAATTGGTATGGGTTTAAAAATTTTTTGGAAATTACTTAAAAATAGTAATTGTGTTTATATATTATTGGACTGTATATTTTATAACTGAATTTTTATTTAGTTCGGTTTGAGTCTATATTAATTATTTCTGAGAAACAATAATTGTTGTACAATGAGAAAATCTGAAAAAAATCAAGTGACAACACAGGCTAAGTGGAGATGTCGACAGCTTTCGGAAGATGCCACCCTTCCATCATCAGCACTCCTTCGATTGCCATACACTTAATGTGTCAGATTAAAATTAGCCATTTAAATTAAACTTTTGAACAAATTAAGAATTGGAATTACTCCTCTTTGTGTTGAATAACCCATATGCACCATCATTCGTGTTGTATTTGGCAGAAACTTAATCCATCTTAACTTTTAATAGAGTTGTATTTTTCCCATTGTTAACCCTTAGTAGGACTTTTCAAGTCTTGAAATTAAACATATTTGGTTTTGAATGCCGAGTGGCGGTTTTGAATTTTAATATGGCGGATCCAATATGGCGCTAAATTTTTTAAAAATATTACAGATTTGCTTAAAATTCTTCATACACGGGTTCTTGGAGTCGCTTAAGAAAAATTCAAAATGTCGGATCCAACATGGTGATAATTTTTATTTTTTTTTTTTTAACAGATTCAATCAAAACTCTTTACGCACCGGTTTGCTAAATTAGAATCTTCCATTCGAAAATCTAACTTCAGATTCTTATTTAGCGACCCCAAAAACTCGGGCATAAAACGTTTCAAGGCAATCGGTTTATTTTTAAAAATATTTGTCTCCATGTTGGATCCGCCATTTTGAATTTAAAAATTCCAACTTCAGATTCTTTTAACCGACCACAAAAACCTGTGTTAAAAGAGTTAACGAAGAAACCCTCATATAAAAGAAACAATTCTAAGGTTGCGGTGTCTCAGCTCATTGGCCACATCGGGGACTTTTGGGTTAAAAAAATGGGTAAAAAATGCCGAATTCTCGATTTTTCAGCCAATTCCTTTCTAAGAAACTATATGATGTTTCCATATGAGAATACATTTTTTTAATGCCTGTCCAACGGGGGCAGAACCTAGTAAAAATTTGGCTTCGTTAAATACTTTTATTTATGAAAATGTGTAAATTTCAAATCGTCTTTTAAGTTTCAGTGAAATCGGTTCATAAGGGTTGAGAAACTTCCCTTATCCTCTTGTTGAAAAATCGTTTTGTAGAAATTAATTTTCATGATCCTGATGCATAATTTTTATTAGATAAAAGTAATATTATGTGTTTTTTTTATCATATTTTACTGATTTTGCGGTAAAAATTACTTTTTAGAAACGAAATTATTTCAAATTCCAGAGTTTTTATAAAAAAAATAAAATCTCTTCTATAAAGTCGAATAAAATTAAAAATTATATTTATAAAATCTCTTCTTTTAAAATCAAAATATTTAGAAACTTGTGAACTTTTTTTGTATAGTGCTTTTTTGTGTATAAAATTTTCAAAATTTTCAAATCGAAAAGGGGGGGGGCACGTGCCCCCTGTGCCCACCCCCTGTATACGTCCATGGTTTTAACAAACATCAACATTTATTTTTTACTGTTGACAAAATTTTCTAAAATAAATAACATTTAACATTAAAAAAATACGTTTTTTTCACTCTTTTTTACCAACAAATTCGAAAAAAATAACCAACGAAAACATTAAAAATTAATGATAGTTCTGTTATTTTTACCAACAAATTTCAAAAAAATAACCTACGAAAACAATAAAAATTAATGATTTCGTAGGTAATTTTTTAAAATTTTTTATTGAAATGTTTTTTTTAAAAATTTTTAATCAAATTTTTGGGGAATCGATCCCGCAATCAAGTACATTCTGGCCAGACACTCTACCCATCGTGCCAAAGTCACTTGATACAAACATGTTTTTATATTTCTATAAATAATTTTTTGATTTTTTTTTCTACAAAAAAATAACTGACTTGTGCAGGTAAAAACTAATGATATTTCTTTAAAAAATACCAACAATTTAAAAAAAAACCAGTAAGAAAATTATAGTCGGTCAAGACCGACCATATAATACCCTACACCAGAGTTTCCCGGACCATGGGTCCCAAGTTCAAACATGGACTGATTAGATCTATATTTTGTCAAATCTTTAATAAGTGTAAAAAGCAATCACTAATCAAATATGAGTGGAATAGGCTTCTTTTTGTTGACAATAAATCGCTTCAACTGAATATCGGGCGAAATTTCCACATGGGACCTAAGTCCAAAATGGTCCGATGATAATTAGATTTGATAAGGTTATTAAAGTACGCGTTTAACATACACAAACAGAATTTTAATTAAATATTTTCTATTTTCATGAAAATTGAGAGATTTATGTGAAAATCGGGAAGGTGGTTTGTATGGGGGCTACTAGAAGAACTGGTTCGATTTCTTTAAAATTCGGAATGGTGATTTGTGTGTATAAAACATTAATTCCTGCCAAATTTTGAAAAGATACCTATTAAAATGCGACTATTAGAGTCATTTGAGCCAAAACTAAAGAGGACCTTTGTATGGGGGCTAGGTCTAAATATGGACCGATTTTTTCCAATTTCAATAGGCTTCGTCCTTAGGCCAAAAGAGGCTTAAGTTTTAAATTTCAAGTCAATTGATCGAGAATTCCGACCTGTATCGTGTTTACACCGTTTACATGGACAGACAGACGGACGGACGGACGGACAGACGGACGGACATCGCTAAATCGACTACATATATATACACCAATCCCTCGATCTACGAACCAATTGTTGAATTATCATTTACGATGACCATGCAATGGGCTTTTATGCCTCTAATTACATTGTCATTGTTGTTGTCCTTCTCCCTTATATTTTTCCTTTTAGACATTTTACTGGCGGCTTGGTACCGCATTGTTGTTAGCTACTTAGTAACGAAGGTATACACACTGGTCACTATTTAGCAAATTATAACAACAATTCCGGTGCTAAGCCACTTGTATCACTGTCAGGAATATTAATTTGAATTTTTCCTCATTATGACTGACAGATTTCGTTTAGATTTCTGCAACATACGGGGACTGAGGGCAAATTTTATCTTTGTATATGCTCACATTCGATTTCATCGGCCGGATGTTTTCGCCTTATGTGAAACCCAGGTAGGAGGAGATGCTGATCCACAGGATTTCCAAATACCTGGGTATCAATTTCTATCTCTTTTTGTTTCACATCGGGGCCTTGCGTTATATATTCGTGAAAATGTTGTGTACCAACTACAGCCACATCTAGGCTGTAGTGATGCGGAATTTAACTCCCTTTGGGTTAAATTCCAAATCAGGACACACATTTTGCACTTCGGGTTCGTCTACAGGAGCCCAAATTTGGACACGGCAAACTCTTACGACTATTTAGACTCCGTTTCCGATTCCATTACGGGAATCCTTGGGGCCTGTCCGAGTAGTGAAATAGTCGTTGCCGGGGACTTCAACGTGCACAATTCGTCATGGCTGCGCCATTCTAGTCATACGACTCCCGAGGGCTTATATGTTGAGCTCTTCGCTGCACACAATGTGCACCTTGTGCAACTTGTGAATGAACCAACACATATTCCGTGTGTTGAAGGGCAGTTTCGTAATAGTATTACGGTAATACTCTCGACCTTTTTCTCACTTCGCATCCTGACAAATACGAAGTTGAGCTACTTGCGCCTCTCGGAAACTCGGATCATAACATCATTTCTGCATCCTTTTCATTTTCGGAACTTCGTAGTACTTCGAAACCAGCAACGAAGCGCTCTATTTTTATATATGAAAAGGCTCGTTGGGCTGAGCTTAACGATTTCTTTCAGCATTTCAACTGGAAACTTTGCTTTCTTGATGACAATGTTAACGCTGCTGCAGAAATGATTGTAAATGTAATAATGCTGGGAATGAAACTATTCATTCCATCGAAGCAAATTTCGACTAAACCTAAACATAAGTGCTGGTTTAATCAGACGTGCCGGAATGCAGTCAGATCCAGAGAGGATACGTTCAGTAATTGGCGTAATGACAAAAACCCAGTTACTGACGCGTTACGTAAACAGGCGAGAAATGAATGTGCCAGAGTACTCAGACGTGAAAAGCTTCTTTACGAACAGCGTCTGCGTGCTAAGGTCCTTGCTGCTCCGCGGGGTAGTAAGACCTTTTGGTCATTTGTTAAAAGGGTAAAGAGTAATACTAGTTCATCCATTCCGACCCTTATAATGAATGATCAACTATTCACTGACCCGGTTGATAAAGCTAACCTTTTTGCTGACATGTTTGCAAGGAATTCATACTTGCCGGAAAGCAATCAACCACCGCCCGAACTCGAAAGGGTTTCCGTTACTATGTCTAAGATATTTTTTCGAGCGCGTGCAGTTAAAAGGGTTCTTGAAGATCTCAACATAAATAAGTCCCCGGGGCCGGATGGTATTACGGCTGTAGTCCTGAAGAAGTGTGCATTGTCGTTGTCTCGTCCTTTGGCAACACTATTTAGCTACTCGTACCGGGTAGGAGTTTTTCCCTCTTGCTGGAAGGTGGCTAACGTCCAGCCAAAAGGGTGAGGCTACAAACCCTGAAAACTACCGTCCAATAGCAATTTGCTCTACGCTCTCGAAAGTCATGGAGAGCATGATCAATCACCACTTGGTAAATTATCTGGAGTCCAATTCACTCTTGTGTGATCGACAGTATGGCTTTCGTAGAGGTCGTTCTACGGGGGACCTGTTAGCGTTTCTTTCGGAACGTTGGAGTCGTTCTATTCACAAATTTGGTGAAAGCAAAGTGGTTGCTCTAGATATTTCCAAAGCGTTTGATCGTGTGTGGCACGGTGCACTCGTTTCAAAACTTATTGCGTTTGGTGTCGGTAGTGATTTCTCTCGACTTATATCGAGCTTTCTCAGAGACCGCTCTATACGTGTTGTTATAGATGGGTTCTCATCAAATGAGTTTCATTTAAATTCAGGGGTACCGCAAGGCTCTGTTCTTTCTCCTACACTTTTTCTTATTTTTCTTAACGACCTCCTGGGTCTAACTTCCAATCCTATCTATTCTTTCGCAGATGACAGCAACATTTGTCATTCATTTTCCTTTAATCATAGACCAAGCCTTACTGAGGTTGAAGCTATGAGGCGGAACATGAATGACACACTCAATCATGACCTCACGAAAATCTCCGAGTGGGGTCTTGCGAACAGGGTCGATTTGAATGCTCGTAAGACCCAATGTTGTATGTTGACCCACAGACGACCTGTGGAATCAGCGTCATCTGTATCCATGGGTGGTATAGCTATTGAGGAATCAGAAACTCTTGATGTTCTAGGCATGAAAATCCAATGTGATGTTCGTTGGAACAAACATGTTTTTCAAGTGTCGAAAGAAGCATTCAAGTGTCTTGGTTTCTTAAAACGGTGCAAGAATTACTTCACCCCGTCTGATCTCCTCACTATTTATACCGCCTATATCCGGCCGAAAATGGAATACAACTCCCATATCTGGGCAGGTGCTTCAAGGTCTATCTTGAAGCTTCTGGATCGGGTGCAAAGGAGTGCGTTGAAGCTCATCAATGACAGTAGGGTATCCAGCTCTATTGACTCATTGGAGCATCGTCGGAATGTGGGTTGTGCGTCATTGTTCTATCGATATTACCACGGTAAGTGTTCAGCTGAAATGGGAGAACTCATCCCTGTGACGTGGGTGCATGCCCGTAGTACTCGCCTTTCCAGCAGATCACATCCGTTCGTTGTTGACTGTCCAATGTCTCGCACAACGCATTACAGAGAAAATTCGTTTCTCGGTCGAACCAGCCGTTTATGGAATAAACTCCCGGCAGAAGTCTTCCCAGTCAGCTATAATTTAGAAAAATTCAAATGTCCACAAACACTACTCCCTATTTCCTTCTCCTCATAACCTATTTTCCTAATACCAACACAATGCATTGCATTAGTAGGGGGCATCCCCTGAGTGTTGGCTCAAAGTAAAAAAAAAAAAAAAGGTCGCAATTCTCGATCAATTGACTTGAAATTTAAAACTTAAGCCTCTTTTGGCCCAAGGACGAAGCCTATTGAAATTGGAAAAAATCGGTCCATATTTAGACCTAGCCCCCATACAAAGGTCCTCTTTAGATTTGGCTCAAATGACTCTAATATTCGCATTTTAATAGGTATCTTTTCAAAATTTGGCAGGAATTAATGTTTTATACACACAAATCACCATTCCGAATTTTAAAGAAATCGAACCAGTTCTTCTAGTAGCCCCCATACAAACCACCTTCCCGATTTTCACATAAATCTCTCAATTTTCATGAAAATAGAAAATATTTAATTAAAATTCTTTTTGTGTATGTTAAACGCATACTTTAATAACCTTATCAAATCTAATTATCATCGGACCATATTGGACTTAGGTCCCATGTGGAAATTTCGCCCGATATTCAGTTGAAGCGATTTATTGTCAACAAAAAGAAGCCTATTCCACTCAAATTTGATTAGTGATTGCTTTTTACACTTATTAAAGATTTGACAAAATATAGATCTAATCAGTCCATGTTTGAACTTGGGACCCATGGTCCGGGAAACTCTGGTGTAGGGTATTATATGGTCGGTCTTGACCGACTATAATTTTCTTACTTGTTTCTTTTAAAAACGAATAAACGGAAAACTTTTTAAATAAACTACACACAGTTAATGACATAATTTTTTGAGTGTACCCGAAATATTGGTCCTAGACCCACTTTTAAGTATACCGATCGACTTAGAATCACTTTTTGAGTCGATTTAGCGATGTCCGTCCGTCTGTCCGTCCGTCTGTCCGTCTGTCTGTCTGTCTGTCCATGTAAACGGTGTAAACACGATACAGATCTCAATTTTTAATCAATTGACTTGAAATTTGAAACTTAAGCCTCTTTTGGCCCAAGGACGAAGCCTATTGAAATTGAAAAAAAAAATCGGTCCATATTTAGACCTAGCCCCCATTCAAAGGTCCTCTTTAGTTTTGGCTCAAATGACTCTAATAACCACATTTTAATAGGTATCTTTTCGAAATTTGGAAGGTAATCATGTTTCATCCACACAAATCACCATTCCGAATTTTAAAGAAATCGGACCAGTTCTTCTTGTAGCCCCCATACAAAACACCTTCCCGATTTTCACATAAATCTCTCAAAGTTCATGAAAATAGATAATATTTAATTAAAATTTTGTTTGTGTATGTTAAACGCGTACTTTAATAACCCTATCAAATCTGATTATCATCGGACCATTTTTGGACTTAGGTCCCATGTGAAAATTTCGCCCGATATTCAGTTGAAGCGGTTTATTGTCAACAAAAAAAAGCCTATTCCACTCAAATTTGATTTGTGAGTGCTTTTTACACTTATTAAAGATTTGACAAAATATAGATCTTATCAGTCCATGTTTTAACTTGGGACCCATTTCCCGGGAAACTCAGGTGTAGGGTATTATATGTACGGTCTTGACCGACTATAATTTTCTTACTTGTTTGTTATAAAACTCTACTGTCGAGTCTGTAAATAGTCTGTGCGTTGACGTTGAAATTTGCCAACTGAGTTCTTATGTAGTCGGATTTAATATTTTTAGACTGTGGACGGAGAATTAAGATGTAATAAGGGCGTTGAAAAATTTGCTTTTTTTTTTAATTAGCACTGTTTGAGAAGCATTGTTTTATGTTAATAATAGTAGAAATATCCTTGTGTATCCTTCATGTAAACATATTATTGATTTTGAAAGATTTCATGACATTATTTTATGATTATGATTATTACTATGACTCAACATAGTAATTTAGTTTTCATAAAGTATGTTTGTATTTATGAATGTTTTTGTATGTAGTAGTATTTTAAGTAAACATAAAAGAGAATCTGTTAGATTAAAGATTTGTATGACCCCCTACAATTTTGTAATTGGGTTTTTCTTTTTTTTTTTTTCTCTTCCACATCAATATAAAGAACAATCAACAATATTTTGTATTTATTTTATAAAAAAAAATAGTTAAAATTCACACACTTCTCGTATAAGGAGTCGACTTCACAAACCTTTCTATGAAACCAAAAAATATGTTAAAACAGAAAAATGAACGAGACATCATCAGTGTGACGAAAGTGAAAAAAAAACAATTTAAGGATTTCTTTTTACGAGGCATATGCCAACTGACTGACTTGATATGGCTTGATATGGAATTCACTCTGTTTTGCAGATGTTTTTTTTTTTCGTATAAACATAAAATTCTTTTTCAAAGAACACACACCCAAATTTCCAAATAATAACATACAAATACAGTTGACATCCTTTTGTGTAGGTAACCTAAAGGACTCTCTAGTGAGACGTTTTTAGGATACCATAAGAAGTAAATTCCTCGTTTTGCAAGTACGATTGAATGTTGATTGTTACGAACGTTCGGTAAACTCAGGATAAGAGATTGATTTGGGTTATATGGTTGTAAGGATGGATGTTCAAAAAAAATGTTTGCCATGTTTTTACATCACATCTTACGAACTTAAGCAGTGATTTGTGATTGAAATGTAATTGGATTAACGCTTATTGTCACAAAAATATAAGACAAAGATTACTATTCTTATGTACCTAAGTACATACCAAGAGAATGTTTTGTAAGATTTTTATTAGTATTATATGTATTTTGTACTCCTTGGATCGTAAACAGTTTTATGACCAGAGATTATGGGAACTCGTAAAATAAAAACAAAAAGATTTTATTTTCAAAAGGTTTAGAGTACGATAATGAATCGAGTTTTTGTTTATGGGTAACATCATTATTTAGAAATTACTATGTTAATTTGAATTTAAAATGATGCGAAACTCTGAAGCAGTGAATCAAGTCGACCGCAAAACTTTCGGCGCCGGTGGCGTGAAGATTTTCTGCAGGGTTTTTTAAATTGAATAGAAAGCTAGGAATTTGTTTAAATTGGTTATTATAACCCACAACACCCTGTGGTACGGGGTAGAGACTCGTGAGTAATTTAAATTTTGCGAATAATCACGCTCACGGAAACTCACAAAATTAAATTAAATATTTAAATAATATTTAAATTTGACCAAGACAAAGTCGGCTGAACACTGACGGCAGCGCGTTGCAAGACACAAATTTTTGTTACTAAAACCCAAAAAATATATTGTACAATTATAGAGTGTCCTGTTAGTACTCCCACTAATAGACTAACCGTCCGTTTGGCAAAAGTAAGAAGAGTTTTCGTCCTCTTAGGCAGCGGCCACAGGGTTGGCGATATCCTGCACGTAGTCAGTGATATCCACCTATTTTTCATTTTATTCTCTGATATCCTATCAATTTCGTTTATCAATTTCACTATAGGAACCAAGATATCAGGTTCGACACGTCCCCCTGCCGACTCGGAGCCATGGTCGCTGGGATCTGGGTCAGCTTGACTGTGTGCTGACTTATTCGATGAACGGATTGTATAAAATTCCTAACAATTCCCGATTTTATAGTGTTTGATTCTCAGGCCTTTAGGGCTGGAAGACTACCCACGACAATGTTAATGATGCAAGGATTTAGTTCCCTTGTCATAATCACCTGCGCGGCTTTATCGATTGCAAGAACCTCGGCCTGAAAAACACTACACTTGTCTGGATGTCTCACTGAGGACCTGATTTCGAGGCATACAGAGTATACTCCCGAACCAATCTTCGATCCGTCATAACAAAATTGTCCTCCCAGTCAAAATTGACGGGGACTTTTCGAACGGAGTTTTTAACATTCTATCTGCAAGTGTTTTAACCAAATTTTGGTTGTGTCAACTAAATTTCAATTGGTGTGTCACTCCTTTTCCTTTGCAATAAATACAAAAAAAAATTGACGGGGACTTTTCGTACGGAGTTTTTTTGAAACATTTTTTGGACAAATTCCTGGCTCAATAGATTCTGGAATATATTCTACGGGAATCACAACAAAATTTTCTATGTAAAATTATTTTTCAAAAAACTACTTGCTCAAAAAAATATTGCTTTCGGGACAGTGGCGTATACAGTACAAATGATTTCACAAATTTCAGGATTTGGTATCAAATAACAAGTACAATAATAAAAAACTTCTTGAAAAAATCGAAAAACATTAAGAATCTAAAATGTTTTGAAACTGAAAATTTTTCTGTTTAAAAAAATCTCAAAATCTAAAAATTTTTTTTTTAGAATTTGAAACTTTTCAACTTAAGATTCTAATGAAAAAATATCTTAGAAATTTTATATACACAGAAAATGCACCTAATTGTAAGTAAAATGTGGTCAAATCTTTAAATGCGACTTTATCTTTTAGAAAATGTCTCAAAACGAAACTATTTCTTAAAAAAAATGTCTCAGAATCTAAAACTTTCTAAAAGAAATATGTCTGAGAATCTAAGACTTTTTCTATAGGAATAATGTCTTAAAATATTGGCGTTTTTCTCAGAATCTAAGACTTTTGCTATAGAAAAAATGTCTAAGAATCTGAGACTTTTTCTACAAAAAAATCTCAGAATCTGAGGCTTTTCTATATGAAAAATGTTACAGAGTCTGAGAACTTTCTATAGGAATAATGTCTCTGAATCTGAAAAAGTCTCAAAATCTAAGATTTTTTGTATAAAAAAATTCTTAGAATCTGAGGCTTTTCTATATGAAAAATGTTTTAGAATCTGAGAACTTTCTAGAGGAATAATGTGCTCGATTCGGGAGTACTCTTTCACCATTCACCTATTTTTTAAAAAAATTGATATCCTTTCGAATTTTTACATTTTTAAATTTTTTCTTGTAATTATTGAATATATTAACTAAAACTTTAATTTTAACAAGAATAAATTTAAAATATTGAAATGCAAAAGAATATCAAATTTTAAAACATTTGGTGAATGGTGAAAAAGTACTTCCGAATCGAGCACAATGTCTCTGAATCTGAGAATTTTTTTTAAAATTTAGCAAAATGTCTCAGAATCTTATACTTTTTTACGAAAAATGCCTCAGAACCAACGAATTTATCTTAACGAAAATTATCTCAAAATCTAAGATTTTGTGTATAGGAAAAATGTCTCAGAGACACAAGCTGAAACTTTTTGTATAGAAAAATGCTCAAAATCTGAGACTTTTTCTATTGTAAAAATATCTTTTATTATAAGAATAATGTCTTAGAATCTAAGTATTTTTCTATGGGAAAAATATTTCAGAATCATTGACTTTTTCTTTAGGAAAAATGTCTCAGAATCTGAGGCTTTTTCTATATGAAAAATGTTTTAGAATCTGACAATTTCCTATAGGCAAAATGTCTCAGAATCTGAGACTTGTTCTATAGGAAAATGTCTAAGAATTCGAGACTTTTTCTATAGAAAAGTGTTTAAGCATTTGAGACTTTTTCGATAGGAAAAATGTCTCAGAATCTAAGATGTTTTCTGTAAAAAAAAATTTCTGAAAATCTATCGGAAAAATGTGGAAGAATCTGAGGCTTTTTCTATAGAAAAAATGTCGAAGAATCTGATACATTTTCGTTAAGAATCTGAGACTTTTTATAGGAAAAATTTCTCAAAATTAAAAACTTTTTCTATAGGAAAAATGTCTAAGAATCTGAGACTTTTTCTATAGGAAAAATGTCTATGAATCTTTGACTTTTTCTATAGGAAAATTTTCTTTCAATCTGAGAGTTTTTAGAATCTAAGACTATTTTTATACTGTTTTCTTTTTAAAAAAGGCTCAGAATCTGAATTAATTTTCTTAAAGAAAAAGCGAAGATTTTCTCAGAATCTAAAACATTTTGTGTAGAATGTTTCAGAATCTGAGAAAATGTGCTAGACTAGAAATATCTCAGATTCTGGGAAAATGTCTTACAATCGGAGTATTTTCTTTTGGAAAAGAATTTTATAAATATGTTTGTAGAATCATTTTCTAAAGTGACTTTTTCCCGAGAAACGCTTTTAATTGAAAATATAATTCAGAGTCTTTGACTTTTTCTATAACAAAAACTGTCTTAACTGGAAATTGTCATAGAATCTTATTGTGAGACTTTTCTTTGAAAAAAAAATCAGATTCTGATAATCTTCTTTGTAAAAATGTATCAGCATCTTATACAAGTCACACTTTAAAAAAAGGCTTAAGTCTCTCAAAAAATTTTAAAATATAAAAAAAATTAATTTTTTTTACCCCAACAGTCTTAAACTTACACAATAGTGAAGAATCTGATTGTTTTACATTCAGTTCAAGGAAAAGATCGAGAAAAATTGTAAAACATGTGCTGTTAAAAAAATTAAAAAATGTTGGGCCCCCACCGAAATAAAATCCTGGATACGCCCCTGTTTCGGGACAATTTCAAACAAAAACCATTGATTCTGAAATGTTAAGTAGAATCAGTTACAGTGTTATATAATACGTTCTGAAACTGATTGTTTGCAACAGAAAATTTAGAAAATTTTGGTAAATGTTTACAAATCTACTTATTGTGATATTTGCACTTAAATAATAAAATTTTATGAAAATTATTCTTTATTTTCTATAAACACGATCTCAAAAAGGGGAATTTTTTCCTATGGAAAAAATCTCAGATTATGGGAAATTTTTCCTACACAAAAAGTCTCAGGTTCTGAGAAAATTTTCCTGTAGAATGGGCCTCAGATTCTGAAATTTTTTTCTATAGAAAGTCTCTGCTTCTGAGATATTATTTCCTTTACAAAAAGTCTCAGACTATAAGTCATTTTTATTATAGAAAAAGTCTCAGATTCTGAGAAAAGTTTTCTAAAGAAAAAGTCTCAGATTCTGAGACATTTTTCCTGTAGAAAAAGTTTTAGATTCGAAGCCATTTTGTCTGAAATTCTAGAACAGATTCCGGAAAATTGAAAACCTTACTGACGATGTTTTTGACGTGGTATGCTTAAAAAGGACGTGTCTCGCGTGATTTTAGAATAATGTTGTCAATGCATCCTAATATTTCGTAATTTTTTTTTTTTTTTAATAACTTATTGAAATGTGATAGGATCCAGATAAACATAATTATGCTACTAAATCATTGTAAATATTTTAGAACGAGGTATTTGAAAACTTAAACATTTATGACAAATACTGACAATATGATTCAGCCGAATTAACATCAGCTTATACTATGTTCAGATTGGCTTCGAAACCCCGTTGAAAACTCGTACTTTCAATTTCAAAACTTACCTGTTCATACACAACAATTTTGACACTTATAAAGGTTTTGGAAACTTTCAGACAACAAATATTTTAATAATCTAATTTAATTACGCGGAAATTATTTTTTTATACGTTTTTATTTATTTTTATTCCAAATACGTAAATATTTTGTAGAGATTTTATATAAATATTGATTTATTTATTTTTTTATATTTGGCATTTTCCCATTTTCTCATTTTCTTGTTGTCGCACAGTGGTAAAAATATGTATAATTATGAAATTTAAAAGGTTTCGATCGTACTTTCGTTGAAACCTTACTACAAAAAGGTTTCAATTTGTAAGGGAAAAAACGTATTTTCAAACGAGGTTTGGCACGAAACCCCGTTTAACGAGGTTTCGAGACCAATCTGAACGTACTATTACTTATAAAGTGACACAACCACATCAAATTTCGTCCATACATACCATTTTAAAATGTATCTAAATCTATATTGCATCATATGTAGAAGTACCCAGCAAAACTTTGGTAATGGGTAGTGATTATATAACACATTACCAGGTAATGTATATACCTTATTTGTAGCATTATTTTAGGATGTCTTACCAAACTTTTGTTCCACAACGTATTATTTTCAAGTGAAAAATAATGCATTATTAATAATTTGCTACGTAATGCATGATTATTGGAAAAAATGTATTTCATATTTATTATTTCTAAACATTAAATCATGGATGACTTATATTTGGTTACAGTATGTATTATTTGAAAGTTTAAAATAATGCATTATTTATAATTGGATGCATAATGCATTACAATAACATAAAAAATAATTATTTTATAAAATATGCATAAGTTTAAACTAGAGATGGGCTCACGACAAGAAATTTCTAACGACACACACTCACTAGCATATTATATCTACTTACACTCACTTACAATCACGTGAGTAAATTTAATACAAAATTACTTTTTCACTACTCGTAACACCTTATATATTACGTTCTGGTATGCTATATTATATACCTTACTCGTAACCTATAAAATATCATATATTTTACACCTTACTGGTATTCTTTGTTATAAATTTATGACTTATTTTATACCTTACTGGTATTCTATGTGATAATGTGGATGCATTACTTTGAGTCTCATCGCCTGTTAAAATCATCAATGTATAAAATAAGAGATCATATACCTTATTTTATACCTTATTTGGTAATCTAAGTTTTGCTGGGTAGTTTGAAAACGGTTTGAAATGTCAGTCAAATATTTAGTACTCATAGTTAAGTAGTTGTCATATGCGAGTAAATTACATTTTCGATAATTCATACAATAATGTGTTTTAATGTGTTGTTGATGTTGCACTGGCATCTGTCATGGAATGAATGATTCACAACATTAGGAGTTGTCACAAAGCCTGCGAGATAATGGTGTTCTTACTGTCAATACAATACAGATGTCTGGTGTTACAAAAATATTTTATATGTCATCGTGAAAACCCTTATAATTTTAACATAACTAGGAGTTTATCTGTGAATAAAGGACAAATGATTATTATTGATGGTATATGGGCGTGTGCTGTTAATTGCAGGTTGGTACTTATACTACCTTTCTAAATGTCAATGCGATTTTAGAAATCAGTCGTTTTTTAAACCAAATCGTACCATTGATTTTAGTCTTTACGTATGCACCTATAACGTTTTATTTTTTTATCTTCTGACCATTAAAATTGAGCAGAGTACCTTTTTCAAATCATACTAAATTAAAATTTAATGACTTCTTATTTATTTTTTTATTTGTATCTTGAAATTCGCATTTAAAGTCAAATCCTATAAGCGCACCAACTAATTGAACATCAGTTTGTGCAGTTTAAGCCAGGCAACATTAACTTCATTATGAAGTTGTTAAGTTGCTAGTGTACCTATATTGTTGAAATTTGATCAGTAAAAAAACATTTTTCAAGAACATCAACGAATTACTAAATTTTTATTAGAATTACATACTATTGCTTAATGTACCTAGTTGCAACACAAGTTAGAATTGCTTGTAAGCCGCTAGGTAGGTGATATAATCGCCAAAATCTCTTGGGTAAGTAAACTTACCTGTGGTCGTTAAGGGGTTACGGGGTGATAAAATCTATTGTGTAGTCTAAACGGTTCATTTATCAACCCATCCTTAAAAACGCGCGATCTGAGTGTGGTTGGTCGAGAAAAGCTTCTTTACGAAGAGCGTCGTCGTGCCAAAGGTCGTTTGTTAATAGAGTCAAGGAAGTGCTGGTTCTTCTATCTCGGATCTTTTAAACTGGCTAATCTTTTCATATTATCGTACCGTGCAGAAGTCTTTTCCGTTTTTTGGATGGCCAATGTACAGCCTATCTACAAAAATGGTGCAGCTAACAACCCCGATCGCAATATGCACTCGAAGGTGATAGAAATCATAGCAATTCCCATCTTGCTAGGTATGTGGAGGTTAGGTAAAGTTTCCCCTTCTAATCAATGCCGTTAAACTAATGTGAGCTTCTTATAAAACTCCGAAGATATTGAGTTTTGATATTCGACAACGTTCGATAGTTTCCAACTTCTGCTCATCCACGTAACTTCAGCAAAAGCCATTTGACGGCCAACTTAACCGCTCTGCGTGCTTTATAAGACAGTGTCCGGTAATTACAGACACCACCGTCGAAATATCTCCTCTTGGAAGCGATATTAGCCCAGTTGTGTGCCTTTGCTTAAAAAAAGGCCAAATCTGTCGTGTAGTCTCACACGTCCATCAATGTGCCAATCTCTTATTAGTCTCCGTCGCGAAACAAAGAAGTAGATTTTTCTTGCAAATTTCTGGAGGCATAGCAACACATTCCAATTCTGTTGGAACCGGTAAGGTAGATTCTAGTCTTGTAAGCTCATTGGCTTTATAATTCCTTGGAATGTCTCTGTGCCTATGACCCATATGAATCGTATATCAAACTGCTTGGCCATCTCATTTAAAGACGTTCGGCAGTTATGGGCAGATCTTGTTTTCTGATTTGACTTTCAGAATGGATGATGACTGCGGTTGTGGACCAGCCATTGCAACTCAACCAGTCAGCCACTTCCTTTATTGGCAGCATCTCTGCCTGGTAAGTTAGGTTAGGTTAGGTTGTAAGTGGCTGCTGATGTTTTACGTCAACACACGTAGACTCTGAGGTCCATTGTGATACCATGGGATCGTAATAGGTTTCCCTACTAGTCCCTGTCGTTAAACCAGTTTGAGCTTCTTATGAAACTCCTTAGATGTTGAATTTTGACATCCGACAAATCTGAAAGATCGTACAGCTCCCTAGATCCCAGTGAAGCAAGTCGCTGACCAGAAAGTGCCGGGCAATGGCAAATAAAGTGTTCGATAGTTTCCAACTCCTCTTCATCCATGCAACTTCGGCAAACGTCATTCGACGGCACATTTAACCGCTCTGCGTGCTTCCCTATAAGGCAGTGTCCGGTAATTATAGAAACCACCGTCGAAATCTCTCCTCTTGGAAGCGATATCAGCTCACTTGTGCGCCCCTGATTAAGAGAAGGCCAAATCAGTCGTGTTGTCTCACACGTCCATCCATTTGCCCATCTTTGATTAGTCTCCGTCGCAGAACAAAGCCGTAGGTTTTGCTTGCAAGTTTCTAGAGGCATACCAACACATTCCAATTCTGTTGGAACCTGTAAGGTAGTTCCTAGTCTTGCAAGCTCATCGGCTTTGCAATTCCCTGGAATGTCTCTGTGCCCTGGGACCCATATGAGTCGTATGTTAAACTGCTTGGCCATCTCATTTAAAGACGTGCGGCAGTTAAGGGCAGATCTTGTTTTCAGAAACATTGAATCCAGGGACTTGACCGCGGCTTGACTGTCAGTATAGATGTTGACTGCGGTTGTAGACAAGACATTGCAGCTCAACCAGTCAGCCACTTCCTTTATTGCCAGCATCTCTGCCTGGTAGACACTGCAATGATCTGGCAATCTACGAGCCAGGCTCAATCCAAGCTCTTCCGAATAGACCCCAAAGCCCACTTGTTCGTGCAGCCTCGATCCATCTGTGTAAAAATTTATGGTAGCTCCACTTCCCGGAGTATCCCCCATCCAAGACTCCCTGGATGGTATCATAGTGGTAAAGTGGCGCTCAAAGAGGCTCAAAGAGGGAGCACAATCCACATTTTGTGGTATTGTTATCTTTTTCAAGATCGCGCTATGGCCACAATCGCTGCTCCTCCATTGCAGCGTGCTATTAAGTCGAATTGCCGACGCAGCTGCATACTGCCTACCCAATATGTCCAAGGGTATCAGGTGAAGGAGGATTTCTAATGCAGCCGTAGGTGTAGTACGAAGAGCACCAGTGATGCACATTGACGCCATTCTCTGTACCTTCGTGATAAAGACACAGTTCGATTTTGTTTCTAAAGCAGGCCACCAGACAATGATTCCATACAGCAAAATTGGACGCACCACTGCTGTATAGATCCAATGAACGACTTGAGGGCTAAAACCCCATCGTTTTCCAATGGCCCTTTTACAGGAATACAAAGCAATCGTTGCTTTTCTCACCCGTTCCTCAATATTACGCCTGAAATTCAGCTTCCTATCTAGAAATACTCCAAGATACTTGGCTCCATCTGAGAAGGTGATTTCAGTACCGTCCAGAGAAATAGGATCAAAAGCAGGAATCTTATTTTTCCTTGTAAATAAAACAAGCTCTGTTTTACTAGGATTAACTCCTAGACCACAGTCTCTTGCCCATTTAGACAGATCTTTCAGAGAACCCTGAAGAATGTCCCGCAATGTTGGCAGATGCTTCCCCTTTACCGCTATCGCGACATCGTCAGCATATGCGACAACATGACAACCACGTGCTTCTAGAGATAGTAGCATTGAATTCAGTGCCAGGTTCCAAAGAAGCGGCGAAAGAACACCTCCTTGTGGTATGCCCCTATTGACAAATCGAGATATGACGGACGCTCCCAATTCAGACGTTATACGTCTACTGGCAAGTAGGCTTTCCACCATTAAAACGATTTCACGCTTTACTCCCAGACCAGACAATGCCAATATTATCGATTCTGGGATGACATTATTAAAAGCCCCCTCAATATCAAGAAAGGCCAACATAGTGTACTCCTTTACCGAAAGCGATCTCTCGATGGTACCAACGAGCTCATGAAGAGCTGTTTCCGTTGATCGTCCCTTGCTGTATGCATGTTGCTTTGTCGAAAGCAACCTCGGGTCAATCACTCTACGCAAATATGAGTCTATCATTCGTTCCATTGTCTTTAACAAAAAAGAAGACAGACTAATTGGTCTGAAATCCTTCGCAGCTATGTGGGAACTTTTCCCAGCCTTCGGGATAAATACGACTCTGGTATCCCTCCATTTTAAAGGAATGTACGACCAGTTGATGCATGCTGTGTATAGATTATACAGCAACGGGGCTATATAGTCCGACACTTGCTGCAACTCAGCCGGAATTATACCATCAGGTCCCGGGGATTTATAGGGCCTGAAGCTTTTTATCGCCCAGATTAATGTTGGCATATTTATTATTTCCGAAGCAATTTCAGATGCTTGGGCGTCAGAACGTTCCAAAGCTTGAAACGGCGTCATGGAATTGCCCGGAAAATGCGTGTTTAAAAGGAGATCCAGCGACTCTCCACTGGAGGAAGACCACACCCCATTAGGATCTTTCAGGTATCCCAGGGTGCAAGGAGAAGAAGCCAGAACCTTGCGCAGCCTGGATGCCTCAGAAACGTCTTCTATGTTTCCACAGAAGTTTTTCCAAGAATCACATTTTGCATTTCTGATCATCTTTTTATAACTCTTAAGTTGCAGCCTGTATGCAGACCAGTCCTCGTCCGCTCTTGAAAATTTAGCCTTATTAAAGAGCTTTCTGCAGGAATCTCTGCTCGTCTGCAACTCATTTGACCACCAAGGTGGCTTTTTTTTCCCTCTAGGCTTTGCAGAAGGGCAAGACGCATCCAGGCACCTATTACAAACATTTGTTATATGGTCAACCAGACAGTCAATTTGCGCCAAACTATGTGGTTTAGATAAGGGTACTTCATCCAAAAGCAAAGAAAAAGTCTCCCTATATTTTACCCAGTTTGTTCTCCTCAGATTTCTAGAGACTGTCTCAACCGGGGCACGCTCCCTGAGTAAAAACTCAATGTAGCGATGATCTGAGAAAGAATGCTCTTCCAAAACTCTCCAGTCATCAATTCTATCAGACAATGTATCTGATACAAGTGTTACGTCAAGAACCTCTTGCCGCGTACTTGTAACGAAAGTTGGTTCACCACCCTTGTTACAAATATAGAGGTTAGTGCTTAACAAAAACTCCAAAAGTGATTCGCCTCTATCATTTGTGTCTGTACTTCCCCATATCGAATGATGTGCATTAGCATCACAACACACTACTAACTGGTGTCCCCTAGATTCAGACTCCCGAATTAGACCGACAACCTTCTCCGGGGGTATTGACCCCGGATTAGGAAAATACGCAGAGGCGAGCCAAATAGACTTCCCATGAAGCTCTAAGCTAGCCGCTGTAACATCCATATCACTAAAAGTTGATAAAAAGAATATATTTAAGCCATTTTTTGCCAAGATGCAGGCTCTTGGTGAGCCCTCACCTTTGGCAACCACTAACTTAAACCCAGGGGTCTTCAATCCGCAAACCCTGCCACCCCGCACCCAGGGCTCTTGGATAAAAACCAAGTCAACTGCTCCTGTCATCAGGCGCAGCAAGAGTGCAGCTGAGGCTGCCTTACAGCCTGGTAAACACTGCAATGATCTGGCAATCTTCGAGCCAGGCTCAATCCAAGCTCTTCCGAATAGACTACACTTGTTAGTGTAGCTTCTGGAGGATCTTCTTCAATATAGCGCTATGACCACAATCGCTGCTCTTCCATTGCAGTTAGCTATTCACTTTCACTACCTATCCAATATATCAAATGTATAAGGTGAAGAAGGATTTCTAATGCAGCCGTCGGTGTAGTATGAAGGTAGTTCGTACTTGGCTTCATCTGAGAAGGCGTTTTCAGTGCCGTCCAAAGGATCAAAAGCTGAAGTCTTATTTCTTCTTGTAAACAATACAAGCTCTGTTTCACTTGGATTAACTGACAGACCACAGTCTTTTGCCCATTTAGGCAGATCTTTTAGAGAACCTTGAAGAATTCCCCGTAATGTTACAAGGTTCTATCCCTTTATCGCTATCGGGACACGGTCAGCATATGCGACATCATAACAACCACGTGCTTCTAAATACACCAGCATTAAATTCAGTGTCAGGTTAAAAAAAATAGTGAAAGAACACCTCCCTGTGTGCCCCAATTGACAAATCTGGAAGCTAACTTACTTTTAACGATCAACATTATGGTTTTCGCCGAACGCGTTCGTTTGAGTCTTTCGATTCATTATTTTAGAGAAAGTAAAGTAGTTGCTGTGTGTGGCACAGGAATACAATAGGCTTAATGCTGTTGGTGTTCGTAATGACTTTCTCGATTCATTTCGAGCTTCCTCAGAGATTGTTCTATACATGTCGTTATAGATGAGTTCTTATCAAACGAGTTTTAGGTTTAGTCCAGGGTACCGCAAGGTTCAATCCATTCTCTTACGCTTTTTCTTATCTTGCTTAACGACCATATACTTAAGTCAAACTTTAAATCCTACACAATTTTTTGCAGATGACAGCAATATTTGTCAATAATTTTCCTTTGTTCGTAGGCCAATTATGTATAGCATACCAAATCAAGAATTTTGATAATCTCTGGATAGGATCTTGCGAATAGGGTCACGTTTAATGCACGCAAGACCCAATATTGTGCATCTGGGTGGTATAAGTATGGAATATTCGAAAGCTCTTGATATCTGGAAATTTAGTGTGACGGTTGTTTAAACAGGCGTAAGAAGTACTTCACCTCATCAAATCTTCTTACTATGTATTTATACCACCTATATCCGGGCGATGGTGGAATACAACTCCCATTTTAAGGTTAGGTCTTCAAATTTTTTTTGGAACTCTTGGACAGTGTCCAAAGATAGGGCGTTGATACTTATCAATGACAATATTGTGTCCAACTCTTTTGGCTCATTGGAGCACCAACGGAATGTGGGTTGTGTGACTTCGATCTATCGATATGCCATGGAAAATATTCTGCTGAGGGAAGAGAACTTATCCCTCAAGCCTGGGATTTCACATCCGTTATATTACAGAGAAGGTTCGTTTAGGAAAGAGTAAAAACTTTTTTTGTACTCCTCTCCATTTCCATTACCTGGCAATGAGCTATGATAATGATAATTACTCTCAGCATTCCTTTTTGGGGTAAAAGACAAAAACCAAGTTACCTGCAATCGGCATGTTAAAGTAATGAACACTGAAATTGGGAGTAAACCACTTACTTATATTTTTGGTTTTTGCTAGGTTTTGGTAAATGCAATAGCAATTTTCTGTCAGAATTTCCTGGATTTTGGCAACACTGCATCGAGCCCAATTAATTCCGAAACTAACATTAAGATTTTTTCAAGCCACTCGGATCGTTTAATATTTTATCAAACTATCATTCCGTCTTCTTTCGTTTCCAAACTGTTCTTAGCTTTTATGACATTTCAAATTTATTGTTCAATTTTCTACCACAAACTCATTAAAAAAAGTCCTAGAATCATTAAACTATAGTCTTTACACAATAGTTACTGTAGACACATCTTAACATGCCTTCGTAGACCATCATACTTATTCACATTGTTATAAAGGCATTTCCGTTTTTTATTGGTTACGCATGTGCAAATTGAAATTTTTTTGTAAATACTAGGGATGTTGCGAATATTCGTCACTATTCGGTATTCGGCATATACGGCATGTTTTTTGAATATTCGGTTAAATAAATATTCGTTAACAGTTTGCCGAATATTCGGCAAAATTTAAATTAGTTAAAAAAACACTTTTTATTACCGTTTGACTCTTCTTTATAGTCATTTCAGTTTGTTTTCTATACAAAAATAACTTGAGCACTTGATTAAAATTCGAATTGTTAAGGTACCAGAAAAAATAGTGTCAACAACAGCGTTGTTGTCTTTTAGTCTGGTACTTTTTTTTAATATTTTACAAAGGTAAAATACAGGCGTATGAATAATTAAATTATTCGGCAAATATTCGTATTCGGTTCAAACCGAATAACGAATAGTAAATATTCGGTAAAATGCCGAATACACTATTCGCGACATCCCTAGTAAATACACATGTCTGGGTTTGCTTAATTCTATAGTTTAAAGACTTTAACAGTGTTTCGTTTGTTGATTTGTGTTTAAAATGTATGGCCTTGTCTGTCAAGTTTGATAGTTTCTGTCGTACTCGCCTTTTAATGAATTGTGAATTTAGTTAGTTTTATTGCTAAAGGAACATTTTAGGATTTATGAGAGCCTTTGAACTTAATGTTGCTGTAATATTTAAAAAGAATATTTACAAGACTTTTTTATTTTTGTAAATTGTTGAACAATGGTCAATGACCATACATACTTCTTAATAAAGTAAGCTTACTAAAAAATATACAATTTTTGAATTTAACATTTGCAAAAAACAGCTCTTAAAGAAAATATGTTAGTTTTTCCAAAGACTCTCAATCGGTAAAGATATCTGAAGTCACTCGACTCCTGTTAAACCCTCTCTTGCTAACTATGCTATTACAGAGGACGAATGAACAAATAAAATTGAAAAAAATATTGCAATTGGACGTTTTCCCGACTTAATGGAGCTTTTTTTTTTGCATTTAGCGATAAAAAAAAAGTTTTTTTTGTTGATTATCGGGAAATCCAATGACTTTTTATTTGCTAAGAACTTGTTTTAAACACTTTGAAAGGTGTTTCTTAAATAATATTACCATAGTAATTAGAAATTGATAAAAAATTTTCAAAATTTATTAAGCGCTTTTTCGATATAAAAAGTTAGAATTGTTTGTAACATAATCGTATTTTCCTCGTCTAACAGTTTTCGTACCTTCTGTAAAAATGTTGCAAAGATTTGTGAGATAGATGCGAGGAGCTTGGTTTTTCTAAATAAAGCAGCGGATTTTAATAATGCATTACCAGAGAAAGTGTTTAACCGAACTGATTGAAAACGCTTATCCTAAAAAGTGTGAGGATAATAACCCTGATAATGACCAATAAATTGCAATATTCTTTGCGCT
Source organism: Pegoplata infirma (assembly GCA_963921195.1). Taxonomy (NCBI): domain Eukaryota; kingdom Metazoa; phylum Arthropoda; class Insecta; order Diptera; family Anthomyiidae; genus Pegoplata; species Pegoplata infirma. Next base: position 165,667,132 of record OY992540.1, on the reverse strand, counting down.
CTCAAATGTGATGGTGAGCATGGTTATCTGCCAATAATTTTTTGGGTATTGTATTCTTTGGTAATTGTATTCTTAATTTTTTTTAATTCTTTTATAAAGAAAACGTCAAATTAACTTCGAAAACAAGCAATTAGTTTGACGTTGCAAATCACATTAACTCGTGTCGAAACAGTTCAAAGCATTTTGCTCTTGATTTCAATGGAAATATGGAATTACTCAATATACGGGAGACCTGCTGGTACAAAAGTAAAGTAAAACCGTTGCTCAAAATATATTGAAGGCGTTCGATTGTATATTTCACGCGCATACCTTAACTTAAACTCCTTTGTCAAAACCTTTTGTCAATTTTCGAAATGATTTAAGTTCAATACACGACTGTGTATAATTATCGAGGAATCAGATACTCTTAATGTTCTGGGCCCTAAAATTCAGCACGATGTCAGTTGGAAAAAGCACGTTCTTCAAGATTAATAAATGAGTCTCATTAATCGGAAACGATTCACTTGTCGGATATATCTTCTTTGTGTAACGACAATGGATCAGTCGTTCAGTTATTATTCGGGTATCTTAGGTGAATAACTGGGATATCTTCGGGAATTGAAATAAGTTTTTAACTCTTTCTGTGTAAATATGTAATATTATCGGTTGTTTTGTAGATCATCTCTTTTTGTTGTCGATTGCCCAGTTTGAGAATTTGTTTATTATTCGAAGAAATGTTAAATAAAGTCTCCATAGAGGCCACCTGATACAATAAACACAATCCACACATGCTCTATGTTCTATTACATCAAGAACATCCGGAATTTTTGGGACACAAAACTCACAAGAAGCCATCGATATGAGGACTGTGTTACTGTGGATATAACTCCCCATATCGTATGTTTTTTTGGGATTTCTAAATTCAATATCTTAAGAGTTTAATAAGGAGCTCAAATTGGTTTAACGGCAGGGACTATCTATGTGTGCTGGCGTTAAGCGTCATAAGCCACTTACAATCTAACCTGACATGGGATGCTGGTATAATAATTGAAATACAATCTAGGGAATTCTAGAAACATCCAACTGTGGGGGAACATCACACTCAAATCTACACGGATGAATCAATAATGATCCAGTGAACAGGTATCGGGGTCTGTTGTGAGAAACTGTGAATTGAACACAGTTTAAGGAAACAGAACTTCTATAATATTTTTCAGGTGGAGCTGTATACAGCATTAGATCAGCCTCATTATTTCAATAAAGGAAAAACTTAAACACCAGGAAGATTCAAAATTGGAAGCAGCCAGACTGTATCCAAACGAAGGCCTTGTGGATTCTCGATGTAGGTTACTTGCTTGAAAGCTTATTTGGCAAAGTTAATATTGATCAGAGATTACTTGTGCAGGTGGTGTGGGGACGATGAGATAGTGGAAGATTCATTTCGTTATCTTTGCCAGTGTCCTGCACTATCTCTAACTCGATTAAATTGATTTCAGACACAGTAGGAACATGTCGATATCAACTCATGGGAGATGCTTAAATAAATTAGGATGAGTAAACTTGATGAAACATATTTGAGGACATACATAAATAGGCATGCTATTGGACAGAATGCCAGAAGCGAATTCGGATTAATATGGGGAGTAGCAATACACTCCTTTCCCAAAACCCCTTCCTTTCTCACGGTATCATGAACTAGTCTTGTGTACATTCCGTCAACCTCATAAAATAAATAGGTTAATTAACATTGCACTGCATAATTAGGGCATCTCTAAAACGGAATTGGTGCTAATAAAGAAAACATCATTTAACTTATCTTTTTACAGTTATGTCATCACCAAATCCAAAGAATCTGTGTTCTTGAAGTCAAATTCTTGGTTATGAAAAATTAGACTCTAGTGAAAAAATATTAAAAAATAAACTGATGGATTAAGAAGTAGATCAAAACTTATCTCAACCAAAATAGTAAGATTTGCTGTAGTTAGATAGGGACTCCAAACTGCCTAATGAGAAAATATATTGCACTTATGTCACAGGTAATTTCTGCAGAATACTTGCAGACTACTCATGTCAAATAATTATTTCAACGAGATCGTCGCTGTTTCCTGATCGTTTCGATCCTCCAGAATCCGGAACACTATACCTCAACAGTTTCATATGATCTTTCGGTTGTCACAATATGATTCTGGAATGGATCATGTCAAGACTTACCTTACAACAAAACTTATCTTAATACTTATTAGTTCCATCATTTCTTTTAACAACACTGTTTGTTTGTTACCCACCAAAGCATAGTTCGTTACAAAAGTAACATTCGAATTTGTTGAGTAATCATTTGATTTTTAATTGTCAATGACTAATGTACACATTGTGCAAAAAAACATGAAAAACCTTGTACAAAAAGCTTAAAAATTGCAATAATAATTATAATTTTCACAAAAAAAATATATAGAAGAAAAAGATAATAGACTGAAAACAACAACAGTTGAGAATATTAACAATCTAAGTACTCGTACTAACATCTATGTCGTTCTGTATGTCTGTCTGTCCGTCTGTGGTGTTTCATGGTTGTATGACAGAGTTAGTTTTGTTATGGCAAGTTGCAGTAATAACAAACATGCTATAAAAACCATCGAATCAATTATTGTTGTTGCTGAAGTAGTTTTTGTTTGAAACTGCCACATAAAAATGTTTCATGAATCGTGACTACCTGTATTTTTGACGCATTTACGCAAAAAATACAAACAAAAAAACAAGCCAAACCTAAACATAACCAACTATTCGTAAACTTCTTAACTTTTAAAACAGAGAATGTAATGAATTTAATCTTTGTTAGGGCGGATTACTCAATGAAAAGTTAGCTGCTAACTGCCGATTTAACGGAGCCTTATGTCAAAATTTGTATGAAAAAGTTAAATTTAACGGAGAGTTATTTTATAACGGAGCATTGAGTAATCCAGCCTTAAGCTAAGTACTCTGTTCGGGTTCACGGGAAAAAATCTGTCAAACTCCATATAAAAAAAAAAAAAATTGGCAACGCGAGGAATTAAGGGGAAATTGTTAAAAAAGTTTTCACTCATTTTTATTATACAAGACAATTTAAATTGCCGTGAAAAAGTGACATTTCAGTTTTGTTATGATCGTTTCTTTCTTATCATTGTCAAAAGTTCTTGATTTTTAAATGTTTTATTGCAATTTGAGGCGTTTAAAGTTTAAGTGAAATTTTCACCGTAAGAAACAGAGTACTTAGCTTTAGTGGAAAAAAGATCACTGCTAATTTTTTTACGCGATTTTTAAATGTCAGTAGCTTTTCAATCGGGATATTACCGATGAATGGGGCCATGCTAAGACTTCATGTTACGCGAAGGTTTACCTCTAGAGTCTACCACTCTTGCTTTTAGTGGTAGACCCTATACTAATTTTTTTACGCGATTTTTAAATGTCAGTAGCTTTTCAATCGGGATATTACCGATGAATGGGGCCATGCTAAGACTTCATGTTACGCGAAGGTTTACCTCTAGAGTCTACCACTCTTGCTTTTAGTGGTAGACCCTATACTGATGAACCTGGGAACTTCAACCATCGCTTCTGCGGACGACGACGTAGGATGTATCCGGGCACGATAGCCGACTTATTTAAGGGATCACTGAAGATAATGGGGCCTTGCTAAGATCTCACGTTATGCGAAGAAGTACCTCTAGGGTCTATCAGTCTGGCTGTTCGTCGTTGACCCTTGACAGAAGAAACTGGAAAGTTCAACCATCGCTTATGCGGACGACGTCGTACTAGCATCTTGTGGGAAATATCCTGCCACAATACCCGATTTACTTGAGTGGTCACTGAAGAGAATGAGGCCTTGATAAGACCTCACGTTGCGCGAAGGACCATCTCTAGCAGGGGCGTATCCAGGATTTTATTTCGGTGGGGGCCCAACATTTTTTTTCAATTTTTTTTTTTTCACAAAAAATTTACATAATAGCACATGTTTTAGAATTTTTTTCGATCTTTTCCTTGAACTGAATGTAACATAATCAGATTCTTCATTTTTGTGCAAGTTTAAAACTGTTGGGGGAAAAAAAATTAAAACTTTTTTATATTTTAAAATTTTTTGAAAGACTTAAGCCATTTTTTAAAGTGTAAATTGTATCAGATGCTGATACATTTTTACAAAGAAGTTTATCAGAATCTGAATTTTTTTTAAAAGAAAAGTCTAGCAATAAGATTCTTTGACAATTTCCAGTTACGAGAGTTTTTGTTATACAAAAAGACAAAGACTCTAAATCATATTATTAATGGAAAACGTTTCTCCGAAAAAGTCACTTTAGAAAATGATTCTATAAACATATTCATTAAATACTTTTGCAAAAGAAAAGATTCCGGTTGTAAGACATTTTCCCATAGTCTGAGGTATTTCTAGTTTTTCTCAGATTCTGAAACATTCTACACAAAAAGTTTTAGATTCTGAGAAAATATTCGCTTTTTCTATAAGAAAAATTATTCACATTCTGAAACCTTTTTAAGAAGAAAACAGTATAAAAAAGTCTTAGATTCCAAAAACATTTTTCCTAAAGAAAAACTCTCAAAGTTTGAGAAATTTTTCCTCTAGAAAAAGTCTAAGATTCTTTGACATTTTTCCTATAGAAAAAGTCTCAGATTCTTAGACATTTTTCCCATAGAAAAAGTTTCTAATTCTGAGACATTTTTCCTATAGAAAGTCAATATTATTAATTGTGTTTATATATTGTCTGTATATTTTATAACTGAATTTTTAATTTAGTTCGGTTTGAGTCCATATTAATTATTTCTGAGAAATAATAATTGTTGTACAATGAGAAAATCTGAAAAAAATCAAGTGACAACACAGGCTAAGTGGAGATGTCGACAGCTTTCGGAAGATGCCACCCTTCCATCATCAGCACTCCTTCGATTACCACACACTTAATGTATGTCAGATTAAAATTAGCCATTTAAATGAAACTTTTGAAGAAATTAAGAATTGGAATTACTCCTCTTTGTGTTGAATAACCCCTATTCACCATTAATTCGTGTTGTATTCATTTGGCAGAAACTTAATCCATCTTAATTTTTAACAGAGTTGTATTTTTCCCATTGTTAACCCTTAGTAGGACTTTTCAAATCTTGAAAAATGTCCGTTAGGTTTTTCAAGATTTGAAAAGTCCTACTAAGGGTTAACAATGGGAAAAATACAACTCTGTTAAAAATTAAGATGGATTAAGTTTCTGCCAAATGAATACAATACGAATTAATGGTGAATAGGGGTTATTCAACACAAAGAGGAGTAATTCCAATTCTTAATTTCTTCAAAAGTTTCATTTAAATGGCTAATTTTAATCTGACATACATTAAGTGTGTGGCAATCGAAGGAGTGCTGATGATGGATGGGTGGCATCTTCCGAAAGCTGTCGACATCTCCACTTAGCCTGTGTTGTCACTTGATTTTTTTCAGATTTTCTCATTGTACAAAAATTATTATTTCTCAGAAATAATTAATATGGACTCAAACCGAACTAAATTAAAAATTCAGTTAGAAAGTCAATATTTTTATGGAAAAAGTTTCAGATTCTTCGACATGTTTCTTACAGAAAAAGTCTCAGATTCTTCGACATTTTTCGTATAGAAAATGTCTCAGATTCTCAGAAATTTTTTTTAAATAAAATTTCTTAGATTCTGATACATTTTTCCTATCGAAAAAGTCTCAGATGCTTAAACACTTTTCTATAGAACAAGTCTCAGATTGTAAGACATTTTACATATAGAAAAGCCTCAAATTCTGAGACATTTTTCCTAAAGAAAAAGTCTCAGATTGTGAAATATTTTTCCCATAGAAAAATACTCAGATTCTGAGACATTATTCTTATAGAGAAATATATTTTTACAATAGAAAAAGTCTCAGAATTTCAGCATTTTTCTATACAAAAAGTCTCAGCTTGTGTCTCTGAGACATTTTTCCAATATACAAAATTTACGATTTTGAGATAATTTTCCTTAAGAAAAATTCGTTGATTCTGAAAAATTTTTCGTAAAAAAAGTCTAAGATTCTGAGACATCCCAGCAGAAATTTTGCTGAACGTTCAGCAGCTTTTGGAAGGGGAACTTGAGTAAAGGAGCGCATCCAATTGCGCTGAATTCATGCATGATTCCCTAAGGCGATGTCCCACTTTAGAGCGCTAGTTGGATACACAGAAACAGCGCTCTTTAGATGCACTGAAATCACGTGTCTTTAGAGCGCTGATTTAAGCAGAATAAAGATGCTGTAAATTCATGTATCTTTTTAGCGCTGATTTAAGCAGATTAAAGATGCAGTGAACTCATGTATCTTTGTAGAGCTGATTTAAGCAGAATAAAGATGCTGTAAATTCAAAGTTGAAATCAAATAACTAAAATTTAAAAAAATATAACAAAAAAATTCATTCGTTTTACTTTACAAAACTTTATTTATGTGAAACAAAATGAAAAAAAAAATCGGAAGTGAACATCAAAAAAATATCGGAAATTTTCATTTTCACATTTTTTATGGGATTTTTTTTGGGAACAGCGGTCAAAGATGCTATGATTGAAGCGCTCTTTGCAGCGCTGATTAATGCGCAATAATGATGCAGTCAAATCATGTGTCTTTGTCTAAAACTCTTGTTTTTTAATTCAAAAAGTGTTAAAAATATTAAAAAGGAAAGCTAGTGTGAAATTTTATCAAAAAATAATTACACATTATAAGTTTTATATAAAAAATCTTAAATAAAAAATTAAAATTTTTTCCCCTTCCTTTTACTGCATCCCTAAGAGCGCTCTTTGGATGCGCTACGGTATGATATAAACAGATGCTGTGTCGCCAAAATCTCGATTTATTTCTGCTGGGATTTTCCTAGATTGTAAGAAAAATTCTCAGATTCAGAGACATTATTCCTATAGAAAGTTCTCAGATTCTAAAACTTTTTTTATATAAAAAAGCTTCAGATTCTAAGAATTTTTTTATAGAAATATCATAGATTTTGAGACATTTTTCAGATTTAGAGACATTATTCCTATAATAAGTTCTCAGATTCTGAAACATGTTTCATATAGAAAAGCCTCAGATTCTGAAACAATTTTCATATAGAAAAGCCTCAGATTCTGAGCATTTTTTTATAGAAAAAGTCTTAGATTCTGAGACATTTTTCCTATAGAAAAAGTCTTAGATTCTGCGAAAAGGCTAATATTTTAAAGCATTATTCCTATAAAAAAGTCTTAGATTCTGAGACATTTTTTTAAGGAATAGTCTCGTTCTGAGAAATTTTTCTAACAGACAAAGTCGCATTTTAAGATTTGACTACATTTTACTTACAATTAGTCCCATTTTTTGTGTACATAAAACTTCATGTTCTAAGATATTTTTTCATTAGAATCTTAAGCTGAAAAGTTTCAAATTTTCCAAAAAAAATTTTCAGTTTCAAAACATTTTTCTTCAAAAAATTTTAGATTCTTAAATGCATTTCTATTTTTTTAAGAAGATTTTTAATATTGTACTTGTTATTTGATACCAAATCCTAAATTTTGCGAAATCATTTCGGTTGGGGCCCGGGCCCCCCCCCCTGTATACGCCACTGATCTCTAGGGTCTACCACTCTGGCTGTTAGTTGTAGACCCTATATATCTGGGCACGATACCCGACTTACTTGAGGGGTCACTGAAGATAATTTGAAAGTGAGCATCAGATAGCGGACTCCACGTTAACCCAAAACAGACGGATATAGTACATTTTACGAGAAAGAATAAGATCCCAAATTTTGGGAAGGTTCGAATAGGTGGAGTTGAGATTCCAATATCACTTCATGCGAAATTATTAGCAGTGATTTTGAAGAGTAAGCTCTCTTGGAAAATTAACACGGTTGGGAGAATACAAAAGACTAACAATGGCTACTATGCAGGTAAGAAATAGTTCGATACTACCTGTGGCTTGGAGCCTAGAGTTATTGGATTTATACCTTAGTAGTAAGACAAATGTTACTGTTCGACTTGAAAGGGATGTGATAGTAAAACCATAGAGTAAGGAAAGTAAGAGAGTTTGAAAGGACCCAAAATCAATCTGCAAGTTTATGAAAATTGGTAAACTTAATGTATTGCAGAAATTTAAAAATTTTGTAAAAAGATCAAAGAGAATTAGAAAATGAGTAAATTTTACCACTATTATTGAGAGGATTACCTATCTATATTGAGAGGATTACCACTATTTCCATTATAAAAATTCTCTCTTAACTAATTTCCCTACTTTTTCCCCTGATTTTGGAGCATTTTGCCTACTCTTTCGACTTTTTCCCCTGATTTTGCAGCATTTTTTTAAAAATGTTCATACATTAAGAGAACCATTTTTTCCTTTGTAAAAAAAGAGTGCATTTTTTTTGGCCCCATATAGTCTGATACCCACTGAGTAAAACAGTTTCAAAGACTTCAACAGCATACACATATACCTTAGTATCACAGGAGCTTTGAAAACAACAATGGACAACTCTATTGATGCCTTACTTCACCTTATACCAATCGACGTTTTCGCGAAAATTAAATTGTCTCAGACTCAAAGAGTTATGGTTATGGTTGTAATCGGCTGCTGGCGTCTAACGTCAACACACGTAGACTCTGAGGTCCATTGTGATACCACAGGATTGTAATAGGTTTCAATAATAGTCCCTGTCGTCAAACCAATTCGTGCTTCTTATAAACCTCTTTAGATATTGAATTTTGACATCCAACAAATCAGAATAATCGTGCAGATCCCTCAATTCTAGTGAAGCAAGTCTCTAACCAGAAAGTGCCAGGCTATGGCGGATAAAGGGTTCTAAGGTTTCCAACTCCTCCTTATTCATTCACATTTAACCGGTCTGCGTGTCGGGTAAATATAGCAACCACCGTCGAAATCTCTCTTGGAAACGATATCAGCTCATTTGTGCGCTTCTTATAAAGAGAAGGCCAAATCTGTTGTGTTGTCTCACACGTTCATCCATCTGCCCATTTTTGATTAATCTCCGCCGCGGAACAAAGCCGTAGGGTTTGCTTGCAAGTTTCCAGAGGCATACCAACGCATTCCAATTCTGTTGGAACCTGTAAGGTAGTTCCCAGTCTTGCAAGCTCATCGGCTTTGCAATTCCCTGGAATGTCTCTGTGCCCTGGGACCCATATAAGTCGTATGTCAAACTGGTTGGCCATCCCATTTAAAGACGTGCGGCAGTTACGGGCAGATCCTGTTTTCAGAAACTTTGACTTCAGGGACTTGACCGCGGTTCGAATGTCAGAAAAGATGTTGATTGCAGCTTAACCAGTCAGCCAAATATGGACATTATAAATAGTATTGACTCGCATAACAAAGTGCCCAAACTATTTTTCGACCGGGAATATGAAATAAGATTTTCGACTCCAGAATATTGGTCTAACTGGCCGGAGACCCCTGCAAACACTGTAAATATCTCCATCGACGGATCCAAATGAACGCTTGGAACTGGAACTAGGAACTGGTTTCAAGAACGTAAAACTAAATCAGAACATTTTCTTTAACCTACCTTTAGATTCGAGCATATTTCAGGCTAAAGTAGTTGCCATAACTAAATCTGTGGAATAACCATAACTTTTGGGATATGTGGCATTAAAGCCATTAGAGCCTCCCCAAGTTTTTAAGCAAAACTGATCGAAAAGCACGAAGTTCGAAGTATATTTAAGGGTAATTGGGTTAAGTCTGGCTAGAATAATCTCAGGCCATTGCTGTGCTAGCCAGCCAGATTTTCTTGCAATAAGGAACTGGCTAAACGAATGAGATGTAATGTCTTATCAACAGCCTCATCGATATTTGTTCCGACAGTCAAGGCGCGGTCAAGTCCCTGGGATTAATGATATGCCCTTAAGTTTACTGAAATTCGACTTATATGGGCCACCGGGATATACCAGGGAATTGCAAAGCCATTAAGCTTGCAAAACTGAAAACTAACAAATTGGAATGTACCAATGCGTCTAGGAACTTGCAATTATAAAAAATGGTCTTGTTCCGCTTAGGTGAATAATCAGAAATTCAGCCATAATCAGAATATATAGCCAAGAGGAGAGATTTCGACGCTGTTTACATTAAAAACCAGGCACTGTCTACAAATGACCCTTCCGGAGGTGCATATTTGAAGAGTAGTTGGAAACCCAAATCTGTAGCACTGGAAACTATCTACACAGTGACATGCTTTATTGGAATCTGGGCTGCTGCTAATCTTTCTGATTTATCGAATGTAGAAATACAATATTAAGTTTCAAGAGAAGCTCAAATTGGTTTAATGTGGGGAACTAGAAGGACAAACTCCTTATAATGCCGTGTTATCACCAGGACCCCAGAGTTTGTTTTATGCTGATGTGAAGCATTATCAAATATTTAAAAAACCCATATTGTTGAATTTGTCTTGAAATGACTTACTTGGAGGTGGATAAAAAAAGGGGAAACTCTCTGGACAGTGACATGTTTTTTTTTTGGAATCTAGGCTGCTGCTTATATTTCTGATTTATCGAGTGTTAAAATACAATATCGAGTTTTATGATGGACACACTCTTGTCGTCCCGTAGTATCACAACGGACCTGAGAGTATTTTTATGCTGATGTGAAGCAGCTATTTCAAACCTAAGTTAGGATAGAGATGTTAAAGCTTTAGACTCCTAGAGTAGACCTTACAAATTGGAATAAAAATGGTCTTGTTCCGCTTAAGAGAATAATCCAAATTACAGCCATAATCAGAAAATGCAGAAAAGGTTAGAGATTTCGACGGTGGCTGCATTAAAAACCAATGTTTTAAAGGCACACGCACAGAGACTTGATTTTATCTTAAAATGACTTATCCGGAGCTGCATGGATGAAGAGGAATTGGATACTCGGATCCATAGACTTGGAAACTATCTGGACAAAGACATGGTTTTTTAAAATCATCTTCATTCTCATCTTTCTGATTTATGGAATGTTAAAATACAATATCGAGTTTCATAAAGAGCTCAAATTGATTTAATGTGGAGAACAAGAAGGACAAAATCCTTGTCGTCTTGTAGTATCACAACGGAACCAAAAGATTTTTTATGCTAATGTTAGGTATTAGCGGCAATTTTAAACCTAGGGTCGAAACGTTAAAATTTTAGACTCCTCGCATAGACTGGCTGCTCCAAAGCGATACTACAAGTTCTTTCAGCGATGAGGATAAAACGCGTTAGTCCATGTTACGAGGAGTTTTATTAGCATAATTTCCATAGCCGATTTTCTACAGATTCTCGAAAACTGCTTTGTCTACTATTCGCATGCGATGCTTTGCCAATGCAGGACACTCGCAAAGGATATGTTACATTTATTTATCTGCTTTTTGATCAGCACATCTTTCACAATTGAAATCATCTTCAACAATTGAAGTCCCATAGTTTTCGCGTGAAAAGCAATTAGTCAGTGACAACTCCTGTTAGTAAAATACCTTCTCCTGAGATCGTAACGCGACCAGAGTTTTTTGGTAATTCTACTTGTACTTAAATACAAAGACTGTTACTTCTCATTACTAACATATATCATCTATCTTCGCTCTTAGAGGGTTGGTACGCATCTGTATTCTGTAACAATCACTCACTTCCGAAATTCTGCAAAACTCTGCGAAATAATAAAAATTAAATGAAATCTTTCAAGAACTGCAATCTGTATATGTAGTATTTTTATCATTTCAAAATACATGAAATTGAAAATTTGTCTGTCTTTCTACCTGCAAATAAGAAGTTAAAGCAAAAAAAGAAAACGTTGCAATTGTTGGTTGGGTCGTTGCTGCTCAAAATGCACGCGTGCCAATACTAAGCTTTTGTAAAGTGTATTTTTCTTAAGTTTTAGTTGTTAATGTAGCAAAATAACAGCAACAAAAAACTATCCCACATATAAAAGATACATACTTCCATATAAAAGAAGTCAGTTGTACGAGAGTTAAAGTTTGTTAACTTTTAAGATGTTTAATCTATGTTGTGTATGTTTAAATGACTTTTTGTCAGTAGGTCCGTTCATTCGTCTGTCTGTCTGGCTCAGTGTGTGAAGCAGTATATCTATTTATAAGAGTTTGTAATGTTACGCTTATTTATCTTTAGATGTATAAATATACTTTTATGGTTGCATATATGGATGCTATCCATCGTACGCTGCAACTCTACTACTCAAAGCGACTAGATAGATGAGGAGTTATAAGCAGACAGACGAAAATTATGGACGGACATATAGTAGACAAATGAAATCTTGGCTATTTCATGCAATAGTTGTGCATTAAATTGTCTTTTGTTTAGCATTAACTAAGATTTTATTGATTGCAGTTTAAGTAGAATGCAAGTAAACACAGTATAAAAGTTGACTCACTTTTCATATAACCAAACACATGCGTTTCACTATGGGCTGGATTACTTAAACTTAGCTAAAATTAATGTTTTTGCTATACCGATATTAGTTCTTTAAAAGATCTAGAGGTGGTAACAGGACAGCTTGATTAAGTGCTTAGCTTTTCGTATCACGAACGCAAAACAATACGCCAGCAGAAGGTGAGGCGTTAGTTTCCTTGAAGCATGTGCCAACATTGCACAGTGGTAAATTCCGGCCAAAACCCTATAACTTCTTTAATTTTTTATGTAAACTTATAAAATGTTGTAGGTAGGTTAAGAATATAATAATAAACCAATTTCGCGAAAAAAAAAAATTTTCAGCGGAATTTTTTTTTTCCGCGAAAAAATTTTTTTTTTGTTCGCGAAATAAAATTTTTTTAAGGTGTTTTAAGATGTTGTGTCTTAATCGTCAGTATTTCATCCATCTTCTTTTTTTATGTGTTTTCCACAGCTCAAAAAGCTCTTTATTTACATATAAATGACCCAACTTTAAAAGGCTCTAATTGAAAGACTTGGTTAAACTTGGTACTGATGTTAATTAGTACTTACTTGGGAACCCTTATACTAATTTGTGGTGTAGCGACTTAAGAGCAATTTTGAGCAAAAAGTATTTTTTTGGGCTTTCCAAAGTTTGTATTTTTTAAAAATTTTTTATTTTTTTAGATTTATTTTCACCACCCCTGTTTAAATTGATCCACGCACTCGAAATTACCGAAATGCATATGACATGTAAAAATAATGCTAAATTTTCAAAATACATCAATTTCAAGACAAAATTTTTTTTTTTTTTTAATTTACAGCCTACTTGGATTTCAAAGTTGCAAATCACAACTTTTAAATTTAAAAAATAATAAATACAATTACTCAACTTTGCTTCGTTATAAAACCAAAACTAGTCAAGGGATTGGCACAAAACTTTGTAATCGCATGTTTTGAAGTGTTAGTTCTCATTTGGCATCAATTTGGAAAAAAAAAGAAAAAACTTTTTTTTTTAGTTTTGGCCGGTTTTTACCTCTGTGCATTGAGGGACATTCTTCAGAGTTCTCTGAAAGATCTGTCTAAATCTGCAATAGGTTGTGGTCTGGGAGTTAATCCAAGCAAAACAGAGTTTGTCTTTTTTACAAAGAAAAATAAGATTCCTGCTTTTGATCCTATGTCTCTGGACGGCACTGAAATCGCCTTCTCAGACGGAGTCACGGATCTTGGAGTATTTCTAAATTGAAAGTTGAAGTTCAGGCGTAATATTGAGAAACGCGTGAGAAAAGCAACGATTGCTTTATATTCCTGTAAAAGGGCCATTGGAGATCGTTGGGGTTTTGTCCTAAAGTCGTTCATTGGATTTATACATCAGTGGTCCGTCCAATTCTGCTGTAGGGAATCATTGTCTGGTGGCCAGCTTTATCACAAAAGTACAGAGAATGGCGTCGATGTGCATCACTGGTGCTCTTCGTACTACACCTACGGCTGCATTAGAAATCCTCCTTCACCTGATACCATTGGACCTATTGAGTAGGCAGTATGCGGCTGCGTCGACAATTCGACTTAATAGCACGATTCAATGGAGGAGCAGCGATTGTGGTCATATATTGAAGAAGATAACAATACCACAAAATTTGGACTGTGCTCCCACTTTGAGCCTCTTTGAGCGCCACTTTACCACTATGATACCATCCAGCGAGTCTTGGATGGGGGACATTCCGGGAAGTTGAGCCACCATAAATTTTTGCACAGATGGATCGAGGCTGCACGAACAAGTGGGCTTTGGAGTCTATTCGGAAGAGCTTGGAATGAGCCTGGCTCGAAGATTGCCAGATCATTGCAGTTTTTACCAGGCAGAGATGCTGGCAATAAAGGAAGTGGCTGACTGGTTGAGCTGCAATGTATTATCTACAACCGCAGTCAACATCAAGTCCCTAAAGTCAATGTTTCTGAAAACAATATCTGCCCTTAACTGCCGCACGTCTTTAAATGAGATGGCCAATCAGTTTGACATACGACTCATTTGGGTCCCAGGGCCCAGAGACATTCCAGGGAATTGCAAAGCCGATGAGCTTGCAAGACTGGGAACTATCTTACAGGTTCCAACAGAATTGGAATTTGATTGTATGCCTCTAGAAACTTGCAAGCAAAATCTACCGCTTTGTTCCGTGACGGAGACTAATTAGAGATGGCCAAATGGATGGACGCTTGAGACAATACGACAGATCTGATCTTCTCGTATTCAGAAGCGCACAAGTGAGCTAATATCGCTTTAAAGAGGAGAAATTTAGACGGTGGTTTCTTTAATTACCGGACACTGTCTTATAGGGAAGCACGCAGAGCTGTTAAATGTGCTGTCTAATGGCTTTTGTCGGAGTTGCATGGATGAAGAGGAGTTGAAAACTATCGACCAGTGCATTTTCCATTGCCCGGCACTTTCTGGTCAGAGACTTGCTTAATTGGGATCTAGAGGGCAGCGCGATCTTTTTGATTTTGTCAGATGTCAGTCAAAGTTCAATATCTTAGGAGTTTCATAAGAAGCTCAAATTGGTTTAACGGTAGGGACCAGTAGGGAAACCTTTTGACGTCAAATATCTTGGGGGACGAAATCTTTCCTACATTTTAGCATAATTGTTTAATTTACCGT
This sequence comes from Pegoplata infirma, assembly GCA_963921195.1. Classification (NCBI taxonomy): domain Eukaryota; kingdom Metazoa; phylum Arthropoda; class Insecta; order Diptera; family Anthomyiidae; genus Pegoplata; species Pegoplata infirma. Next base: position 165,652,131 of record OY992540.1, on the reverse strand, counting down.
TTATCTGTCTTTAAATCCAGCCCTTTATTGGAACTCATCCCATCTTGTTGGAGGAATGTAAATGTTTTATTCATACACAGAAAATAATATCGTGATTTTTTTTTTAATTAAAAATGGATTTGATATTAAATTTAACTTCAATTAAACATTTTAATTGATTCAATTAATGTTTTAATTGAATTCTTAACTTTACTGAAAATAAAAATAAAATAAACAAACGAAACCGGTTTTGTATGCATTAGTGTTAGTAGCCAATGAAAAAATAAAATGCAAAAAACAACAAAAAAAAACTTTTGAACTATTGTTTTGTATATTTTGGTGGTAGAAGCCAATGAATACATAAAAGCAACAAAAAAAATTAGTTTTATTGTTTTCTTTAAGGCGAGCGGTCGTTGCGGATAAAGTGTTTTGCTAATAAAATGTGTACAGTTGTGTTTTGCACATTGAAATATAATACAATTTTTTTTTGTTTCAACTTTACTAAGGCGACAAAAATGCATGCAATAACAAGATTTAAAAATAAAAATGTAATTTTAAATAGTTATTGATATTTTAAAATACTACTATGATGTTTCTATGCAAAACTATACCAAGTGTTTATATTTAATAAAGAAAATAAATTTCTTAATAATATAAAACAAAAACATTCTATGTTTATTTATTTTAGGGCATTTTTTGAAGTTCATCTTTTAAAATTAAATTGAGTTTTGGTGTTTTTTCAATAAAAAAATTTATGTGAATCAATAAATCTATATTATTGATTTCAATTTTATATTATTTTTTTTTAAGTTTATTTAATTACAATTTTAATTGGTTTTCCATTTTATTTTCAATTAAAAATTTAATTGATTCAATTAACAATTTAATTAAGTTTTAAAACTATATTCAAACAAAATGAGTAATTAATATGCGCATTTTCGTGATACGTCCGAAATCAATTAATTTTATAATTGAATCAACGAATTTCGTAATTGAAATTCATTTTTATTTTTTTCTGTGTACTAAAGTCAGAAAATAGAAATAGAAATCATAGAAATCAGAATGCATGTGCGGAAGGCAAATCTACTCATTCGGCTTGACACCATCTTGTATTAGAGAAGTTTTTGATAATACTGCTTTGAAATTGAATCTGCACATCGTTGTTAGGGTGTAGATCAGGTTACGTGATGAAGGATAATGTTAGTTATCACTTTCATAATTTAAACCTTTGTACATCGTCTCTGTGTTGACTCTTTCTAGAGGAAAAAGAAACAACAGAACCTATATTATGTGAATGTTTTGCATTTTTTACGATCAGAAGACAGTTCTTATTGTTAGACAGGGAATTGCTCAATTCTGAGGATGTAAGGCTTGATTCTCCATCATCTGTTCTAATGTTCATTAGGAACATTGAACCGTGTTTGATTTGATCTTGGCACAAAATAGATCTTTGCATATAAGACCCAAAAGGATTACTGTACCGGCCGTATGGGGTAGATCTTTTAACAAAGTCGATAAGCTGAGACACCCCAATCTTAAAATCGTATTTTTTATAACAATTTTAAGTTTAAGGCAAATTGGTCGAAAAACGGTTGGGGTACTTCCCTTGCACATAAGTATGGGACTTCAGGACATAACAAAGACAGATTTTACTTGGCTTGTGGTAAATGAATTTGAAGGAACCCTACGTGAAATTTCTAAAGAAAGTGTCCCAGGACCTGTCCCTTTTCCGTGTCCATGTTCTAGGATAAAGTTAATTATCCCCTATGTGATATGTCTGGGGTCTTGTTTTGGATATATCACAACAAGAGTTAAACCCGATTCTTGGACAGTAAAAAACTGGCATGTCCTGGGATTAGTTCCCAAACCTTTTTCTATAGGAAGCAGTACATCGAGAAGGAAGGAAAGTGGTAAAGCGTGCCATGAATTACACCAGCACACTCGCAATGGTAAGACTCTTAGGAACCTTAAGTGTACCTTTACCATTCGAAAGCTTCTTTTGTGTAGGTTTACTACATCAAAAGGGACATCGTATTTATCCAGGAACCTTTGGTCAACTATGGAGTCATGAGGGCACCCAATTCACAATAAGGTAAGATTATTTAAAAATCACAAAATGAGGGGCCATATTTATTACAAACTATTCTACTAATTTCAGAGTTCATCATTGGGGACTTGGTGTCAATCGGGCAATGGTGCCCTTCCTCTCATGAGATCAACGTTTTAAAATACTATAAGATCTGGGAGTATAGTGTTAGACCAAACTATGACTAGTTACAATCTTGCGATCTTTAGCATGTTTTTGACATTACGGCTTACCTGGTTGATACACAAACGGCATCATATATATGGATAAGCGTTGCAGGAACGTTTTCCGTAAGTCATTCTCAAGGAGTTTCTCCATGGTATTAAAGAGCTGCTTAATGGTCTGTATGAATCAGGTGATTTTTGGCTAAACAGAATTCATATCTACTTTTGGAATAAATACCAATTTTACCATTCCGATTATGTTGGTGAGGGGCAAAAGAATAGGATGGACCTGAACATTTGTTACCGCAGAGGGAAAGTGATGTCTTCACCATGCTATAAAACGCACGATTATATTCTGTTTTTCAAAAGGGGTCCGGAATCGAAATATTTATAGTTTCGATAACATAAATTAAATCTGTTGGACGTTCATATATCCGTGTATTCGTTTTCGGCCTCATGCTCTTCTTCAAAATTCCGCTCGGACAACTGTGTATGAAAATCTTTGTAATCTGCAAATTCGGTCATGAGTTTATCTTTACTTTTTCACGTTGTGATTGTAAAAGTTTTATAAAATATGTGTTTCTATCCCATAGCACAGCTTTTATTTATATTCGTTGTAACGTAGTCTAAAAGTATAAGCCAAGTTTAAGGTGTAGATGTACTGGCATGCGAATGAGCCTAAAATAATAATAAAATGGAAGTCAATGAATTCTTGTTTCAGTATTTTACAGCGTGTGGTACAATAATTAAGGTTGGTTCATAAAATTCAGTAAAATTACATTTATTTATTTTTCCAATGACTCATAATAGAAGAAAATTTAATTAGTAAAAAAAGAAAAAGCAACGTTAATTAATTATATTATCTAACACCATATTTAATATAGAATTCCATAAAAAAAATATAATTCCAACATTCTAAAATCGAAAATCTAATCTCCTTCATTAAGCAACTTTTCCCCAGCTGTCACTCAACTTTTCATATTTGCTGATGTTAATCATTTGTAGCCTTGTGATCGCTTGTCAATTTCTCTCCGTTGTTTTTTTTTTTAATCTAATTAAGTCACAAATTCCTTTTATCTATTTGTTAATACATGTCAAATACTCTATTCATTTCCTAAACTGTCGTTTTTTTGTTATGGTCCAATTTGCTTTTTACAGCGACGTCTATATTCATTCATTTGTTTGTCCATTTTTCTTACAATACATATTTTGTTAACGTTATTAATCCATCAATCATTTATTTTGCTATTTTTTCTTATAATTTCCTAAAATTGCTTCAGCAAGGATACAGAAGGACACATTTATTTTGGCTTCATTTTAAGAATTTCCTTAATGACGCATTTGAAAGTTAAAGTAAGGCCACAGACTAATACAGACTCGACATAAGTGACAAGTGTCAAAAAAGTAGTTCTTAACCATATGGTTAATTTTTTCAAATTATTCTACGAATTAGGTTAGAAAGAGAAAGCTAATATAACGCGCCATTAGAAAAATGGATGCCAGATCGGATTTTGTTGTTTCACTCACTCCTAAGTCGTAGAAAGTGTTGCCATGTTAGCGTAAGACGGACTAAAAACCGCTCTGTTTTCTCCTAAAATCGCTTAATTTCCCCCCATTTTTTCTTACAAAACTCTACTGTCGAGTCTGTATATAGTCTGTGGTAAGGCGTTAAGTGGAAAATTAATTTTAAAAAAATTACTGATATTATTGGGAAAATGAAAAAAAAAAAATTCAAATATTAAATTTTAAAGAGTTTAAATGATTTGACTTGTAAATTTAACTAAATCAAAAAATTCTCTGGTCATTTTTCCATTTAAAGGTTTGTCGATTACTAAAATTAACTCACCGAACATCAAAGAAAAAGTGAAGACTTTTAGTTAAAAAAAATAATAATCTGTTAACTTTTTTTAATTTTTCAAATTTTTTTAAATTTTTGGACTCTTGAGTAAAAAAAAATATATATGGGGCATTCCATGTCAAATCGGACACTTTGAAAAAATTTTTTTTTAGATTTTCCCAATTTGTTTACAGTTTTTAGTACTCTTCGAAAACTCCTTCGTGGTAAAATTTCAGATTTTTTTGATGACCCGTTCAAAAGATTTCGAATTTTTAAAAATTGGAAGTTTGTTCCTTTACTAAAACTTCTTTTACTCATAACTTCTTCAATAATGGTCCAGATTTAATTTTTTTTTTTTAAATTTTTGTTTTTTACGTACTTTAAAAAAAAAAATCCCAAAAAATTCTTAAAAGCGCTCTAGTATGCGATTTTTAAGTTTTAAAATTTAAATCTCATTTTTGAAAATGTTTGTACTTTTCAATTTTTTTTAAATTTTTTTTGTGTAAAACATCTATTGATTCTACAAATGTTTTGCCCAGGAGGATCTTGGGATAACGATTATTAGTATTTTTTTAAATTTTTTGAAAAAATTTTATTGTAATTTTCCAATCTTAAAATCATTTCTACTGCTCCAATGGTGCGTCATAGAGGGGTCCTTTATAAGACCGACCCCATTAATTTTTATGTCTTAACATTTCTTTGGAACAAACTAATACCCTATCTCTAATTTCTAAGGGGGCTCCCACACAAAATGACATTTTTTAAAATTTGCTCCAACCGCTCTAACTGTCCTAATAGTGCCCTTAGAGCAACAAAATGTATGACCGATCCACAATATTTCTTTAGTCCAAACATTTTCTCTGAATTCACCTACCCTCTATCTCTAATTGTTAAGGCGGTCCCCATAAAATTTTTTTTATTTTTTGTAAATTTGTTTTATTTAATCAGCTTCTACCGGTCCAACGGTGCTTCCGAAAGGGGTCATTAGCGAGATCGACCCCCATTTATTTTTACCCTACAACATTTTTTCAAAACATACCTACGCCCTATCTCCACTCCCTAAGTAGGCTCCCATACAAAATTACATTTTTATAACATTTGCTCCAACTGTTTTTTGTATGGGAGCCTACTTAGGGCGTAGGTATGTTACAAAAAAATGTTGTAGGGTCAAAATAAATGTGGGTCGGTCTCACTAATGACCCTCTCGGAAGCACCATTGGACCGATAGAAGCTGATTAAATAAAACAAATTTACAAAAAATAAAAAAAAATTGTATGGGGACCGGCTTAACAATTAGAGATAGAGGGTAGGTGTGTTCAGAGAAAATGTTTGGACTAAAGAAATATTGTGGATCGGTCATACATTTTGTTGCTCTAAGGGCACTATTAGGGCAGTTAGAGCGGTTGGAGCAAATTTTAAAAAATGTCGTTTTGTGTGGGAGCCCCCTTAAAAATTAGAGATAGGATATTAGTTTGTTCCAAAGAAATGTTAAGACATAAAAATTAATGGGGGTCGGTCTTATAAAGGACCCCTCTATGACGCACCATTGGAGCAGTAGAAATGATTTTATGATTGGAAAATTACAATAAAATTTTTTCAAAAAATTTTAAAAAATAATAATAATCGTTATCCCACGATCCTCCTGGGCAAACAATTTGCAGAATCGATAGAAGTTTTACACAAAAAAATTTCAAAAAAATCAAAGAGTACAAACATTTTCAAAAATGAGATTTAAATTTTAAAACTTAAAAATCGCATACTAGAGCGCTTTTAAGAATTTTTTGGAATTTCTTTTTAAAAAGTGCGTTAAAAAACAAAAATTTTGAAAAAAAAAAATTGAAATTTGGACCATTATTGAAGAAGTTATGAGTAAAAGAAGTTTGAGTAAAGGAACAAGCTACCAATTTTTAAAAATTCGATATCTTTTGAACGGGTCATCAAAAAAATCTGAAAATTTACCACGAAGAAGTTTTCGAAGAGTACTAAAAACTGTAAACAAATTGGGAAAATCTAAAAAAAAAAATTTCAAAGTGTCCGATTTCACATGGAATGCCCCATATACATATTATACTCAAAAAAAAACTTGTAAAATGACAAGAAAAATATGTAACTTTTATTTTTTGCTACCTCCCATTTGATTTTGTACGTTTGTCAATACAAATAATAATTTAGGAGAACTATAACAAACTCATTTATCAATTGTTTTTTCAACAATTAATTTTTACGAACGTTAGTTGATATAAAAAATTTCCGTATAGGAGCACTTTCAGTGAAAAATTTAATTGTATTGACAAATATGGGGGTAAATATAACAATTCTTTTTCTTTCTGTGTAGGACAGAGCTTCTTACTAACCTTTGCTTTGTGACCCCTTTTCAATATTTCAAATTTTTCGCGACCCCCAACATAAAAAAACATTGAAAGATTAATCGAAACCGTGTTGTCAGATCCCAGTCGCCAAAAATTTTAAGTAAAAAATAAAATAATAAAAACTATTTTTGTGAACTTTGACCTCAATTTTCTCAAAAATTTGGAAACCAGGCCCCGAACTACGGCATTTTACATCGAAACTTCCCAGGCAGAAAAAAACTATCATCAAAGCGTTTTAATAGTACTCTAGATGGTGGTACAAGCGTTTCCAGAACGTCATGGTTTTTGTTTTTAGAGTGCTTTTGAAACGTCCGAATGATAACGTCCAGTACCGTATTAACCATTAGGGCACACTGGGCACGTGCCCAGGGCCCCCGATTTCTGGGGGGCCCCGAAAGGCCGATAAAACAAAGACTTTTTATTTGTTTTAAAAGTAAATTTAACACTTTCGTATAAAATTTCAAATTCGTACACATTTTGCGTATAGAAAAGTCTAATTTTTTTCTACAGAAAAATTCTTTCTTCATAAAAAGTATTAAACTCATTTTCCTTCATAAAGGTAAAGGGTCTGAGACATTTTTCGTATAGAAAAGGTCTTGGACTCTAAGACATATATTGTGTAGAAAAAATCTCAGGTCCTAATACATTTTTTATAGAAAAAGTTTCAGATTCTGAAACGTTTTTGCTGCAGAAAAGTCTCAGTTCTGGGAGCTTTTTCTCGAATAGAAAGTCTCAGATTTTGAGACCTATTTTCAATAGAAAAAGGTATTTTTTCTTAAAAAAAAGGTTTCAGATTATGATACCGATTTCCTTTAGAAAAGTCTCTAATTCTGATTCATTCAAATATCAGATTCTGAGACCTTTTTCTATAGAAAATGTCTTAGATTCCGAGACCTTTTCCGAAAAGAAAAAGTCTCAGATTTTGACACCTCTGAGACCTTTAGCTCATAGAAAAAGTATCACATTTTAAAACCTTTTTTTTATAGAAAAGAAAGACTACCTCGAGCTAGAAAATCCCTAGTCAAAATATATACTTTTTTATTTCATATTAAAATAGAAACGAAAAATATTTTTTTCTTGTCATGCGATTTTTAGCTTTCCAGGGGGCCCCAAATTCTTGCGTGAACAAGGCCCCGCCATACCTTAATACGGCCCTGATAACGTCGTTAAACGCTCATATGATTGTCTATCAAAGCGCTCTATCAGCATTCGGAGGACTAAAAATAAAGTGGTTTAAAGACGCTTTATTCTGATTGTTTTTTCAATTTGTAATTTTTTTAATTTAAATTTTTATTATTTTTTTCACAATAGACTAAAAAATAATTTAGTTAATACAAGCCTTATAAATGTTTCCCCTGTTTTCGTTTTTAACAGATAGGACGTGTTCCTTATTCCCCTAAATGGAATGGTATAATTATTATGTTCTCTATTAAATGGGTGGAAGATATAAAACATTTTTAAATTCGCGAAAAAAGTGCTGCAAAAGCACTTTTGAGTTGGTAAAACAAAGCGTCTTCAGAGCGTTTGGAAAATAGTACTTTCAAAGTGCTTTATATTTTGTACCATCACCAATTTCTCCCTGGGTTACTATCTTTATCGATTTTTTATTTCCCAAAATAAAAAAAAATAAAAAGCACCAGTTAAACATGATCAGATATGAGGAAATGTTTACCAAGAAAGCATTTAAAGTCCAATTTGGAGTAATGATTGTTCTTTTTTCAAAATTATGTACCAATGTTTGGTATTGATCGAAATTTTATTCGATCACAAATCTAGATCCGATATTTGGATTTAGATTTGGAATCACTATTAAAAAGTAAATCGAAAAAAGTGCCCATATCCCAGACGCATCCGAAAATTTCACAAACAAAGCTCCAAGATCAGAATCAGTATCAAAAAGTTAATAGAAAACGAACTGTCAGATCCCAGACTCAGCCAAACCACTTCACAAATAAGTGTTGGGCATCCCGAGAAATTAACAACTGCACAGTGATTACGGAGGGACCTTAAGTGATGGAAAATTTTTTTCTTTAATAAAAGTATTTGTATATTTTTATAACACAACAGTAAAAAAAAATGTGTTTTAAATTTACCAAAATTGGAGGTTTTAACAAATTTGTTTGCGACCCCCCTAAAACTCTTCTTCTACTCTCTAGGGGGTCGCGAACCACCGTTTTAGAACCATTGTTGTACGAGATTAAGTTACGCTTTAAGAATTAAAAGAACTCATAAAGTGTTTTTTTTTTATGAAACTCCCTAATATACGCAAATCGGATGCTCATCAAATAGACATAGTATAATATGCAAAGGTAATAAAATTTTATTGTTTTAATTACAATTCATTATTATATATGCGGTTTATAAATAAAGCAAATATCTATATGAAAACTTTTGATTAAATAATTATGCATGTTTTTAACAAAAAAAACATTTAAACAAATATACAATCTAGCTGTGCATAAAAGATACTATACAAACAGCGTTGCCAGGTAGTTTTTCATCGTGAAAATGATATCTCTCTTAAGGGGGGTTTAAAGGAAAAAACAGTCTTAACGTGAGCAATTTTTACACAGCTATAAAAATATAAATACACAATATTTTTTAATTATGTTTTTTTTTATTTGCACGATGAATTATTATAATATTTTTAAAATTTTATAACACAAAAATTGGTTAACAAGATGTGCAAGGGTTGCCACTCAATTGTAGAATTCTTTTTTTAAACGACAAAATCGGCTGCAGTTTAGAGTATTCCAAACCGAAACCGAAAACCGGTTAACCGGTTTTTTCATTTTTAGAAACTCGGCCGGTTTCGAATAGTTTTGAATTTCAAATATTCGAGAAACCGGTTTTTTGTGTCGGTTAACCGGTTTTTATAAAAACTTATAATATAATGAGTTAAAACATGTATTGACATTACACAGTTTTTTAGAAACACTCACATAACTTAGCGGTACTACCATAATTAGTTTATGGATATGTTGGTATGTCAATATCAATGTATCAACGAGTTCCGGTTGTCCGCCTCTTTCTTTAATATTAAAATCAATATAATTTTTTTTAAATTTGGCACATTGGAGTTCTATTACAAACCATTTTTTTTTAAATTATCCTTTTGAAATCGGAATGGGCTAATCAGCCCAAATGAATATGATAGGACAGATGTCTGAATTTATTACACAGGGCAACACTTTTTTTTGCCCAGGTTCTGATAGCTAAATATAGGTAATTGGGGTACGCTGATTCCAAATCTGGCTACCATTTTTTTGGGTCAGCTCTAGTTTTTAAGATATAGCCTAAGGAAAATTTGAAAATAGGCAATTTTTGGCATGTTTGTAAGTCCTTATTTACCCGCACTGGTGTTGCATCCAAAAAGTGAATGACGATTTAATGTATATTGGATATGCTGATTCCAAAAATGCTCTTCCTATTTCTGGGTCATCTTTAGTTTTTGAGATATCGATAAAATAAAATTTTAAAAATTTGCATTCATGCCCGTTTTAAATCTGAGCACGTTTATCACATTGACAGAGTTTGGAGACACGATTTAGACTAAATAAGGCACGCAGATTTCAAAAATGCTATTAGTTTTGTCATGCAGGCTAACATTTTCGAGTTATGAAGCACCGAAATAACATATTTTTTTATCATGTAAATGAAAAATGATATCTTTTTATTAGCATTTGCTTAGCAACTTCAGGCCTTTGCAAAGGGTTTTTGAACTCATTTTGACCTTACTGAGAACAATTGATATAAATATGAAGTCAATCAGATGAGTGGTTTGGCTGGAATGATGAGAACGATTTTCCGAAATTTGCTTGCTGTATAACTCGAAAACAAAAGCTGTCAGAAAAAAGTTAATACCAGTTTTGGAATCCTCGCAGCCAATATAGTTAAGTTCGTATTTTAAACTGAGGCTCTAAAATTAGTGTTAGAAATTGTTTTCTAGTAAAGTTAGTATAAAACGCACGTTTTTGACTCTTTACCACTGATTTGCTTGCGAACGAGAGCTGATGGAACAAATTGGAAAGCAGATTTGGAATCAGCACACCAAACTCCATTTAAATCAGTTGTCAAAGGTCAAGCAAATTGAAAAAGGTCAACTTTTGTCAACCTGTGTTATTTCTACGGATTTCCGCTTGCAATTGCAAAGAATTCAAATTTAGTTGTTACTCCCTGTCGAAGTTTCCAGCGAAATTGTGCGACGTTAACGGTGTCATACAGATGATACTATTTACGCTATGACTTATCGATTTTGTGTTTTTTGGGTTATGCCTCACTCAAAAAAGTATGTCGGTAAAATCTACTACAAAAGACAGTTGTTTTGACTACATTTTGTTGTTGAAAAGGCGTCCACATTACGGTAAAAACAACTGAATATGTTGTTGTTTTTAACTATTGATTTTCAACTACAAAATGTAGTAAAAACTACTACAAAAGACGGTATACAGTTGTTTTTACTACACTTGCCTGAAATTTTATTTAAAAAATTTTTTAAACGTTTAAGTGATTGATTTTTATTTATTTAAAAAGCAATACATTTCAGTTGGTTGTACATTAGACCACCCAAAAAATGTATGGGATTTGCAAAAGTATTTTTTTGTTCGCTCCACCGGCAGTTTCTAATAGATTGGCCATAAAAAATAATATCTGTGCAAGAACTGCATCTCTCGGTTGCATACAGGCCAGTCGATTTGAACTTTTGACCCCAAAAGTGACCTAAAAGCACTACAAAGCTTTTAAGTGCCATAACTCTTAAAATATGCGTTTTTCCAAAAAATACTACATAAGTTTTAATTTGCAGAATAAGAAAGCAAACATTTCCTTCATACAAATTTTTAGCCTAAGTCTAAGACATCGTGGTGTTTTTGGCGGTTAAAATAAAAATTTATGTGAAGACTTCATTTAAAACGACCCTCGTTAAAATTTGGACGGAGACTCAAATAGTCGGTATCCATTATTTTGTAGAGTAAGATATGTAGTTTTCATAAACCAATTACATTTGGAATTTATATGGGTAATTTCATTACAGAAGAGCCCAAAGCTGACTTTGAAGTTTCGATTATCCAAATGCTGTATACAAATTTGTAAAATTACTTTATTTTAAAGGACCCTCGTTAAAATTTTAATGGATACAATCGGTTTCCATGATTTTGAAGAGTTAAAAATGCAGATTTCAAACAAGTGTTGAAAAGTGCAGGCATTTTTAGCATTAATTGAAAACATGTTAGCAAAATACTATATGAAAAATACTTGGCATCTTATTACATTTGAACTTGAAGAATAAAAAAATGTTATTACAGTAGAAAATTTCAATGAATTTCATGATTCGGATTGTATTCAAGTGGTCTGCCACACGTTAGATGCCTGGGGAAGTTTTAATAACTTGGCTGATTTTCAACCGATTTTAGTTTTTAGTACGTTATTAGAGAGGCATTTTACTCCAAATCAAAATTCTTTAACCACCTGAATTCAAATTTAACTTAAATACAAAAAAATGAGAAAACAGAAAAAAAAAATATTTTTCCTTGTAATCCGTTTTTTAAAATTCAAGGCCGATGCGGGACACCTTACCCATGTCCAATAAACCTAAATTTTTATGAGACATATTTTTACCAACAAATGAATGTATCTAGGGTAAGTTATGGTTAATGTCTTCCAATTTAATTATTTTGGAGCACCATATAAAATATACCAGAGTCTAAAAAAAAACTGAAATTTCACATCTCGAATTATGGATTAAAAATTGTGTAATTTAGAGTAGAATTTTTAGACTTTTTAAAAAAAATCGAAGGTTTTGGACTTTTTCAAAAATTCGATTTTAATTTTATACGTTAAAAAATAAGTGATAATTAATTCGAATAATTTTTAAATATTTTTTTTTTCTAAATCTACATTTAAATACAACAAAACGTCGTCTAACTTATTGAAGGATATCTATATTTTTTACTGGTCAAAATTAATGGAAAATTTCAATTTTTTATTAAAAAAAAAAAAAAAAAACACCATTTTACAAAATTGATTACTCAACACCAACTTGGTACAAAAGTCTGAAAATTTGAGTGAAAGTTTCATTTAATACATACTAAAATATATCAAAAAAAATTAATCGAAGGGGGTCGGGTCTAAAAGTGAGTGATTTGGCCTCCAAATATTTTCCAAAAAGTACACATCTAACTCTTCAGAATCATTGAAACCGATTGTAGCCACTAAAATTTTAACGAGGGTCGTTTAAAATAAAGTAATTTCACAAATTTGTATACAGCATTTCAAAAATCTAAACTTCAAAGTCAGCTTTGGGCTCTTCTGTAATGAAATTACCCATATAAATTCCAAATGTAATTGGTTTATGGAAACTACATATCTTACTCTACAAAATAATGGATACCGACTATTTGAGTCTCCGTCCAAATTTTAACGAGGGTCGTTTTAAATGAAGTCTTCACATAAATTTTTATTTTAACCGCGAAAAACACCACGATGTCTTAGACTTAGGCTAAAAATTTGTTTGAAGGAAATGTTTGCTTTCTTATTCTGCAAAATAAAACTAATATAGTATTTTTTGGAAACACGCATATTTTAAGAGTTATGGCTCTTTAAAGCTTTGTAGTGCTTTTAGGTCACTTTTGGGGTCAAAAGTTCAAATCGACTGGCCTGTATGCAACCGAGAGATCCAGTTCTTACACAGATGTTATGTTTTATGGCCAATCTATCAGAAACTGCCGGTGGAGCGAACAAAAATATACTTTTGCAAATTTGGGTGGTCTATTGTACATATAGAATTTCGACATGAAATTAAAATTTGTTGGTGTATTTATCTGGAATTATAGAAGAAAAAAATTATATTAATAAAATGTTAAACAAAATAAATTGATTGTATTTACCTTTGTTTTTTTAATAGTTCATTTCAAATTTTCACCGCTACTGATCAAAATTTGTCTGGAATAAAAAAAAAACGAAATGCTTTGGCAAATTGATTTATAAAAAAAAAGAATTAATTTGCAATGTTTCAAAAAAGTATGTACCTGTTCTGTTGTGTATACAAAGAAAAGAAAGATGGCACGCTCATAAGAAAACAAGACACTGCATACATTGTATTTAGTTTTTTTCCGATTGGTTTTTACACACGCTTATGTGAGCGCTATATTATACACACTTGTTATCTCATTTATCCACTTATTTTCTTTCGCTCAAGAATATTTTTCCAAAAACATATTTTTTGTTATAATTAAATTTAATAAATTGTAATTTAATTTATTTAGATATTATTTATTTGGTATAAAAATAATTCCTTCCGCACCCCGCACGACCAACTCGTTCGACACATTCGTTTGCAATAAAAATTTCTAGAAAAAAAACGAGTTTTTAGAAAAAAAACTAAAAACAACTACATAAATCAACTATTACTACAGTGTGGTATATTTTTTGTATTTATTTTTTGAAACTACTACAAAAAAAAGTTGTTTGAGATTTTTTCACACAAAAACGACCGAAATTGTAGTTAAAAACAACAGCTACTACTTACTACACAAACAACCGTCATGTAGTAACTGCATTAATTTTCTGAGTGCTGTTTTGTAAAAATATAATTAAGTTTAATTAATTTTTAACCTGAAGAATAAAAAAACCGGTTTAACCGGTTTTTTTGCTAAAACCGAAACCGAAAACCGGGTTTTCAAAAATAAGCTTTTTCGAATAAACCGAAAACCGGTTTTTGAAAATGGCCGGTTTTTTGAATACACTACTGCAGTTGTACAACAAAAACTACTGAACCGATTTTCATTTTTGTTTTCTTGATTTGTAGATTATTAAACTCTCTTGTACTTACCGTGGCCATTTTTTTTTTGAAAAATATGTATTTTTTTTTGTTGAAACTATGCTAATATAAATATAAAAAATTTACTTGTCTAATTTCATAAAAATCATAATTAGGTACAAATTTCAAAAAATGACCACGATAAGTACTAGAGAATTTAATTATCTACAAATCCAAAAAAAAATTTCATCAAAATCGGTCCAGTACTTTTAGCAGTACAACTACAGCCTAAAAAAAGGCATTTTACAATTAAGTGACAATTTCAGTTCACCAAATTTTTGGTTATAAAATTTTAAAAATATTACAATAAATTACACCGCTCAACACTCATTTTCCGGTTTGAATTCTGATGATCAATTTTAGTAGTTTTTGATCTCCTGATTCCAAATCTGTTCTACAAATTTTCCCATCACATCTATATTTTTAGTTATTCACGGTTGAAAATGCGAAAAATGGCGATTTTTGCATTATTTGAATGCCTGCACAGCAGCCATTCAGTGGAATACAAATCTGACATAAAGCGGAATAGTACAATTCGTCTATGGTCTACAACATAGGAAACAATTTTTTTCCAATTCTTGCGTTTGGTTGGGTTTCACCTGCGTTTTGAAATGATACTGTTAAAATTATCATTTTTGTAAAATTTACCTTAGTTTTTCCATATTTTTAAAGAAAAACTATAAAAAAGAAATATTTTAAAAATTTAAGTTTTCTGTGTTATTTTTTGTATAAACCGGAAGATATCCTTAATGGTTTAAAAAGTCTATTAAAAATAATGAGATTTTTCCTAAATTTTGAGCTCATCACAGTAAAGATTGATCATCCGGTTTTTGTTTTAGAGCCTTCTAAAAATGGTGCTTTTTCTAATTTTTTTCACAGTGTTTTTTTAAAATACATGTTTGGCTAATAATAGTGCAAATTTTTGTTATCATGTTTTTGAGATCATAGTTCAATTCTACTCTAACGCTTTATACCAAATTTTTATTCCACCTAACGGCTGCTGTGGAGGCTTTCAAAAAAGGCAAAAATCGCGTTTTTCCACATTTTCAACCGCGAATAATTAAAATTCTAGACGTGATGGAAAAATTTGGAGTACAGATTTGGGATCAGCGAGTCAATTTTCTATCAAACTTCAAACCGGAGCAAAAACCTTCGATTTGTTGAGCGGTGTTATCTTTCAAATAAAAAAACATAATTAAACAATTGCTGTGTTTTTCAATAAGTGAATTTATTTTCTGATTAATCTTATTTTGTTTAAAAATTAAATTTTAACATACTAAAAAAATAAATTTGGAATATTTTTTCCCTTAATCTACGATAAATTTGCAATTATAATCCGAAAAAATTATAAAAAAAAATTGGAAAATGAAAAAAGTTATAAATAAAACAAAAAAAATGAATCCAAAATGGACTTATTAAATCCGAAAATTTTGTTGGATTAATTTTGATTTATTTATAACTTTTTTCATTTTCCAGATTTTTTAATTATTTTTTCGGATTATAATTGCTTATTTATCGTAGATTACGCAAAAAAATATTCCAAATTTGTTTTAACATGTTAAAATATTTATTTTAGACTAAATAAGATTAATCCGAAAATAAATTCACTTATTGAAAAACACAGCAAATATTGCGTATTTAGTTTTTAATAGATGTTAAAAAAATCACATGAAGGATTGATTTTTTTCTTTAAACCCCTCCTTAAATGAAAAAAAAGTATCAACGTACTTTTGAACATCAAAAATTATCAGAAACAAGTTTATTTGTACTAACTTTTCCATTCCTGCATCATCATCTTTATTTATACTTCACAAAATTTGAAAAACAAGTCTTTGGAGGTCAAAAAACTACTTTTCAAAATCATTTTTGAAAACTATTACATTTTTGACACTATTTTGTAATGTATATTTTTATTTTTGAAAAAAATAATCTTTTAAAATAATATTTGTGAAATATTTCAATGAAAAACATTTTTTTAAAATACCCTTTAATTTTTTTTAAAAACCCCTAAAAAACCCAAAAAAAAAATAATCCAAATTTTAACAGAGCTTCTCACTACCTTTCCTTTTTTTTACGCAACCCCCCCCCCCCCCCCCCCCACATAAAAAAGCAAGTGAGAAAATTAAAGTCGGACCTACCATATTATACTCGACACCAAGTTTTCCCGAAAATGGGTCTTAGGATGGAAATAGGCTTTTTACTGCCAATAGACCGATTTTTCTGAATATCGAAATTTTTATATGAGAACTAAGTGTAAGTCTAAAAATGGTCCTATTATGATCAAATTTGATAAAGTTACCAAGGTACACGTTTAACAAACACGACCAACATTTTTGTCAAATATTTCCTTTTCATGAGTTTTGAGATTTTTTTACAAACATCGGAAGGGTGGTGTTGTAACTGGTCCGATTTCATTAAAATTTGGAATGATTCTTTGTAAATACTTTTACCTGCTTTATTTCGAAAGCATATTTATTATAATACGGTTTTAAGAGTAGTTTTTGCCAAATTTAAGGGGGACGTTTGCATGTGGGCTAGATCTAAATATGGACCGATTTTTTCAACACAGTTTTTTTTAACATTTTAGCTGTTTTCAAAGTCCTTAATTAAGCAAGGATGCTGATAGCATGTAGTCCTGACAATCTTCTGAAGTAGTCAGATTTAAAAATTGTGCTTTTTAACCATTTTAGCTAATTTTGAAGCCCTAACGAGCTATGAAGCTAAAAATGGTCAAGTATTGAAAATGGAGCATCCTAAAGTTGTCGGACTTAAAATTGTTGGACTTTGGACGGAAAAATAATATGAATTATGGTAAAATTTTGTTTTTTTGGCATGCATATAGAACGTAACATAAGATCCACAAGGACCTGGATTTATCGGAGTAAGGGTGGAAAGACGAAAGGAAGTAGAGGGTAAATTTAAAAATTTAAAAGCTAAAAATAAGCATAAATTGGCAAATCCTAACGTAGCGGTATATTTTTATATTTTGATAACTTAGCTATTACCAAAAAAATATGCTTTGCTTTTATATTTTATAAATTTAAATTTTAATAATTTTAGCAAAAAGTTTAGTAAACATCATACTAAACTTTTAACGACCCCCTTGATTTGCTTCCTTAAAAGAACCCCCATACGAGAAAAACCCCCTAATTCTGGGAGAAAACCAACATACTGGCAACACTGGATTGACAATAAATTTGTACCACATAAGATTAAGGCCTAGGAGAATAACAAATTTCGGGGACTTTCATAATCGGAAGAAAAACTTTTTTGCCATAAAAACAAATCTGCCGGTCTAATGTGCAGATATCAAAAACTAAAAGCGATATACCAGTTCAAAATCACATAGATCAATCTTCATGTTTAAAGGCGCGGTATGGGGTTTGATTTTAGAACCATGGTTTCCTCGAAAAATTTCCTTAGAATTTTTTTAGATTCCGTTTTTACTAAACGATTGCTTGTAACCATACATTCGAAAAGGCCGAATTTAACTGTTTTTACTAGTTTGTTCTGAAATCTAGCTATTTATTTTCGTTTAAAGTTGGCAACTATGACAGGCGTACAATTATAGTAGCATTTTATTACTAATAAAATTGCGTTGTAGTAATTTTTATACCCTACACCACACTGTGGTACAGGGCATAATGAGTTTGTGCTGATGTTTGTAACTACCCGAAATATTGGTACTAGAACCACCTTTGAGTATACCGATCGACTCAGAATCACTTTTTGAGTCGATTTAGCGATGTCCGTCCGTCTGTCCGTCCGGCTGTCCATGTAAACGGTGAAAACACGATACAGGTCGCAATTTTTCATCAATTGACTTGAAATTTGAAACTTTAGCCTCTCTTAGCCCAAGGACGAAGCCTATTGAAATTGGTCCATATTTAGACCTAGCCCCCATACAAAGGTACTTTTTGGTTTTGGCTCAAATGACTCTAATAACCGTATTATAATAGGTATCTTTTCGAAATTTGGCAGGTAAACGTGTTTCTTTTCAAAAAAAACCATTCCGAGTTTTAAAGTAATTGGACCAGTTCTTCTTGTAGCCCCCATACAAACCACCTTCCCGATTTTCACATAAATCTCTCAAATTTCATGAAAATAGAAAATATTAAATTAAACATTTGTTTGGGTATGTTAAACGCGTACTTAAATAACCTTATCAAATCTGATAATTATCGGACCAGATTTGGACTTAGGCCCCTTGTGAAAATTTGGCCCGATATTCAGTTCAAGCGGTTTATTGCCAACAAATAGAAGCCTTTTTCACTCAAATTTGATTTGTGAGTTTTTTTACATTAATTAAAGGTTTAACAAAATATATATATAACAAAATATAATCCTTCCATGGGACCCATTTTCCGGTACCCATTTTCCGGGAAACTCTGGTGTAGGGTATTATATGGTCGGTCTTGACCGATTTTAATTTTCTTGTTTATTTTTTATTTTTGCAAATAGAAAACAAACTGTAATCGTAAATATTGTTGTATATTTACGTTGCCGCTGTCGATGTCATTGTGTGATCGATTTAATTAAACAGTTTTAACTTTTTTTTTATTATTTCAGAGAGATGAAATGAAAAATAATAACATAAACAAAATGCAAAATAAAACCACAAAAACCGCATACACGTTCCAAATAGCTAAACAATCAAATAATTATTACAAAATGAAAGTGCCAAGATGGAAAGAGTATTGGAGGTGTTGGTTAAGTAGACAATAACCCAGCAAAACTATGATGAATAAGTCGTTTTTTTATACCCTCCACTTAGTGATAGAGGGTATATATAAGTTTGTCATTCCGTTTGTAACTCAGCGAAATATCGGTCTGGGACCCCATAAAGTATATATATTTATGATGCCCGATCGATTTTAAGACATTCTAGCGATGTCCGTCTGTCTGTCTGTGGAAAATGCTCTCACAGACAAAATATTGCACAGAGATGCCTGAAACTTGACATATTTATTGGAAGTTCTCCCGAGAAGTTTGGTATTGCATTTGAGCGATATCGGTTCAGCGGTTCAAAAGTTATGAACGGAAATGTAAGCACACCTCAAAAATTTCAGTACATTCAACATAACCTAAAAATACAAAATGCTTTAATTCAGCTTCTGGTTAACATATGTGAACATAATTGAACTCCAAATGGTATTTAAACAAGTACGAACATATTTTTTGACAAAAAAGAAAAAAAAATTGCGGATTTTTTTTACCAAAATTTTTTTTCGCGCAAATTTTTTTTTCAAAATTTTTTTTTTTTTTCAAAAGTAATTTCCTTTTAAATAAAGTTTTTTGCAATAATCTTTTTGAAATTGTGGAGGGTATCACTACATTCGGCAAGGCCGAATTTAACTTTTTAACTTGTTTGTACTCATTTATTTACATTTGAGAATGTGAAAATTTTATATTTCGGGTAAACATTTTATTGACAAACAAAGATAAAGTAAAATTTTTAAAATAAAATATCTTGATTTATTTGATATAGTATGATATTTTCATTTTATAATCATTACTTTAGTACACGATGCGTATTATAATTTACGTTATCTAAAAATCGATTATACGCACCGTATACTGAAGTATTGATAAAATAAAAATATATTTCATTTAAATTGTTTGTTTTTGATATTAATTTGTCATACATCTTTACTCAATTGATTTATATTCCGATTTTGGGGTCTTTGGAACAAAATTTTCAAAAATCATAGCTAACATTGAAAACTGTATGCTCCGCTAAATTTAGCTAAATAAATTAAGAAACCTAACCTAAAAAACAATTAGAAATTACACAGAAAGAATTGAAAACGAAAGTCAATCAACAAAAACGCGGATTCAATTAATTTTTTAATTGAAACTCCTCCGATAAAGAAAATTATTATATCAATCATCAAATTGTAGGTGATTAATTAATTTTTTTTTTTCAATTAATCACTTTTTCGATTTTGATCAAAAATTTAATCAATTTTTTATTTAAAGTCAATTAAAATAATGATTGATTTAACAAGTGAATTTCAAGCTTATGAAAAAATTATGAATATGTTGCCACAATAAAAAAATTAAACCCTAGTATAAAGTATATTTTTGAATAAATGTGTCCAAATAAATTGAAGCGAAAACAAATCTGGTATGTTGAAAATTTGAAATTTGATATTTAAAGAAAATAATAAAAATGTTGATCAAAACAATAATTGACTTATTTAAATTTTGTTGATCAATAGATTTAATTGAAATTTTTTAGCCAATAATTTTTTGTGTGTAAGAAATATTTAAAAATTGTGTTATATTTGAAAATTGGGTTCTATCTATGTAACTTCTTAAGAACACAAAAAAAATGTGCTGGGTAACTCTATAACCAGTTGCCCAGTTTATTTGTAAAACAAAATTCTAAATACAAATAATATTTATTGAAAACAAAAAAATAAATCGAACAACAGTAAATAGAATTGTTTATTTTTTTCTTGTTTTTTCAGAATTTTGTTTTGATTTATAAATTTATGTTTTGAGATGCAATTCACATGGTCCAGAATCAATATGAGAAATAAAATAAGTGTGTTTGTCTATACTGTTTGAGTATGGAGCACATCAAAATGAGAATGGAAATATTTAAGATAATTATTAAGCAAATAATTAAATTAACATTGTATTTTTAAATTAATTTTCCTGTAATATACAAGTATGAAATATTTAGGGCAACTTTAGTTTGAAATCATAGATAATAAAAATCTCAGTAACACAACTTAAAACAAATACAGGGTGGCGCAAAGTAACGTCATGACACAGACTATATACAGACCCAAAAAATGGGGAAAAACTAGACAGATGGACAGACAGACAGACGGACATCGCTAGATCGACTTATAATCGATCTAGTATCATGAATATATATGGGGCATTCCATGTCAAATCGGACACTTTGAAAAAAATTTTTTAGATTTTCCCAATTTGTTAACAGTTTTTATACCCTTCGAAAACTTCTTCGTGGTAAATTTTCAGATTTTTTTGATGACCCGTTTAAAAGATATCGAATTTTTAAAAATTGGTAGTCTGTTCCTTTACTCAAACTTCTTTTACTCATAACTTCTTCAATAATATATATATTTATCCTGGGGTTCCATGGAGGAACATAGGGCCACAACGAAATTCCTCCACTCAGATCTGTCTTCTGCCAGCTTTTTTATTTCGCTCCAATTTTTATTTGTTGAGTTTATTTCTATTTCTAACATTCTTCTCCAAGTATGAGCTGGTCTACCCTGCCTTCTACTGCCTTGTGGGTTCCAGTCAATTGCCATTCGGTCAATATCATCTTGAGGTCTTCTCAATATATGCCCCAACCAGTTCCACTTCCTCTTAGCTATTTCAACTTTTACTGGCACTTGATTTGTCCTTCTTTGATGTTTGTTGTTTGAAATAGTTGTTGGCCAGTAAATACGCAGGATTCTTCTTAGGGACTTGTTAACAAAAACCTGAAGACAGTTTATCTGATCTTTGGACGTGTTCCAAGATTCATATCCATAAAGAAGGGTAGACTTCACATTCGAAGAAAATAATCTTAATTTGGGTTTTATTGAAATTCTGGAAGATTTCCATACAGGTTGAAGAGCTCCGAATGATTGCCTCCCTTTATTAATACGACATTTGATATCATCGTTGGAACCACTGGAAGGAGAAATAATGCTACCAAGGTAACAGAAGCTGTTAACGTCTTCCAGTTCGTGACCATCAATTTCAAATTTGGAGATATTGGTCGTCAATAATGGTCCAAATTTAATTTTTTTTTTTAAAAATTTTTGTTTTTTTACGTACTTTAAAAAAAAAAATCTCAAAAAATTCTTAAAAGCGCTCTAGTATGCGATTTTTAAGTTTTAAAATTTAAATCTCATTGATTTTTTTTTAATTTTTTTGTGTAAAACTTCTATTGATTCTATAAATTTTTTTGCCCAGGAGAATAACGATTATTACTATTTTTTAAAATTTTTGATAAAAATTTATTGTAATTTTCCAATCTTAAAATCATTTCTACTGCTCCAATGGTGCGTCATAGAGGGTTCCTTTATAAGACCGACCCCCATTGATTTTTACGTCTAAACATTTCTTTGGAACAAACTAATAACCTATCTCCAATTTCAATGGGGGCTCCCACACAAAACGACATTTTTAAGAATGCCCTTAGAGCAATCAAACGTATGACCAACCCACAATACTTTTTTAGTCCAAACATTTTCTCAGAACACACCTACCCTCTATCTTTAACTGTTAAGGCGGTCCCATTACATATTTTTTTTTATTTTTTGTAAATTTATTTTATTTAATCAGCTTCTACTGATCCAATGGTGCGTCCGAGAGGGGTCATTAGTGATTTTTTTTTTATAAATTTTGCTCCAACTCTTATTTGTATGGGAGCCTACTTAGGGAGTGGAGATAGGGCGTAGGTATGTTTTAAAAAAATATTGTAGGGTAAAAATAAATGGGGGTCGGTCTCACTAATGACCCCTCTCGGACGCACCATTGGACCGGTAGAAGCTGATTAAATAAAACAAATTTACAAAAAATTGTATGGGGACCGCCTTAACAGTTAAAGATAGAGGGTAGGTGTGTTCAGAGAAAATGTTTAGACTAAAAAAATATTGTGGGTCGGTCATACATTTTGTTGCTCTAAGGACACTATTAGGGCAGTTAGAGCGGTTGGAGCAAATTTAAAAAAATGTCGTTTTGTGTGGGAGTCCCCTTAGAAATTGGAGATAGGGTATTAGTTTGTTCCAAAGAAATGTTAAGACGTAAAAATTAATGGGGGTCGGTCTTATAAAGGACCCCCTATGACGCACCATTGGAGCAGTAGAAATGATTTCAAGATTGGAAAAGTACAATCAAATTTTTTCAAAAAATTTTAAAAAATAGTAATAATCGTTATCCCACGATCCTCCTGAGCAAAAAATTTGTAGAATCGATAGAAGTTTTACACAAAAAAATTTCAAAAAAATCAAAGAGTACAAACATTTTCAAAAATGACATTTAAATTTTAAAACCTAAAAATCGCATAATAGAGCGCTCTTAAGAATTTTTTGGGATTTTTTTTTAAAGTACGTAAAAAAACAAAAATTTTGAAAAAAAATTTAAATTTGGACCATTATTGAAGAAGTTATGAGTAAAAGAAGTTTGAGTAAAGGTACAAACTACCAATTTTTAAAAATTCGATATCTTTTGAACGGGTTATCAAAAAATTTGAAAATTTACCACGAAGGAGTTTTCGGAGGGTACTAAAAACTGTAAAGAAGTTGGAAAAATCTAAAAAAAAAAATTTTCAAAGTGTCCGATTTGACATTAATGCCCCATATACTTTATGGGGTCCTATAATACCAATATTTCGATGTGTTACAAACGGAATGATAAGCTTATACCCTCTATCACTAGAGTGGAGGGTATAAAAAGATTTTTATAGCATCAAAAGCAATTGGTGTAGCAGCATTTGGTTGAACTTCCAAAAATAACGGTTCTTAAAATGTATGATCATCCAGTGAAAATAAGACCATTCGGTACTTTTAATAAAGTTTCGATTCTAAGAATGGAAAAAATATGTATTTTTCAAAGGAGACTGGATCAACCTGAGTTAATAATCTCAAGAGGTACGTATTTGGTGGTTCCCGAATCATTTAAAATGTTTCAACCAGATCGTAAATCAAAAGTTAGTGATTAATAAAACTGAAATAATCTTTTCAAAATTCTTTTGTGTAAATTCTTATGAAAACATTTTACATTTGTATAATCCTCATGTTATGGTTATTTTAGAAAAAAAAGTGAAAATTTTCAAGCGGCTCGTGTTAAAAGTTTTCGAAGCAACAAATAAAGCTGTTAAATGTCGCTCATGTGTAACAACATCACAATGCAAACATAAACGGCGGCGGCGCGGTTAAATTATAAAACAAAAAAAAAAACTTAAACCGAAACAGAACAAACACTAAACAGTGAAATTTCCTCACTTAAAATGATCGTGTTTTAAATACATTTTGTTTTTTAAATTCTGCCATGACTCGAAACTGAAAAAAACAACCCATAACATTAATAAACAATTGACTAATAGAAGGTTTAGATGGTTTTTGTGCGTCATAGAGTGGGAATAAAATGAAAACACTAAAAAATTAAGAAGCTTTTGTAAAAACCCTGTGGTCAAAAATTATTCGACTTTTTGAAGCAACACATCATATATTCATTTTGCTAGATTAGATTGAAGAGGCCCTATGCAGTTCGACCATAAAGATCTTTTGTGCAGCCTGAAAGGGGTGCCCTATATATTCAAACTTCTAGTAAAACCGTGAATACTAAATGGTAGGGAGTTCCACACGTCAATCAGAGATATCATGGGCCCCCTAGATGTCGAATCCTTCTACCTTCTAAGGTCAGTTCTTGTTTTTAGGGATATTGACTCCAAGGACTTGACCCCGGCTTGATAGACAGAATAGATATTGACAGTGGTTGTAGTCAAGACATTGTATTTAAAACAGTCAGTCACTTTCTTTATTGCCAGCATCTCTGCCTAGTAAACTCCGCAATGAACTGGCATTCTTTGAGTCAGGGTCAACACAAACTCTACGGATAGATTTAGAAGCCTACTTTTTCGTGCACCTTCAATCCTTTTATGTGAAAATTTATGAAGGCTCTACTAGAGCTGCAAAACTATCGATAGTATCGATAGTTTTTTTTGAAATGGACTATCGATAGTTTTTACCCGATAGCGATACTATCGCCGAAAAAACATTAGCCTCATATAGACTGCCATTTGATGAAAAATTAATCAAAAAGTGAACAATTTGTAAATTCTTTATATTATTTTAGAAAAATCTTACGTTTTAAAGTATAAAGACAATGATAGTAATCTCGTGTGAATATTATTGCGAAATAAAAGGTCTGGACAGAACAAGCAAGGCACGGTGGAAGATCGCCGTAGTTAGTTAAAATTGACTGGAGTGGCATTGAACGGCAAAAACTATAATTTATGGGTCCAGAAGTACCCAGTTTTAATGAAAAACAACGTAATTTTATGCAAAAACTTACAATTCTGTAAAATATCCGATACTATCGATAGTTTAAAAACAAACTATCGAAAATATCGAATGGGACGACTATCGATAGTTTTGCAGCTCTAGGCTCTACTGTACGACTCAATGGATGGTATAATAGTGGCAATAGAGCACAGTCCACATTGCAATTTTTTCAAGATCAAAATTTATCCAATGTTATTAGGCGAAGTAGGATTTCTAATGCAGCAGTAGGTGTAGTCGAAGATC
Source organism: Pegoplata infirma (assembly GCA_963921195.1). Classification (NCBI taxonomy): domain Eukaryota; kingdom Metazoa; phylum Arthropoda; class Insecta; order Diptera; family Anthomyiidae; genus Pegoplata; species Pegoplata infirma. The sequence continues at coordinate 165,626,598 of OY992540.1, read as the reverse complement.
TCCAGTGACACACAATAATTCCAGTTTCTCAACCTTTATGATAAAGTTGTAGATCCCTTCTCCAAAGCAGTCTACCAGACAATGATTCGATACAGGACATTTTGACGCACTACTGTTGTATAAATTCAGTGAACGACCTTATGGCTAAAGCCCCATCGTTTTCCAATGAGCTTTTTTGCAGGAATGTAAGGCAATCTTGCTTTTCGCACACAATCCTCAATATTACCAAAATACCAGTTCCAATCTAGAAATACTCTAAGATACTGGGCACCATCTGAAAAGAGGACTTCCGTACCGTCCAGAGAAATGGGATCAAGAGCAGGAATCTTATTTTTCCTTTTTAAACAAGATTGGTTAGGTTCGCGAATTTGGGTTGGGCGAATTCATTCGGTGGCCATAAGTTCCATTGTGATTCCGCTAATTGTCATTTCCCTACTCCCTCACTGCATCAAAGGTCCTGTTAGATGTGTCAATGAGACATCGCGATGCAATGCATATACCATTCCAGGTCATCGAAAAATCTTTGCCTAAAGTGCTTAAGGCAACAATTCATCAGACTCCAACATTCACACAAGTTAGTCACTGACACCTCAACCTCCACTTCCCCACAACTCCTATTCAGATTTTCCTACTCGCACGGCCATTTCCTGGGACCCAGACGGATTTGACGAAGGGATTGTATACAGTTTCTAACGATTCCCGATTTCACAGTGTCTGTTTCCAGGCCCTTAATAGCTGCGAGACTATCCACTAAAATGTTCATGGTACAGGGACTTAAGTCACTTTCATAACTATCTGAGCGGTTTATCAATTGTCAGCAACTCTGCCTGAAAAACACTGCACTTGTCAGGAAGTCTCAATGAGGCCCTGATTTTTAGGCTATCAGAGTATATTCCTTAGCTCGTACCTATATCCATCTTCAATCCCTTTGTGAAAATTGAGATCGCATTCTCTGTCATAACAGAGTTTTCTCCCAGTCTTCCCTAGTTTGTACTTGGACTTCATAGGCTCTATCAATGTTAGTCTGCGGTGAGCTATATTCTGTTTCCTGTTCCAGTTCCGTCCCCCCCACCGTATTTAATAAGTGTTTCCAAGAGCGTTGTATAAGCATTTGCGACTTTTTGCACCTGAAGGCCGATTTTGCTGCTTTGCTCTTTACATAAATGTCTACGTTCTGAATGTTTAATATCGCGTCCAGGCCAATCTGGGGTGCGCACTTAAAACACCAGTAATACCCACACACGCCAGTCGTTGTACATTCTGTAGGTTGCAGAAATATGATTTCTTATCCACAGCTTTCCAAAACACGAGGCCAACATATGTCAGTACCGGTCTAATTATTGCACCATACATCCTGTGGACGATATATGATTTGGATCTCAACTTCTTTCGAAAGTTCTCCTGCAAGTGTAAGAAGAACTCTGTATTCCTCTTTAAAAAAAAAAACTTTGAGAAATCAAAATTTTGGTCGGTTTTAAGGTACACTCTAAACAAATGAGTCCAGTTTCCTACTATAAATTGGGTAAATTTCAACAAATTTAAATAATATACTACTATAAATGTGTAAATTTAGAATAATTTTTTGGTACAATACACATTTTGTGTAAATATACCCAATTTATAGTAGGAAACTGAAATCATTTTAATTAGAGTGTAGTACAAACCGAGATTCAAGGTGTTCAAAGAGAATTAAGCTTATTTCTAGGCTTGGCAATGAGTCGGTGACTCCGGAGTCCGGCTTGGTTCGTTAGTCAATCAAGGTTAGTGGGTTGGTAGGCCTATATACCAGTCATGGATTCTTTTGAAGAATATTTAAATTTATTCTTGCTGAGACGACCAAGAAAATGTTAGGCAAGACATGGATACAGGTGCTGTGGCTTAGTGGTTAGCGCGTTGGACTACTAGCCAGCAAGCCTGGGTTCGATTCTCAGCTCAGACAGAATTTTTTTCAGATATTTATTAGGTTCTATTTATAACTAATATCTATCGCAGCACCCTCCTTCGTTGATAAATAGCACTAAAACGTCAACGAAGTAAAACGTCAACGAAGTAAGATAATAAAATAATGGCTATAAACACAACTTCAAAAATAATTCGCCAGATCAATAACAGATGGCGATGCAACAACTGTACTCAAAATTATCAACACGCCCAATTACAGTGTTGTCATACTGAAGCCCTTCTCTCTTTCAAATCTTTCACCTCTCTTCTATCCCCTTTCCGAAAGAAGCATCACGGTTACATTAGTAATTAATACGCAGCATTGCCTGGGTGTTGCTTCTTTAAAAACAAAAAAAAAAAAAAAAAAAACATGAGCCAAGGATCATGCACTAGATCTATACTTCCATCGTAAGACCTATCTTTTTTTACGGAGTTATGGTCTGGCAAGGAGCTCTAGAAAGGGAGGTGACTCTAAGTTAATTCTAAAAAGCCAAACGGCTAATGGGTATGAGTATCACTGGACCCCAAGAAAAACATCAGCTGCATCCATCGACATCCTCTGAATTCCTCTTACAAGAAAGCTTTGAGTCCAGTATCACACCTAGGTATTTGGTCCTCTTTAGATAGTTCCACGGTGAATCAACAAAATAAGTTTTGTTTTACTTGATTTACTACCGGACCATAGTCTATTGCCCGTTTGAAAATATCAGCATATGCGACAGCATGAATTTAATGCTTGATTTCAAAGAAGCGATGAAAGAACAACATTAAATAAACGTTACAAAGTCGCTATTCAATTTTCAAGTTTCCTTATGGAACTGTTTTTGAAAATCTAAAGTAAACTCAACGACTTAAAAATTCCTTGAAATGTTACTACACTGAAAAAAAAGACATAACTAAAATTAAGGAAAAAAATGTCTTTGAAAATTTATCATGAATTTTCCTAAAATTTAGCAAAATTTAACTAAAAAAAAGAGAAATTTTCTTAACTATGAGGAAAAAAGTTTAGTTCATTTACTTATAAGTAGTTCATAGTATTCTTTAAATGGAATTTTTAAATACTAGGAAACAAATTCTTACTGCCAAAGAATTTTCCACAAATCTAAGAAACGTATCTTTATTTTTAAGACATATTTCTTAAAAACAATGTAGTTCAAGTTTAGTTAAAGTTTACTAAAAAAAACATCATCGTATTTCTCTTCTTTGAATTGAGGAAGTGTACTTCTTAGAATTTAGTTAATAACTTGTGAGAATTTAGTAAATAACTTCTTAGAATTTAGTTAAAAATTCAAAATGGCGATATCTCGAAAATTAAGCGAGATAGAGCGAAACGGACGAAATTTTTAAAAGAAAGACTACAAAGAAAAATATGGAATAGCCTAGCTCTGCATATCTGTCGGGGTCTCAAGACCCTAAATTTAGATCTAAAATTTGAAATTCCCGAGATTTTAAATATGCACATATCTCGGTAAATACTGCCAACACGAACATTTGTAGCTCTTGACTCGTAGAACACTTCCGCAAAATACCCGTAAGCCCTCCGATTAATAGTTTTTGAGATATCCAATTTTTAAGATTCTCAAGACCCTATCAGACCCCTTATTACGTATCTCAAAATCAAAGCAAGAGCTAAACGGACACAAATTTTGGGTCAAAATCTATGGGGACCCTTAAATGACCGGGGTCTTGAGTTAACAAGGGGCTGGACCAATGGGGTCCGAACCCATGTTTTTTTTAGTTGAGTTGAGGGTGGGTTGTACAAGCCTAAAATAACGAAATTTTTTAGAAGTTTTTAGTCCATGGCGGTCAGAGTTAAAATAGTCCATTGTACCGTACCCTGGAAAGAAAAATTTGTAAGAAACGGTTAAGAATAAAAAGAATGAAAAAGTGCTTGTTTAGAATTTCTCAGTTGCTTTGACAAACTTGAGAAAATCAGACAAGGGAAGTCCATGGACCGTGTCCATTGACAGAATATCAGAACCCAATATCCGCAGTCTAGCCCTTGAGAACGCTGAATGTAATGTTCAGTTGTGTCATCATCCTCAAGACAAGCTGCACATTAAGGGTCTGATAAGACACCTAATCTCGTCATATGACGAAAACAGGCATTGTGTCCCGTAATTAAGCCATTAAGTCTGCGACAGTCTATTCTACTGAGACTGAGTCGATAGTTAGCCACTTCCGTGTCTGACCTAATCACAAAACGTTTGGTATTCTTGCATGACGACTCATTTGACCATCTTTCCATGAAAATTGTTTTCATATGAGAGTTGATCCAACGAATCAGCTATGTCAAGCCAATACCAATCTGAGGTTCCGGATTGTGAGTAATTTTATCGGAAACAAGATTTGCCAAAGAGTCGGCAATCTCGAACAAATCTGTTACTTTCTTAGTTACTCAGTGTTGTGTAAAGAAATCGCTGCAGTTTTTTTTTCGCGTCAGACTTAACTTAAGCACTTTTGATTAGATCCCAAGTTCAACATTGGATAGTTGTTACGATCCGTCTGTGGGTTTTTGGTCTCACACAAAATCTAATTAACTATTAAATAAAATGTCTGATACTTCACCATTCAAGTGTGTCTAGTATATTTGTTGTATATGTGCGCAAACGCACATTCGTATTGATAATTTATTACTCTCCACAGGTTAAAAAATCAACATACAACAACTTTAACAACTCTTTAAGTTTGTATGATACTACAACACTGCATACCGAAAGACAGACAGACGAACGAACGGACAGACATACGTTAAGCCATACGTTACTTTGGTTAAACCGTATTTATAAATATAAATAAAATATGTAGTAGAAGCTTGTGTGGTTTTTACACTTGATGATAATAATGATGATGATGTTGTTACTGCAGTGTTGCTGTTGTTGTGTGTTACTGTTGTCGTTGGGTTTTAGGAGTAGAGACCGGATGGTTGGTTAAATATTGTTTATTGTTAGTTAGTTGGTTGTTCGGTTGGCTGGTTTACTGACAGACTGACTGACAGACTGTCTCTCTGCCTGACTGACTGACTGACTGACTACCAGTCAGAATGCTGGTTAGAGTTATGTTAGTTAAGTTAGCTGGGTTTATTGGTTGCTTTGGTTGGCTTAAAATGGTTGCAACATTTGGCGGCAAGTTTAACATTAAAGGCCGTCTGCATTAAGAAATTCATATAAACAAGAAGAAGAAAAAAACACATCACAACTCATAAAGAACAACCACGACGGTAACATATTTAAAAATTAATATTAAAAAAATAAATAAAACACTTTGCTGATATTTGCTTGTAATGCTATTGTTCCTTCGAAGGTTTTTAGAAATGTTAGTCAATTATGGATTATTTAAATAATTAGTTTTTGCTAAAACCTTGGCTTAAACTGCAGTTTACACATATTCCGACATTCAGAAAAACTATCTAACAGAATTTTCAATTTTCAAATGGCGCCCAAGCAGGGGCCTGATTTCTCAAAGCGGAAATATTGATAACACCACCAAAGTATTAGATGGAACAGTGTCGATAGGTATGAATACTAAATGCAGAGTACGACATGCATTGAGTACCCAATCCGAAAAATGCAAAAAATAAGAAAATAATGATCCAAAATGAAGTACAGTATGTGCAAGAGTCAATGTAATCTAATCAGAAAGCTTTCATTCCATAAGAATCCAATTTCAAGGATGCAGGAAAATATTGAAATTTTTTGATATTTCAAAATGTTTTTACAGATTTTATAAACCAAACATTATACCAGAATTAACCCGTAATTAAGAAATCAAAATTTTGGTTGGTTTTCAGGGCATTTCTAAGCTTAGTAATAAGTCGGTGACTTCGGTGTCCGGCTTGGTCCGTTGGTCATTCAAGGTTAGTGGGTTGGAAGGCCTATTTACTAGTCATGGAATCTGTTGAAGAATATTTAAATTGGTTCTTGCTTTTCGACGACCAAGAGAAGGTGCAAAAAAATGTTCGGCAAGATATTGAGACTTAAGCCAAAGATCATGCACAGGATCTATACTTCCATAGTAAGACCTATGGTCTGGTATGTAACTCTAAAGAGGGAGGTGCCTCTAAGTTAATTCCGAAAAGCCCAACGGGTAATGGGTATGAGTATGAGTGGAGCCATTAGAACAACACCATCTACATCCATCGACACTATACTACATTTGCTGCCAATTAGCGTCTTTGCTAACGGTGAGGCATATAAGGCATGCCTCAGACTCAAAATGGTAAAATTGCTTCAGCCGCCGAAATATTGGATAATATGAATAACGTTGTCACTGACTAAAAAGTGTCCAAACTGCTTTTCGATGGGAAATTAAAGTTGAATGTCCGACTTGAGATTCTTGAGTCTGAATATTGGTCGAACTGGAGCTGCGTTCCAAATAACGCTTTTGATATTTTCATAGACGGCTCCAAAAAATCAACAAAAATTGGAGCGAGATTTACCGAGGACGTCTGTGATATACAGAAATATTTTAATTTTCCTCTTTACTGTAGTATTTTATAGTCTGAATTAGTTGCTATAAATAACATAACCTTACAATTTCTTGAGAATCGGAGAAAATAACAAACTTTTACGGACGAACCAGAATCAAATTGCGTCGCTTAAGACGTAAAATAATCAAACAAATACATTCAATTTGAAATTTTTCGTCCGTTTGATTTAGGTACCTCAAATTTAAATTGTGTAAACGAAAAATGTATGGGGAGTTACGCGACGCAATTTGATTCCTTGTTGCTTACGTCGACAAGTTAACCTGCAATAAAGGCTCTAAAAGACTTTTGTGTAAAATCAAAAGTCGTTTTTGAGTGTTACGAAAATCTTCAAAAACTTTCCCGTAATAACCTAGTTTCTTTAATTTAGGCACCGGGGCATAAGAGAGTAGACGGAAACGAGAAAGCTGATAAACTTGCAAAGCTGTGTGCAGATGGGGTTGGAACCTTGGTGCAGTTGGGTTAGGAACCCCCAATTCAGTACTACATAGCGTGAAGTTATTGTTAGTATATTCCTGTGGCAAACTAGAAATGGAGAGAGCTAAGTACCAGCAGAATTACCAGAATAATGGGTGCTAATGCTTTACGACAGCCCCACTCGTATCGCCGGCTGGAAATTGGGAAGCTAACGGTGCTCATGTTGGGGGCCTTCATATTTGAAACCTTAGTTGATTATTCTGGTGTTCCCGGTACCGATTTAGGTGAGAAACTTAGCGTGGAGAACAATACCAGGAAAGTTCCAACATTAACGAAAGAGGAAAACACAATCTGGAGCTGTATGTAAATGACAAGACTTTGTAACGTGCCGTTACAAGGAAAATACTTTTCCATATACCTCATCACTCTTCTTGTACCCATACTCAATATTGAGTTGTTTGTTTGATAGTTATTACTAGCAAACAGTTAATACTATCTCGAAATTCTCGTTGAGTTGGTCAAATTGTTATTTATAATGACAAAGTTTGGCTGACCAGAACAACGAGAATCCAGTTGGAGTTCGTGTTATATTTCGTACTACAGACGTTGTATAACCGTAAGCCGACAAGATTCCTGTTCCCGACTCCGCCGTTTGCCGTAGTTGGTCCGTAGATTATACGAACGCCGATTATTGTTCGTATATACTTTGTAGCTTGATAGTATATTACTAACCCGAACTCCGATTATTGTTCGTATTAACCATCGTAATTACTTATCCAAACGCCGTTTATTGTTCGCATTTGAAAGTATCTTACTAACCCGAACGCCGATTATTGTTCGTACTAGCCACCGTATTTACTTACACGAACGCCGTTTATCGTTCGTATTTACTTTGTAGTTTTTGAATGCATCTTACTAACCCGAACGCTGATTATTGTTCGTATTTACTTTATAGTTTTTGAATGCATCTTACTAACCCGAACGCCGATTATTGTTCGTATTAGCCGCCGTATTTACTTACACGAACGCCGTTTGTCATTCGAATTTACTTTGTAGTTTTTGAATGCATCTTACTAACCCTAACGCCGATTATTGTTCGTGTTAGCCACCGTATTTACGCACACGAACGCCGTTAATCATTCGTATTTACTTTATAGTTTTTGAATGCATCTTACTAACCCGAACGCCGCTTATTGTTCGTATTAGCCACCATATTTACTTACACGAACGCCGTTTATCGTTCGTATTTACTTTATAGTTTTTGAATGCATCTTACCAACCCGAACACCGATTATTGTTCGTATTAGCCACCGTATTTACTTACACGAACGCCGTTTATTGTTCGCATTTACTTTGTAGTGTGAAAGTATCTTACTAACCCGAACGCCGATTATTGTTCGTATTAGCCACAGTATTTACTTTCACGAACGCCGTTTATTGTTCGTATATATTTTACTAACACGAACGCCGTTTATCGTTCGTAGCTTTGCTTTACTTCAGTAACCCGAACGCCTTTTATCGTTCGTTTTACTCAGTGGTATTACATTAACCTTTTCAACCAAAACGCCTGTTAAAATTCTTATTGGAAATCTTATAAACATACACGAACGACGTGTTTTGTTCGTGTCTACTTTATAACATTGAACAAATCCTTGAGAGCCTGCAACCAACGCCGTGGTTGCCGACGACCTTGAAGTGAATCGTAATTGCCGAAGACGATCGAGGAGCCGATTGAATTTATATTAGCTTAAGTAGTATAAGACGACTAGGTTAAGATCTTGGTAATAAAGTTATGTGCGAGATAAGATCGTACTTTTGTAGTTATAGCACAACAGCATTTGTCTTTTATTTATTCAAAGGAAGCAGACCTTTGCCGAACCTGGACAGACTGAGCTCTATCCTAGCTGGAAAATAAAACAGCATCACAACTTTGATGGTTAAGGCATGGCACTAGGTCTAAAACTTGGGTGGTCCAAATTTCAGGTCAACCAGCTAACATTAAAAAAAATCGTCTTGCGATTATATCGACAAATTTCTCATTAAGCCCTCATATGAATGAAAATGTTCACACCCAGCAAAAAAGTGCTTCCAAAAGCTTGAAATGTCAACTTTTGGTTGTTTAACTGCGATTTTCTCTAATACGGCTCTGACAAAGACTTTATTTTTCGGCGAAATATAGTAGTGGGGCACCCCAGATACATAATCAAGAAAGACACTGTGTTCGCAACTTCAGGTTAAAGAAAAACACACACTGAAAAAAAGACATAACTAAATTTAAGGAAAAAATGGCTTTGAAAATTTATGATGAATTTTCCTAAAATTTAGTTAAATTTAACTTAAAAATGAGAAATTTTCTTAACTATGAGGAAAAAATTTTAGTTCATTTACTTATAATTAGTTCATAGTTTTCTTTACATGGATTTTTCAAATATTAGGAAAAAAATTCTTACTGCCAAAAAAAATTTCCACAAATCTAGGAATCGTATATTTATTTTTAAGGCATATTTCTTAAAAAACAATTTAGTTCAAGTTTAGTTAAAATTTACTAAAGAAAACATCATCGTATTTATCTTCTTTGAATTGAGGAAGTGCACTTCTTAGAATTTAGTTAATGACTTCTGAGAATTTAGTAAATAACTTCTTAGAATTTAGTTAAAAATTTAAAATGGCGATATCTCGAAAACTAAGCTAGATAGAGCGAAACGGATGAAATTTTCAAAAGAAAGACTGCATATCTGTCGGGGTCTCAAGACCCTAATTTTAGATCTAAAATTTGAAATTCCCGAGATTATATATATACACATATCTCGGTAAATACTGCCAACACGAGAAAACGTCCAACGGCATTTTTGTAGCTCTTGACTCGTAGAATATCTCAAAATACCCGAAAGCCCTCCGATTAATAGTTTTTGAGTTATCCGGTTTTTAAGATTCTCAAGACCCTATCCGTATCTCAAAAACTAAGCAAGTTAGAGCGAAACGGACACAAGTTTTGGTTCAAAATCTGTGGAGACCCTTAAAGGACCCAACGGGGTCTCGGGTTAAATGGGGTCCGAACCCATGGGTCCAGGGTCTAGACCCAATCTATTTCTAAAATGTGAAGTATAATTTTTCCCATTTTCTAGTTAAAATTGGCTTAAAATTAAATAACGTTGTTTTCCTTATTTTTGGGAAAATTATGAACTAAAACCAAGAAAAAAACCTTTGGAACCAAATCATTCCCTCTTTTTCTAAAAATTTAGTTAATTTTCCCAGATTTTAGTTCACTTTTTTTGAGTGCAGTGTTCGCAACTTGAGGTTAAAGTCGTTTCCGAAAAAAGTATGTAAAGTGCTATTTCCATCAAATTTGGTTTGTGTGTGTTTTCTACACTTATTAAAGGTGTAACGAAAGATACATTCAATCGGTCCAACTTTGGACTTGGGAACCATTTTCCGGGAAAACACTAGTGTTGGTCTTGACCGAATATAATTTTCTTGTTTTTGTTGTATTTGTTTATAATTTTTTTTTTTAGTTTTGAGCACTCCAATTAATTAAAAGCCGTGCTCAGATTTTTTGCTGGGTTGTTTTTGATATAAAGTGTACCCAAACAAAGACTTTATAGCTTTTTATTTGTTTTTTTTTTTTGAATCTTTTTTAAAGATTTTATACTTTATTTTTTTTTTTCTTTTTTGTTATTTTATATTATTAATTTGTTGTCTTGCTGCGCAATCGCAACATGATATTGAGTATTGCCACCACTCTGCAAAGAGAATTCACTCAGCCGTAATGTTAACAGAAGTCAAAGGTGTGTATGTAGTAAATATGAGCGTAGCAAAAGAAGTTTTTACTTTTTAATAAAAAATAATAATATGCTTTTAAATTTTACTATTTTTAAAAATTTTTTATTGGTCTCTTCTATACATAAGTTTGATTTATTAGAAGGTTTCACTTTGAAAAAAATCAATGAAATTTAAAAAAATCATTTAAAATTTGTAAGATTAAAATTGAAATTTTGAAAGAATATTTAAAGGAGTTATTTAAAGCATGGAAAATTTAATTCAAATTTGAAAAAATCCGTTAAAATTTAGAAAAGATCAATGGAAATTCGAAAAATCGAAAATTGATCATTTTCAAATTTCAGTTGATCGTTAAATTTATTGATGGTTTTTAAGTTAAAATTGGTCATAATTAAATTTCGACTACTCTCTTTTAAATATCCATTAATGTTTTCAAGTTCCAGTTGATCATTTGTGAATTTTCATCTTAAAGCTTTAAAAGCTCTGTAAGGATAGTTTTCTACCAAGAGTGAGTACCGCTACACTAAAAAAAAAACTTTAGTAGATTTACTAATTTTTTTTTGCTAATGCTAGTTAGCTAACTATTAGCAAATTTTTAGTAAAGATTAGCATGTTAGCAAAAAATTCTTGTAAACTTCATTTAGCACATTAGCAATTTTAAACAAACTTTGAACTAATTTCTTTTGCTAAATTTGAAATTGACTTGACTTCATTTTTACAAGATTTTTTGCTAATATTAGCAAAAATAAATGGTAAATTTTTTTATATTTTCAGAAAACTTTAAATGGCGCTATCTCGGAAACTAAGCCAGATAGAGCAAAATGGAGGCCATTTTTGGTTCTCTTCACATGTGTGGACCCTAATGGGTCCTAACTTTGGATCCAAAAAAGTTAGCATTCCCGAAAATTTTAAAATGCTCATATCTCGGTAAATATTGCCGGCACGATAAAAAGTCCAAAAGCATTTTTGTAGCTCTCAATACGTAGAACAAGACCACAAAATAACCAAAAGCTCTCCGAGTAATATTTTTAAGTTATCGGTTTTTTTAATTCTCAAAACCCCAGTGGTCCCCTAAAATCACGTATCTCAAAAACTAAGCAAGATAGAGCGAAACAGACAAAAATTTTGGATCAAAAACTATGACGATTTTTAGGTCTAGGCCCATCGGGGTCTGGACCTATCGGGTCCGAACCCAATGGGGTCCTCAAAATATGAACTAAGTCGAAATAAAAAAAAATTCAGTTAACTAATTTTTGGCAAAACATTTTTGCTAACTTTACCAAAAAAATTGTGGGTTCAAAATCAGCAACATTTCTTGTAGGTTTACAAGCTTTTTTTGCTAACATTACAGTTTTATTTTTTTGAGTGTATTTGAATGTTTTATATTTTTCGTTATTCTGATAAACTGTTAAATGTATTTGAAAACCCGTTAATTAAGGTCGTCGAGTATTTTGGATGGTTCGTTGGTTGTTTCGTTCGTTCGGTTGGTCGGTTTGACTGTTGATTGTTTTTGAAGTAGGCGCTAAACATGTTATTTATAGAGTTTTATTACTTCTTTTTGATCATATTTTTCGTTTGTTTTTTTATTTTCTGTTGCTATGGAAGCAGACTTTGGATTGAGACGCTTTTTTATTTATTTGGTTGGTTGGTATCTGTAAATGAATTTAGGCCATTAATTTTGTTTTGTGTTATACTGGTGTAACCGGGTGATGTAGTGTTAATGTGTGATATTTCTTAAGAAAATTTAAGTCATTATCAAAATTGTAACGGTTAACATGCGTGATTAATACCTGTTCTAATGCACTGCTTTAAGCAATAATTTGCTTGTAATACTTTTGGCTCTGTGTACACCACTTACAGATGTAATTCGTAAAAGATCAATTGTAATTCGAAGAGTCTACTTGTAATTTGAAGATTCTATTTGTAATTTGAAGATTTCAATTGTAATTCGAAGATTCCATTTGCAATTCAAATACTCCAATTGTAGTTCGAAGATTCCAATTGTAATTCGAAGATTCCAATTGTAATTCGTAAAAGATCAATTGTTATTGGTAAAAGATCAATTGTAGTGTAATTCGAAGATTCTATTTGTAATTCGAAGATTCCAATTGCAATTCGAAAACAAACAAGTTAAAAAAAAAATTTAAGACGTAAAAAACAATTATACACTATTTACAGATGTAATTCGTAATAGATCAATTGTAATTCGAAAATTTTACTTGTAATTCGAAGATTCCATTTGTAATTCGAATTTTTCAATTGTAATCCGTAAAAGACCAATTGCAATTCGTAATGGATCAATTGTTATTCGTAAAAGATCAATTGTAATTCGAATTACAATTGATCTTTTCCGAATTACAATTGATTTTTTACGCATTACAAATGATATTTTTCGAATTACAATTGATCTTTTACGAATTACAATTGATCTTTTACGAATTTCAATTGATCTTTTACGAATTACAATTGGAATCTACGAATTACAATTGGAGTCTTCGAATTACAATTGGAGTATTCGAATTACAAATGGAATCTTTGAATTACAAATGGAATCTATGAATTACAAATGGAATCTTCGAATTACATGCAGAATCTTCGAATTACTATTGATCTTTTATGAATTACATCTGTAAATGGTGTACTTACACGCATTCATTTGTTATGAACTCTCTGACATTATAAAGTTTAGCTAAAATCCGGTATTATTTGATTTTTTTAATGTCTACAAGCAAGATTTGGTAATTTTATAAGCTTTTTGCCAATAAAATTGTGAATTTACAATTTTTTTGATGCGATAAATCTTACAAGGAATTCTTGTGACTTTACTAGATTATTTGCTACCCCCTTTTTACAAGAATTCCTTGTAAGAAATTACGATTTTTTTCTAATTTTACAAGATTTTCACCAACAAAATTGTAAGTTTACAACATTTTTGACGCTATAAAACATAAAACAAATTCTCGTTTCTTTTTCACTTTTTTTTGCAAAACTTTCTTGGCTAAAATATTTAAATTTCGATCGATTTTTTTTTGTTTAAAAACAAGGAAAACTGTCAGATATTGGTAAAATGGAATCACGAAAATTCCTAAATTCTAAGTAATGTTTTTATAGAAAAAGTCTTAGATTGTGAAAATTTTTTTTTAATAAAAAATTCTCAAATTTTTCCTGAAAAAAATTCACATATATTTCCTGCAAGAAAATTCTCTGATTTCTTTTCTATCGAAAGTTCTCCAATTTTTCTTAAAAAAAATTAAAATTTTTGAAGACTCTGAGACCGGTTTTCCTATAGAAAAATTCTAAGATTCCGAGACAGGTTTGTAGAAAAATTTTATGATTCCACTGTGCTCGATTTTGACACTTTTTTTAAAAAAAAGCTGGACACCTCACTGGTAAAGTTAATTCGAGTACGCTGAATTCAATGGCAATCGCTCATATTCGCGATTTAAAATTTTGATGCTCAAGTACAATAAAAACGATATTTTTAAACTTTTGCGATAATTTTTAAATTTAAAACCATTCAAGTCTGTTAAACTAGCATAACAAACCATAATACCGTGATTTTTTTTTGCGAAAAGCATTTTTGGTCGCGAAAAATCGTTATTTTCTTAAAATAATTGGTTCAATACAAATACTTTAAGTTTGATTTGAAAGTACGACATTCATCTGGTAAAGCTAGTGTATCACATTGTAATATTAGTTCTTTCAAAGTTAGCGTATGTATTAGCGATATTCACGATTAATTTTGTTTATTTTTAAGTAAAAAAATTATTTAGACAATTTTTGAATTTTTATCATCTAAACTCTATTTTATATACAAAAAAAAAAATTATTCGCGGAAATTTTTTTCGCGAAATTTTCTTTCGATTTTTTTTATTTTGCAATTATTTTTATGAAAATGTGTAGAATACTATACATTGCAAAGACAACATTTTTCAAAAAAAAAAAATTTTCGCGGATTTTTTTTCTTTTTCGCGGAAAAATTTTTTTTCGCAAAAAAAATCAATGCATTTATTAAATTTATATTAAAAAACTATCCCAAATCATAAAAATTAAACTCTAGCTTTACAATTTGAAATAGCGAATATCGCGAATACGAGCGCTAACTTTGTAAAACAGCACCATTGAATTCAGCGTACGCGAATTAGCTTTACCAGCAAGGTGCCCAGCTTGTTAATTTTTGCAATAAGCACAATGTTCTTAGTTATTGACTTGAAAAAATCTCATATAATTTCCTTTCCTTTTTCGCTTTTATTTATTTTTTTTTGCCTAGAGAAAATGTCTTATATTTTTTTCTATAGAAAAGTTCTTAGATTTTTCCAATAGAAAAATTTTAAGATTCCGAGACTTTTTTTCAAAAGAAAATTTCTAAGATTCCGTGGCATTATTCCTATAGAAGTACTTAGAGATTCCTACACTCAAAATAATAACTCTGTTAAATTACAGAAAAACTCTGCTAATTTAACCGATAATTTATGAGCAGGAGAAATTTTGTCTGGCACTGGCCGGACATAATATTAAGCTATTTATATTAGTTTTAAGATTTGAACACTTATTGTTAGTTCACATAGTTTTCCCAGCAAAAACTTGGTAATGACACATCATTACCATTCGAATTACTAAGTAATGACAGAAAATTACCTTTAGCATTATTTTGAAATGTAAAATAATGACTTATTAATAATGACTTACATAAGTCATTATAATAAAATAAAAAAATTTCAGAACTAGATTTTCACTTTTTGACTCACTGTACATTATTTTGAATAAAAATAAAATTAAATTAAATATTTTTTTATTTTTTAAAATTTTTTTTTAAAATATTTTTTTCATTACCTATAAGTATATATGTAATTAGTTATTAATACTGGTTTGATAATCATTACATCTGGCACATTTGCTTGTAAATGTAATGGGAAAGGTAATTCGAATCAGAAGTAGTTATAACTTTTGAATTTCCCATTACACATTTCATTACTTGGTAATGCAAGTTTTTGCTGGGTTAGTGAAGATTCAATAAAAAATGAATGAAAAAAAAAAAAAATTAACAGAGTACACCATACTTTTCCAGCTAGCAACATTTTGTGGTAGTTTTACTAAAAAACTCTGTAAAACGATGTTGACCAAAAAAAACTGTTAATTTACAGAGTTTCTAGTAAAATATTGGTTAAATAAACCACCATTTAGCATATTTGTAAAATGCATTTGATGCAACCAAAGTGTTATAGAGAAAAACTGTAAATTTACAGAGTTTAGTAAAATACATTTTATTTTGTAAAATTTTTATAAGACTTTTGAAAATATTTTTTTGGTACTTTTTTTAGCATTTTCCCAAAACAAATTCAGATAAAATATTAGTGTTTTCACAGAAAACTCCACTAAAAAAAAACCTTATAAAATTACAAGAAAAGCTTGTAACTTTTTTTGTTTGCTACCTCCTACTTATTTGAAAAAAATTCCTAGTAATTTTACAAGATTTCTACAAATTTTTTTGTAATTTTACAAGGTTTTTACCAATAAAATTGTAAATTTACAAAATTTACAAAGAGGTTTCGTAATTTTACTAGATTTTTTGCTACCTCCAATTTTACGAGAATTCCTAATTTTACAAGCTGTTTACCAAAAATTTTGTAATTTTACAAGCTTTTTACCAATAAAATTGTAAATTTACAGTTTTTTTCGCAACTAAAATTACAAGGAATTCTCGTGAATTTACTAGATTTTTTTTTGTAAAATTATCTTGAAGATTTGTAAAATTACAAAAAAAAAAATGTTAATTTCTATTTGTTAAAAAACAAGGGAAACTGACAAATATTGGTAAAATGGGATTACGAGACTTTTCCTAGTAATTTGACAAAGTTTTTTTTTGTGTCTGTTGTTTTTAACTATGAAATTAAGATTACATAGAAATAAGTAAAAATAAAGATAAAGCTTAGTTTTTGGGTTATAAAAAAATACAGAGTATTTCGCTTAAATCTGTATTTTAGCAGAAAACTCTGTTAATTATCTGTAAAATTAAGATAACAAAGTAAAAAGTAATATAACAGATGAAACTTTGTTTTTTTGTCACAACAAAATACAAAGTATTTTCTTTAAATCTGTATTTTGACAGAAAACTCTGTCAAATATCTGTTGAATTGAGATTACAGTCATTTTACAGAGTATTTTACAGAGTTATTATTTTTACTGTATAAATTTGTTCCTAGAAAAAAAATCTCAGATTATTTAGTTTCTCATAACCTAAACTACTATAGTCACTACGTCATTCCGTTTGTAACGCATCGAAATATCGGTCGGGGACCCCATAAAGTATATATATTATTGATCCACTATCGATTCTAAGACATTCTGTGAATGTCCGTCTGTCCGTCCGTCCGTCCGTCTGTCTGTAGATGGCACGATGAAGTCCAAAATAAAAGAGTTAGCCTCTTGCAACCTGCCTCTTGTAACCTGCCTCCAGGCAGGTTTAGTTCGTAAATGGGCAAAATCTGCCCAGGGGAAAAAAAGTTCCCCCTTGATGAACTGAACCAACCTCTGAAAAAATACACTTTTTATACCCTCCAACCACAGTATGGGGGTATAATCACTTTGTCATTCCGTGTGTAACGCATCGAAATATCGGTCTGATTAATTATAATATAAAGTATATATTATAATTAATCAGTGATCGATTCTAAGACATTCTAGCGATGTCCGTCCGTCTGTCCGTCTGTAGAAGACACGATACAGTCCAAATAAAAGAGCTAGACTTACGAAGTTTGGCACGAATATGTCTTATATTCCTAGGCAGGTTAAGTTCGGAAATGGGCAAAATCTGACCAAGGGGAAAAAAGTTCCCCCTTGGAGAACTAAACCAACCCCTGAAAAACGGTATATTTTTGCAGGGCTTTTTGTACTTTTTTTAAGCAAATGCAACATTTTTATGTCAGACGAAGCTCAAAGCCCTGCATTTGGACCCAGCGGATAAAAAAAAAAATTTGCCCGCCCCTTTTGTGGGCGTGGATATAAAAAAATATATTTTAATAATGATTAATTGGATTAAATAATTGGAAGAATCATAATAAATCCATTTGATAACATCTATCGCAAGTATAAGGTGTCCCCCAATGTCTCCCACCAAACCCCCAAACCAACCCATCAACCCCCCCTTCCCCCCCAACAAAAAAAAAACAAAAAAAGACGCCCCTGGAGGGTATAAAAGATTCGGCAAAGCCGAATTTAACACTCTCACTTGTTTTAGGTTTTTTTGTATTTTTGTTAAATAAATTAAACATTTGGTATTTATTTTCCGGTATGGGAACGTGCACTCAACGTCCTCCACTGACCCCCATTACCCCCCCCCCCCCAAAAAAACAAACGCCCCTGACAACTTTTTTTTATTTTTGGAGGGTATAAAAGATTCGGCACAGCCGAATTTAACACTCTCACTTGTTTTCTTTTCTTTTGAATTAGATTTGGGGAGGGGACAGCAACATTTGTCATTCATTTTCCTTTGATCGTAGGCCAAGCCTTGTTGAGGTTGAGGGCAAAAGGCAGATTATGAATGACACACTTAATCAAGACCTGTTGACAATCTCTAAGTGGGGTCTTGCGAATAGGGTCAAGTTTAATGCACGCAAGACTCAATGTTGTATGTTGACCCACAGGAATGTGGAATCAACAGTATCATCTGTACATATGGGTGGTATAAGTATCGAGGAATCTGACACTCTTGATGTTCTGGGCATGAAAATTCAGTGTGATGTCCGTTGGAATAAGCAAGTTTTTCAAGTGTCGAAAGAAGCATTCAAGTATCTCGGTTTTTTAAACCGGTGTAATAATGTATACAGACTAGCGTGATTTTAAAATCACCATGTGATTTTCCTTTGAACAAAATCACATAGTGATTTACAAAATCATCTCAAATTGTACTAGTATAAAGAAAAATTGCAAAATCATCTCAACTTACCATGGTAAGTTCTTGTAGTGTGAACATGGCTTAGGAAGTACTTCACCTCATCAGATCTCCTTACTATTTATACCACCTATATCCGACCGAAGATGGAATACAACTCCCATGTATGGGCAGGGGCTTCAAAGTCTCTTTTGGAGCTCTTGGACCGTGTGCAAAGGAGGGCGTTGATGCTAATCAATGACAATAGTGTGTCCAACTCTATTGACTCATTGGAGCATCGTCGGAATGTGGGTTGTGTGACTCTGTTCTATCGATATTACCATGGAAAGTGTTCTGCTGAGATAAGTGAACTTATCCCTAGAGCCCGAGTTTTTGTTCGCAATACTCGGTTGTCTAGTAGATCACATCCGTTTGTTGTCAATTGTCCAGTGGATCGCACAGCGCATTACAGAGAAGGTTCGTTCATCAGTCGAACTAGCCGTATGTGAAATAATCTTCCCGCAGAGGTCTTCCCAGTTTCTTTCAATGTAGATAAATTCAAGTCAAATATCCACAAGCGCTACTCCCTCTTTCCTCCTCCTCATAACCTATTTTCCTGATATCAACACAATGCATTGCATTAATAGGGGCATCCCCTGAGTGTTGGTTCAACGTAAAAAAAGTAGGTTCCAAAAACTTATTTAAACTTGCAAAGAACGTGTCCAAACATGTACAACTTTTCGTCATATTGAGTAAAATATTAAAAGTTTAGGACAGTTTTGTTAATGTATCGTTAAAACCTGAAAAAGGTAAACTTCCTCCCGTACCAGTCGACCCCCAAAAAATGAGTTTGGGTACCTAAAAAATACGTGCCTAAAGAATTATTGTTTTGAACAACACATCCAAATTTCATGAAGACTTCCTTTTTAGTGATTTGTATTTTTGTCTGCAGAGGGCAGGACAGTAACTGTTATCGATAGTTTTATGATCCTTTATGGTGTACAGCTTCTGCAGAAGTTATTAGCAAATTTAAATCTGCTATACGTGGAAAGTCGTGCTTTTCACGGCACTCTACGTATTTCCACGTCTATAGTTTGCTTTCCCAGTGGTATAAATTTGAGATTCGAGCATTCAAGTTTCCAGAAAACTACCATCAGGTTTTGTAGTAACCTGTAAGTTATATCCTGTTCTTGCAAGCTCATCGGCTTTGCAGTTTTCTGGAGTATTCCCTGGCACTCAGAAAAGTCGAACTTGCTTCGCTATTTCATTGTGTAGAAGATGTTAGTGAGTTGGACTTTAAGGAACATTGACTGCGTTCCTGGACTGTGGAAGTATATATATTCACAATTGCCGAATTTATATTATTTACAACACCTATGCCTGCAATCATTGAGTATATGAGGAAACCAACCTGGTTGCTCAATTCGGTTTGTACGCGATTAATTGGTTATTGTTAAAGCACGTAACATTGTGCGTCAAGTTAATGGTCCTCGAAAGATACCTGAATGCTACCAACACCTAATGAAAGGCATGTGGAACATGTACAAAAAATAATTATTCAGATATTAACCCACTATCTTGAATTTTGACTGCCCTTATCAAAGTTATCAAGAGCAGAAAGGGCCTATATAAAATGTTAACAGATTAAAAATTGATGAGTAAACTTTATTGTGTCACGATTTGCTGTCAGATGACCATCACTCAAGGTTTTTAATTTTCAAAGATTATTATTAAATGGGCGTTTATTGTTCACTACACTTTTGGTGTGGTAACTTAAACATAATTCAGTTTAGGGAGTAAAATAATCAAACCCTATCATCAATTTTAATTTATTATTACTTGTTTTTACAAATAAAAGTTAAAATGCACCCACCACATAATAATTACTTTGAGCACACCAAAAATATGACGTCAATATTTTTAGTGTTCATTAAAAAAAATAACTGATTTTTAGAAACAAAGATCAATCAAGACAATGAATGATGATGAAAAGAATTGAGCAACAGTTTCACAAATTGCATCTTTTCATGTACAATATTATGGCAATAATTGATGATTGGGGTAGGAGAAGTGGTGGCGGAACAGGTAGACGAGGTATCCCAAAAACACAACATTAAAGTGCATCATAGTAGTTTGACTACAATCATTTCCATTATATATTATTTTGGATTTAGTTTCTTAACTATTTCCTACTGCCACCAATAGCATCTAGCTATTTCGACTATTTTAAATACTATGCTTGAAAAGTATGTAAAATTTTAAAACTGCTCATTTTGGAAACCTTATCGCAATATCTAAAAAAAAAACAACTCTTACCCACCAAGTATTTGAAGTTAGGTATTTATTGTGACGCCATATTCAATGTGCATGTCTTAGCTGTGTACCAGATATTCCACATTATCAACCCTTGCCGCCCGATTGTGTTAGATCTCTTAACCAAATTCTATTACAAATTTAGCCCAACATCTTCAGAATGAATGACTATGATGATAGCCAGGGAAACCAAAAATATGCAGTATCATGTTTTTTCCTGTGCATTTTATTGATAAATGGGTAAGGTATTTATCCGTTTCAGAAGTTTTTAAGAAATCTGGCATCGATTTGTTAGAGCATATTTTTGCATATTTTAGCCTTAAGAGCATATTTTTGCATATTTTAGGTTAAACAGCATATTTTAGCATAAGAGCATATTTTTAGAGCATATTTTCAATTTTTAAAGCATTTTCCACTTTTTAGAGCACATTTTCACATTTTTAGAGCTTTTTTTTTATTTTAAGAGCATTCTATTCCAATTTTTTTTATGACAACATGTATTTTTAAATTTTTTATCCAACAAGAATGTTTTTTTAACAATTACGGAATTGTGACGATTGATTCCCATTTGGTCTGTTCTTGCTTCATATCGGTATATGAAACTAGGTTTTCTTTAGATTCAGCAACTTGGCAGAAAACATTAAGGAAAATCTTTTTGTAGAACATATTTAACCCTCTTACTATCGCACATAACGGTATTTGGAGGGTCTATTCTCTAACAAATTGTAAAAAACACAACAAAAAAGGGGACATAATTTTTTTTAAGAGCATATTTATATTGTTTTTAGAGCATATTTTCCGTTTTTAAGAGCATTTTTTAAGCGCATAAAACGTGTTTTTTAGAGCATATTTTTGGTTTCCCTGATGATAGCAATCCAGAACGAAACTGCAATACCCTAAAATTTTGACACCTTCTAGTAGCCTATTTCAGAGTCATTACCACACTTTAATGCCATCTATGGATTCCTGGATGCTAGACCCTCCACAATTTTTTACGCATAAATTCGAAGTTTCTTAGAGAATCGTGAAAAATGCTATACTTTTACGTCGACAGTCAAGCTGCAATAAAGAATCTAAGGAGAATCTTCATTAAATATCCGGCCACAATACAGTTGCTCTAATATGGGTACCAGAACGTAAGGGAGTAAACTGGAACGAGAAAGCTAATGAGCTCGCAGAGCTTAGAGCAGATGAGTAAAAAACTTTTGTTCGTTAATGTCTCCGTAAGGGTGACTTACGAAGGCATATGAAAATTGCGGAGCTTTCAAATAATTCCCCTATATTAAATGTATTTACTAGGAACTTTGAAACTAAGATCCTTGAACGGAGCAAACATGACCTGAGATCCTGTACGTATCTCCATAAAAAGGTATACATACGTACGGTTAACCTGCTTCGCCAATGGGAAAATCTCCATTAATATTTTAGGCAGAACTATATGCCATTCACATATGTGTGACCGAATCTCTTCGTAGAAGAGCAAAAGGTTCACGCATATACAAAATGTCTGACAGTCAAGCTGAACTAAAAACTCTTATAGTTTATGATGTGGCATCCGGACTGGTCATGAATTCTGTTGAATCCCTTACCAAACTTGGATGAGATAACGAGCTGACCCTAATATGGATTCCGGGCCATTCGGGGAACGAACGTGACGAGTGCCGTAGACCCTTCATTTGCTCCGAACAATTCTTTGGTATGCCACTGGGACATGTGAGCAAAGGACTCAAAATTTGGATTGCATCTAAGTTCATGGAAAACTGGAACTTTTACGCTGGCCGAGGGCAGGCGACAAAATTTATAACTCCATCCAGCTCAGCAGCAAAGCCGCTACAATCTTTGGACAAAAAGGATCTCGGAATCGTTACGTCTTACCTAACTGGACATTGCAACTTACGTTACCACCTTAACTGGACATTGCAAATTACGTTAACAACTTAAGAAAATACCTGCATCTGCAAGATAAAGGAGGCGACTGCAGAACATATTATTTTTACATGCCCCATACTGACAAGTGCAACGCTTCGACTACATACGGAACTCACTATCAAATAGGATTCTCTGCTTTATTAAAAGCCTGAACCTCTTTCAGAATGCATAAAAGACCATTCTGGTCCAATGCAAAGGGCCCCTTTAATCTAGCCTCAGAACCCGATTCAGTACTATAGATTGTGAATTGTGTTTTTATTGCAAACAG
The DNA here is from genome assembly GCA_963921195.1 of Pegoplata infirma. Taxonomy (NCBI): domain Eukaryota; kingdom Metazoa; phylum Arthropoda; class Insecta; order Diptera; family Anthomyiidae; genus Pegoplata; species Pegoplata infirma. Next base: position 165,603,597 of record OY992540.1, on the reverse strand, counting down.
AAAATGGAGAGACTTAAGCACAAGTAAAATTTCAAAAATTCTGTATTCCCGTTACGACCTCGGAAAACTCGGAACCTACTTTCTCTAAACAGAGGGCAATATGATGAGCCAAATACGGATAAAACAGTTGAAACAGTCTGTTCAAATTGCCCTCATTGGCAGGGCATCACGACCGAAGGCAAAACTTAAAATTCTGAAGGAAATCTGTTCGCATTATTAACTAACGCTCTTTCTCCCCGGAACTATATCACAATAGAACATCCGGTGCATTTAAGGTGTCTAAGTTTTGGAATCCCTCACCATTACCATGTCTAATCTTAATTTGAAGCGTAAAAAGGCTCTGCATTCACTTCAAATATGGCAAATTTCGACATTGATTGATGTGGTAACCGGTATGATAGGGTAACACGCTAAGCGGCTAAAGTTACTCATAAATAATTTTTGCCAGAGCTGTAAGGAGGAGTCGGAATAAGGGTAAAGAGGGGCACATTCGCAACTTTCTTTTGAAGAAATTTAAAATCAAAGCCAGACTTTTTTCCTTAATTCCTTTTGTTTTAAGAAGCTACATATGTATGTATTTTAGCTTTAAAATATATAATCTAAATAGAATTTTTTTCTACATTTTTAAAGCAACCCAAATTGCCGAAACTGCCCAATACATGGGGCAAATGCACCACGAGGGTGGGGCACAATCGTCAACAAATAAAATTTCTAGAAATTCGTTCACAATATCATTTTTCGGAAAATTTGTTATTAAAAACATGATTTTATTAAAAAACATTTGGTTAAAAAAGCATAATTTTATTTAAAAACAAGTGAGAGTGTTAAATTCGGCTGTGCCAAATCCTTATACCATCCAAAATGTAAAAAAAATAACAAAAAAATTGTTAGGTGAGTTTTTTTTGTGGAGGGGGCGATGGGGGTCAGTGGGGACTTTGAGAGCACGTTCGAACGCGTTCTAATCGCGATAAATATACCAAATGTTTCATTTATTTAACAAAAATACAAAAAAAAACATGTATCAAAAAGGTGTATTTTTCAGAGGTTGGCTCAGTTCTTCAAAGGGGAACTTTTTTCCCCTGGCCCGATTTTGCCCATTCACGAATTTAACCTGCCTTTGGACATAAGACATATTTGTTCCAAACTTCAGGAGTCTAGCTATTTTATTTTGGACTCCATTGTGTTACCTACAGACAGACGGACGGACATTCACAGAATGTCTTAGAATCGATCATGGATCAATAATATACGTATATACTTTATGGGGTCATCGCCCGATATTTCGATGCGTTACATATGTATTGACAAAGTGAGTAAACCCCCATACTGTATTTGCAGGGTATAAAAAGGATCATATTCTGAGACGTTTTTCGTATAGAAAAAGTCATAAATTCTGAGAGATGTTTTGTATAGACAAGGTCTCAGATTCTTAGACATGTTTCGTATAGAAAAAGTTTCAGATGCTGACACATTTTTCGTATAGAAAAATATAGAAAAAGTTTCATATTCTGAGACATTTTTCGTATAAAAAAAGTTTCAGATTTCTAAGTCATTTTTCGTTAAGAAATTGTAGCAGATTTTGAGACATTTTTCGTATTGAAGAAATATCAGATCTTAGAGATGGGTGCATGAGTGAATTTTGACTCACGCACGCTAACAAAATTAAAATAGACGAATTTTTATTTTACTTTTTTTCGATTTCTTGCACAAAAAGAATTAAAATTCCTAAAAACACTCATAAACATTTATTTAAATCAAAATTTGGTATTAATTACCCTCTAAATTCAATATGATGACAATTTTCTTACTTGTTTTCTATTTTAGACAGCACAAAACAATCACGCAAACTCACGAGAAAACAATTACTCACGCACGCTCACGTACGAAACTATTTTTTCTAAACACGCACGCTCACGATCACTGGTGCTCTTCGTACTACACCTACGGCTGCATTAGAAATCCTCCTTCACCTGATACCATTGGACATATTGGGTAGGCAGTATGCGGCTGCGTCAGCAATTCGACTTAATACCACGCTGCAATGGAGGAGCAGCGATTGTGGCCATAGCGCGATCTTGAAGAAGATAATACCACAAAATGTGGACTGTGCTCCCTCTTTGAGCCTCTTTGAGCACCACTTTACCACTATGATACCATCCAGGGAGTCTTGGATGGGGGACATTCCGGGTAGTGGAGCCACCATAAATTTTTACACAGATGGATCGAGGCTGCACGAACAAGTGGGCTTTGGAGTCTATTCGGAAGAGCTTGGATTGAGCCTGGCTCGAAGATTGCCAGATCATTGCAGTGTTTACCAGGCAGAGATGCTGGCAATAAAGGAAGTGGCTGACTGGTTGAGCTGCAATGTATTGTCTACAACCGCAGTCAACATCTATACTGACAGTCAAGCCGCGGTCAAGTCCCTGGATTCAATGTTTCTGAAAACAAGATCTGCCCTTAACTGCCGCACGTCTTTAAATGAGATGGCCAAGCAGTTTAACATACGACTCATATGGGTCCCAGGGCACAGAGACATTCCAGGAAATTGCAAGCCGATGAGCTTGCAAAACTAGGAACTACCTTACAGGTTCCAACAGAATTGGAATGTGTTGGTATGCCTCTAGAAACTTGCAAGCAAAACCTACGGCTTTGTTCTGCGACGGAGACTAATCAAAGATGGGCAAATTGATGGACGTATGAGACAACACGACTGATTTGGTCTTCTCTTAATCATGGGCGCACAAGTGAGCTGATATCGCTTCCAAGAGGAGAGATTTCGACGGTGGTTTCTATAATTACCGGACACTGTCTTATAGGGAAGCACGCAGAGCGGTTAAATGTGCCGTCGAATGACTTTTGCCGAAGTTGCATGGATGAAGAGGAGTTGGAAACTATCGAACACTTTATTTTCCATTGCCCGGCACTTTCTGGTCAGAGATTTGCTTCACTGGGATCTAGGGAGCTGTAAGATCTTTCTGATTTTTCGGATGTCAAATTCAACATCTAAGGAGTTTCATAAGAAGCTCAAACTGGCTTAACGACAGGGACTAGTAGGGAAACCTATTACGGTCCCGTGGTATCACAAAGGACCTCAGAGTCTACGTGTGTTGACGTCAAACGTCTGCAGCCACTTACAACCTAACCTAACCACGATCACGTGAGTATAAATAAATTTCACTCACGATCACGCGTGATTCATGCGTGAATCCCTTGAATCACGAAAAATTCGTGTCACGCGCGCATCTCTATCAGATCTGAAACGTTTTTCGCATAAAAAATCTCAAATACTGACAAATTTTTCGTATAAAAATATTCTGAAACATTTTTGGTAAAGAAATTGTGGCAGATTCGTATAGAAACGGTATAGAAAGAAAGATTCTGATACATGTTTCGTATAGAATACTTTATTTGGATTAGAGTGAAAAGATGGAGACTTCAGGAGCTTGAAAGAGACAGTTTTAAGAGGTTTCTTAGATGAAGTCAACACACATCCGGCTTGTTAAACTTAAGATGATGATGGTTTCAATCCATCAACGGTCGGTTGACCATAGAGTCTAACGTGTACGTCATGAGTTGACAGCCACTTCTCATCCATCAAACTAATTTGTCCTCTACATATTGATCACAGTGTAATTTGTACTACATATTTATGTAGTCGTCTGCATTATTGTTGCATTTTAAAAAGATTGCATAACTTTTGTTATAACTTTTTTTTTTGTAGTTGTTGTTTCTGTTTTTAAGCTTGTAAAACACTTTTACTTCTTGAAACGTGCTGATAGTATTTATTGTATTATATTATTATTATTGAATGTTTGCCACCACAAGCCACCACCACCATCATCAGCATCATCAACCAGCCAACCAACCATCACTAGATAGAGATACAACTCTATAAGTGCTCTATGAACCAAAAAAACAAAGAAAAAAAAAACACCAATTAGTTGCAACAATAATAACCTAGAGCAACAATTATCTGGGGGAACCAACATTTAAGAAGAAAGAAACAATTTTTGAAATTATTTTGTTTTTCTGCTTCAAAATATTGAAAATAATAAATGAATTCATCCAAATAATGAAGAGTCTTTTTTACTCGTCTTCATTGTCTTCCCCCCCGTTCAACGTTTTCAGTTTCATCTTCTTTGAAAAAAAAAAACAAGTTATAATTTTAAGCATGCGAAACATTATATTTAACGCTCCGACTGTGGGTTGATTGTCTTCCATGAAGCTTTTATAAACCAACTTGCCAGTGTTGTTTATTTATTTTGTTTAAAGCATGGCTTCTGATTTCTATTCTCTTGTTTTCTTTCGTAATACATTAACATTTTTATACCCTCCACTCTAGTGATAGAGGGTATATATAAGTTTGTCATTCCGTTTGTAACACCTCAAAATATTGGTCTAGGACCCCATAAAGTATATATATTTATGATCCTCGATCGATTTTACGTCGATCTAGCGATGTCCGTCCGTCCGTCCGTCTGTCTGTCTGTCTGTCCGTAGAAAACACGCTAACTTTTGAAAGACTTTACAGAGGCTACTGAAGTTTGGCATATATGTTTGTCATTTACCTGGTCAGGTTGGTATTGCATTCCAGCCAAATCGGTCCAGTGGTTCAAAAGTTATAAACAAAAGAGTAAATTTCGGCAAGGGTGTTTTACGAATTTACGATATAAAAAACACGATAACTTTCGAAAGACAATAATAAGACTACTGAAGCTTGGCCGTATCTTTGCCGTTCCTCGGGTCTATTTGATTTTAAATTTCAGCTCAATCGGTCCAGTGGTTCAAAAGTTATAAGCAAAACCTTGAATTTCAGATTAGTTTCATCTAAAATGCCACGTGTTTTAACAAGTTTTAAAAGCATTGGTGGTAACTAAACAATGCTTTTCAAACTTGTTTAATTTTAAAGCAATGCTTTTTAAACTTGTTTAGTTTTAAAAGCATTGGTAACTTAAAAATTACACTCGAAAAAAATTTTACACTCAAAAAAAATTTTACACTCAAAAAAATTTTACACTCAAAAAAAAAATTTACACAAAAAAATTTTTTTTTTTTTTTACAAAAATGACAATATTTTGTGTAAGAAATATTTTTACAGTAAAAAAAAATTACACTCGAAAAAAATTTTACACCCAAAAAAAAAATTTGTAATTTTTCTTTTTAAAAAAAAAAAAATGACAAAAAAAGAGTTTTTACTCAAAATAAAATATTTCTAATCAAAATTGTTAAGTTTTTCACGTTAAAAAATGTACTACCCTTTAAAAAATGCATTGTGGAGGGTATTCATAGATTCGGCAAAGTCGAATTTAACTTTTTTACTTGTTTTTTTTTGCATCCCACTTATTTAACATGTTTTTTTTTAAATTTTGGCACTTTTACTTTTTTTTCTATATTTATGTTTAACAAATAAGGTTAAATTTAAATGAGAATAGCAAAAAAAAAAATATGTTAAAAAAAACGTCGTGGTCGAATATGTGATTCTCTATTAGGGTTACCAGATTTGAAATAGGGAATAACAGTACATTTGGTCTCAAAAACCAGTACATTGCAAATAAAAACAGTACTTTTTTAGAAGTTTTATTTTAAATCAAACTACAAAAACTTAGCCCTTTTACCCTGATTTCAAACAGATTTCAGCCAAAACGATCATTAAAGATTGTTTACAAAACGGGGGAACATTTTAGGTAAACCGTCTCAAATTTATTTTATCAGTGTTGAAAAAAATTGCGATTGACTTTTTGGAGCATTTGTCTTAGTTGCCGCGATATCTTACTTGCAAAGCTTTTGTAGTCTTTGCTTTCGCTTAACTAAAACACCGATCTTCCTATCAAAAACATATGAAAAAACCCATAAAACAGTGTTTTAATTACAACACGACTTTAAAAAGCAAACACGAAAACGCTATTATTGCACTCAAACAAAGGCCTTGCTAAATTTTGGGAAAATATTTTTTTTTTTCACAATTTAGTAAAATTAAAAAAAAAATTGGAAATTTCTTTGACATAGTTTGAAACCAATAAGCTCATCATATTTATCTTCTTAGAATTGATGAAGTTTTTTCTTCAGGTTTAGTAAATTTTATGCAATTTGAGGAACATTTTTTTTTCAAATTTCAAAAACTAAGCCAGAAAGAGCAAAAAAGTGTTCATTTCCGGTTCTAAGAATCTCTGAAGAATCTTCGGTCCTCTTTCAATGTATTGACTCCTCAATTTGAATCTAAAAATTTGGGCATTCCCCAAAATTTAAAAATGCTCATTTCTCAGAAAATATTGCCGAATCAAAAAAGAAAAATGCCAAATACATTTTTGTAGCTCTTTACACGACCGTCTTAATCCCTTCTTGTAATAGTTTTTTAGTTATCCCGTTAAGATGCTAAAGACCCTTTTGGGCCCTTATATTCCAGTATCTTAAAAACCAAGCAAGGTAGAGCGAAAAGGACAAAAATATTGAATCAAAATCTATGACGATCCTTAAAAGACCCAATGGGACTGGACCTAAGGTGGTCTGGACCCATGGGTTCCGAGCTCAATGGGGTCTGCCCGCAACCGAAACTTTAAATGAGATGAACTCAATAAAATATTTTTTTCCCCATTTTATAGTTTTTTCTTTTTCTTATTTTTCAGAAAAATTTATCTAAAAAGAAGGAAAACATGGCAATGGAGATATATCATTATTGAATTTAGTTAAGTTTCCCATTTTTTAAATAATTTTTCTTTTTGAGAGTGGCATAAAATTTAATTGCATTTAGCTCCTTTTTAAAAATTGGATTAAAATTTTGTCAAATATGAAACTTTTTTCGAAAAATTTTACATTTTGGTGATGAGTATAAAAAAACAGTACAAAAACAGTACACGCTTTAAAAACAGTACTTTTGCGTACTGTTTTAGGTGGTGTGCATAAATCAGTACTTTTTATAAAAAACAGTACATGTACTGTTTAAAACAGTACGAATGGCAACCCTATTCTCTATTTAGTAGTAATTCTTTTAATTGCGGCTTTTTTTGACTGGGAATTTTTTGACTATGCTTAAGAAAAACTTGTTTTGATAAATGAAACCAAACTTAAAGCTTTCTTTGATTTTTTCTGTAAGTACAGATCGAGCACGGGCTCTAATTATATTTGTTATAAGGGTTCAAGTTGAAAAAATGCAGAAGAAAAATTGAATTTCTAAAAATTATAGACATTTCTGGTATTTCCCATACCGGTTTCAAACACCCCAGTTAGTGTCATCATCAGTAGGATTTTAAATGTCGGTTTGTCTTGTTAATGAAAACTGTTTTTTATATATGTGAATATTTATAGTTTCTACAGAATAAATTTTGACAGTTTCCAACACTACAATTCTATTTCTAGCAATCTCAACCTCACTTCATACTTTCCTTCTATTTCTAATTAGAGATACCGAACGTGATCGGTTTTAAAAATCTCGGATTTCAAAATTAAAAAGTCGTCCATGGGATTTTTCGTGATATGGGATGAGTGATGTCAGCGACATTAACTGGCCACCCATCTCCAGTTTTTACCCCGGTCGGACTTATTTTTGTGAGGTCAACAATGAAGAGATTCATCACTCCATCCAGTTCGGCAGCAAAGCTGCTACTATCCTTGGACAAAAATGATCTCCGGATTCTAACGTCTTACCCAACTGGACTTTGCAACTTACGCTACCACCTTAGGAAAGGAATCTATCTGACACGGACACGTGCAGATTCTGCGCGATAGAGGAAGAGACGGCAGAACATGGTCTTTGTACATGCCCAAGACTAACTGGTAGAAGGATTCGACTTCTGGGGGGACACTTGTTATCTCCAACTGACATACGAAACTATTTGCCAAATAGGATTCTCGGCTTTATTAAAAGCCTGAATATTCAGGGCACCCCCTCTCAGGCTGCACAAAAGATCATTCTGGTTGCAGTGCATAGGGCCTCTTAATTCTAATCTAATCTAAAGGTCAACAATATTTGGGCCACTGACAAGCTTAATGTAAATATTCATGCCCAATATCATCACTTAAACTTTCCAAGATGCTCGAAAACACTGGTACCCTACACTAAAAAAAAAAACTGTAATGTTAGGAAAAAGAGCTTGTAAACCTACAAGAAAATTTGCTGATTTCGAACCCACAATTTTTTTGCTAAAATTAGCAAAAATGTTTTGCCCATAATTAGTTAACTAATTTTTTTTTTTGAACTTAGTTCATACACATCTGAGGACCCCATTGGACCCGATAGGTCCAGACCCGATGGGCCTAGACCTAGTTGGGTTCCTAAAAATCGTCATAGTTTTTTATCCAAAATTTGTGTCCGTTTCGCTCTACCTTGCTTAGTTTTTGAGATACGTGATTATAGGGGACCACTGAGGTCTTGAGAATTAAAAAACTCGATAACTTCAAAAATATTACTCGGAGAGCTTTTGACTATTTTGCGGTCTTGTTCTACGTGTTGAGAGCTACAAAAATGGGTTTGGACTTTTTGTTGTGTCGGCAATATTTACCGAGATATGAGCATTTTATAATTTTCGGGAATGCTAACTTTTTTGGATCCAAAGTTAGGGCCCATTAGGGTCCACACATGTGAAGAGGGCCGGCGATACTATGGAGAACTCGAGAACCAAAAATTGCCTCCATTTTGCTCTATCTGGCTTAGTTTCCGAGATAGCGCCATTTTAAGTTTTCTGAAAATAAAAAAAAAATTACCATTTATTTTGCTAATATTAGCAAAAAATCTTGTAAAAATGTTGTCAACTCAATTTCAAAATTAGCAAAAGAAATTAGTTCAAAGTTTGTTTAAAATTGCTAATGTGCTAAATGAAGTTTACAAGAATTTTTTGCTAACATGCTAATCTCAACTAAGAATTTGCTAAAAGTTAGCTAACTAGCGTTAGCAAAAAAAAATTAGTAAATCTACTAACGTATTTTTTTGAGTGTATACCAGTGTTTTCCGGAAAATTGGTCCCAAATCCAAACGTGGACCGATTTGATTTATCTTTTGTTAAATCTTTAATTTGTGTAGAAACCACACAAAACCAAGTGTGAGTGGAATTGCCTTATTTGCGTTGCCAACTGATTTAACGAATATCCCCAATAAACCAAATAACGATAAGTGATAGCGAAAATAGTATCACCTGTATGATACGGATTACGGTATCAACTTAAATTTAAATTATGATGCCATTTTCGAATTTTAGGCAATTTTGCTACCTCATTCCTGGAAATTTCGATAGTGAAAACATTATCACATTTTCATATGGAAACGATATCGATATCACCTGGAATATCGATAGTTTTTCGATCAATTTTGAAAAATGGCTATTTAACTATCGTTATAACTGGAGTTAGCGATAGCGTAAACGATATCATATTTTTATGGAAAAATTATATCATAAAGACCCTATGACACTACATTTTTTTTGTATTGATGGAATTTATGTGAACAGTGCAAATATATCACCATAGGAAAGCTGAATAAGTGTGAATAGTAAAAGCATACTAAAAAAAACAGTAAACGTCAAATTTTATTCTTGTGTTATCGATAAATTTGGTTATCAAATGATTGAATGTCAAAAAAAATGTAAAAATTTTACAGTTTTTTTTTGACATTTACGCATGAATGATATTAAGTGTTGCCAACTTTTCTGTTTTTCATTAAATGAAGCGATTTTTTTGTTTTTTTTACGGTTTTTGGTATTTATTAAGCGGGTTTTTATTTAAATAAAAGTAATCATCACTATTTGTTTGTTTATTTTATGTTTCTTTTTCATTTCTTCTTTTGCTGTTTCATTCTATCAATTAATAAAAAATAAAATACAAAAAAAAATGTAGTGTCATAGGGGCTTAAGGAAAGGTACATTAAAAACGAAAATAATATCGTTTTCGTATAATATGTGATAATTAGGTGATATTGCCTCGATATCATAACGTTATCGTTTGGTTTATTGGGTCGGGTTAAATTTTTATTAGGGGACTTCGTCCACAAATGGTCCAATTGTAATAAGATTTGATTAGGTTACCAAAGTATATGGCGCATTCCATGTCAAATCGGACACTTTGAAAAAAAAAGTTTTTAGGTTTTCCCAATTTGTTTACATTTTTTAGTACCCTTCGAAAACTCCTACGTGGTAAATTTTCAGATTTTTTGATGACCCGTTCGAAAGATATCGAATTTTTAAAAATTGGTAGTTTGTTCCTTTACTCAAACTTCTTTTACTCATAACTTCTTCAATAATGGTCCAAATTTCAATTTTTTTTTTCAAAATTTTTGTTTTTTTACGTAATTTAAAAAAAAAAATCCCTAAAAATTCTTAAAAGCGCTCTAGTAAACTCAAAAAAAAAAACTGTAATGTTAGCAAAAAAAAAAAAAAATGCTTGTAAACCTACAAGAAAATTTGCTGATTTTGAACCCACAATTTTTTTTGTAAAGTTAGCAAAAATGTTTTGCCAAAAATTAGTTAACTGAATTTTTTTTTATTTCAACTTAGTTCATACACATTTGAGGACCCCATTGGGTTCGGATAGGTCCAGACCCCGATGGGCCTAGACCTAGTTGGGTTCCTTAAAAATCGTCATAGTTTTTGATCCAAAATTTGTGTCAGTTTCGCTCTACCTTGCTTAGTTTTTATGATACGTGATTTTAGGGAACCACCGGGGCAGTGAAGCAAGCCGATGCAAAATTTTCGGAGGCGGCTGAAGAGCAAAAATTTTCGGCGGCGGCGGCGTTTCGGCTGCGCGCCGCGTTTTTTTTAGAACAGCGCGGCTGAAAAAAAAATTCGGCTGCGCCGCTATTGTATAGTAAAAAACGGTTTAAATCTAGGCATATTAATCACGATACATTACCGAACAAGTTGTCGATCAATTAATGGTTTAATTACCATTTTATTGGAGTTATGGTAACAAGTAAGAAAATTATAGTGGGTCAAGACCGACCTTATACCCTACACCAGTGTTTTCCGGAAAATGTGTCCGAAGTCCAAACATGAACCGATTGGATCTATATTTTGTGGCATCTTTAATTAGTGCACAAACTTAATTTGAGTCCAAGAATGGTCTAATTACACCGCTCAACAAGCTTTTTTCGGTTTGAAATCTTAGTTTTTAGTTTAGATATCGCCATTTTATGTTTTTTAAAAAAAATTATCAACTTTCAAAAAATTTACTAAAGTAGTGAAAAAAAAACTTTCTTAAATCTAAGGCCATGTTCACACTACGAGAACTTACCATGGTAAGTTGAGATGCTTTTGCAATTTTTCTTTATGCTAGTACAATTTGAGATGATTTTGTAATTCACTATGTGATTTTGTTCAAAGGAAAATCACATGGTGATTTTAAAATCACGATAGTCTGTATACAGTATAAGAAGATAAATATGATAAACTAATGGGAAGAAAGTTTCCAAACTTTTCTAAATTTCTAAACTTTTAGTTAAATTTTACTAAATTGTGGTAAAATTTATGAACTATTTTGAAGAAAATAGTATTCCAAAATTAAGTTAGTGTGGGGACAACAAGTAGAAATGGTCAGACTTCTTTATAATTTGGAAACATTCCAAATATACACAGAAAAAAATAAAAATGAATTTCAATTACGAAATTCGTTGATTCAATTAAAAAATTAATTGATTTCGGACGTATCACGAAAATGCGCATATTAATTACTCATTTTGTTTGAAAACAATTTTAAAACTTAATTAAATTGTTAATTGAATCAATTAAAGTTTTAATTGAAAATAAAATGGAAAACCAATTAAAATTGTAATTAAATAAATATATAAAAAAAAAAATAATATAAAATTGAAAATCAATAATATAGATTTATTGATTCACATAAAATTTTTAATTGAAAAAAGACCAAAACTCAATTTAATTTTAAAAGTTGAACTTCAAAAAATGCCTAAAAATAAATAAACATAGAATGTTTTTGTTTTACATTATTAAGAAATTTATTTTCTTTATTAAATATAAACACTTGGTATAGTTTTGCATAGAAACATTATAGTAGTATTTTAAAATATCAATAACTATTTAAAATTACATTTTTATTTTTAAATCTTGTTATTGGATGCATTTTTGTCGCCTTAGTTAAGTTGAATCAAAAAAAAATTGTATTATATTTCAATGTGCAAAACACAACTGTACACATTTTATTATCAAAACAATTTATCCGCAACGACCGCTCGCCTTAAAGAAAACAATAAAACTAAATTTTTTTGTTGCTTTCATGTATTCATTGGCTGCTACCACCAAAATATACAAAACAATAGTTCAAAAGTTTTTTTTTGTTGTTTTTTGCATTTTATTTTTTCATTTGCTACTAACACTAAAGCATATAAAACCGGTTTCGTTTGTTTATTTTATTTTTATTTTCAGTAAAGTTAAGAATTCAATTAAAACATTAATTGAATCAATTAAAATGTTTAATTGAAGTTAAATTTATTATCAAATCCATTTTTAATTAAAAAAAAAATCACGATATTATTTTCTGTGTATGATTACAAAATATGTTATTTTTGGGGTATTTCTTTATTCACATGCTAAATTTCGAAAGGATACCTGTTAAAATACGGGTATAAAAGTAATGTTAGCCAAATTTGGGGGGCGTTTGTATGGGGGCTAGGTCAAAACATGGACCGATTATTTTTTTTAATTTCAAGAGGCTTCTTCCTTGGGAAAAAGGAAGCATAAATTTAATTTCAGTCAAATCAATTGATTGTTGCGACCTGTATCGTGCTCACTATGTTTACATGGACGGACATCGCTAAATCGACCCAGAAAGTGATTCTAAATCGATCGCTATACTTGAAGTTTGGTTTAGGACCAATATTTTGGATAGTTACAAACATTAAGACAAACTCATAATACCCTGTACTTGAGATGGGCACATGAGCAGATTTGTGCGTGATTCACGCTTGAGTGTGACTGAAACTCAATTTTGGTTGTGAGTGAGTGGAAAAAAAATTGCGTGAGTGAGTTTGCGTGAGTCGTTTTTTTTTGCGTGCTTTATTTTCTCTTTATATTTTCTTTCATTCCAAAAAAAGCAAAGTGTTTTTTTTATAAAAAAAGTTTCGTGAGTGTGAGTGAAGTTTGTGTGAGTACTCGTGAGAGTGAGTCAAAAGTCACTCACGCGACCATCTGTACCCTGTACCATAGAGTGGTGTAGACATAAGCGTATCTAGGCCATTATTCTGGGGTGAGCAAAAGCCCCCCCCCCCCCTTCCGAACAAAAAAAAATTAAAACAAAACTAAAAAACATACATATAATACGGGGTTCACTAGCTGTTTTGAAGTGTTTAAGAGTGAGATGTTTAAAAAAGTCTTTGTTCCTTGTCCATTACGTTTTTATTCTGTTACTGGTGTTTTGTTGAACAACTTGTTTAAGGTCGCAAGTGTGAACGCCATATAACACGAAATCACAAAAAAAGTATTTAAAAAAATTAAAGTTAACTACTATTTTCGTTAAAAATATATAAACATTAACACTACTCTACACGGTTTTTGCACAGACATGTTGGATACATTTTCTAAAGTATTTTGGCCTCCTAAACACGAATCTGTCATCAGAAAAGTTGTATCGAATCGCCTTCTCGAGATATAGGCATTTTCATTTTTTGTGGACTAAGTGCTCAAAACGAAAATTTTTTTAATATTGAAAAAGTGTACATATGTTAAAGTTATTCATATTTTTATTTATTTGAACTTGGTCCGCAAAAATTAAAAATGACTATATCTCGAGAAGGCGATTTGATATAATTTTTTGGTGTCAGATTCGTTTTTAGGAGGCAAACATTTTAAGGAAATGTGATTTAATCTTCTTTTTTTAATTTTACCAAAAAAATCATAAAAATTGGTACGAACAAATGTATGAAAAAAATATCCAAATTTAGTTCAATATTTTGACTTCTTTTGCAAATATTTCAGGATATACTTCTTTTGCAAATATTTCAGGATATACTTAATGGATTTTAGATTTTCTTTTTATTGGAGTGTCTATTTAACACATCTGTTTTGAACAGGAAATTTCTTGCAAACTTCGGATACTTATAAGGATATAACCATAAAAAGGATATTTTGAACTTCCTTACAATATCCTGATGGTTTCCTTGATCGTACCGATTCCGGATTTCTTGCAAAAGTTAGGTAATTTTATTGGGAATTTGAATAAAAAAGATATGAATAACTTTTACATAAACTTTTCAAATATTAAAACATTTTCGGATTTTGCGTAAGATTTTACATTGAAAATAAATGCAAAGTGCCGTGGATCGCAAAATTTTTTTTAATTTGTAAACAAGAGTTATTATTTCTCAGAAATAATAAGGACTCAAACCGAACTAATATACCTATTAAATCAGCGGTTACCAACCTATGGTACGCGTACCACTAGGGGGTACGCGAAACTGTCCGCGGGGGTACGCAAAATTTTAGTAATTTGGACATTCGTTTTAGATTAACCTTTCAATGCTGGTTCCACATCTGGCTTCCAAAGTTTTCCATAACGTCAGGTTTTTAAGAAAGTTGCGTCAAGGTTCACAAAAAACGTATTTTTGAGACGGGTTGTGATAGAGTCAAAATTTTTGTACCATTTTGTTAAGCTCAAAATGCCCTTTCATTGTAAATACATACGAGGGTGTTTCATTCGAAAAGTCACGAAATTGTTGATCTTGTATTAAAAAAAAAAACATTTTAAAAAAATTAAAAACATTATGTGCTCGATTGTGGAATACGATTTCACCATTCACCTAATTAAAAAAAAATTGATATTCTTTCATATTTTAAGATTCTAAATTTTTTTCTTATAACAATTAAAGATCTAGTTAAAATCTTTAATAATTACAAGAAAAAAATCTTAAAATTCCAAAGAATATCAAATTTTTAAAAATTGGGTGAATGGTGAACTCGTATTCCAAAATCGAGAACTATATTTCCGCCCTCTGTGATGTGTTTTTGGAACTTTTTTTAAGAGTTCATAAAACGTCCGTTGTTTAAATTTTTGGTGTAGAATCGACTGGTGAAATCAGATTTGCAATATTTTCATCTGTTTTTGCTCTGCAGAAAAATCAGCTCAAAATCTGCGTTTACAGATGCATTAACCACCCGAAGGAGCGAAAATTTTTCCAAAAAAATACCACCATTCTTTTGATCTTCCTTAAAAAAAAATGATAATACTCGCAGATCAAAAATTTCAAAATTAACTTTAATATTTATATGAGAAGTTTTTTAACTAAACCAAAAAACTCTTTAGGGGGTACGCGGCTGACAAAATTTAAAATTAGGGGTACGCGAGCCAAAAAGGTTGGTAACCGCTGTATTAAATTATAAAATATAAAGCCCAACAATATAAAACACAAATAAAACAGGCAATTAAAATTCAGCAATCGCAATTAAATTTGAGAAAAGTTTAGTTGAAATTCAAATGAAATCTAGAAAAAAGTATTGAAACCTAGAAATTTCATTTGAAATTTGGAAAAGGCCAATAGTCATTCAGAAATTGTAATTCTCTATTAGATTTCTATATTTTAATTGGACTTTTTTGAATTCCAATATGACTTTTAGGAAATTTATTATCCAAATGGAACAAAATTGAGGAATATGCTCTTTTTAATTTCAAAACCGCCAAAATCGGCTGGAGTTTGAGCCGCCGATCAGCCGATGATATCGGCGGCGGCGCGGCTCGTGGAAAAATATCGGCTTAGCGACTCAGCCGTCAGCCGCGCCGACCGGCTTGCTTCACTGCACCGGGGTTTTGAGAATTACAAAACTCGATAACTTCAAAAATATTACTCGGAACGCTTTTGATAATTTTGCGGTCTTGTTCTATGTGTTGAGAGCTACTGCCTTTGGACTTTTTGTTGTGTCGGCAATATTTACCGAGATATGAGCATTTTAAAATTTTCGGGAATGCTAACTTTTTTGGATCCAAAGTTAGGACCCATTAGGGTCAACACATGTGAAAAGGTTTCCGATATAGTTTCCGATATAGCGCCATTTTAAGATTTCTGAAAAAAAAAAAATTTACCATTTATTTTTGCTAATATTAGCAAAAAAAGCTTGTAAGAATTTGGTCAACTCAATTTTAAATTTAGCAAAAAAAAATTAGTTCAAATTTTGTTTAAAATTTCTAATGCGCTAAATGAAGTTTACAAGATATTTTTGCTAACATGATAATCTCAACTAAAAATTTGCTAAAAGCTAGCTAACCAGCATTAGCAAAAAAAAATTAGTAAATCTACTAATGTATTATTTTGAGTGTATACGATTTTTAAGTTTTAAAATTTAAATCTCATTTTTGAAAATGTTTGTACTCTTCGATTTTTTTGAAATTTTTTTGTGTAAAACTTCTATCGATTCTGCAAATTTTTTGCCCAGAAGGATCGTGGGATAACGATTATTACTATTTTTTAAAATTTTTTGAAAAAATTTTATTGTAATTTTTCAATCTTAAAACCATTTCTACTGCTCTAATGGTGCGTCATAGAGGGGTCATTTATAAGACCGACTCCCATTAGTTTTTACGTCTTAACATTTCTTTGGAACAAACTAATACCCTATCTGCAATTTCTAAGGGGGCTCCTACACAAAACGACATTTTTTAAAATTTGCTCCTACCACTCTAACTGCCCTAATAGTGCCCTTAGAGCAACAAAATGTACGACCGACCCACAATATTTTTTTAGTCCAAACATTTTCTCTGAACACACCTACCCTCTATCTTTAACTGTTAAGGCGGTCCCCATACAATTTTCTTTATTTTTTGTAAATTTGTTTTATTTAAACAGCTTCTACCGGTGCAATGGTGCGTCCGAGAGGGGTTATTAGTGCGACCGACCCCCATTTATTTTTACCATACAACATTTTTCTAAAACATACCTATGCCCTATTTCCACTCCCTAAGTAGGCTCCCATACAAATAAAAGTTGTAGCAAATTTTATAAAAATGTAATTTTGAATAGAAGTCCCATATAGGGTCTTGAGAATGCTATAAACACACTCAAAAAAAAAGTGAACTAAAATCTGGGAAAATTAACTCAATTTTGAGAAAAAGAGGGAATGATTTGGCTCCAAAGATTTTTTTTCTTGGTTTTAGTTCATAATTTTCCCAAAAATAAGGAAAACAAAGTTATTTAATTTTAAGCCAATTTTAACTAGAAAATGGGAAAAATTATACTTCACATTTTAGAAATAGATTGGGTCTAGACCCTGGACCCATGGGTTCGGACCCCATTTAACTCGAGACCCCGTTGGGTCCTTTAAGGATCCCCATAGATTTTGAACCAAAATTTGTGTCCGTTTCGCTCTAACTTGCTTAGTTTTTGAGATACGGTAATAAGGGGCCTGATAGGGTCTTGAGAATCTTAAAAACCGGATAACTCAAAAACTATTAATCGGAGGGCTTTCAGGTATTTTGCGGAAGTGTTCTACGAGTCAAGAGCTACAAAATGCCGTTGGACCTTTACCGGGAATTTCAAATTTTAGATCTAAAATTAGGGTCTTGAGTCCCCGACAGATATGTAGAGCTAGGCTATTCCATATTTTTCTTTGTAGTCTTTCTTTTGAAAATTTCATCCGTTTCGCTCTATCTCGCTTAGTTTTCGAGATATCGCCATTTTGAATTTTTAACTAAATTCTAAGAAGTTATTTACTAAATTCTCAGAAGTCATTAACTAAATTCTAAGAAGTACACTTCCTCAATTCAAAGAAGAGAAATATGATGATGTTTTTTTTAGTAAATTTTAACTAAAATTGAACTAAATTGTTTTTTAAGAAATATGTCTTAAAAATAAAGATACGATTCTTAGATTTGTGGAAAATTTCTTTGGCAGTAAGAATTTGTTTCCTAATATTTAAAAAATCCATTTAAAGAAAACTATGAACTAATTACACTGTGCAACAAATTTTGGGTCATCGCATTGAGCCTCAATGCCTTCAACGCCATATAAAAGTAGACCATATAGTGGACAAAATCACCAAAGGGTTTTGCAAAGTCAGTTCGGATTTCTTTTTTATAGCCCACTGAAGTTTTCATTTTTTTATCAAAGGCGTTTGGAAAACGTCAAAAATACTATAATAAGAACACATCTGAGCTTTAAAATATGATTTGATGTCTTCAGTAAAATTTTATGGCGGTTCTTTTCTTAGAACATTTTAACCCTCTAACTGCCATTTTAAGGGGTCATTTTAGTCCTTTTTCAAAAACTAAACACAGAACTCTAATAAAACGTCCATTTAGAGGGTTAAAATGTTCTACAAATATTTTCCTCATAAAATTTCACTAGGGGTTGTCAAATGGTAAAAGTTTGTCTGACCTGCGCAAAGTGCTTAAAAAGGGTCAAGTATAAATAATCAATGTTTGTTATTTTTTTTTTACCAAAGCAGTGTTAAAAAATATCGACAAAAAACAGTGCAAATATACCTTTGAGCTAAAAATGATGTTCTGATGTGTTTTATAAAATTTTATGATGAATCTTTTCTTTGACCAAATTAACCCTTAGCTCCCGTTTTAAAGGGTAATTTTTGTCCTTTTTTAAAAGAAATACAAAAAAAGTCTATAAAAAAAAGGCAGTTAGAGGGTTAAAATAATTTACAAATATTTTCTGCATCAAATTTTACTAGGGCACGAATAAGACAGAAAGTTCGTTCAGCATATAGAAAATGCTTAAAAATTTTAAAGTATTCAAATTTTTTTTTTTTTTATATTTTTTTTGGGCCGAAATAAAAAAAAAAACAAATAAAAATGTTAAATTTGACTTTGCCGAATGTATTGATACCCTGCACAATGTAAAAAAGTTTACATGCTAAAAAACAAAACAAAGATTTAAAAAAAAATCGACAAAAAAAATTCTTTGGTAAAAAAAATATTCGACGAAAATATTTTTTTTTTGTAAAAAAATATGTTTGTACTTGTTTAAATACCATTCGGTGATCAATTCTGTTCACATGTGTTAAGCAGCAGCCGAATGAAAGCATTTTGTGTTTTTTGGTTATGTTGAATGTACCACAATTTTCGAGGTGTTCTTACATTTTTGTTCATAACTTTTGAACCGCTGAACCGATTTCGCTCAAATGCAGTACCAAACTGCTTAGTTTGTTTTGGTATTGGTATACTTTGGCCGTGATCACCATATCAGATATCTTAGGAAAAAGTCGCGTGATGCCGTTCTAGCGGAAATTTGTTGGTGGAGCAAAAATATATTTGAGGCGAATAAGAATTTTATTTCTTTATAATTTTTTTTTTTCTCAAGATTGAAGAAAAAGCTATCTAAACTGTTTGGGACACATTTTGCTAAAAATAATTGGTAAGAAGTTATATGGATGAGAATAAACACTTCTTGGCCAAAATGTAAAATTTCGACCCCTCTAACTCAGAGAGTCCTTGACAGATCTCGTTGAAAAATTGTGTCTGCACTGCTATCCAATAGGATAGTAGATCGGGGTCAAAAGTTGTGTCAGTTGACACGAAAACCCCCATATATATTATTGATCAGTGATCGATTTTAAGACATTCTAGCGATGCCTGTCCGTCTGTGGAAATGGTTGTCACGGCCAAAGTATTAAACAGATATAACAAAGACTTAGCATATTTACTTGTTCTTGCCCTAAGTAGTTTTGTATTGCATTTGAGCGAAATCGGTTCAGCGGTTCAAAAGTTATGAACAAAAATATAAAAATACCTGGAAAATTGTGGTACATTCAACATAACCTAAAAATTCGGCTGCTGGTCGACACATGTGAACAGAATTGATCACCGGTTGGTTTTAAACATGTACAAACATATTAAAAAAAAAAAACATTTTCGTCGATTTTTTTTTTATCAAAAAATTTTTTTCGCGGTTTTTTTTTTATTTTTTTTTTTTGTTTTTTTTTGCAAATAAAGTTTTTACATCGTGGAGGGTATTAATACATTCGACAAAGTCGAATTTAACTTTGGTACTTGTTTTTTTTTTATATTTCGGCCCAAAAAAAATATAAAAAAAAAAAATTTGAATACCCGGCTAAAAATGTTGTATATTATCATATATGATATCATATATGAGACCATATACAGTATCATATATAGTATCAAATATGGTCTCATATATGAACATATTCCAAAATTGGCGCTTATATAAGACACGATCATATATGATCCAATATATGTGATCATATATTAGATCATATATTGAATCATATATTGGATCATATATTGCATCATATATTGGATCATATATGATGTTGTTTTTAATTTCTTTTACATTATTTTTAATATTTTTTATTTATTTTTTCATCTTAAACTATATGTAATAGATTATTATGTATATATTCACCAGAATTGCAAACGATGTACGTAAGTATAATTATAAACAAAAAATATTTTTTTATTCATTACTGCACAGAAAATAATATCGTGATTTTTTTTTTAATTAAAAATGGATTTGATAATAAATTTAACTTCAATTAAACATTTTAATTGATTCAATTAATGTTTTAATTGAATTCTTAACTTTACTGAAAATAAAAATAAAATAAACAAACGAAACCGGTTTTATATGCTTTAGTGTTAGTAGCAAATGAAAAAATAAAATGCAAAAAACAACAAAAAAAAACTTTTGAACTATTGTTTTGTATATTTTGGTGGTAGCAGCCAATGAATACATGAAAGCAACAAAAAAATTTAGTTTTATTGTTTTCTTTAAGGCGAGCGGTCGTTGCGGATAAATTGTTTTGATAATAAAATGTGTACAGTTGTGTTTTGCACATTGAAATATAATACAATTTTTTTTTGATTCAACTTAACTAAGGCGACAAAAATGCATGCAATAACAAGATTTAAAAATAAAAATGTAATTTTAAATAGTTATTGATATTTTAAAATACTACTATAATGTTTCTATGCAAAACTATACCAAGTGTTTATATTTAATAAAGAAAATAAATTTCTTAATAATGTAAAACAAAAACATTCTATGTTTATTTATTTTTAGGCATTTTTTGAAGTTCAACTTTTAAAATTAAATTGAGTTTTGGTCTTTTTTCAATTAAAAATTTTATGTGAATCAATAAATCTATATTATTGATTTTCAATTTTATATTATTTTTTTTTTTATATATTTATTTAATTACAATTTTAATTGGTTTTCCATTTTATTTTCAATTAAAACTTTAATTGATTCAATTAACAATTTAATTAAGTTTTAAAATTGTTTTCAAACAAAATGAGTAATTAATATGCGCATTTTCGTGATACGTCCGAAATCAATTAATTTTTTAATTGAATCAACGAATTTCGTAATTGAAATTCATTTTTATTTTTTTCTGTGTGGTGTTTTTCATATATTTTAATGGACACCTTTAGTTTGATGATTTTGATTATTTAGTTACTATCGTTTGCATTTTTGGTGACCATATAAAAATATATAATTAAACTTATAGATACGAGAATACATTTTGATATTCAAAAAAATAAATTGAACATAAAAGATCTAATATATCAACTAAGACTTCGATTAAAAGCAATATATTTAGAAGTATGTATTTTATCTTTCTGGGTTATGTGTGTAACGATATTTGAAGGATGGATAAGAAACTATTTTTACTTACATCAGGGCAACAATGTGCCAGGTTGTCACTTTAGCTAATTGACAGCTTTCTTGTGATTGTAAGTAAAAACGTTGTCCTTCCGAAATCGTTGCTCAACCTTAAAACTGATCATACGTTTTTTCATTTCGATTTTCTATGGCGACAGTAAGCGATTTTAAAATAGTTTGTAGTGTTGGAACCGTAGTGATAACGTTATGGTGGTGCATATGCACTCTCCTCCTTCTTGAGCGAGCTTAACGTAGCTCCTCACGGTCGAATTTTCTTTAAATAGTAACTCGGCCTCCAAACTTATACGTTCTTTCCATTTCCAATTTACTATTGCGACAGTATGGGATTTCAAAATAATTTATAGTGTTGGAATCGTAGTGATAACATTCTGGTGGTGCATATGTCCTCTTCTCCAAGTTGAGTGAGCTTAACTTAACCCGGCCTTAAAACTGCTTACACGATCTTTCTAATTTGCTATGGCGACATTAATGGTTTTTAAAATAGTTTGCAGTATTGCAATCGTAGTGATAACATTATGGTGGTGCATATGACCTCTACAGCAAGATGCACGAGATTAACGAATCTGTGTAGTTTAATTTTCTTCAACATCAAATTACTTAATAATATTGTATTTGTGACATATTTACATTTACTCATTTTGAATATGATCTTGTTTTGGAATAAAATGTCCACGCTTATACTTGTTATGACGATGAGCTGGAAAAAATTAAAACATGATTTTAAAATTCAAATACATATTAATGAAAGCTTACCTTTTCCAAATTTTTTTTTTATGTAAATTTACATCATGGCGAGAATGTGACAGGTTGTCACTTTCGCTTTTTGATAACATATATGGTTCCATATATGATATCACTAGCTGTTTTGCACCCGGCGTTGCCCGGGTTAAAAAAAAATGTTATGTAATGAATGAGTTTTTTATTATCATTTTATCTACTTCTTCGTGGCTTTTCACTAATGAATATAAACCTATGGTCGATTTTATTTTTCGATTTTTCTTAGCGTCGGGAACATGGTGTGTACGTGTTCCTCCGTCATGGGAACAAACCTAATATTAATAGGCCTTTTTTGTTGCCAAACTTAGATTGTTAACATCCCGTGTAAAAATGTATTAGATCTTATCTGATCTGTTCATATATGTTCATATATGATCGTATCTGATTGCATATAATTATATCTGAAATGTCCAAAATCGAGATCTAATTATATCTCGGATTTGGTCAACATTGTCAAATCCGAGATATAATTAGATCTCGATTTTGGTCATTTTAGATATATTTATATCTAATCAGACATGATCATATATGAATAGATATAAACAGATTAAATAAGATCCAATCCATTTTTACACGGGATGCATCAAAACGAAAAAAAAAACGAAACATTAACTTCCATAAATTTCTCAATTTAATTTAGCGTCGTTTGGAATAGTTTTGTAAAATATTACACATTTTCGATGAAATATTGATAAAACTAGGTTATTAGATGCAATTTAGCTTGAAAGCAACACAAAAACATTTATCTTTTTTATTAATACCAAAGAGAGCCATTAACAATAAGAGAATCATTCACAATGTATGCAAGTTAATTTTTAACTTCTAGAATTTTGAGCGTTAACACTAATGTGAACTTTGTATGGTAGAACACTGATAATTATGCCAACAAAAAACGCCTAATGTATTTATTTAATGGCTTTTCAAAGGAACCTATAGTTCCATCCTCGGTTAGCACTTTATGAAGTGAAAACATCAATAAAGACATAACTTTCACTGTAGTTCAAGTGGGTGTGGCATTTAACGCATTTACTTCAATTTTGGTCTCATGTGACCTATAGTTCCTCTATTGGTTAGCACGTGAAGAAAATTGCAACTAAATTTGCTCAGCAGACATAACTCTCACTAAAGTACAAAGAGCCGTGCCATTATATGCCTTTTGATCAAAAATATTGGCTATATCACTATTTGTGTTGGAAATTTCATTGAAATCGGCTCAACTGTTTTCAGGTTATGATATAGCAAATTGTTCGCGTTCAGTTAGTTCTAACAGTAGTGTTTAAAGGAGTTGGTTAAGCCGTTTTTGCATGATAGCAAATAAGCCAGAAATAGCGTTCTGTATATTACAAATTGACGTGGCATTTTACTCCCATTTGCCTTATCCCGGGCTAATGTTGCATATCGTTCAACAGGAAAAAATATTTTTTAATTTAATACAAAGAGGTGCGGCATTTTAAGCCCCTTTTCCCGATCGCCACAGTGATACCATCTGTAATGAAATTTAATTAAAATTTTTTCACCGTTAAAATTTTTTCACCGTTAGCGCGTGTGTACGGATCGGGCAGAAATAAATTTTAATGTATTACAAAGGGACGTGGCAATTCACGCCTTTGTATGGTCGTGTCTATAGTTTCCGCCTCAATAAGTACTAACTAACTGTGGTGAATATTATGATAACCGTTTAAAATGATTACGGAAAGGCAGAATGAACTTTCAGTACATTGCAAAAGGCGTGGCAATTGCTACATACTAAAGTGCCCGCCTCTGTTAGTACTATCTATGGAAAAATTTTTGTTAAAATCAGTTTAGTCGTTTAAGCGTTATTAAGGAACAGGCAGAAGCACTTTCAGTATAGTACAAAAGCGCTCTATTTTAATCTATAGTTCCCGCCTCGGTAAGTACTTACTGTCTGTGGTAAAAATTTCATTCTAATCGCTTTAGCAGTTTATGCTAAATTACGGAACAGACAGAAATAGCGTTCAATTAAATAAAAAAGGGCGTGATATTTTATTTCTTTTAAATCGGTATGGTTGTTTAAGCATGATTACGGAACATACAGAAAAAAACTTTCAGTATAGTAAAAAGGGGCGTGACATTTTCCGCCCCTTTGTCCAAACGCGCTTTATTATAATTTCTAGTTTCCGGCTCGGTTAGTACTATCTTTGGTAAAAACTTCATTAAAATCGGTTCAGCCGTTTATGCGTGATTGAGAAACAGGAAGAAATAACTTTCGATGTAATAAAAGGGGCGTGGCATTTTACCCCTTTCTTCGATCGCCTTCTATTGTGGAGCATACTTTCGCTTCGCTTAATAATCTGTAGTGAAAATTTCATGAAAATCAGTTCAGCCGTTTAAGCGTACTTGCGGAAAAGGCAGAATTAGCTTTCAGTCTAACAAAAAGGGGCGTGGCATTTTACGCCCCTTTTTTTGATCGCCCTCTATTGTGGCTCATAGTTTTCGCCTCGGTTAGTACTATCTGTGGTAAAAATTTCAGTGAAATCGGTTAAATCACTTTTCAGTGATTGCGGAACATGCTGACATAGTTTCTGTAAAGTACAAAGGGGCGTGGCATTTTACGCCCATTTTTCCGATCGCGGATTTTTCTGGCCTATAGTTCCCGCCTCGGTTATTACTATCGGTGGTGAAAATTTCATGACAATCGGTTCAGCCGTTTTTCCGTTATTGCCGGACAGGCAGATATAGCTATAGCATAGTACAAAGGGGCGTGGCATTTTACGCCCCTTTGTCCGATCGCGGTCGCTTTTGGCCTATAGTTCCCGCCTCGGTTAGTACTACCTGTGGTGAAAATTTCATGAAAATCGGTTAAGCCGTTCTGTACTTATTGCGGAACAGACAGACAGACAGACAGACAAACCAACAATCAGATTTATAATATTAATAGGGATATATGGCACATATTTTATATACGACCACATATATGGGATCGTTTCTTGCATATATGGTCACATATATGTTTCCTAATATGTCAGATATGATCATATAAAGATCAATACATAGCCATATATGAACAAACACATTTATTTTTAGCCGGGTACTTTAAAATTTTTAAGCATTTTCTATATGCTGGGAGAACTTTCTGTCTTAGACGTGCCCTAGTAAAATTTGATGCAGAAAATATTTGTAAAACATTTTAACCCTCTAACTGCCTTTTTATAGACTTTTTTGTATTTCTTTTAAAAAAGGGCAAAAATGACCCTTTAAATCGGGAGCTAGAGGGTTAATTTGGTCAAAGAAAAGAATCATCATAATATTTTATAAAACACACCAGAACATCATTTTTAGCTCAAAAGTATATTCGCACTGTTTTTTGTCGATATTTTTTAACACTGCTTTGGTAAAAAAAAATAACAAACATTGATTATTTATACTTGACCCTTTTTAAGCACTTTGCGCATGTCGCACAAACTTTTACCAGTTGACAACCCCTAGTGAAATTTTATGAGGAAAATATTTGTAGAACATATTAACCCTCTAGATGGACGTTTTATTAGACTTCTGTGTTTAGTTTTTGAAAAAGGACTAAAATGACCCCTTAAAATGGCAGTTAGAGGGTTAAAATGTTCTAAGAAAAGAACCGCCATAAAATTTCACTGAAGATATCAAATCATATTTTGAAGCTCAGATGTGTTCTTATTATAGTATTTTTGACGTTTTCCAAACGCCTTTGTTAAAAAAATGAAAACTTCAGTGGGCTATAAAAAAGAAATCCGAACTGACTTTGCAAAACCCTTTGGTGATTTTGTTCACTTGATGGTCTACTTTCATGTGGCGTTGAAGCCATTGAGGCTCATTTTTCTTGTTGCACAGTGTTATAAGTAAATGAACTAAAATTTTTTCCTCATAGTTAAGAAAATTTCTCATTTTTAAGTTAAATTTAACTAAATTTTAGGAAAATTCATGATAAATTTTCAAAGACATTTTTTTCTTAAATTTAGTTATGTCTTTTTTTTCAGTGCAGGATATCTCAAAAACTATTACTCGAAGGGCTTTAGAATATTTTTCGGAATTGTTCTGCGAGTCAAGAGCTATAAAAACGTCATTGGAATTTTTGTCGTGTCAGCAGTATTAACCTAGATATGTGCAATTCATACATATGCATCCAAATTTAGGGTCTTGAGACACCGACAGATATGTAGAGCTACACAGAAAAAATATGGAGGAAACAAATTTGAGTAATCACTTGTTAAAATTTAAAAACAATTTTAATTTTTTAATTGACACAATTAAAAATTTACTCAAAAATTTTAAAAAACATTTAATTAAATAATTTAATAAAAATTTAATAGTTTTTTTATTTTTTTTATAAACTCTCATAGTTTTTTGAATTCTCGTTTAGTTTATAGTCTTTTGTGTATGTATATGAAAGTTTGTAATCGACTTTATAAAATTTTCCTATGTTTTTAAGACATAAATATGTTTAGTAAAGTTTGAAAGAACAATATTTTTTTTTTGTAAAAAAAATTAAAACTTTTTTAAACTTAAAAATAAATAAATAGATAAACTTTGAGTAAAGTTTTAATTGTGTCAATTAAAAATTTACTCAATTTTTTTTCAAACATTTAATAAATTTTTATTAAAAATTTACTCAATACTATTAAATCGTTTACTGGTGCAAAATTGAGTAATTTTTTACTCAATAGTATTAAAAATTTACTCAAATATTTTTTTTATTTTTTTCTGTGTAGGCTATTCCATATTTTCCTTCATAGTACTTTCGCCCGTTTCGCTCTATCTCGCTTAGTTTTCGCGATATCGCTATTTTGAATTTTTAACTAAGTTCTATGAAGTTATTAACTAAATTCTAAGAAGTACACTTCCTCAATTCTAGGAAGAGAAATTCGATGAAGTTATTTTTAGAAAATTTTACATAAACTTAAACTGCACAATGTGCACTGCACAAATTTTAAACAAATATATCTTAAAAATAAAGATATGTTTCTTAGATTTGGGGAAAATTTTTATGGCAGTAAGAATTT
Organism: Pegoplata infirma; assembly: GCA_963921195.1. Taxonomy (NCBI): domain Eukaryota; kingdom Metazoa; phylum Arthropoda; class Insecta; order Diptera; family Anthomyiidae; genus Pegoplata; species Pegoplata infirma. The sequence goes on along the minus strand of OY992540.1, from coordinate 165,576,252 downwards.
GTTTCCTTATATTACAGAATTCCATTTAAAAAAACTTTGAACTATTTATAAGTAAATGAACTAAAATTGTTTCCTTAAAAATAAGAAAATTTCTTATTTTTTAGTTAAATTTAAATAAGTTTTAAGAAAACTCATGAACTATTTTCAAAGAAATTTTTTCCTAAATTTTAGTCATGTCTTTTTTTCAGTGCATAATAGTTGACGCTTTCCGACATATTTTTTTTTTATTTACAACAAGTTTCTCTTTTACTTCTTACAAAATAAAATAACAAAATTAAAGAAATAAAAAATTATCTAAAGTGTTTCTAATTGTTTTTCATTTACCCAGTTACGTCTCGTATAACAGTTTAGTTTAAATTTATTTTTTATATTAAAAGCCAACCAACCATTCAACCGAAACGGTTGCGATTTATTTTACTCGTAGACTTCTATGCCCTGAATTTTTTTGGTTACTACACCATTTGCAGATATAATTCGAAAAATATCAATTGTAATTCGAAAAATCTACTGGTAATTCAAAGATTTCATTTCAAATCCGAAGATTCCATTTGAAATTCGAAAACTCCGTGTTTAATTCGAAAAAATATCAATTGTAATTCGAAAAAGATCAATTGTAATTCGAAAAAGATCAATTGTTATTCGAAATAGATTAATTGTAATTTGTCAATGATCAATTGCAATTCGAAAAAATCAATTGTATTTCGAAAAAGAACAATTCTAATTCGAAAAAGATTAATTGCAATTCGAAATAAATCAATTGTAGTTTAAAAAGATCAATTGAAATTCGAAATAATTCAATTGTTATTCGAAAAAGATCAATTGTAATTCGAAAAAGATCAATTGTCATAGGCGTAGATAGCCCTGTCTGGGGGGGGCTTAGCCCCCCCCAGAATAATTTTAGCCCCCCCCAGAATTTTAATCATTCACAATTTTTTTTTAAAATAATTTAATGATTTCATTAATTTTTGCAACACTAAATAATAATAACACTAAATAACAACACTAAATAACAACACTAAATAACAACACTAAATAATAATAATATGTAATGAGACTTTAGGACTCGTTATGATTATTCAATGAGTCTTAAGGACTCGGAATGATTATTATATAAGATCTAATAGTTTTTCCCATTGAAAAATAGTCTGAATTATTGAAAAAAGTTTTTATATGAATCTGATGTTTTTGTCAGTAATTAAAACTTTACCGAATCTTAGGGTTTTACCTTCAGGAAAACATTTTAACTTCTTTGAATTAAAAAAGTTTCTAAATTCTAAGGGGTTTTTTTATAGACAAAAGTTATTGAAAGAAAGATTCTGAGAATTTTGACTAATAATCATCAACTTTTGCAATCATCAGAACTTTTTCTTGAAAAAAATCATAGTAATCTAATGAGTTTACTATAGGAAAAACATTAAAAATCTTTCGTTCTCAAAACATATCTAGGAGTTCTAAATTTCCGAAAAATCTACAAAATCAAAATTTAAAACAAAAAAATATGAATTTTTAACTGCTTTCGGGGAGCATCCGTTTCTAGGACAATTAGACGCATATTAAAGGAACGCTTCAGGAATAGGTCTGGGTTTTTCTATTAAAAAAAAAAAAATACCAAAAAATTAAAAAAAATCTAGGGGGGCTTTAGCCCCCCCCAGAAATGTTGGCTTCCTACGCCAATGTCAATTGTAATTCGAAAATTCCGATTGTAATTCGAAAAATATCAATATGAACTTCCATTAATCTTTTCGGATTACAATTGGAATTTTCGAATTATAATTGATCTTTTTCGTACACAGAAAAAAATAAAAATGAATTTCAATTACGAAATTCGTTGATTCAATTAAAAAATTAATTGATTTCGGACGTATCACGAAAATGCGCATATTAATTACTCATTTTGTTTGAAAACAATTTTAAAACTTAATTAAATTGTTAATTGAATCAATTAAAGTTTTAATTGAAAATAAAATGGAAAACCAATTAAAATTGTAATTAAATAAATATATAAAAAAAAAAATAATATAAAATTGAAAATCAATAATATAGATTTATTGATTCACATAAAATTTTTAATTGAAAAAAGACCAAAACTCAATTTAATTTTAAAAGTTGAACTTCAAAAAATGCCTAAAAATAAATAAACATAGAATGTTTTTGTTTTACATTATTAAGAAATTTATTTTCTTTATTAAATATAAACACTTGGTATAGTTTTGCATAGAAACATTATAGTAGTATTTTAAAATATCAATAACTATTTAAAATTACATTTTTATTTTTAAATCTTGTTATTGCATGCATTTTTGTCGCCTTAGTTAAGTTGAATCAAAAAAAAATTGTATTATATTTCAATGTGCAAAACACAACTGTACACATTTTATTATCAAAACAATTTATCCGCAACGACCGCTCGCCTTAAAGAAAACAATAAAACTAAATTTTTTTGTTGCTTTCATGTATTCATTGGCTGCTACCACCAAAATATACAAAACAATAGTTCAAAAGTTTTTTTTTGTTGTTTTTTGCATTTTATTTTTTCATTTGCTACTAACACTAAAGCATATAAAACCGGTTTCGTTTGTTTATTTTATTTTTATTTTCAGTAAAGTTAAGAATTCAATTAAAACATTAATTGAATCAATTAAAATGTTTAATTGAAGTTAAATTTATTATCAAATCCATTTTTAATTAAAAAAAAATCACGATATTATTTTCTGTGTATTACAATTGATCCTTTTTCGAATTACAATTGATCGTTTTTGAATTACAATTGATCTATTTCGAATAACAATTGATTCTTTTCGAATTACAATTGATCTTTTTTAAATTACAATTGATCTTTTCGAATCACAATATATCGTTTTCGGATTACAACCAATGATGGGTACCAATACCTTTTCGATACCAATACCCGTTAATACCAATTCAAATTGAAAACCAATACCAATTAAAAACCAATACCTTTATTTGTGCGATACCAATACCGATAAAAAACCAATACCGATTCCCCACTACCAATACCAATTAAAAACCAATACTTTTATTCTTCAAAACCAATACCAATAAAAAACCAATACCAATTCATTTTTTTCTACTTTCGTATCGGTTTTGTTTCGGTTTTTTGTATTCTTATTTTCGTTTGTTTTAATTGTGACGTCAAACATTTTGTTTCATCACATTAAGTCTGTTTGCGTACTTTCCCAGTAAAAATTATCAAGCAACAAAATTTTAGAGATTAAAAAAGAAATCGCTCTCTAAAAGGAAAAATTGTAAAAAGTACGCGAACAGAAATCCGTAAAAATTTGCAAGTTAGTTAAACAGCTGATTTAAATCAGCGTAAAAAAATGTTTGTCTTCATTTGTAAATTTTTAGTTTGATGGTATTTATTATTTAACTTGTTAATAAAGGAAATTTAATTTTAGAATGTATTTTTGTTAATCATTCGTTGATACAAAAACCTAACTGCAGAATATTTTGTATTTTGTTTACAAAAATATAAGCATATGTTTTTAAAACATATGTTTTTTTGTGCTTGATAATTTTTGCTGACAAAAATTTATCCAGTAAAAACTTGCAAGTTTCTAAAATAGAACTGTCACTTGTTCTCTCATTTACTCTCTCGTTACTGGGTTTTTAAAGTACGCGAACGACTTTTAGACAAAATTCGTAATAATTTGTACAAATTTGTACAAATTATTGAGTTCGCGAACACAGCTATTATTAGGTTTTACCTGACTAACGAATTGCAAAAGATGTTACATCGATCAGTAATCGTTTGCATGCAATGTCACATAACAAAAAGGAGTTAGCTACTTGAATTTTAAAAGCCATAAAAACATAAAAGAAATATTTTTTGTCACGGTTTTTATGACCCCTAATAAAAGTAGATCTTAAAAAATTTAGACCTTTTCTGTGATGAAATTTTTTCTTTTGCAAACATTGTTAATATTTGATATATGTACATTGAATGTCACTGCACTCTTCTTTGCGTTGTAAAAAAAATACTAATGTTCTTTTTTGGAAATTCCAAAATTTCAATCAAGCAGACGTTACAAAATTTTATGTCACAACACCAGAATCCAGAAAAAAAATTTTATTGTTTTATTAGAGGCACAGTCATATTATATAAGAATTTAAGAACGCATAATGTGCAGTTCACACTTGCTATTTTTGAGAGTTTAAGGTCTACGTGTTTAAAAAATTATTTTTTCTGTATCCATTACGTTTTAATTCTGTTACTGGTGTTTTGTTAAGCAACTTGTTTAAGGTCGTAAGTGTGAACCACATATAAGAAAAAAATTGACCCGTGTAATCGCAATTGGCAAAAGATCTAAAATCGAAAAAGATCTAAAATCGAAAAAGGCGATGATAACCCATTTCGATCACCTTTTTCAAAAAATATTTTTGTATGAAATGGATGAAGTTCAGGTATATTTTGTTATAATTGTTAAGTCTCATCTTTCTGAAATTAAAAATATCTCCCCTTGACCACCGGAATTTATATGTGCATTAAATGCAATGTGCATCAGCACAGAAATTGTTTCAAGCAAAAACGAAAAATTATTTTTTTTTAGATTTAATTTATTATCAAATTACACTAATTGAAACATTTTGAAACTATTTATTTTGAAAATAACGAAATAAATTAATAAAATAGCAAATAAATCCAAATATTAAAATTGCATAAAAAGTTGAAATACAGGCTTTTCTGGAATAACGGAACATTAAAATTTTTTTACAAGAGTTTTGAGATCAGCCGGTGCTAATTTTACTAAATAGGTACCTTTTTCCAAAAAAAAAAATAATCTTTGTCCAAAATGGGTTAAGCATGTACTATTTAGTTTAAAGTTTGACTTAATTCTGAATGCAAATACTGCTAAAAAATATTTTTTTTTAAAGGGGTTTTTCAAAAAAAAAAAAACATCCCAGACGCAAAAATCTGACTCACTCTCTAGACCAATGGTTCTCAAACAGTGGGTCGCGACCCACTAGGGGGCCACGGAAGCATTTCTAAATAAAATATACAAACAAAGCATATTTTTTTTATACCCTCCACTCTAGTGATAGAGGGTATATATAAGTTTGTCATTCCGTTTGTAACACCTCGAAATATTGGTCTAGGACCCCATAAAGTATATATATTCATGATCCTCGATCGATTTTAAGACGATCTAGCGATGTCCGTCCGTCCGTCCGTCCGTCCGTCCGTCCGTCCGTCCGTCCGTCTGTCCGTCTGTCTGTCTGTCTGTCTGTCTGTTGAAAACACGCTAACTTTTGAAAGACTTTACGGAGGCTCCTGAAGTTTGGCATATATGTTGGGCATTTACCTGGTCAGGTTGGTATTGCAATCCAGCGAAATCGGTCCAGTGGTTCAAAAGTTATGAGCAAAAGACTGAATTTCGGCAAGGGTTTTTCGTGAATTCATGAGATAAAAAGCACTATAACTTTCGAAAGGCAATTTTGAGGATGTTGAAGCTTGGCATATATATTTTTCGTTCCTCCTGCCTAGCTCGTGTTGAATTTCAACCAAATCGGTCTAGTGGTTCAAAAGTTATTAGCAAAACCGTGAATTTCAGATTAGCTTCACCTTAAATTCACGTGTTGAAAACCAGTTAAACCCGTTTTAATAACATTGGTAAGTCACAAAAATATTTTACAACGTATTTTTGTCACTCAAAAATATTTTTATACCAAAACAAAAAAAAAAACACTCGAAAAAAATTTTACACTCAAAAAAAATTTTACACTCAAAAAAAAAATTAGTAATTTATTTTTTTTTTTAATTACTAAAAAAAATTTTTTTACACAAAATAAAATATTTCTAATCAAAACTGTTATTTTTTTCACGTTAAAAAATTTACTATCATTTAAAATCGGCATTGTGAAGGGTATTCATAGATTCGGCCAAGTCGAATTTAACTTTTCTGCTTGTTGAAATTGCTGAGTTATCCAAATACAAAAATACATATGCATATTTTTAACTTATCAGTGGGCTTCAAAAAAGTCTGGAAAAGATATAATTTAATTTACCCCCTTTTTCCGTTCCTTACACCGAATAATCCATGTCCGTGTGGATCTGATGTTACGTACTACTTATATGCATGCCAAAATCACAATTTTACCATAATTCATATAATTTTTTCGTCCAAAGTTTAAGAATTTTACATCCGACAACCTTAGAATATGCTCCATCTTCAATACTATTAACTTGGCCATTTTCAGCTTCATAGCTCGTTAGGGCAATGTTTAAAAAGCACAGTTTTTAAATCTGACTACTTCAGAATATGATTGCCAGGACTACATGCTATCAGCATCCTTGCTCAATTGGGGACTTTTAAAACAGCTAAAATGTTATAAAACTGTGTTGAAAAAATCGGCCCATGTTAGGATCTAGCCCCCATACAAACGTCCCCTTTAAATTTGGCAAAAACTACTCTTAAAACCGTATTATAATATGTATGCTTTTGAAATTAAGCAGGTAAAAGCATTTAAAAATAATCATTGCAAATTTTACAGAAAACGGACCAGTTCTACTTGTATTCCCCAGGGATCCAATCAGTCCATATATGGATTTGAGACCAATTTTTGGGAAAACTTAGTGTAGAGCATAATATGGTCGGTCTTTACCGACTTTAATTTTCTCACTTGTTGGGGGATCGCGAGATATTTGAAATATTGAAAAGGGGTCGCGATGCAAAAGTTAGTGAGAAGCTCTGCTCTAGAAACTCACTCAGAATTTTTCAACTCACAATCACGTGATTTAAATGAAAATCACTTTTTTGAGTCACGCAAATCACGGGACCAGCGACCATCTCCAATTCAAATACATAAACAAGAGACAAGTGTCTTTTCATTTGTTTAATATATAACATCTGTTAATTTTATTTAAAATGAAGTGTCCACCCTTGAAAAAGTTTCCTTGTAGGTCTGAATCCAAAAAGTTTCAAGGCACTTAATATAGTCACTTGACTTAAATGAAAATCACTCTATAACCAAATGATTTAAATGAAAATCGCTCACGCGTGAATCACGGGACCAGCGACCATCTCCAATTCAAATTTCTTAAACAAAAGGCAAGTGTCTCTTCATTTGATTCATCTATAACATCTGTAAATTTTTTTAAAAATGAAGTGTCCACCCTGAAATAGTTTCCTTGTAGGTCCGATTTCAAAAAGTTTCAAGTCACTTATTAATTACCCTAATATAGTACTTAATTTAAATGAAAATCACTCTATAATCACGTGATTTAAATAAAAATCGCTCACGCCTGAATCACGTGGTTTTTTGAGTCACGCAAATTACGGGACCACAGACCATCTCTAATTCAAATACATAAACAAAAGACATCTATAACATCTGTAAATTTTATTAAAAATGAAGTGTCCACCCTGAAATAGTTTCCTTGTAGGTCCGATTTCAAAAACTTTTAAGGCACTTACTTATTACCTTAATATAGGCTTATATTCTGAATTTCAAAAAAATCGGTTAACATTTACGACCTGTAGAGACTTTTGACCAAAAAACCTACCATCTCGCCCCAGTGTGCACTGTGGGGCGGACAGAAGGACGACTTACGTTAAATTAATTAATATTAACGACAAAACCTTTTGCATACAAATCCCAAAACCGATATAAGATAAATACCAATACTTATTAAAAACCGATACCGATTCGAGGCTAAAACCAATACCAATACCCAATACCTAAATAATTCAAAACCAATACCGAAACCTATACCAATTCAACAAAAAATGAAAACCAATACCTATACCAATACTAATATAATTTTAAAAACCAATACCAATACCAATACTTTTATCGAATTGGTACCCATCCTTGATTACAACTGATCGTTTTCGAATTACAATTGATCTATTTCTAATTACAATTGATCTTTTTTGAATTACAATTAATCTGTTTCAAATTATCATCGAATTACAATTATCTTCGAATTACAATTGACCTTTTCGAATTACAATTTATCTATTTTGAATTACAATTTTTCTATTTCGAATTACAATTGATATATTTCGAAATGCTATTGATCATTTGGAATTACAATTGATCTGCTTCGAAATACAATTGATATTTTTCTAATTACAATTGGAATTTTGGAATAACAAATGGAATTTTAAAATAGAACCTTCGAATTACAAATGTTATCTTCGAATTACAAGTAGAATTTTTGAATTACATCTGTAAATGGTGTAGTTGGTGTGCTAATAGCGAAGAGTTAGTAACCCACATATTTTCTATTGCTGATTCACTTTTTACTTGAATCTATTGTTTTTGGATTTCATTTTATTTTAGTTACCATTAATTTTATTAATTTACTAATTGTTGACAATGGACGACCTTTAGGTAAACTATTCCAGTAAGTTTTGATGTCAGTTTGTTTATGTTTTATTATCTAATATTTTGTTTTATGTATTTATCGCAAGGGCGGATCCAGCTCTTGAGTTTTCGGAGTGGGGAGGCGTTTGATTTTTTTTTAATTCAAGAACTGTTTCTTTTTATAACCACTTCTGAAGATCAGGTATTAGATCTGTTTAATAAAAAAAATTTTAAATCTACTTACAGAATTATTATAGAACGAGTTCCAGAACTACACCACTTACAATTGATTATTTCTGAAATGCAATTGATTATTTCTGAAATACAATTGGAAATTTTCAAATGCAATTGACTATTTCTGAAATAGTCAATTGTATTTGAGATTTCAGAAATAATCGATTGTATTTCAGAAATAGTCAATTGATTATCACATGATTGAAAATATATGCCCGCGAGTGAGTGTGCGTGATTGGAAAATTTCTGTCGTAAACTATTACTTTGGTAAATTTGATCTCTACGAATTTTATTAGCTTATTTAAAACGTCAAAATAAATTTCTATTCAAAAAATTCAACCATTTGCCTTAAGTTCTACATATTTATTTGATTTTTTCACCTTATTCCACTGGGCAAATTTGCTTTTGCTACGGTTACGTACTATTTTCATTTCTTTATTGTATGTATTTTTATTTGCAGTATTAAAAATAGAAATAAACTTATTATTTGATTCCGAAAATAGTTGTACAAATATTTAATCTTTTTATAGATTTGTTTATACAACTAACACAAATAAGTAGATATTTAACTGAAATTTGCTATATTGCAAATTGTGTGTTTATGTTTTTATACCCTCCAACCACAGTATGGGGGTATACTCACTTTGTCATTCCGTTTGTAACGCATAAAAATATAGGTAGGGGACCCCATAAAGTATATGGGGCATTCCATGTGAAATCGGACACTTTGAAAAACTTTTTTTTTAGATTTTCCCAATTTGTTTACAGTTTTTAGTACCCTTTGAAAACTCCTTCGTGGTAAATTTTCAGATTTTTTTGATGACCCGTTTAAAAGATATCGAATTTTTAAAAATTGGTAGTTTGTTCCTTTACTCAAACTTCTTTTAATCATAACTTCTTCAATAATGGTCCAAATTTCAAATTTTTTTTTTCAAAATTTTTGTTTTTTTACGTACTTTCTAAAAAAAATCGCAAAAATTTCTTAAAAGCGCTCTAGTATGCGATTTTAAAGTTTTCAAATTTAAATCTCATTTTTGAAAATGTTTGTACTCTTCGATTTTTTTTAAATTTTTTTGTGTAAAACTTCTATCAATTCCACAAATTTTTTGCCCTGGAAGATCGTGGGATAACGATTATTACTATTTTTTAAAATTTTTTGAAAAAATTTTATTGTAATTTTCCAATCTTAAAATCATTTCTACTGCTCCAATGGTGCGTCATAGAGGGGTCCTTTATAAGACCGACCCCCATTAATTTTTACGTCTTAACATGTTTTTGGAACAAACTAATACCCTATCTCCAATTTCTAAGGGGGTTCCCACACAAAACGACATTTTTTAAAATTTGTTCCAACCGCTCTAACTGCCCTAATAGTGCCCTTAGAGCAACAAAATGTATGACCGACCCACAATATTTTTTTAGTCCAAACATTTTCTCTGAACACACCTTCCCTCTATCTTTAACTGTTAAGGCGGTCCCCATACAATTTTTTTTATTTTTTGTAAATTTGGTTTATTTAATCAGCTTCTACCGGTCCAATGGTGCGTCCAAGAGGGGTCATTACTGAGACCGACCCCCATTTATTTTTACCCTACAACATTTTTTCAAAACATACCTACGCCCTATCTCCACTCCCTAAGTAGGCTCCCATACAAATAACAGTTATGTAATTTTGTATGGGAGCCTACTTAGGGAGTGGAGATAGGGCGTAGGTATTTTTTGAAAAAATGTTGTAGGGTAAAAATAAATGGGGGTCGGTCTCAGTAATGACCCCTCTTGGACGCACCATTGGACCGGTAGAAGCTGATTAAATAAAACAAATTTACAAAAAATTAAAAAAATTGTATGGGGACCGCCTTAACAGTTAAAGATAGAGGGTAGGTGTTTAGAGAAAATGTTTTGACTAAAAAAATATTGTGGGTCGGTCATACATTTAGTTGCTCTAAGGGCACTATTAGGTCAGTTAGAGCGGTTGGAACAAATTTTAAAAAATGTCATTTTGTGTGGGAGCCCCCTTAGAAATTGGAGATAGGGTATTAGTTTGTTCCAAAGAAATGTTCAGACGTAAAAATTAATGGGGGTCGGTCTTATAAAGGACCCCTCTATGACGCACCATTGGAGCAGTAGAAATGATTTTAAGATTGGAAAATTACAATAAATTTTTTTCAAAATATTTTAAAAAATAGTAATAATAGATATCCCACGATCTTCCTGGGCAAAAAATTTGTAGAATTGATAGAAGTTTTACAAAAAAAAAATTCAAAAAAATCGAAGAGTACAAACATTTTCAAAAATGAGATTTAAATTTGAAAACTTTAAAATCGCATACTAGAGCGCTTTTAAGAATTTTTTGGGATTTTTTTTAGAAAGTACGTAAAAAAACAAAAATTTTGAAAAAAAAAATTTGAAATTTGGACCATTATTGAAGAAGTTATGATTAAAAGAAGTTTGAGTAAAGGAACAAACTACCAATTTTTAAAAATTCTATATCATTTGAACGGGTCATCAAAAAAATCTGAAAATTTACCACGAAGGAGTTTTCGAAGGGTACTAAAAACTGTAAACAAATTGGGAAAATCTAAAAAAAAAGTTTTTCAAGGTGTCCGATTTCACATGGAATGCCCCATATATATTATTGATCTATGATCGATTCTAAGTCGTTCTATGAATGTCCGTCCGTCTGTATAAAGCACGATTCAGTCCAAAATAAAAGAGCTAGACCCCTGAAAATTGGCAAGAATATGTCTAATGTTCATAGGCCGGCTAAGTTCGTAAATGGGCAAAATCGGGCAAGGGGGAAAAAAGTTCCCCCTTATCGAACTAAAACAAGTGAGAGTGTTAAATTCGGCTTTGCCGAATCTATGATACCCTCCAAATTGTTAGAATATATAAAAAAATCCAGAGGCGGTTTTTTTTTGGGGGGAGGCTGGTTTGGGGGTGGTGGGGGATACCTTCCCCATCGCGAAAAATGTTAACTAATTTCTTTATTATGCTTTTAACACTTTAGTAATACCATTTTCTCATTATTTTAATGATTTTTTTAAGCCCACGCCCACAAAAGGGGGCGGTCAGAAAGAAACTGAATTTTCCAACCCCCTGGGTATAAGTGTAGGAGCTAAAACTCCTTCTGACACAAAAAGGACTCATTGTTTAACAAAAATGGCAAAAAAGATGTAAAAACAGCGTTTTTTAAGGGGTCTTTTTTAGTTCGCTAAGGGGGGAATTTTTTCCCCCTGTCCCGATTTTGCCCATTTCCGAACATAGCCGGCCTATGAACATTACACATATTCTTGCCAATTTTACGGAGTCTAGCTCTTTTATTTTGGACTGAATCGTGTTTTATACAGACGGACGGACGGACGGACGGACGGACGGACGGACGGACGGACGGACATTCATAGAACGACTTAGAATCTATCATAGATCAATAATATATATACTTTATGGGGTCCCCGACCGATATTTTTATGCGTTACAAACGGAATGACAAAGTGAGTATACCCCCATACTGTGGTTGGAGGGTATAAAAACCTATTAAAAAACGCCATTTTTATACCCTCCAACCACAGTATGGGGGTATACTCACTTTGTCATTTCGTTTGTAACGCGTCGAAATATCGGTCGGGGACCCCATAAAAGTATATACATTATTGATCCATGAGCGATTCTAAGACATTCTGTGAATGTCCGTCCGTCCGTCTGTAGATAACCAAATGCAGTCCAAAATAAAACAGTTAGACCCCTGAAGTTTGGCACAAATATGTCTTATATTCATAGGCAGGTTAAGTTCGTGAATGGGCAAAATCGGGCAAGGGGAAAAAAGTTCCCCCTTGAAGAACTGAACCAACCACTGAAAAACTACACTTTTTTTTAAATGTTTTTTTGTATTTTTGTTAAATAAATGAAACATTTGGTATATTTATTGCGATGAGAAGTTGCTCTCAAAGTCCACCACTCCCCCCATCACCCCCCCCCCCCCCCAAAAACGCCTCTGACAATTTTGTTTGTTTGTTATTATTTTATATCCTCCATTCTGGTAATATAAGTTTTCAATCCGTTTGAACACCTCGAAAAATAAAATATGCACTAAAAAAAATGTTTTCAAAAAAAAACTTGTTACACCCTCCACTTAGTGATAGAGGGTATATATAAGTTTGTCATACCGTTTGTAACTCATCGAAATATCGGTCTGGGGCCCCATAAAGTATAAATATTCATGATCCCCGATCGATTTTAAGACATTTCAGAGATGTCCGTCTGTCTGTGGAAATGGTGATCACAACCAAAATACTGCACGAATATGACTGAAACTTAACATATTCATTGGAAGTTCTCCCGAGAAGTTTGGTATTGCATTTGAGCGATATCGGTTCAGCGGTTCAGAAGTTATGAATGAAAATGCAAGGACACATCAAAAATTTTAGTACATTCAACATAACCTAAAATACAAAATGCTTTAATTCGGCTGCTGGTTGACATATGTGAACATAATTGAACACCAAATGGTATTTTAACAAGTAGGAACATATTTTTTGACAAAAAAAGAAAAAATCGCGGATTTTTTTTTACCAAAAAATTTTTTTTTGAGGAAATTTTTTTCAAAAAAAAATTTTTTTTTTTTCCTTTTAAAATAGTTTTTTCCAATAATCTTTTTGAAATTGTGGAGGGTATCACTACATTCGGCAAGGCCGATTTTAACTTTTTTATTTGTTTTCATACTAAAGACTTCCTCAAATGCAGAAAATAACGCCGGGTTTATATATGCTGTATTTTTCAAAAAGTGGATTTATTTTCAGATTAATCTTATTTTGTTTAAAATAAATATTTTAACATGCCAAAACAAATTTGGAATATTTTTTTCCATAATCTATGATAAATTAGCAATTATAATCCGAAAACACGATAAAAAAATTTGGAAAATTAAAAAAGTTATAAATAAATCAAAATTAATCCAACTAAATTTTAGGATTTAATAAGTCCACTTTGGATTAATTTTGATTTATTTATAACTTTTTTCATTTTCCAAATTTTTTAATCATTTTTTCGGATTATAATTGCTATTTATCGTAGATTACGGAAAAAATATTTCAAATTTGTTTTGGCATGTTAAAATATTTATTTTAAACTAATAAGAATAATCCGAAAATAAATCCACTTATTGAAAAACACAGCAATAGTAACACTTAAAACTTTATGCAAGCATTTTTTTTAGAAAATAAGACCATCTACAAAAAAAAATATTATGAAGAAAATTTTTTTTTTTATTTTCAAAATATTTTTTTTAAAATTTAAAATACATAGTTTTTGAAACAAATATGTTTCAATTTGTGTTTTTGCTAATTTAGGTCAAAATTTGCAAAAATATGCTTTAAAAGTTGGAAATATGCACAAAGTATGCATTTAAAATCAAAATATGAAAAAAATATGCATTTTCAAAAAATATGCAAAAACAAATCGATGCCATTTTTAAGCATATTTCTTGATTTGGAAAGACAATTAATTGAAAAATATATGCTCGCGACTATCGACAAAAAACATGCATTTGCATTTAAATCACATCTTTATACATTATATACAGGTTAAATGCCCAATTGTAATCCCCAATAGTTTTTTAATTTAACATTAATGCTCAATAAGTTTTTAGATAAATATATTTTTATTTTTATTCTTGCTTAAACTATTTTAGGCCTTTGTAAAATTTATTAATGGCAGTTTAACTTGAAACGGAAACTTTTAAATGTTTACATGTTACGCTTTTGTGATTCTGAAAATACTTCCCTTTTAAACAAAAAAAAATAAAACGTTTCAAACGCCACGTATTCCCATTAACTGACCCTGACAATTTCAATATAAAACGACTAAAAGCAGTAAGTAACATTTGTGTTGTACATTTTTATTTATTTATAAATGGAAATTTATATATAAACGCAATTTTCTTAATAAAAACACCCATAAAACTTTAACTGACCAAGAAAATTGTTAGTTTTATAAAAATAGTTTACTTTACCTACATATTTATCAATGTTGACCTTTTGTATGGAAAATCTACATATTTTAATTTGCATTTACATTAAAAAGGTCTCTGCAAATCCTAGAGGCAAAAAAAAAACACCTTGGTGGTCAAATAAGTTGCAGACGAGCAGAGATTCCTGCAGAAAGCTCTTTAATAAGACAAAATCTTCAAGAGCGGACGAGGACTGGTCTGTATATAGGCTGAAAATTAAGAGTTATAAGGAGATGATCAAGAGTGATTCTTGGAAAAGCTTCTGTGGAAACAAGGCTGCGCAAAGTTCTGGCTTCTTCTCCTTGCACCCTGGTATACCTGAAGATTTTAATACGGAGTGGTCTACCTCCAGTCGGGAGTCGCTGGATCTCCTTCTAAGCACGCATTTTCCGGAATTCCATGAACTCGTTTAGGTTTTGGAACGTTTTAACTTTCAAGCATCTGAAATTGCTTTGGATACATAAAATATGCCAACATTAATCTAGGCTTTTAAAAGCTTAAGACCTATAAATTATGCTGCGATGAAGAAAGTGTCGGACTTTATAATCTCTACACAACATGCATAAACTGGTCGTACATAGAGGAATACCATAGTCGTTTTAATACCGAAG
This sequence comes from Pegoplata infirma, assembly GCA_963921195.1. Lineage (NCBI taxonomy): Eukaryota > Metazoa > Arthropoda > Insecta > Diptera > Anthomyiidae > Pegoplata > Pegoplata infirma. The sequence continues at coordinate 165,561,072 of OY992540.1, read as the reverse complement.
GCTGGGAAAAACTTCTCACACAGTTCCGAAGGATTTCAAACCAATTTGTCTGTCTTCGTTTTTGTTAAAGGCAATGGAACGAATGATAGAATAATATTTGGGTAGAGTGATTTAGAGGGGATTTTATTAATTTCATGATTCCATAATTGTGGCATTGTCTGGTCTGGGACTGAAGCGTGGGTTCGCTCTAATGGCGGAAAATCTACTTGTCAAGGATTTTAGACCAATTCCAATCCAAGTTGTCTGACTTCGTTTTTTGTTAAAGACAATGAAACGAATGATAGACTCATATTTGCGAAGAGTGACATAGAGCGGCTATGCTCGGTAAATGTGGCATTGTCTGGTCTGGGAGTGAAGCATGGGATCATTTTAATGGTGGAAAATCTACTTGCCAATAGACGTATATTGTCTGAATTTGGAGCGTCTATCATATCTCGATTTGTCAATAGGGGCACACCACAGGGAGGTGTTCTTTAACTGCTTCTTTGGAACCTGGCACTGGAATCACGTGGTTGTCATGCTGAAGTATATGCGGATGATGAAACCTAAGTGGTAATACACCTGCCAACATAAAGGGGCATTCTTAATGGTTCTCTGAAAGATCTATCTAAATTGGAAAGAGGCTGTGGTCCAGGAGTTAATCGATGTAAAACTAAACTTGTCTTGTTTACAAGATAGATCCTAGTATCTTGAAGTGTTTCTAGATATAAAGCTGACATTCATGCGTAATATTGAGGAATTGGTAAGAAAAGCAACGATTGCTTTATATTCCTGTAAAAGGGCTATTGGAAAACTATGGGGCTTTAGCCCTAGAGTCGTTAACTTGATTTATAAAGCATTGGAGCGTTCAATTCTGCTATATGGAATCATTGTCTGGTGGTCTGCTTTATAGACAAAAGGGAACTGTGTATTTATCACGAAGGTACAGATAATGCCGTCGATGTGTATTATTTGAGCTCTTCGTACTACTTACATCTACGGCTGCTTTCGAAATTCCCCTTCACCTAACACCATTGGACATATTGGATAGGTAGTATGCGGAAACGTCGACAATTCGACTTAATTGCCCACTGCAATGGAAGAGCGCAGCGATTGTGGCCATAGCGCAATCCTGAAAAAGATAACAATACCACAAAATGTGGAATGTGTTCCATCCAGGGAGTCTTGGATGAGGGGCATTCCGGTTAGTAAATTTTAAAATTTTAACACAGATGAATCGAAGCTACACGAACAAGTGGGATTCAGAGTCAATTTGGAGTTCTATTTGGTTGAGTCCAGCTCGAAGATTGTGAAATCGTTTAAGTGTTTACTAGGCAGGGATGCTGGCAATAAAGGAAGTGGGTGCTGATTGAGTTGCAATGTCTTGTCTACAAACGCAGTCAACACCTATTCCGATAGTCAAGCCGCGGTCAGGTCCCAGAAATTAATGTTTCTGATAACAAGATCCACCCTTAACTGCTGCACGACTTTAAATTAGATGGCCAATCAGTTTGACTTGTGATTCATATAAGTCCTTGGGCAAAGAGACATTTTGGGGAATTGCAAAGCTAATAAGCTTGTAAGACTGGGAACTACCTTACAGGTTCCAACGGAAGTGGAATATGTTGGTATGCCTCTAAAAACTTGCAAGCAAAATCTACGGATGTGTTTTGGAACGGAGACTAATTTGAGATGGGCACATAGGTGGACGTGAGAGACTACACGAAAGTTTTGGCCTTCTCTAAATCAGAAGCGCACAAGCAGGGGTGCCAGATGATTTTGATGAAAAATCAGCACATTTTCAAAAAAAAAAATCGGCATTATCGGCACTTTAGTTTTAAAAAATCGACAAAATATCAGTAAATGAAATATAACCATTTTAAATATAATAAAACATGTTTTTATTAACAAAAAAAAAACAAAAGTGAACAATTTAGTACTACACTCAAAAAATTATGTTAGTAAAATCAACTGAAAATGTCAGTTAAAATAACTACTTTGTAAGTTGTTTTGGGGTCAACTACTTTTTCAGTTAAATCAACTAACAATGTTAGTTATTTTAACTGACAAAAAACAACTGACTTATGTAGTAAAAACTACTTACATTTGTAGTCAAAACAACTAACATGTAGTAAAAATAAAATATGTAATCAATACACACATTTTCTTTTTCAAAAAATTTTTCAGAAAAAAAATTGAAGACCAAATTTTTTCCAAGTTTTTTTTTTCTTTTTTTTTAAAAGTTGTGAAAAATAAAAAAAACGAAAATTTATTGTTATTTTTTGGAAAAAAAACTGAAAATTTTTCAGAGATAAAAAAAATAAAATGAACTACTTTAAATAACTGTTACTACAGCACAGTACTTTTTTGTTAGTTGTTCAAAAAAACTACTTAAAATAACTAACAGAAATAGTTGTTTGATATTTTTCATACAAAAACAACTGACTTTGTAGTTAAAAACAACTAACTACTGTAAAATATACAAACAACTAACATGTAGTAACTTACATAATTTTCTGAGTGTAATAAATATTTAAAACCAACATTTCCCTTTGTTTTTTTTTTTTAATATACATCTCCACTCACAAGGGAAGTATCTTAACCCTTATGAACCGATTTGCCTGAAACTTAAAATATATATAAAAGAGACAATTCTAAGGTTGGGGTGTCTCAGCTTATCGGCCATATCGGAGATTTAGGGGTTCAAAACGTGGCTCAAAAAATGGCGAAAAAATCGTTTTTTGGATTTTTCAGCCATTTCTTTTTAAGAAACTATATGATGTTTACATATGAGAAGAAAGGTTTTTTTAATGCCTATCCGACGGTGGCATAATCTTGTAAAAATTCGGCTTCTTTAAATATTTTTTTTATGAAAATGTGTAAATTTTTGGGGGTATTTATATGAAGGCATTGACTTACGATATCCATATGAATAAGAAATAATCTTTATTAAATTTAAGTCGATACGTATTTTTGCCTTAGACGATATTCCTATTAATTCGGAAGTTATCGAAATTTTCCCGAAGGTCCACATGGTTTCATAAGGGGACAACGAAATTTTTAAACACTGATATGGCCGATAAGCCGAGACACCCCAACCTTAAAATCGTCTCTTTAATATATATTTTAAGTTTCAGGCTAATCGGTTCATATGGGTTGAGATACTTTCCTTGTCAGTACAAATTACCATGTGAGCTAAATTTAAAAATACGTCATTTTAAGTAGGAGTCCACTTAAAGGATGGATATAGGATAAAGTTTAATAACCCCTCTAGGACGGACCATTGGACCGGCATGAGCTGATTTAATACAACAAATTTATACAAAACAATTTATGGGGACCGCCTTAAGGGTTAAAGATGGAAGGTAGGTAAGTTCTGAATAAATGTTTGAATTTGACTGCTCTAGAGCAAATTAAAAAAAAAAAAATTTTAAGTGAGATCACTTAGGAATTGGAGATATACTGCCTGGGACGCACCATTGCACAGTGGTCGGAGCTCTATGGAGATGGCGGCCAAAAATACTTCAAGTATAGGTATAATCGTGAAACTTAGGTCACTGCTTTTTAAATATGTCAGAACTATTGAATGATAAAATGGGAGTGGTTGATGACTCATAAACACCCACCCCCCCCCCCCCCCCCCCTAACCGTACCAAAGCACCCACATTCACCCCACGTAAGAAAAACGAAAGTTTGTTTTTAATTCACATTTAATTCATAACTTTTTTACAAGATTAGTTTTAAAAAAAAATATTGAATTATTAAATATAAAATATAAAATAGTATGTAATAAAATAGTATGTCTAAAAAACAGTCTTAATATTAACAATTTTTAAACAGCTATAAAAAAATAAATACGCTTTAATTTTTAACTCTGTTTTTTTATATGAAAGACAAAAATCTTTATATTTTAAAAAGTTTTTATAACTCAAATTTTGGTCAAAGAGAATTGCCAGGGTTGCCACCCAATTGTGGTATGTTTTTTTAAAGGATAAAATTGGCTGCAATTGTACAACAAAAACTACTGAACCGATTTTGGTGATTTTTTTTTTTGTAGATTAATTAACCCTCTTGTACACATATTTTATTATTTTGATCTAATATTTTTCTTTAATTAATGAAAAAATGTAAAATTTTCCATTTTTTCAGTTTACATTAGCATAACTTCAACAAAAATCAAAATTTTCAAAAAACTGTCACTCTAAGTACTAGAAAAACTGACAGGTCGTTTTACAAGTCTGCTGGTCTTAACTACCCTTAATAAGGATAACATTAAGAAAAAATAAAATTAAAACTCCGCTAAAAAGAAAATAAACAATCACATTTCTTACATGCATAAAAATATCAGAGCAACGCGAACACAAATTAACAAAACACCACACAAGAATTCAAAGTTTGACATCCAAAACAACGAGGCCGTTTTGATCTGTGGGTGATAACTCAAAGACATGCAAAAGAATGCAGCTGGTATTACCAATTTTAGAATCTTGAAATATTAACTAATAAATCAAAAAAAGTCCGATTGGAGATTTCAGGGGGGAACACAACTAAAACTCTATTAGAAATTTCAATATATTGACGAACAAACACCAACAGTGACACTGGAGAGATAATAATTTTATAAAAACTCCAGAACAAGCTAAACACATTGTAATAATTTTAAAATTTAGTTAATACCTTCTAATTCAATATTCATTTTGATTTTTTTCAACAAATTTTTTTTTATATGGTTTTAATTAATCGAAAGTTGAACCTAATTTTCCACTTTTTCACACTGCAAAAACCAACTGTTAACTTGCCATCTCTTTTGAAGCCTTTCTTAAAGAGTACAGTTGGAATAAAACAGAAACAGCTCAAAATTTTAAAACCTTATTTTTATTAGAAATAGAGATGACACATTTGGCGACAAACTTTTGACTTTGATTTTTTTATTTTTGGCCAATGGGATCGACCAGTGTGCATTGGAGCAGTAGACCTGATTTAAAGATTGAAAAGCTGCAATAAAATTGTTTCAAAAAATTTAAAAAATAGTAATATTCGTAATCCCACGATCTTAAATCGCAAGCTAGAACACTTTAAAGAATTTTTTAGATTTTTTTTCTTAAAGTACATAAAAAAAATATTTAAAAATATGTTGGATATTGGACCTTTTTTTAAGAAGTTGTGATTAAATGAGTTTTGAGCAAAGGAACAAGTCCCAAATATTTGAAAATTTGATATCTTTTAAACGGGTCATCACAAAATCTGAAAATTCTCCACAAGGGAGTTTCTGAGGGTTAATAAAAAAATATATTCAAAGTGTCCGATTTGCCATGGAATGCCCTATATACTTTATGGGGTCCTACACCGATATTTCGAGGTTTTAGAAACGGAATGACCAATTTATGTAAATATACCCTCTATCACTAAGAGGAGGGTATTAAAAGTTATCGTAATTTTGGAGATGATGAAAAATCGGCACTTTTGGAGCTAAAATCGGCATTTTGATAATTTTGAGGCAAAAAATCGGCAAAATGCCGATAAATCGGCAAATATGGCAGCCCTGCGCACAAGTGAGCTGACATCGCTTCCAAGAGAACAGATTTTGACGGTGGTTGCTATACACTACCTTATAAGAAAGCGCGCTGAGCGGTTAAATATGCTGCCAAGTGAGGTTTGCCTAAGTTGCGAGGACGAATAGGAGTTGGAAATTATAGAACACTTTATTTGCCATTACCCGGCACTTTCTGGTCAGAAACTTGCTTCCAACTTGATTTGTTGGATGTCCAAATTCAATATCTTAGGAGTTTCATAAGGCAATTACGGTCAAAAACAATTATGCTGCAAAAAAAAGATTATGCTGCAAAAAAATGAAAATTATGATGCAAAAAACAAGACTTTTAAAAAAAAAAGTTTAATAAAAAAATTTTTTAAAAATGCCAAAATTTAAAGAATTTTAAGACAAAAATTACAAAAATATTTACTAAAAAAATTAGCTTATGAAAAGTGGTGAAAAAAATTTTTAAAAATTTTTAACCATTTTTGGCAATTTTATTTTTTTGTTAGTTAATTTTGTAATTTTTGTCTTAAAATTCTTTAAATTTTGGCATTTTTAAAAAATTTTTTCATTAAACTTTTTTTTTAAATTCTTGTTTTTTTGAGTTCTGCACATCCTTATAAAGTCGAACGTCCTTGTCATAAGGAGCTCAAATTGGTAAAACGGCATGGGCTTGTGGAGGAACCCCATAATCGTGCCGTGGTATTACAACGGACCTAAGGGTCTATATGTGCTGACGTAAAGCGTCAGACGCCACTAACAATCCAACCTGATCTTACCACAATGCAACGCATTTATGGGGAAATCCCCTGAGTATTGGTAAAAACAAATTGCGTTAGAATCTTTAAGAAAATGAGAAAACTTTACCTAACCATGCCAACTTTAAATAGAAAAAGTATAGGCTTTTCAGGTGAGATTAAATATCTTAGAATTACATTAGATAAATCCCAGCTATGGAACTAGCATCTCACACAGAGGCTTTTTGGGAAAACCTGGGGACTGAAACCGCATATGATCTTCAAAACTATTGTGAAACCATGCTGTTTTGGTATGGTTGCCTAAGGTCGGACAAAGCACGGCCAGAACTTTCTTGGACAAAGTCTACAGACTCGTCTGCATCGGCATCACCGGGGCTGGAAAAACATGCTTGACATTCCGTCATTTCATATCTCTGTAATGGAGAATGCTTGCGAGAGCACCCTTAGGTTAACGGAATATAAAAGAGGTTGACTTATGGGAAAATATAAAAATTGATGAGCTTTTCATTAATGACCCTATTCTAAATGTCAAGAACAAAATATAACCTATGAAGACCGAATGTCTTCATAGAAGGGCAGCATTTTCACGCATATATATAATGTTTTGAATCACTAATGTGATGAATCAATTAAAAAACTAAGACAAAGTAGCTACCTGATCCCAGTATGGACTGTGGGTCACACGGGCCATACGGGGAACGTATGTGCCAACTGTCTAGCAAAACGTGGTACCCGTAGAACATTCATCGGTCCGGAACCGTTCTTTGGTAAGCCACTGGGACTTGTTAGCGAAAAGCCCAAAACCAGAACTTTTGCGCTGTCCACAGGTGGGCGAAGAGATTCATAACTACATCCAACAATCACCTTAGGTTAGGTAAGTAGGCAGCCGCCTTTTGGACAGCTCACTTGGGTCCTTCAATAAACGTGGTCCCGTTGTGTTACCTATGGAAGAGAAAAAGAAAAAAAAAAAGAAAAAGAAAAAGAAAAAGAAAAAGAAAAAGAAAAAGAAAAAGAAAAAGAAAAAGAAAAAGAAAAAGAAATCTATCTGACACGAACATGTGTAGATTCTGCGAGACAGAGAAGGAGACAGAAGAATATATTCTTGTTATATTCCCAAGACTTATTAGTAGATGGCTTCGACATCTGGGGGGAAACTTGATATTTCCAACTGACGTACGGAACTCCCTACCAGATAGGATTCTCGGCTTTATTAAAAGCACGAACATTTAGGGCACCCTTTTCAGGCTGCTCAAAAGACCATTCTGGTCGCAGTGCATAGGTCCTCTTTAATCTAATCTACTAATCTTTAGGTACACAAAATCTTGAAAAGATAAATTTTCTGAGTTGGTTTAGAGATGTCCGTCCGTTTGTCTCTCCATATTAAAAAAATAGGGTAGACAAGATAGCATTCTTGGAACCCAATGGCACGAAAACAATATATAAAATGTTTTTAACAAAATACTTTAAGAACTAAAAAAATATATAAAACTGTTGGCAAACAAATAGAAAAAGGGAAACAAATTATAATTTTTAGATCAATGCCCCCCTCGTGGATAAAATAGACCGACAAAACATTCAAATAACAACTACAATCAAAAGTCATGTACACAAACTTAGTATAGTTGTGAAGTATATCATAGTGGAGAACACACAAAATATTGTGGCATACAACAAACAATAACGAGTTCATAGTTGCCACACAATAGATGAAAATAGTGCGGGTATTTTCAAATGCATGGAAATACGAATTCGTATTAAGAAAATTTAAAAACAAAACCAAGAAGTTTCCCATTCTCTATACAAAAATGATCATTAACACACTGTGTTCCCTGTAACTTTAGTTTACATTTACATTTCCATTAAATATTTATGTTTGTATATGTAAATATACGATAAGGGTGCCAAAGTCAATTTAATATGTTACCTCTGAAATAGAAACAACACTGAAAAGTAGACGAAATTGAATTAAAACCATTGCAACTATACACCAACAATTGTAATAATAAAGAAATACTCGCTACTCGTACAACTTGCAACCAAACGACGCAAGGAACAACAGCTTGTGTGTTAACATTGACTGGCAGTAATTATGTATTGTTGACATAAACATTACCATTTAAGTGCCTGCCATGCCACATTTCTCTATCGTGGATGAATGTGTCTCATGTGTGTGTTTTTGTGTTACACATTTTTCACAAATTTCTATCATACACGCAAAAAAAAATCTGTGTAAGATTGAGCAATCCTACTTGGTAAAACTTTTTTCATACCAAAAAAAAATTTTTACCAAATTTTTGCTAATATTATGCTTGTCGATGTTAAAGTAACATAATTCATTTTTTATGTAAAATAACCAAGTAGCTTGCACAATAACGCAAATTACCTGCACAAAAATTTATCGAAAGAAAACAACAAAAAAAAAAAAAAACAAATACAGACCGCCATTTTCATTTTGTATTTTTGTGTGCGTTGTTCGTTTATTTTTTGTGTTATAAAAACGTAAAAAGGAAATTGATAAATAAAATTAAAATAAATTAATAAATAAAAATAAATAATTTGTTTTCTAAAAGATAAATAAATGTAAGATAAAAGAATGTTAAAGTTAATTTTGCTTTCATCACTTAAAACACCATTCATTAAGAAAAACCAATGGAGTCCCAGACGTATGTTTCGATGAATAACAAATGGAATGATAAAGTGAGTATACCCGCATTCCGAAGACACCAATAAGGTTTAATAGATTTTTAGTTAAAAATTAGTGTTTGGTAATAATTTTCTATTTTTACAGGGTACTGCTAAATAAATTTTTGAAGCTATGGCGAATCCTTCACTACAATAAAGAGCGTGGACACCAATCCTGCCTTTAGTTATAAAATTAAAACCTAAAAACCCAAAGCCAAGGGAGTCCATACCTGTTTTGATGAGTTACAAATGGAATGACAAAGTAAGTGTTCCTCCTTACCAAGAGACCAATGGGGTTTATAAATTTTTTAAATTAAAAATTTATGTTTTGTAATAATTTTCTATTTTTACAGGATGCTTTTAAATAAATTCGTGAAGCTATAGCGGATCCTTTACTTCAAGAAGAAGCGTAGGCAGCAGTCACTCGAGAAAATTGTACAAAAAGGGTCAGTTGGTCGGTGGTAAATTAAATCCTACACAACATTTATTATATTAATATGGATTTATTCTGTGAAAATTTTAAATTCAACAAATATACAAATTTTTACAAAAATTTATTGAAAATTTATTTTAGCATAAATGTGGTAATTTTTAGCATTATTTTTAGTCATCTTTTCTAATGATTTTGGTATATTTCACCATATCTCTTTTGGTATATTTTACCAAGTTTTTACTTAAATAGCATTAGCATTTTCTTCAAAATTTTTTACATAAGCGTTTTGGCTAAATTGCGAAAACTACTTCGTCGGTTGTAGTTTTAGCATATTTTTGGTAAAATTATGCCAGATTTTTGCTCACTCCAACACAGATTTTTTTTTGCGTGTACACAATAAAAAGTGCCCAATGTAAACAACACATATAGTAGAGTGGCACGAATAACTTTTTCTGAATTTCGTCGTTATAAGATTAAGTATACGCCACTTATAAATTTTTTAAGTAATTGTTATCTATATACATATATAAAAATGGATGTGTGTATGTATGTGGGTATGTATGTATGTTCCGTATGGACTCGAAAACGGCTGGACCAATCTTGATGAAATTTTCAGGGAATATTCAGAATAGCTTGGGGAGTAACACTGTGCGGTCAGATTTTTGATTTTCTGTCGGTGGGCGGAGTGGCGTGGCAAAATCAATTTTTTACATTCCACACTAATGACATCTATATATAAACAAAACGGATGGACCGATTGTGATGAAATAAACCAAAGATAGTACTAACCGAGTACTAACTATATGCCAAATAAGAGCGTGATTGGACAAATGAGCGTAAAATGCCATGCTTTTTATCTGTGGGCGCAGGGGTGGGCAACATCGAATTTTTACATTGCACCACTAATGACATCTATATATATATAAAAAAACGGATGGACTGATTTGGTGAAATTTAAACAAACAATAGTACTAACCAAGTACTAACTATGTGCCAAACCGATTCTCTTGACATTTTCACTACAAACAGTGCTAACTAAGTGTATATGTAGGACATATAAGATCGTTATTGGAAAAAGGGTACCTTTGTACTATACTGACCACGATTGAACAAAGAGGCGTAAATATCCACTCCCCTTTGTTTTATATTGAACGTTATATCGCCTGTTTTGTAATCACGCAAAAACGGGTAAGCCGAATCAGTCACTGCTAGATAGAACTAACCGAGCGGGAACTGTAGGTCATATGAAGAGCGCGCTTCGGCAAAAGGGTATAAAATGTCACTCCCGTTTTTCATAAATAAAAAGTTATTTCCTCCTCTTTCGCAATCACACAAAAACGGCAAAACTGATGTCAACGAAATTTGCAGCACAGATAGTACTAATCGAGGATGCAGCATGGAACTAAAGACTACCACTATTCTATAAAAATGCGTTAAATGACACGCCCGTTATGTCTGTCTTTTTCTAAATCACGAAAAAACGGCTCTCTTTAGATAGTGCTAACCGAGGGTGGAACCAAAGGTTACTAGCTGGACCGTGCTTTAATTTTGTCCGACACTATATATTTAAATTAAGATGCAATATAAAACAGTTTTTTTTTTGGGGCCAGCAACGCGGACCGGGTATAGCTAGTAATTGTAATAAAAGTTCACCAGCTTCAAATCCTGTAAACACTGATCCAAAAAAATGCCTTGAGTGTTTTGTTATGAAGAATGTCAACTTTCATTTGCTTTTGGTTTCATCCCATTGCGATTTTGGTTGCTGCACTGTGTTATTATTCGACTTGATTAGCTTATTAAAGAAAATAAAATTTAATTTTGGTGTGATAAAATTTAAGGCCGATGGATCCCTCTTATAAAACCTTTTTAATATTAAATAGTGTCCAGAAACGGGAAAAAATACGTTATTAAATTGTTTGTGTTATCACGAAAAAATACTTTTTTCGAATTTTGATCTAAAAACTCAATATTTAAATTTTTACCCAAATCGGACAGATCGGTTCGGCGGTGGGAGACAACTTTCCTGGATCTAACAGCAGGACTTTGAACTTGTTCTGACAAAAAAATGTTTTGTTTGCTAAAGGGTACTTTCCACCATCACACCTTTCCATTATACACATCAAAATTGACCAACTTCCTAAAGATTTTTGGATTCTTTTTTGATTGAAAACTAGTCGTATCTAATAAGTGAACAATTTCTGGCCAAATTTTTTAAAAAAATATTTCGCTAACATGGTGAAATTACGCTTGTATAATGGAAATGTGTGATAGTGAAAAGTACCCTTAAGCAAAAGCACAAAAAACGTAAAATAATGGCGTTTTTTTTAGGGGGACTTTTTCCCCTAATCCGATTTTGTCCATGTTCGAACTTAACTAGCCTAATACCATAAGACATATTCGTGCCTAACTTTAAGAGTCTAGCTCTTTTATTTTGGACTGTATCGTGTCTTCCACAAACGGACAGACGGACATCGCTAGATTGTCTTAGAATCGATCACTGATCGATAATATATGTACTTTAAGGGGTCCTAGACCGATATTTCGATGAGTTACTCACGGCATGTTCCTAGTTTCTGGACACATTTTAGAGCACGATAAAGATGTCACAGATGGGAATAATATTTTTTTACCAATATGTATCATAAAGAGAAACATATCAGCTAATGCTATTGGTTTTTTTAACAAAAAAATTTAAATTTTTAGAAGAGAGTTCTAACGGCCCTCAAAATTTTCTGTTGAAGTCAATTTTAAAGCGGAACTGTTAATCACAACAAAATTAAGTTTTTTTTCGTTAATAAGCTAATCACGTAAAATAATATTATCCCTTTTACTACCGACTTTTTTTGGCTAAAAATTTCTTGACCAAAAATTTGTGAAAATGTAGAACTATGGTAAGTAAAAACTTTTTGTTGATTTCGTTGGTCTATTGCACCCTCTAGCGGAGATATATTCAACCAAACTTAAAGCTTTCACATGAAATATCACCCAAACTCAGGCGCGGATCCAGGAATTTTATTTGGGGGGAGATTTTTTTTTATCAAAAAATATAAAAATTTGAGTGAAAGCGGGGGGGGGGGGGGTTGATTGTTTGTACATTTTTGAGAATATGTATTTTTAATATTAAGAAACAAATTGAAAACCAAAAAAAAAAATTTTGTTTAATGCGGATCAGTTTTTGGATTTGGGTGAAATTTGTTTATATCCAAAAAAAATTAAGATTTACTTCATAAATAAGGCCGTTAATACACTCAAAATAATAACTCTGTTAAATTACAGAAAAACTCTGCTAATTTAACAGAGTACACCATACTTTTCCAGCTAACAACATTTCTTGGTAATTTTACTAAAAAACTCTTTAAAATGATTTTGACAGAAAAAAACTGTTTATTTACAGAGTTTATAGTAAAATATTGGTTAAATATGAAAGCTTTTTTGTCAGAGAAAACTCTGTAATTTTACTATAAAGCTCTGTAAAATGATTTGGACAAAAAAAAAACTGTTAATTTACAGAGTTTCTAGTAAAATATTGGTTAAATAAACCACCATTTAGCAAAGAAAACTATGTAAATTTACAGAGTTTAGTTAAATGCATGTTATTTTGTAAAATTTTTATAAGATTTCTGAAAAAAAAATTTTATAACTTTTTTTGCTACTTTTTCAACTTTTTCTCAAAAAAAAAAAAAAATCAGATAAAATTTTGATGTTTGGTAACAAAAACAAAAACTACTCAAATCAGAAAACTTTTTTGGTTACAAAAAAATACGAAGTATTTTAGCAGAAAACTCTGTTAATTATCTGTAAAATTAAGACAGCAACGTAAAAAGTAATATAATAGAGGAAACTTTGTTTTTTTCACAACAAAATACAAAGTATTTTCTTTAAATCTGTATTTTGACAGAAAACTCTGTCAAATATCTGTTGAATTGAGATTACAGTCATTTTACAGAGTTATTATTTTGAGTGTAGTCAAATAAAAAATGTTTTATTCTCGTTGTCAAATAGAATTTTCAATAGAAAATATCTCAGATTCAAAACTTTTCGCATAGAAAATCTCTCAGGTTTCTAAACTTTATTTAATAGAAATAATCTGAGATTCTAAGACGTTCTTTCTATAAAAATTTTTCCAAATTCTGATATTTTTCTTATAAAAATTCTTTGAAATAATTCTTATATTTTTTGTATACAAAAATTCTCAGACCCTGAAACATATTTCGTAAAAGAACATTATCAGATACTAAAAAAATATCAGTTTTAAAAACATTTTATGAAGAAATTTATATACACTTTTCCAAAAATAAAATCATAATTTTATAGTATTTTTCTAAAGAAAAATTTACGGTTTTTATATCATCTAATGTTTTTCAAGGCAATTTCTTAGATTCTCAAACATTTTTCAAATGGACAAATTATTATTGTTGGACACAATTTCAAAAGACAAATTTCCATATTCAGAGACACATTTCCTATAGAAAAATTCTCAGAATCTTCCAACAGAAAAATTTTCAGATTCTGAGAGATTTTTCATACAAAATAGTTTTCTATAGAAAAGCTCTAAAACATTTTTCCTATAAGAAAATCATAGATTTTAATAAACTTTTTCTATAGGAAAATTAGCAGATTCTTAAAAATTTTTCAAATAAAGAAATTTTCATATTCTTAAAAAATTTTCCATAATGATTCGGAAATATATTTCCTCGTAGAAAGCTAAGGTTTTAAGACGCTTTTCTGTAGAAATGCTATCCGATTCTGAAAAATTTATTTGTAGAAAAATTGTTGTCAGATTCTGAAACATTTTTTCTACGGAATAATTCTCGTTTGCTGAGGAATTTTTTATATAAAAAAGCTATAAGACATTTTTCCTAAAATTTGAGATAATTTTTCAATCAAAAAATTCAAGATATTTTCTAAAGGTAAAGTCTTGAATTCTAAGACATTTTTCTATAAAAATATATTCGTGATAATATTTTTTTTTCTTAGAAAATGGTCAGGAAAGTTATTCGGTTAGAAAATATCCACGACTCTATTGACATTTAATTAAATAATTTAGAAAAATTATTTAAATTTCATAAATTTTGAAACATTTTATTCTAAGGATGAAAAAAGTTTCTTAGGATAAGGCTATGGTGCTGACGTAAATCATCAGCACACATATAACTCTCCTTGGGCTTTTTAAACATACTTAATGGTTATTTTCTTACTACCTTTTTTACTTTCCCTTCCTCATTTCCTTTCCCTTTCTTTCTTTCTTTTCTTTCCTTTTTTTTGAAATCGTTTGGCGGGGGGGGGGGGGGAAATCCCATTCTCCCCCCCCCCCCTTGATCCGCGCCTGCCCAAACTAGTGTATATTTTTCCAAAATTCGAATTTTGTATTTATTGTACACACAAAAAAAAATTGTCAAATCACTAGGAAAAGTCTCGTAATCCCATTTTACCAATATTTGACAGTTTTCCTTGTTTTTTAACAAACAAATTTGAATCGAAATTAAATTTTTTTTTTTTTTTTGTAATCTTACAATTTTTTTGAGATTTAAATTTTTTTTTGTAATTTTACATTTTTTTTTGTAATTTTACAAATTTCCAAGATAATTCTACAAATTTTTTCTGCTGAAAATTTCTTAGATTCTGAGACATTTTCCTATTGAAAAAGTCCAGATGCTTAAACACTTTTCCTATAGAAAAAGTCTCAAATTCTTAGACATTTTCCTATAGAACAAATCTCAGATTCTGAGACATTTTGTCTATAGGAAATTGTCAGATTCTGAAAAATTTTTTGTATAGAAAAAGCCTCAGATTCTGAGACATTTTTCCTAAAGATAAAGTCTCAGATTCTGAAATATTTTTGCCATAGAAAATTACTCAGATTCTGAGAGATTATTCTTATAGACAAATATATTTTTACAATAGAAAAAGTCTCAGATTTTGAGCATTTTATATACAAAAAATCTCAGCTTGTGTCTCTGAGACGTTTTTCCTATACACAAAATCTTAGATTTTGAGATAATTTTCCTTAAGAAAAATTCGTTGATTTTGAGACATTTTCGTAAAAAAAGTATAAGATTCTGAGACATTTTCCTAGATTGTAAGAAAAATTCAGAGAAATTATTCCTATAGAAAGTTCTGAGATTCTAAAACATTTTTCATTTAGAAAAGCCTCAGATTCTAAGAATTTTTTTTATAAAAAAAATCTAAGATTTTGGGAAATTTTTCAGATTCAGTGACATTATTCCTATAGAAAGTTCTCAGATTCTCAAACATTTTTCACCTTAGAATCTGAGACATTTTTCCTATAGAAAAAGACATTATTCCTATAGAAAAAGTCTTAGATTCTCAGACAGTTTTCTTATAGAAAGTTTAAGGTTCTGAGCCATTTTTTTTAGAAAAGTGTAAGACTCTGAGACATTATTTTTAAGAAATAGTCTTGTTCTGAGACATTTTAAGATTTAACTACATTTTATATACAACTAGCTAACTCGCCCGGTACTTCGTTACCGGTTAGCTGTAAAAAAAACAACTTTATTACTTCAAATTCTTATTAATTTTTAATTAAACATAAAAATTGTTAGTTTCGACCTTTAAAATATTATATTTTGAGTAGATTTAAAGTTGCAAAAAATTTTATTTTGGCGAAACGATCCCATAGTTCAAACTTTAAGTTTCAAGGAACATTAGTGCCAGTGTTGCCATTTTTTTAAAAGAAAAAAACCTACACATATTAAAAAAAATCCCTTTTCTCCCTACATTTTTCAAAAAAAATCCCTACATTAATCCCTACGTCTTAGCAGCTAAAATTTTTAAAATAAAACTAAATTTTATTCACTTTTTGTACATTTAATTTTAAATAAAAGTTAAAATACTAAGGCTGGATTACTCAATGCTTCGTTTTAAAATAACCCTCCGTTAAATTAAACTTTTTCGTACAAATTTTGACATAAGGCTCCGTAAAATCGGCAGTTAGCTGCTGACTTTTCATTGAGTAATCCGTTAAAGCGAGTTTTTGATAAGTCAATTATATTTGTTTTAAATTTAAAAGCAGTTAATACTACAAATTTTGTTCAAATTCTGATTAATTTTTATTAAAACATAAAAGTTGTTTTATTCGAACATTAAAAATTAGATTGTGAGTAGGGTTATTCTAGCTTGAGGACATTTTTCCTTTTCTAATTAATATAGAATAATTTTCAAGAAAATATTTTTTTTTGTAAAAATTCAAAAAGATAAACCTCAACTACTTAAGGAAAGTAAGTTGTTCGG
Organism: Pegoplata infirma; assembly: GCA_963921195.1. Lineage (NCBI taxonomy): Eukaryota > Metazoa > Arthropoda > Insecta > Diptera > Anthomyiidae > Pegoplata > Pegoplata infirma. The sequence continues at coordinate 165,544,433 of OY992540.1, read as the reverse complement.
TTTTGAGGTATTCTGTTCAGAAATAAAATCACGCAATTTAAGTTATTAACACAGCATTTAAACATTTATTATTTCAGATAAATATACAATAAAAGCTAAATTCAAGTTTTTTTTTTGTTTTTTAAAACAACTGAAGATCAAACATAACCAAACATGTGACACTAAAATTTTCGCTACAAATTTATATTTTGAAACATTTTTACACCTGTGAACAACTTACAGGTCTTTAATAATGTTGCCAATTTTTCTTTGTCAAAACGTTTAATATTAAAAATATCATTTCTTTTTTAAAAAATACCTACATTTTGATCAAAAAAGAAAATCTGTCCCTTTTCCCCTACGCTATCGTTTTTTATGAAAAAAACCCTATTTGTAGGGATTTCCCCCTACTATTGGCAACACTGATTAGTGCATATGGGACAATATGTACCAAATTGAAGCGAAAATTCAAAAATTTATTTTCCCAGAATGTAATTTCCGCGAGTGGATCGTAAATTACCAATTTTAAGTATCTCTACATTCTCCCTTTTTCCCCATTAGAAGCAGAATTTTCATAAAAGTACTTATTTTGGAATGTTATTTCCGCGAAAGGATCGTACAGTCCTAATTTCAAGTATTTAGGACCATTAATTTAGCAGATACAAAATTGCCCTACTTTCCCCATTTTCCCCCTCAGAAGCAGAATTTACTAAAAAAGTGCTTCTTCCAGAATGTTATTTCCGCTAGAGGATCGTACAGTCCAAACTTCAAGTATCTAGAACCATTAGTTCAGCAGATACAAAACAGTTCAAAATTCAAGTATCTAGGACCATTAGTTCAGCAGATACAAAATTGCCCTAATTTTCCCCCTTTTCCACCTATAAAACAAAATTTTCAAAAAAGTACTTCTTTCAGAATGTTTTTTCCGCGAGAGGATCGTACACTCCAAATTTCAAGTATCTAGGACCGTTAGTTCAGCAGATACAAAATTGCCTTAATTTCCCCCTTTTTCCCCGTAGAAGCGAAATTTTCAAAAAAGTACTTCCATTAGAATGTTGTTTCCGCTAGAGGATTCAAATTTCAAATTTGCCCTACTTTCCCTCTTTTTCCCCCTATAGAAGCAGATTTTTCCGAAAAAAGTACTTCTTCCAGAATGTTATTTCCGCGAGAGGATCGTACAGTCCAAACTTCAATATCTAGGACCATTAGTTCAGCAGATACAAAATTGCCCTTCTTTCTCCCTTTAAAAAGTTATTTTCAAAAAAATACTTCTTTCAATATGTTATTCCGCGAGATGATCCTATATTGCAAATGTCATGTTTTTAAGACCATTAGTTTAAAATTTACCAAATTGCCCTATTTTGCCCCTCTTGGCCCTCCTTAAAACCAAAATTTTCAAAAAGTGTATTTTTCAAAAAATTATTTCCGCGAGAGCATCAAAACTTAAAGTTTTAGTTCAGAAGATGCAAAATTGCCCTATTTTCCCCCTTCTACTTTTTTCAAGATTTTTTTTTTTGCGAGATGATCCTAGAGTTCAAATTTCAAGTTTCTGAGATCATTTGTTTAAAAGATAAATAATGTACCGATTTTCCCTATTCCCCCCCCCCCTTTTCCCACCGTGGAGGAGGAATTTTTCAAACAATATTTTTTTTCGGAATGTTGTTTCCGCGAGAGGATCCTAAAGACCAAACTTCACATTTCTGGGACCATTTGTTCAGAAGATAAAAAATTCACCGATTTTCCCAATTTTCCCACCCTTGGACGCGGAATTTTCAAAAAATTTTGTTTTCCGCATTTTAATTCTGCGAGAGGATCCTAGAGTCCAAATTTCAAGTTTCTGGGACCATTTGTCCAGAAGACAAAAAATGTACCAATTTGCTCTATTTTCCCCACCTTGGAGGCGGAATTTTCAAAAAAATATTTTTCTAGTTTTTTTTCGCGAGAGGATTATAGAGTCCAAATTTCAAGTTTCTAAAACTATTAGTTCAAAAGATACAAAATCCCCCAAAGGGCCCTACTTTCCCCTTTTTCCCCCTTAGAAGTGGAATTTTTAAAAAAGTTCTTTAAGTATGTTATTTTTGCGAAAGGATCGTTCAGTTCAAATTTCAAGAATCTAGGACCATTAGTTCAGCAGATTCAAAATTGCCCTTCTTTCCCCCTTTTCTCCCAGAATTTTGAAAAGTACTTTCTTAAGAATGTTATTTCCGCGAGAGGATCGTTCAGCCAAATTTCAAGTATCTAGAACCATTAGTTCAGCAAATACAAAATTGCCCAACCTTTCCCGTTTTCCCCCTTGAAATCGGAATTTTCAAAAAAAGTACTTCTTTCAGAATGTTAATTCCAAGAGAGAGGATCGTGCAGTCTAAATTTCAAGTATCTAGGACCATTAGTTCAGCAGATACAAAATTTCACTATTTTCCGCCTTTTCCCCCTTAGAAGCGGAACTTTCCACAATAAGTACTTTTTCCGCAAGAGGATCGTACAGTTCGAATTTTAAGTATCTAGGATCATTAGTTCAGCAGATACAGAATTTCCCTACTTTCCACTTTTTCCCCCTTTAGAAGGAGAACTTTCAAAAAAGTACTTCTTTTAGAATTTTCTTTCCGCGAGAGGATCGTACAGTCCAAACTTCAAGTATGTAGGACTATTAGTTTAGCAGATTCAAAATTGCTCTATTTTCCCCTCTTTTTCCCCTTAAAAGAGGAATTTTCAAAAAAGTATTCCTTTCCGAATGTTATTTCCGCGGGAGGATCGTACAGTCCAATTTTCAAGTATCTAGGACCATTACTTTAGCATATACAAAATTGCACTACTTTCCCCCTTTCTCCCCCCTAAAAGCGAAATTTTCAAGAAAGTACTTCTTTTAGAATGTTATTGCCGCGATATGATCCCATATTCCCAACGTCATGTTTCTAAGACCATTATTTTAAAGTTTAGCAAATTTCCCTATTTTCCCCCTTTTGGGCCTCCTTAAAACCAAAATTCTCGAAAAAATATATTTTTCAAAAAATAATTTCCGCAAGAGCATCCAGATTCAAAATTTCAAGTTTGTTCAGAAGATACAAAATTGCCCTATTAAACCCCTTCTACCCACCACCCCCACCCTTATAAAAGGATTTTTCAAAATATTACTTTTTACAAAATGTTTTTTCCGCGAGAGTAGAGTTAAAATTTCAAGTTTTTGGGACCATTCGTTTAGCAGATACGAAATTGCCCTTCTTTCCCCCATTAAAAACGAATTTTCAAAAATGTACTTCTTTTAGAATGTTATTTTCGGGATAGGATTGTTCAGTTCAAATTTTAAGTATCTAGGACCATTAGTTCAGCAGACACAAAATTGCCCTACTTTCCCCCTTTTCCCCGTAGAAGCGTAATTTTTAAAAAAGTTTTTCTTTAACAATGTTATTTCCGCGAGTGGATCGTACGGTTGAAATTTCAAGTATTTAGGACCATGAGTTCAGCAGATTCAAAGTTACCCCACTCACCCCCTTTTTCCTCCGGAATTTTCAAAAAGTACTTCCTTTAGAATATTATTTCCGCGAGAGGATTGTACAGTTCAAATTTCAAGTATTTAGGACCATTAGTTCAGCAGATACAAAATTGCCCTACTTTCCCCCTTTTTCCCCGTAGAAGCGGATTTTTTGAAAAGTTATTTTTTAAGAATGTTATTTTTGCGAAAGGATCGTACAGTTTAAATTTCAAGTATTAAGGACCATTAGTTCAGCAGATTCAAAATTGCCCTACTTTCCCGATTTCCCCCCAGAATTTTGAAAAAGTACTTCCTTTAGAATGTTATTTCCGCGAGAGGTTCGTTCACTCCAAGTTTCAAGTATCTAGGACCATATTTTCAGCAGATACAAAATTGCCCTACCTTCCTCTTTTCCCCCCTTTAAAGGGGAATTTTCAAAAAAGTACTTTTTTCAGAATGTTATTTCCCCGAGAGGATCGTGCAGTCCACTCGAGAGGATCGTGCAGTCCTATTTGTTTAGCAGATACAAACCGGAATTTTCAAAAAGTATTTCTTTCAGAAAGTTATTTCCGCGAGAGGATCGTACAGCCCAAATTTCAAGGATCTATGACCATTAGTTCAGCAGACACAAAATTACCCTACTTTCCCCTTTTTCCCCCTTAGAAGCGAAATTTTCAATATAGAACTTTCTTCACAATGTTATTTCCGCGAAGGATCCCATAGTCAAAATTTTTAAGTTTCTGGGAAAATTAGTATAGAACATACAAAGTGTACCAAATTGTCCTATTATCCCTCTTTTTACCACCCTAGAAGCGGAATGGAAAAAAAACTTTGTTTCGGAATGTTTTTTCCGCGAGAGGATCTTATAGTCCAAACTTTAAGTTTCTTGGACCATTAGGTCAGAGAAAAGAAAATGTACCAAATTGCCCAACTTTCCCCCTTTTCCCCTTCTTAGAAGTGCCTTTTTAAAAAAGTAATTTCTTCAGAATATTATTTCCGCGAGAGGATCTTATAGTCCAAATTTCAGGTTTCTGGAACCATTAGTTCACAATACAGAAAATGTTCAAAATCGTCCTATTCCCCCCCCCCCAAAAAAAAAAATTTTTTGAGTGAAAAAAAAAATTTGAGTGAAAAAAAAATTTGAGTGAAAAAAATTTGTAAAAAAATTTTTGAGTGAAAAAAAATTTTGAGTAAAAAAAAAATTTTGAGTGAAAAAAAATTTTGAGTAAAAAAAAAATTTTGAGTGAAAAAAATTTTGAGTAAAAAAAAATTTTTGAGTGAAAAAAAATTTTGAGTAAAAAAAAAATTTTTAGTGAAAAAAAATTTTGAGTAAAAAAAAATTTGAGTGAAAAAAAATTTGTAAAAAAAAATTTGTAAAAAAAAATTTGTAAAAAAAAAAAAATTTGAGTGAAAAAAAATTTTGAGTGAAAAAAAAATTTGAGTGAAAAAAATTTAGTAAAAAATGTTTTTTCCCCGAGAGGATGCTATAGTTCAAATATCTAGTTTCTAGGACCATTAGTTCAAAATTCACCAAATTGCCCTATTTTCCCCCCTTTTGTCCCCCTTAAAACCGGAATTTTCAAAAAAGTACTTTTTTCAAAATGTTATTTCCGCGAGAGTATCCTATATTCAAAATTTCAAGATTGTAGGACCATTAGTTCAGAAGATACAAAATGTACCAACTTGCCCTATTTTCCCCCTCCCCCCCACCTTAGAAACGGAATTTTCAAAATATTACTTTTTCCAAAATGTTATTTCCGCGAGAGGGTCCTAGACTTCAAATTTCAAGTTTCTGGGACCATTTGTTTAGAACATAAAAAATGTTCCAATTTGCCCCATTTTCCCCTTTTTCCCCCCCTTGGAGGCGGAATTTTCCAAAAATATTTTTTTTGAAATTTTATTTCCGCGAGAGGATCCTAGAGTTCAAATTTGAAGTTTCTAGGACTATTAGTTCAAAAGATACAAAATCCCCCAAAGGGCCCTATTTTCCCCCTTTTGCCCCCCTTAGAATCGGAATTTCCAAAAATCCCTTCTTAGTGGGTGGTTTTGTCGGGAGCCGAACCTACATTCCAAATTTCAAGTCTCTAGCTTCAGCGGTTTGGGCTGGGCGATGATTATTGCCAATCAGTCAGTCAGTCAGTCAGTCACCACACTCTTTTATATATATAGACTAGCTTGCCGTCCCGGTACTTCGTTACCGGTTGTATTGATTACCGTATAATAGAAGGATCAGGATTACTCTATCGATTTCAAAAAATTCCCCTACATAGTCTTTGTTTTATTTACTTGTGGACGTTTAAGTCTTTCATAAAATAATATTTCAATGAATAATTTGAACAATAAAATTTGAATAACTTCGCTGGTACGTCATCATGCTCGTTCCGGTGAAAAACGATAATTACAATTTTCGAGCCCTTATAACGGGTTTTGAGTGAAAAACAAATTGAATAAAAATAAGTTTGAGTGGAAAAACATATAAAGAAAAAATATGGAGTAAAAAAGTCAAATACGAAAAATTTGAATAAAAAGTATCATTCCATATTGTTCCAAGCTCTATTGCATTTCGTTCCCCGTTCTATTCCATTTCATTTCCAATTTCGTTTTCTTTCGTTCCATGTTAGTTTCATTCCTCTCCATATAATATGCGTTAAAGAAATAAAAAGTTCTATTGTCTTTATCTTATAGATATGAAAAGTACCATTTTACACCACTGTTACCTGCTTTAAAATATGTCCTTCTCTTGGGTGTTATTTCTGGGGCTTTTAGTTTAATAGTTGATATCTAGGTCATTATTATAGGAACATAAAAAAAAGTACCAAAAGTACACTTTCTAACCCCCGTTAGAAATGGAATTTCCAAAAAGTACCTCTTCCAGAATGTTTTTTTCTTCACCGAAAAATCCTACATTCCATATTTCAATTTTCTAGGATCATTGTTTCGGCAAATATTAAAAGTACAAAAATGATTTTCCATTTGTAATTTTAAGTTTCTAGAGCCATTACGTCAGAAGATATCAAAAGTACCGTAAATATACTTTTTTAGCCATTTTACCCCCAAAACGTATTTTTCCCAGAATGTTTTTTTTTTACCCAATCTACATTACTGGAAATATAAAAAGTTTCTATGAATATTATATCAGGAAATAAAAAAGTACCAAAAAGTCCTTTCGGTACTTTTTATAAAAGGTACTTTTTACAAAAGATACTTTTTACAAAGGATACTTTTTATAAAGGTACGTTTTATAAAATTTACTTTTTAGAAAAGGTACTTTTTACAAAGGGTACTTTTTATAAAGGTACCTTTATAATAGGTACTTTTTAAACAAGGTACTTTTTATAAAAGGTACTTTTTTAAAAGGTACTTTTTATAAAAGGTACTTTTTATAAAAGGTACTTTTTATAAATGGTACTTTTTATAAAAGGTACTTTTTATAAAAGGTACTTTTTATAAGAGGTACTTTTTATAAAAGGTACTTTTTATAAAATGTACTTTTTATAAAAGGTACTTTTTATAAAAGGTACTTTTTATAAAAGGTACTTTTTATAAAAGGTACTTTTTTTAAAAGGTACTTTTTATAAAAGGTACTTTTTATAAAAGGTACTTTTTATAAGAGGTACTTTTTATAAAAGGTACTTTTTATAAAAGGTACTTTTTATAAAAGGTACTTTTTACAAAAGGCACTTTTTATAAAAGGTACTTTTTATTAAAGGTACTTTTAATAAAAGGTACTTTTTATATCTATATTCCGGGAGGTGAACATACAGTCCAAATTTCAAGTCTCTGTGACAATTTTTTAAGGAAATATAAAAGGTACCAAAAGTACAGATTTTTACCCTTTTTACCCCATTAGAATCAACATTGGCAAAAATCCAGCCTTACACGGTGCCCTGGATACGATTTAAATAAAATGTTCGTGTTACTCCAATTTTTAAGTGGATTATGTTTTTAGAAGATAAAAGAAAGAAAATGAGCCAAAAAAGAAAAAAAAGTACTAGGCGCTTTTTTTTTGGCGGGCAAAAAGATGAATTTCAAAAAAACAAAAAAGAATTTATTCTTTCAAATGCATTAAAATTTGTATATGCGGATGTAAATTCATCACATATTTACTTATCAGTGAGATTTAGATATATATGTAACATATTTTTCCAGATATGAGACTTAAAAGAATAATTTCACTATTAATTGAAACTAAATGAAATATGTCCTTGTAAATTTTTTATAAATGTAAGTTCTTAAAAGTTTTCAGTGTACTACTCAGACGGACAGCAGAACACAAAGTTGCCTCAGTTTAGACCTTAGTGAGTCATATAATTTTAAAAGAATTAATACTTTTTTGTTAAAAATGTTTTTTCAAAACAAAGAAAAATCAGAAAACGATAGTAAAAATCATTTAAAATGTGTTTGCAATGCTTAAGGAAGAGTAAAATAAAGTAAATAGTTTAAAAAGAGATTCAGAAAGTGGTTTGGACTATTTGTTTATTGCGAAACTTATGGATAGACTTAATATCCTTTTTTAATTTTGTTTATTTCGCCAAAAATCCTTTGTAAATTTTGTTTGTATTGTTGGGGTAACTTCCCTCCTTCAAAATTTAGAAACAGGATCAATATTAAATGTGAAGTAACTGCTAGAGTTAAAATTTTCATTAAATTAAAGAAGAAATTTGATTTAGTCTCACTAAATAGTGAAATTATTCTTTTAACTCTCATTTCTGAAAAAATATGTCACATATATATTTAAATCTCACTGACAAGTGAATATGTGATGAATTTACATCTGTATAAAAAATTTTTAATGCATTTGAAATAATAAATTCTTTTTTGTTTTTTTGAAATTTATCTTTTTGCCCGCCAAAAAAAAGCGCCTAGTACTTTTTTTTCTTTTTTGGCTCATTTTCTTTCTTTTATAGTCCAAAAACATAATCCGCTTAAAAATTGGAGTAACACCAAAATTTTATTTAAATCCTCTCCAGGGCACCGTGCTTAGTGGATCTATATTCGAGGATGTGAACATAAAGTTCAAGTCTCTATGAAAATTATTTTATGAGATATAAAAAGGACCAAAAGTACACTTTTTTACCCATTTTGCCCCCGTAGAATCAACATTGGCAAAAACCTAGCCTTATTGAATATTTTTTCCGGGAAGTGAACCGACATTGCAAATTTCAAGTTTCTAGTACCGTTATTTAAGGAAATATAAAATGTACCAAAAGTACAGATTTTTACCCTTTTTACCCCCTTAGAATCAACATTGGCAAAAATCTAGCCTTAGGGGATCTATATTCCGGGAGGAGTCCAAATTTCAAGTTTCTATGACCATTATTTCAGGAGATATAAAAAGTACCAAAAGTACAGTTTTTTACCCCCTTAGAATCAACACTGGCAAAAATCCAGCCTTAGTGGATCTGTATTCCGGGATGTGAAAATACTGTCCAAATTTCAAGTCTCTACCACCATTATTTCAGGAGATACAAAAAGTACCAAAAGTACAGTTTTTTACCCTTTTAACCCCCTTAGAATCAACACTGGCAAAAATCCAGCCTTAGAGAATCTATATTCCGGGAGGTGAACAAACAGTCCAAATTTCAAGTCTCTACGACCATTATTTCAGGAGATATAAAAAGTACCAAAAGTACAGTTTTTTACCCTTTTTACCCCCTTAAAATCAACATTGACAAAAATCCAGCCTTAGTGGATCTATATTCCGGGAGGTGAACCTACAGTCCAAATTTCAAGTCTCTAGCTTCAGCGGTTTGGGCTGGGCGATGATGAATCAGTCAATAAGTCAGTCAGTCAGTCAGTCAGTCAGTCAGTCAGTCAGTCAGTCAGTCAGTCAGTCAGTCAGTCAGTCAGTCAGTCAGTCAGTCAGTCAGTCAGTCAGTCACATTACTCTTTTATATATATAGATTAGGATCATTTTTTGTGTACATGAATGTTCAGGTTCTAAGATATTTTTTCATTAGAATCTTAAGTTGAAAAGTTTCAAATTCTAAGAAAAAATTTTAAAATTTTGAGATTTTTTTAACAGAAAAATTTATAGTTTCAAAACATTTTTCTTCAACAAATTTTAGATTCTTAATGTTTTTCGATTTTTTTTAAGAAGTTTTTTAATATGGTACTTGTTATTTGATACCAAATCCTAAAATTTGTGAAATCATTTCGGGGGGGGGGCCCGGGGGCCTGTATACGCCACTGGTCGCACATCTGTATACGCCACTGGTCGCACATCTGTACCTAAAAGATTGTTATTTGTAGGTAGGGTAGGATATGTACATACCAGACATGTGCACGGATGGTGTTAAAATGCGTTTAGAGACATTCTAAAAAATTTAGAATGTGGACAATATTCTATTCTTATCGTTCAACACGAATGAGTTTTTCATTCTATGCTCACAGTGCAAGAGAAAGCTACACACACTAGTGTAACGACATTCGTAACACGAATGAACCAATTAGGGAGTATATAGACAGCCAATGATTTGAAAATACTGTACTCTGAAGCGTGTAAATAGAATGATTTTTATAAAAAAAAAAAAATATTGTTTGGCTATTTGGGGGAATTCTTTTATAAAAAAAATATATGTATGTATGCAAGTGCGAATTAAAATAAACATTTTGTTATGTAGCATAAATGAAGAGGTAAATAAAAAATAAGTATGGGGAAAATTAATTTATAAATAAGAGTGGATAAAAAAAATTTTAATACATAAAAATAAATATTAGGGTGGATTGAAAAATTCTTTTTCTATTTCGAAAAATAATGTTCATTGTGGGAAAAAAATGTTTTGCTTTATGGCAGAAAATGTTAGTACCTATAATGATGAAATATGTAGTGTGTGACCAAATACATTTTTTTTAAAAAAATTTTTAACTGTTCTGCTAATACCGAAAGTTTGTCTATTTTTTTGTATGTGCATTAGGGTGGAGCAAATTATGTTTTTCGAATTTCGAAAACGTCGGTGAAAAAAAATTGTTTAATTTTTTTTAAATATTTAGGCTAATAAAATAATATGCACCCTCAACCGTAAACTAGCGTAGAGAGATTTTCGTTATATAAGAACAAATGAGTGCAATTATTCTTCTTTGCATACTGTGATTTTCTATTTGATTTTGATCACTACGCTACGTAGGGGGACAGTTAGGGGTAGCTAACCCAGCCTTTAGTTTATATTCCGACATTACTGAAATGTGTTTTAAAACATTTTTTTTCTGTAAAGAAATTAAAAAAATGTTCTTAAAAACAACTTATTTTTTTAAAATTAATTTCAAATTGCATTAAAGGCCAAATTAAATAAAACGACAAATAAAAATATACATCTTCTCAAAACTGAGCCAACATGATGTTATATTTTCAGCAAAAAACGAACTAAAAATATTTTTTGCAAAACAAGAAATTATAAAATAATTTTTAGCAAAACAAGAAAAAAAATTTTACAGACAAAAAAAAATTTTACAGACAAAAAAAAATTTTACCATAAAAACACTTTTTAAGTAATATCCGAATATTAAATAATTTAAGAAAAAAAATAAATTTTTTTACTTTGTTCGGAACTCTCCGATTTTGAAGCCAAGGCCATTGCCTCACAGGATCAATATTTTAATGTGTTAATGTCAACCCTAAAAGGCAACTTTACCGACCCGACGTTTTCGAAATAGATCCAATTAGCTCCACCCTAATGTATATATATGAACATTTTTCACTACGCTACTATTTAATATTTTTTTATTTCTCTTCACCCTAACATATTTGCAAAAAACATATTTTAAAAAACTTTAAAGCGGTACTTATTGTTGTTGGGAATACTTTTAGTTAAAAAAAAAAACACAATGTTTATGATTTGTTTCAACGACACAATAAGATTGTGCGTGTGCGTGTACGAGCAAGTGTAAAAAGACAAACAAAAAACTAACAGCATTATTTTGCATATTTTTCTTATACATACATATGTACATACATCCTAATACATTTTTTCACAAAGCATAATTTACTTTTTCATCAAAACGTTTTTTTTACTACCCCCATATTTTTAATAAGTTTTCCAACAATTTTTTTTTAATATTTTTTTACAAAAACATTCTAAGCGATCAGTGTATGTTAAAAATATTCTAGAACACGGTGTAATTTTTATAATCTCTACTATGTTTGTTATTCTAAAAACGAACGTTTGTTTCATTCTAATCGTTCAAACACGACATTTGTCGTGTTCGCTTAAACAAGCAGAGCAAATTTTTTAATTTGTTGTTCTGCATCATAGTAAACATTCTCATTCGCAAGCACTGTACTCTAAAAGTAGTGTACTCTGAAGCGAATGATTTGGTGTAAGCGAAGAAGGGAATACATTTGATCTCATGTCTGGTACATACTTATTATTCCTTTTCTTTCTTTATGATACGATTTTTATGTGGATAAACAAATCTTTCCAAAGTTTGTGGAAATTGTGAAAATGTAAATAATTCAAAAAGGGGATAAAATTCAGCTACATATTAAATTTTCTTTAAATGTTAAGAATGTAATCAATTTTTCAATAATTTCATTGATATGTGATTATCTTAATTGAGCTAATTCGACATTATTTGACAAGTTAAGACGAACATTTCCTTGACATCTTATTGTCCCTTTTTCTTTATCATTTCCTGCACAACTATTTGTTAGAGGGTTTAAAAAATTGGTGCTGATATTTGAAACTATTCGAAATATTTGTCTTAGCTACATCACGAAGTTGTTTTTTTTAGTGTTTTCTTACCTCTCGAAACTTTTCCATAGCACTTCTTCTCTTCTTTTGCAGTGCTCTGTGTTTTTTTGCTTTGCGGTTCGGAATTAAGCACCTTCCCGGACTCCATCGGCTTGAAAGTTATGTGGTCATTATTTCGAAGTCTCTGTGTATATTCTCGTAGAAACTGAAATTTTGGCATATATGTATGACTAAAGTTTACACTTCATTATTTATGCTCAAACAAATTAAATTTTTTGTTTTAATTTTCATCTCTGTAACGTATTTAAATGTATTTATTTTAAATTTGGTTGTTTTACGAAATTTTAAGACTCAAGAAACGTTGGAAATAGTCAATTTCTGCACTGAACATTTAAGGTGGAAGTACATACATAGGACTGCGTTGCGTCCGATCCGTTTTCACCTCTTCATGCTTACTATGCGTTAAAAATTTTAAGTTACATAGTAAGTGCGTTGACTGCGGTAGCCTTGCTTAAATATCTTGCTAATTATTCACTTTTTTGCACTTATTTTCTTATTTTTTATTCCGATTAATTATATTTTAATTTTATTTTTCAAATTTTGATGAAATTTATTAAAAAATATTGTTTATTTTAAAAAGAAAATACAAAAAAGAGAAATGTCAAAAAAATATTTAAGGCGCATAGAGTGGAGAATATTTTTAAAATTTTTTGAGTTCTATGCGTTTTGAACTTTTGTATTGTAGCATGCTTCATTAATTTATTCAGTTTTAACTTTTTGACAACCGGACGCAAAGCAAGTTTGTGCCTATGTATTACCACCTTTATGTCTTTTTTGAATACTTAATGATTTTGAAAAGACTTTGTCATCATTTGTGTCAATAAAATATTAGGTCTGTTTGTTTACTTAAATTTCTTACTATTTTTACTACAACTTGAAATTTTTGTTTACATTTTGTACTGAAAATTTCCAGCTGCAGTAAAAGTAGTAAAAATGAGCAGATTGTAGTAAGGTAAACGAACAGGCATATTAGTTCTGTTTGTTTACCCAAATTTGTTACTATCTTTACTACAACTGGAAATTTTTGTTTACTTTTTGTATTGAAATTTTCCAGCTGTAGTAAAAGTAGAAAAAATTAGTAAATTGTAGTAAGGTAAACGAACAGACATATTACCTTTTATAAATCTACCTTAATGTTTTTATATTCTTTTCTGAGTATTTCATGTTCGCCTTGTGACATCAAACAACATTTTCCTTTGACTTGTCTTATACATAATTGTCAATGTTCAAATTTCAATTCAGTATTTTTTTCTTTTTTAATTCCTTCATATTTTTTACATTGTTATGCTTTTTTAAAAACATTTCCATTTTTGTATGTTTATTTTCCTTTTCGTTTTAGTTTGTTTTTTATTTAATAACCCAGCAAAATTTTCGGTTGCAAAGAACCGATTGTGGAACAACTTATACTTCCCTAGAACCTGTTCTAATTCTTGTGCAACACCGATTCTTTTTACAAAGGGATTGTCCCAAAAGCAACAGGTGTTTGTAAGCAAAATTAGAACATATTTTTGTTCTTCGGAATCGGTTCTAGAAGTAAAATTTGGAACTGAAATGGGAATTAAAGAAATATTTTTAATTGTATTAATTTATTAAACAAAGATAAATACAATCATATCTGACATAAAGTATTCACAGTTCTTAACACACATATATCCTTTTGCGCCTCCAAAATTGCATTTTGGGCCTTACAATAATGACATGCCAGAACATGGATTTTCTGCAAACTAAAATAAAAAACATAATATTATTAGTATTTGACCCGACCCATATAATGAAAATTTAACTTACTCACCTTTTTATTAGCAATTTTCACGATTATATCCTGATATTTAAAGAGAACTTCATGTTTTTTCTTGGTTAACAAAAAAAGAAATGATTTTATTTTTTAATTTTTTTGACACATAATTTTTTTTCAATTCCTGAGAACCAAAATGTAATGAAACTTTGATTGCAGAGAACATGTTTCACAACAATTTTCACTTAACTTGTTCCGAATAACTAAAGTGTAATAGTGTATGATTACCGAAGAACCTGTTCTAGAACAAGTGTTGTCAGAATCGGTTCTGAAAAATTTTCCTGGGAAATTTCTAGTTTTCTTTTATTATTTTTTCAATATGTTGCATTAGGCTGGCGATTTTTTTTTGTATGGCAAAAAAGTTTTTCTTCCGATTTTGAACGTCCGTGCAAATTTTTATTCTCTTAGGCCTTAAACTTATGTGGCACAAATTTAAACGCAATCGAAAGGCACGGCGATCTAAGATTTGGATTTTTGAAAATTAAAAAAAAAAAAAATATGTGTTGCTTCACATCATATTTATTAATTTTGATGCGCTAAAAAATCGGTCGAACGGTTTTCGAGATAGCGCTATTTGAAGATTATTCCTACGTTCAAGCAATTTGTTAAAAACAAATTCGAGAAATTGTTGACCAAAAATTAAGAGATTTTTTTAAAAATATCTTTAACGTACACAAAAAAAAAAGAAATTGCAATGAACGATTTTCATAGTATTTATGAAGAAATTTATACAATTTATTTACTTTTTCATAATACTTATAAACTTTTTCATAGTATTTATGATAAATGTTAAATAGTTCTTAAATTTCACATATTATGATTTATTCATAAATACTATGAAAAAGTTTATAATTATTATGAAAAAGTTAATAAATTGTATTAATTTGTTCAAATGTAAATGCTATGAAAATCGTTCATTGGATTTTTTTTTTCTGTGTATTAAAAAACCGTTATTTATTGTAAATTTCAAAGAGCAATATCTCGAAAACCTTTCCACTAATTTTATTTTTTTGATATTCGTGTTGAGCACATCAAAATAATTTAATATGATGGGTCGCAAAATATATATATTTTTTTTAAATTTTTCGTAAAAAATTTTCAAAAATTAAAAACTTTGTTCGCCGTCCCCACGGGTTAATTTATTCCGATTGGCCTCAAATTTGAAACACAGAACTGTTAGGTCTAGCAGAATAAAAATTTGCCCGGACACTGGGAAAAATCCAAAGTCGTAGATAGAATTTCACTCTAATGTTGCATGAACAAAAACAAAAAAAAAAAACGAAAGATTGATGTAATTATGTCATTTTAATTTAATGTTGATTATCGTGAGAATAAGAAAAATAGAGATGAATGCATAATACTATTCCATATTGCATTGTTACAGGAAGTAGCAAATACATATAGACGACTACTTATACAAATAAATAAAAATAGATAAATTCAAGTCAGCAGCAACTTTTCTATATACTAGGGATGAAAAATCGTAATATTAAAACGGTACTAAAAATTTGTCAAAAAAAAAGAATTTAAATATATTTAATTAAAACAAAAATTTGAGTGAAAAATATTTTCAATTTAAAAATATGCCTGTTTGTTTACCTACACTTTACTCATTTTTACTACTTTTACTACAGCTGGAAATTTTTAGTACAAAAAGTAAACAAAAGTTTTCAATTGTAGTAAAAATAGTAAGAAATTTAAATAAACAATAGGTCTATTCGATTACCTTACTACAATCTACTATTTTTTACTCATTTTACTACAGCTGGAAATTTTCAATACAAAAAGTAAACAAGACTTTCCAGTTGTAGTAAAAAATAGTAAGAAATTTAGGTAATCGAATAGACCTAAACAGACCTTATATGAGTAAAAACTAAGTCCGAATGAAAAAAGTAAAAAAAAAATCGAGTAAAACAATATTTGGTGATACAAATATTGAATGTAAAAAAGAACATTCTATGTAGTAAAGTCAGTGGGTGTCAGATTATATGTGGTCGAAAAAATCCACTCTTTTTTTACAAAGGAAAAAATGGTTCTCTAAATGTATGAAAATATCTGCAAATTTTTAAAAAAATGCTGCAAAATCAGGGGAAAAAGTAGAAAGAATAGGCAAAATGTTCCAAAATCAGGGGAAAAAGTAGGGAAATTAGTTAAGAGAGAATTTTAATAACGGAAATAGTGGTAATCATCTTAATATAGATAGGTAATCCTCTCAATAATAGTGGTAAAATTTACTAACTTTCTAATTCTCCTTGATCTTTTTACAAAATTTTTACAATTTTCATAAACTTGCAGACTGATTTAGGGTCCTTTCAAACTCTCGTACTTTCCTTACTCTATGCTTGAAACCCAAAATTACACACGTAATATCCTTATCCAACAGAGCTTCGAAGAATGAAATCCTTTTCGAATGAATTCTTAAAAAAATTCATTCAATTTTCATAGTCAGTGAATGCATTCGATTTCATAAATCAACATTGAATGCAGTCCTTGGAATTCATTCGACTGAATGAACAAAAATGAATGCATTCGATTTCTTGTTCATTCGATTTAGAAAAATCGAATGCATTCGATTTTTTATCATTCCACTGCAAATGCAATCGATTTTTTAAATATATAGACAAAAACGGAGTCAAATTTTGGTCCATAGTATCGCTTACTCTCTTTACATACGATGACCCAAATGGGCTCTAATTTTGAATCCAAAAAAATTGGTGTTCCCGAAAATTTTAAAAATGCACATATTAACTGCCTATACGACAAAAAATGTGAAGAGTGTTAGCGATACTATGGACAAAAAATTGGCTCCGTTTTGCTCTATCTTGGTTAGTTTTGTTTAGTTTTTTATGCAATGAATGAATAAACCATTCG
Organism: Pegoplata infirma; assembly: GCA_963921195.1. Lineage (NCBI taxonomy): Eukaryota > Metazoa > Arthropoda > Insecta > Diptera > Anthomyiidae > Pegoplata > Pegoplata infirma. Next base: position 165,527,569 of record OY992540.1, on the reverse strand, counting down.
ATTTTTCAAATTGAATGAAAAGAAAATCGATTGCATTCGCAAGTGAATGCATTCGATTTTTAAAAGTCGAATGAAAAAAATCGAATGCATTCGATTTTTGAAAGTCGAATGAAAAATAAAACGAATGCATTCGATATTTATAAATCGAATGAGTCTAAAGGGAATTCATTCAATTCGCTAAAATGTGATTGGGGAATGCAATCACTAAATTTTCACTCAGAATGACAAATCGAATTAAGGAATGAAATCCTTTGAAGCTCTGTTATCCAACACTTATCCAAAAAGCTTTTTCCAAATTAAAGTAGATTTTATCTTAATCATCTGTAAATGAATTTAAAATAAAAAGTACCAAAATATTTTTTAATAAACAGAACCAAATCATAAAAAAGTACTTTTCTTTAAAGTAGTAAAAAATTACTTTCTATAAAAATTTCAAAAATAATACCAGTTTTTTTTAATATATAGTACTGTTATTTAAAAAAAAAGTACCAAAATAATACTTTTTTTAATGCAAGCAAAATAGTATTTTGTTCTAAAAAGTACAAAATAATACAGTTTTTTTTAAAAGTAATAAAAATTTACTTTTTATAAATAAGTACCATTTTGTTAAAAAGGACAACTTGATTTCTTCTTATTCAAAAGTACTTTATTAGTCCTTTTTAATTTGTTTTTTTTTTTTATTTAAAAGTAGTTTTCTTCAACATTTTTAGTACTTTTTATAAAAATTTAGTATTTTTTATTTAAAATTACAATTTTGACACTTTTTATAACATAGGTAGTTATATTTTGCCAGTTTTTTAAAAAACATCATGTTTTTTATAAAAAGTTCAAAAAAGTAGGTACTTTTAAAAAAGTACGAATGTAATACTTTTTTATAAAAAGTATAGTTTTAGCCATAGATGGGCAAAACTAATATTGAGTATTTTTCAAATATTTTATAAATTACAGGTATTTGAAACTAATTAAATAAAAGTATTTGGTACTTGTAGTTGAAAAAATCAAGTACAAGAACTTGGTACTTGTAGTTGAAAAAAATCAAGTATGTACAAGTAAATTACAATGTTCTACGATACTTGTTAAGTACTTCGGTACTTGTCAAGTACTTTGCTGCTTGACAAGTACCGTCGATAATCCGGGCATTGTATTCAAAAATTTCTATATATCGTAAACTAAATGATTGAAAGGCATTTTTTTTCCCACCCACCCCAGACCAAATTTCGAAGAGAAAAAAAGAGGAAAAAAAGGAAAAAAAGAAAGATGGAAGGAAATTTTAGAAAATTTTAGAAGGAAAAAAATCTCGAAATCCGAAAATTGTTCATAGAAAAAAACCTGAAAATTATAATAGGGAAAGTTTTTAAATTTTTAAAGGAAAAAGGAAAATTAATCTGAAAATTTTCTGTGAAAATTCTCAGAATCTGAGACTTTTTTTTATGTGAAAAAGGTCTCAAAACTTATTTATAGGAAAAAAGTCTAAGAATCTAAGAATTTTCTATAGGAAAAAGGTCTTAGAATTTCTGAGCTTGAGACTTATTTTAAGGAAAAAGGTCTGAGACTTTTTTAAAAAGAAAAAGGTCTTAAAGTTTGAGACTTTTTATTGTTGAAAAACAGTCTCAGAAGTTAAAAATTACTCAATTGGTAGAAGGTCTCAGAATCTGAGACTTTTTATAGGAATAATGTTTCAGAATTTTGGACTTTTTCTATAGGACAAATGTCTCAGAATCTTAGACTTTCCATAGAAAACAGGTCTCAGAATCTATGACTTTTTCTATAGCAAAAATGTCTCAAAATCTTAGACGTTTTCTATAGGAAAAACATTTTCGAACCTGTGAATTTTTCTTTAGGGATGGGTCTCAGAATCTCCGACTTTTCTATAGGAAAAGGGTCTTAGAATCTGAGAATTTTTCTATAGGAAAAGATTTCAGAATCTGATGCTTTTTCTGGATGAAAAAGGTCTTATAATCTGTAACTTTATATAAAGGAAAAATTTCTCAAAATCAAAATCTGTCACTCTTCTTAAGAAAAAAGTGACAGAATTTGAGGCTTTTTCTTTATAAAAAAAAAGCTCTCCGAATCTGTGACTTTTTCTTTAGGAAAAATGTCTGAGAATTAAAAAAGTACCAATTTTCAATTTGTATCCTCTTTTTGGTCCTTTAGAATCAAAATTTTCAAAAACATTTTTTTTAATATGTTTTTCTTGCTGGTAAGCATTACTTTTATACTTACTAGTAGCTATGCTATAATTTGTATGCATTACTTTGAGTCTTATCCCATTTTAAAATCATCAAAGTATTATAGCACCACATAAGGTAAACTATGCATTATTTTAAGCTGGGACCCCGTAGGCTAGATGGTAGCGTGCTAGCCTTTCAACGTGGGGGTCGTGGGTTCGATTCCCACCAGAACCCTTGGTTTTTTTCGCTACAACGAGACGACGGTCATTGTTACACTCATAAAAATTTGTTAGTATTCCTTACAAAAAAGTCTGTTACCATTACTAATAAAGTTTTCAATTTGTGCCCGATAACTTTTTCAGTTACCATTACAAACTTTGGTTTTCAAAAATTAGTAATCTTGAAAATACTAAAAAAATTAGTATTACTAAATTTTTTTGTACAATTTTTGTAAAATGGATTTTAAAACGCGTTTGTAAATAATATTAACTTTTTTTGTAAAAAAATTGTAAATTGTATATTTTTTAATTTTTTGTATTTGTATACATCATGTAAATTGCGTATTGCTCTTGTTGTCGCCAATAACTATTTCCATGCAAGTCAGTTTTTGTTAGAATTTTCGATCTAAAAAAGAGAAAATATTGAACACATTGTTTTAATACAAAATATACATACTACCATATAAAATTAATTCTTTGAAGATTGATGTTGAATAAATTGGTGTACGGTGAACTAAAATAAAAAAATATATATCAACATAATGTTTTAAATAGATCACATAAATATACAATTGTTAACTGTTGTCATCATTTCCTATTTTGCTTTATTATTCTAAAAATAAAAAACGAGTTACATAATTTTAAACAAAAAATACTTAAAGATTTGGTTACCTGCTATGCTTTTTTTGTTGTAATATTTTTTTTGTACATTTTTTTATTCATTTTACCCGGCGCGCGATGTTCACCGATCGAATGTTATTTTGTGACTAAAATATTCAAAGAAAGGCATAAAGTAAGTTACACAAAAATCAACCCTTTATGTGCGTGAGAAAAAAATATTCGTTGATAGCATAAACAAAAAAATTCTGCAAGTAAAGAAGAAAGAAAAAAAAACTGATGTTTTATGGAAATTTTCCATTTGAAAAGGTCGGCATTGTTTTTTAAATTTTGCATGTCTTCTCTTGTCTCTATTTTTGTTTTTAAATTGAAAAAAAAAAAAAAAACTAATGAAGCGTAAATGAATATTAAAAATAATAAACATATTCATACTCATCAAAGCGCAGTTTTATCGTTAAAAAATAACTAACAATATATTTTTTTTATTTATTTTTTTTTAATTTCCAAATATTTTAATAAAATAAAATATTTTTAATTATAGTGTATAGGTTTTCTAGAGAAAAAAAAAACGAAATTTACTAACTAATATTGTAAAATTTACAAAATAATTATCAAAAGTTAGTACGATAATTTTTAAAAAATCAACTGAAAAAATTATTAAAAAATCAGTATAAAATTAATAGTTTGTAAAGCGAGTTTACTAAAAAGAATTACTAAAAATTGATTTTTTAGTAGAATTTAGTAAAAAAGTGGTAAAGTTGAGATACAAACCACTTTACAAATTTTTTTACTAACGTATTTTTTTGAGTGTACCAGTTCTCGGTTAGGTGGAATTTATTAAAAATGAGTTGTAAATAAATAGAAAGAATAAATAAAAATAATTGATCATGTGATCAAAACTATTATTATTATACTTGTTTTTTATAACCTACACCACTATGTCTGTAAAATTGACCCGATACGATACAGGTCCCAATTTTCGATATATGGAGCATAAGCTTGTTTTGGCCCAAGGACGAAGCATGTTGAAATTTTAGGAAAAATGTTTCAGAATCTTCTATAGGAAAAACGTCTCAGAATCTGAGACTTTTTCTATAGAAATGTCTCAAAATCTGAGACCTTTTCTATAGCAAAAATATCTCAGAATCTGAGACTTTTTCTTTATGAAAAATGTCTCAGAATCTCAAATTTTCTTTAAGAAAAATGTCTCAGAATCTAAAACTTTCTTTAGGAAAAATATCTCAGAATCTGGAACTTTTTCTTAGTGAAAAATGTCTCAGAATCTGAAACTGCATAAATGTCGCAGAATCTGAAACATTCTGTAGGAAAAATGTCTCATAATCTAAAGCTGTTTCTATATAAAATGTATTGGAAAATAATTTCGAAAACAGTAAAATTTACTGGTAACCTTTTTTTTTTCAGAAGCATATATAATATTATTCTCGGGCAAACTTATCATTGATATGATAAATATTATGATATATAAGCAACATCTTTTGGTTTGTTGGATAACAAGTTTTGGACCCATTTTCCGGTAAACACTGGTGTAGGGTATTATATGTTCGACCTTGACTGACCATAGTTTTCTTACTCTTAATTTTTTTTTTGTTTCATTCTAAATACGTGTTTTCACAGAAAATAAAATCGTCAAATTTAAATCAACAAACAGCAATTGTAAATCAGCCAAACATGATATCAACCAAACATTTAATAAAAACGGCCGCCTGTTAGTCTATAATACAAAACTTCGATTTTGTTTTCAACAAACTCAGTCAAGTAATTTTATTTCAAAATTATTTTATCATGTCAACAAATAGTTTTTGTGTTTGTTGAATTTCTTTGTTGAAAAAAAAATTAAATTTTTTACGTTTGTCAGATCAACAAATTGTAGTTGTGTTTGTTGAATTTCTTTGTTGAAAAAAAATTTAAGATTTTGTACGTTTGTCAATACAAATAATAATTTTAGAGAACTATCGCAAACTCGTTTATCAATTTTTTTAAAATTTTTTTTTCAACAATCAATACGTTAGTTGATATCACAAATTTCCGTATAGGAGCACTTTCAGTGAAAAAGTTAATTGTATTGACAAATATGGGGGTCAATATAACAATTCGTTTTTTTTTTCTGTGTACCTTTGTAGCACCGATATGCTAAAGTATATTTTGTTACTTTTTTTATTTTTATATAATTTTTTTGCTTAAAAACTATTTTTATATCAGAAAACTTTAAGTTTGTGCTTCCATTTATTTCTACTTTTATTTATTTTTTTTTTTCTTAGATGTTTTGTTTTGTAAATATGAAACGAAGTCTTTGGCAGTTTTTATACCCTGCACTCTAGTGAAAGAGGGTGTATAAAATTTTCTCATTCCGTTTGTAACACCTCGAAATATTGGTCTGGGACCCAATAAAGTATATATATTCATGATCCTCTATCGATTTTAAGTTGACCTAGCGATGTCCGTCCGTCCATTTGTCTGTAAAAAACACGTTACCTTTCGAAAGACAATTCTATGGAACCTGTAGTTTGGCACATATATTTGTCATTTCTCTAGACAGGTAGGTATTCCATTTCAGCAAAATCGGTTAAGAGGTTCAAAAGTTATGAGCAAAAGAGTGAATTTCAAATGGGTTTCAAGTAAAATTCACGTATTAAAAAACCCGTCAAATAAGACATTAGTAAGCTAAAAAAATGTTTTACAAAGTATTTTTGGGACGAAAAAATATTTTTACACAAAAAAAAATTTTACACTCAAAAAAAATTTTAAATCAAAAAAAAATTTACACTCAAAAAAAAAAAAAATTCATTTTTTTTTACAAAAATGACAAAAAAAAAAGTTTTTTACTCCAAAATTTGGTAGTTTTTTTACGTTAGCAAATTTACAAGTGCATTGTGGACTTTATATTTATGTAGAGGGCATTCATTGATTCGGCCACGTCTTATTTAATTTTTTTACTTCTTTTATTTCTTTTTAGTTGAGCTCAATGCCTAAGCTTATGCTTGAGACGTGTTTAACTGCAAATTAAAAAAACAGAAAAAAAAGTTGCAAAGTGCAGCAATTATACGAAATGTGTATAGTTTTCAGTTGCATTGCGATTATGTTTTTATGAGATTGGTAAGTTTTTTTTAATACAATGTTTGAATTGGTGTTACATCAATAGATTACAGTGATATTCGTTATTCAGTCGAATAATACATAGGTGGAGAAAACTCCCCGTAGAAGTCTATTATTTTAAATGTAGAGAAATTAAAATCAAGTATGTATCATCTTTATTTCCTACTTCCCATATTCCATTTTCTTGGGCAATAAAAAAAACTGCATGCTTTTTTAACAGATAAAGAGAATGGCTTCAATTTGTATCACAGAAACCCTTCAAACTACAACTTCGGATTCCTCAGGTATCATCTGGGATTAAATTTCTTTGGACAGAATATAGAGAAATCGGACAGTTTCGGATATAAAATTGTCAATTAAGTTTTCACAGAAGAACGAAACTCCGATATCAAGTAAGATTCTTAATCCAACTAACCCTCCGATGACCCCAGATTTTTTTTAAGGTTTTTAGAGATTATACAATCAAGTTCAAAAGGGTACTTTAAATCGTACATGTTCTTTTAGTACCATTTTAAGCCACTTAAAAAAAAATTGAAAAAAAATGGAAAAAATAATTATTTTACTAGTTTTTACAACAAAAATTGGATAATTGGTTTAACTTTCATGCAAATATTTTTCTCTTCATATACTCCACATTCTGCAAATTTTGACACCAATTGCGGCCAAAACAAAAAAAAATACAAAATACACTACGATTGCGAACTTCAACTGATTGAAGGGAGGCAAAGACAGACTCCAAAATTTTTTGGATTATTTTTCCTGTTACACTACTCTACACGGTTTTTGCACAGACATGTTGAATACATTTTCTAAATATGTTGGCCTCCAAAGCACGAATCTGTCATCAGAATCGCCTTCTCGAGATATAGGCATTTTTGTGGACTAATTGTAAGCCCTCAAAACAGAAAAAAATTTTAATATTGGGAAAGTGTATGTTAAAGTTATTCATATTTTTTTATTAGAATTTCCAATAAATTTACCTAAATTACCTAAATTACCGAAATCCGGACTCGATACGACCAAGGATACCATCAGGACATTATAAGAAAATTCCAAATGTTCTTTTTTTGGTTATGTCCTTATAAGTATCCTCATTTTACAAGAAACTTCCTGTTCAAAGCAGATGTGTAACGTAGACACTCCAATAAAGAGAACCTGGGGTCATATTTTGAGCCCATATTTTGAGCCCATAATTTGCTTATTTATTTTTTCATAAATTTTTTCGCACAAATTTTTATAATTTTTTGCTAAAATTAAAAAAAAAAACAAGTAAAAAAGTTAAATTCGGCTTTGCCGAATGTAGTGATACCCTCCACAATTTCAAAAAGAGTATTGCAAAAAACTTTTTTTAAAAGGAAATTACTAAAAAAAAAAAAAAAAATTGAAAACAAATTTCCGCGAAAAAAAATTTTTGGTAAAAAAAAAATACGCATTTTTTCTTTTTTTCCCAAAAAATATGTTCGTACATGTTTAAATACCATTTAGTGTTCAATTATGTTGACATATGTCAACCAGCAGCCGAATTAAAGAATTTTGTATTTTTTGGTTATGTTAAATGTACTAAAATGTTTGAGGTGTCCTTACATTTTCCTTCATAACTTTTGAACCGCTGAACCGATATCGCTCAAATGCAATACCAAACTTCTCGGGAGAACTTCCAATAAATATTTAAGTTTTAGTCATCTTCGTGTAATATTTTGGCCGTTATCACATTTTCCACAGACAGACAGACGGACATCGCTAGAATGTCTTAAAATCGATTGGGCATCATGAATATATATAATTTATGGGGTCCCAGACCGCTATTTCGATGAGTTACAAACGGAATGACAAACTTATATATACCCTCTATCACTAAGTGGAGGGTATAAAAACTAAAACACATTTCCTTAAATATTTCTGACATCAGAAAAATCTTTCAAATTGCCTTCCCAAGATATAGGCATTGTCAATTTTTGTGGACCAAGCTCTCAAAACCGAAAATTTGTTAATATTGGGAAAGTGTATGTTAAAGTTATTCATATTTTTTTTTATTCGAACTCCCAATAAAATTATCTAACTTCTGCAAGAAATCCGAACTCGATACGATCAGGGATACTACCAGGACATTAAAAGGAATTTCAAAATGTCCTTTTTTCGGTTTTATCCCTAATCGCCCGAATTTTTCAAGAAATTTCCTGATCATATCAGAAATTGAAAAAAGACACTCCAATAAAGAGATCATGGGGTTAAACTTCAAAATCCAATAAGTAAATATTTGCAAAAGAAAAAAAAATTGTCGGTTTTGAGAGCTTGGTCCACAAAAATTGAAAATGCCTATATCTCGATAAGGCGATTTGATACAAATTTTCTGATGTCAAATTAGTGTTTCGGAGGCAAAAATACTTTAGGACAGCGGTTACCAACCTATGGTACGCGTACCACTAGGGGGTACGCGAAACTGTCCGCGGGGGTACGCAAAATTTTTGTAATTTGGAAATTCGTTTTAGATTAACCAATGGTGGTTACGTATCTGGCTTTCAAAGTTTTCCATAACCTCAGGTTTTTGGAAAAATGTTCACAAAAAACGTATTTTTTGCATTTTAGACGGCAATTTTTGAGATATTTTTGGATGCTATTTTCAGATTTGAACACTTGTTTTCGATTAACCTTTCGAATCTGGTTCCCAAATTTTTGAGAGCTTATAATGGGTTGTAATACAGTTGAAATTTTGGTACCATTTGTTAAGCTCAAAATGTCATTTAATCGTGTATATTAAAAAAAAAACCTTTCAAAAAAATTTAAAAACAATATATTTTCACCCCCTGTGACGGGCATTTGGAACTTTTTTTAAGAGTTCAAAAAATGTCCGTTTTTTTCACTTTTGGTGTAGAATCGACTGGTGAAATCAGATTTTGTTTTTGCTCTGCAAAAAAATCAGCTCAAAATCCGTGTTTTCAGATGCATTGAACCACCCCAAGGAGCGAAAATTTTTCCAAAAAATACCACCATTGCACGGTGGTCAATTCCGGCCAAAAATCAATAACTTCTTTATTTCTGCATGTAAATAGCTAAAATTTAATATTCAAATTAAGAATAATATATCTGATACCTTGCCCAAATGTTGGACCTACAAATACAGTGGTTGGCCAAATAATAATGGACGTCCCAAATGTATCAAACATGTCTGCATATAAACAGCAATAATTTTATATCCGAATTAAGAATAATATATCTGATCTCTTTTCAAAACGTTGGACATACAAATATAGTGGTTGGCCAACTAAGCATGGACGTGTCAAATGTATCAAACTAATTAAGATGGGGGTTGGAACTAAAAAAAAGCCTTAGTGTTAGCAATTTTTAAAAAAAAATAGATACGCAATACTTTTGAATTCTTTTTTTTTTTAATATTAACAATCGTTATATTTTTAAAAGTTTAAAAGACAAAGAATTGCCAGGGTTTCCAGTTAATTGTGAGATCCTTTTTTTTTTTTTTAGGACAAAATGGCCGCAGTTGTAAAGCAAAAACTACTTAACCGATTTTGATGAAATTTTTTTTTGATTTGTAGATTATTTAATTTTCTAATACTTATCGTGGCCATTTTTTAAAATTTGACCTAATTAATATTTGAATGAAAGTAGAAATTGCAATTTTTCTATTTTTTAAGTTTACGTCAGCAAAAATCAAATTTTTTCCCAAAAATGGCCACGTTAAGTGCTAGAAAATTTAATTATCAACAAAGCAAAAAAAAAAATTATCAAAATCGGTTTAGTAGTTTTTGCTGTAAAAATGCTGCCAATTTTTCCCTTTAAAAAAAAACAACACACGATATTTTGGGGGAGTTTGTAGGTTTAAAAAAGTCCACCATTTGTAAAAAATGAGTCCACTAAAAATGCTCTGGTTTAAAGAATCGGTAAAAGTAGGGGCTGAAAATTATAATACTTACTTTTAATAGTTAAAAGTACAAACTCCTTTTTATAGCTAACCTCTAATAGCCTCTAATTGATTTTTATGGTCTTTCAAAATTAATTTTTTTTAGAGTTTTTTTTTAATTTTTATCTAATTTTCATACACATCACTTTAAGACAAAAACGCACACAAAATCTGCAAAAACCACATGGAATGATTATTTACTATAGGAATTAAAAAACCATGTGCGAACTTACAAAAATAATGTGAAGAAAAGTTCATAGCCAACATTTATTGAAAACTAAAATATACATTTCAAAAAAAGCTGAAATGAAAAGCAAAAAAACCCAACTTTGCACCACTTTGGACAATAATATAGTGTTACAAGGCCCAAAAAAAGATTTAGGTTGTATGTTTTGAAGTATTAGCTATAATATAGCATACAAATTTCATCAAGATTTAAAAAAAATAAAATGATTTTTGGCCGGAATTGACCACTGTGCATTGTTTTGATCTTCCCATGGGTGTACGCGGCTGATAAATTTAAAAATTAGGGGTACGCGAGCCAAAAAGGTTGGTAACCGTTGCTTTAGGAGATGTGTTTTAAACATTTTTTTTTTTTTAATTTTAACAAAAAACCATAAAAATTGGTACGAAAATATGTGTAAAAAAAAAAAAAAATTTACTTCAAAATTTTGGCTTCTTTTGCAAATAATTCCGGATATACTCAATGGATTTTGGATTTTAACCCCTGGTTCATTGGAGTGTCTACTAGGCTGGCTCGTTTTTGGGGTTTTCTCTCTGATCAAATTCTAATACCCGCCACATGTGTCGGTCTCCTAAGGGTAACTCACATGCAAAATATCACTCCGATAGGAGTTTATCTTCTGTCTCCACTTTGAGCCTCAAAATTGTGGTTTTTGCAAAAAAGGACTTAAAAAAAAACAAAAATTAAAGTTTTTTTTATTAAAATAATTAAAAAATTATTTTTGTGTAATATTTGATCGTGAATACTTAAATATGAAATTTAAAGATTAATCCGTTCAAACTTGATACCAAAAAAATGGCATGATTTTTTAGGCGTTCTCAAAACACCTTTTTTTCAAAATTTGAAAATTTTATTAAAAAAAAATTTAAATATATAATTTTTTCTTTCTGAATTTATTAAGAACAGCTTGGATAAGAAAAATGTGAAATATGGCGGATATCCGTCGGGCCACTTTTGGGGAATCGCGAGGGGATGTTAGAGGATTTCAAGGAAATGTTGGTTTTATCAATAATTTTGATTAACAAAATCTTATAAATTTTATCTTTGGGCAAATTAACTGTTTTTTAGTGTCGTGGCATTCTATTAGATATCATTAAGTCTGTCATAAAATCTTACCGATCTAGGACGTCTTTAACCAACATTGGCTGGGGGTCAAAAATGACCCCCGCAGAAAATTTAAAGTTTAGAGCTTACATTTTGTGCTATAAACAAGTATAAAACGGCTTTTGCTTTTTGTACCCCGACTACTATTTCATACTAATATATTATCTTTAAAAAAAATGTTAACCCTTCTTGGTAGGGAGTCAAAAATGACCCATTCAATAATATATATATATATATATATTTTATAGAAAATTAATTTGTGGCATTCTATTAGATAACTTTAAATCAGCCCTAAAATCTTACCTATTCAAGATATCTTAAACCCACATTTGCCCGGGGTCAAAAATGACACTGGCAAAAACTTTTAAGTATTGTGCTTGAATCTTTTGATATCAACAAAATATATATTTTTTACTGAAATGGGCCATTTTTTGACCAACAACTATATACAACTTTAGGATGCCAAAATTCTTTAGAAAATGTACTCCAGAAGGGGGCCCCCGTAGGCTAGTTGGTAGCGTGCTAGCCTTTCAACGTGGGGGTCGTGGGTTCGATTCCCACCAGAACCCTTGGTTTTTTCGCTACAACGAGACGACGGTCATTGTTACCAGTTCTCGGTTAGTTCGAATTTATTAAAAATGAGTTGTAAATAAATAGAAAGAATAAATAAAAATAATTGATCATGTGATCAAAATATTATTATTATATGTACTCCAGAAGTCTGTGCAAAAAAATTTGATTTTTGTTGAGTAGTGTTATTATTTTTGGTAAATTCTTAAAGTCGAAACATTTTTCCCCAAGAAAATATTTTAATCTTAAAGTCAAACCATTTTTCCCCAAGAAATAATTTTAAGTTCTCATACAAATATCAGAAAATTTTTCGGTTTCTGAAATTTTTTTATCGCACTGTAAAATCAGTTTTTCTTATTTTTTTTTTCTCCTTTTCTTTGCTTTCTTTTATTTTTTCTTCTTTTTTGTTCTTTTCCGAAATCGGTGTCAAAACGAGTCTAAATCAGTCTTGCTTGAGGTATTAAGGGTCACTGTAATGTTTAGCAGACAGAAGAGTTAGCAATAAAGGAAATACTGCACTCAAAAAATGATGACGATAGATTCCACTACAAAAGACAGTTAAAACTACCCAGGCAGAAACTGCCAACCGTTCCAAAGAAAAAGTCTCGGCAAAGCACTTTATTTTTTGTGTAGAAGGTAGTATGAATCCGAAAAAGTGCTTTGTAAGCGCTTTGCCAATGTTTTTCTATTAAAATCCGTTCAAAGTATAAATTTTTTATTAAAATTTATTAATGGTCGTAACAATTGGAATATTTTTTATTTCCCTACAGGATAAGTGGCCGGTCCTTGATAGTTCTTGTGATATGTCACTTAGACACAATGACCTACATATTACAAACTTGACACCTTTTATATAAAAACGCCTGTTTCTTTCGTGAGGAAGTGTCTTAAACTCCGGATACATCACATGTGAAATGTCACCCAGAGTCATAGAGTAGTCCAACAAATGGCGTTTGAAAAAGTAGTAAACAAAAACCATATGGTATTGTTTACGAAATTTTATCACAAACCGAAATGTGAGCGAGATGGAAGATACCAGTTTTACAGTGAGAATGCAGATTGTTTTTTGTCTCTCTTTGCTTTGCGTTTGAACTTTAGTTTGGCATTGCCAGCATTTTCCAATTATCTTTGGTGATGCCAGATCTACAAAACGGTCGATGGATTACTATGTCACTATGATGTCACCTACAGGATAAGTGGCCGGTCCTTGATAGTTCTTGTGATATGTCACTTAGACACAATGACCTACATATTACAAACTTGACACCTTTTATATAAAAACGCCTGTTTCTTTCGTGAGGTAGTGTCTTAAACTCCGGATACATCACATGTGAAATGTCACTGGGCCTATCCCTTTGGAACACTACCCGATTCGGTTCAATACACCACTTTTTTTTGGGACTTTTCCAAAAAAATTTCTAGAAGCATTTTTAATAAATTTTTTATTCCAAAACGCAAAGAAAACTGCAAACAAATTTTTCCGGGACCTAATAAATTAGTCAATAAATTTTTTATCCTAATTTAATAAATTTCTTTATTCAAATAAACACCAAAAACCGTTGTGTCTTATGGACTTATAGAATTTTGATACGTCCCATTTTTTTTGTTCTAAAAGTGCTATAATAGTACCATATTTTTTGTTTTTAAAGCGCTTTTAAATAACAACGGCATACCGTTTGCCGTGGTTATCATTTTGGACGCTGGGGGAGTACTAAACTGTGATGCTTTCCCAGCACACAGCGACCATAAAAGGTACTTTGCCAGCGCTTCCCGTTCGTATTTTTCTGCCTGGGTACACACTACATTTGCTGTTGTTGAGGCGTCCACTACATTTTACGGTAAAATCAACCAAAAATTGTTGTTGTTTTTAACTGTTGATTAACAACTACAAAAAACGGTAAAAACTACTTCAAATTACCGTTGTTTTTACTGTAACTTAAATTGTCTGAATTTTCTTCTAAACATCAAAAACGGTTAAAATTATTTGGAAATAATTCCTGCTGCACCTGACACTTCCAACTCGTTCAACAAATCCGTTTTCATAAAAATTTCTAGAAAATTATAAGTTTTTTATAGATTAAAAATAACTACATAAAACAACTGTTACTACAATGTAGTAATTTATTTTTTAAAACGACTACAAAAAATAGTTGTTTGAGATTTTTCATACAAAAACAACTGAAGTTGTAGTTGAAAACAACAACTACTGCTTACTACACAAATGACCGGCATTTAGTAACTGCAATAATTATCTAATTCTAAGTGTGGTTGTTATTACATATCAACTGCAATTAACATCTAATCCGACACATATCAATGTTCCCAAAAACGGAAACTGCTAATAAATATCTAACAAGATGACCAAGATCACTTTGTAAAATTCATGATAACTTTTTTATTTCCTGTTTTAAATAAATCGAATATTCAAACTAAAAAAATTTCAATATGCAATACAAACATGTTAAATTAATTTATTATTTAATCGTATAGACTTAAAAAACTTTAATTATTTAAAATAAACACACTTGACATTTTAATATTTGATAGCGATTAATATTTTAACTAAATAATATTCTAATCGTAATTAAAAATAACCACATTAAAATAGCCACAAAAAAATATTAAATTAATTTTATAGATAATTTTAATTTAAATATTGTTTTTACTTTAAAATTTTGTAACAACTAAAATAACAAATGTTAAGAAAACATAGATTAAAATTTAAATTATAAAAAAATAATAATAAATAGCTAAAGAAAATAGAAAGATAAAGAAAATTAAATATCTAATAAAGAAATTTTAACCACAAATTCCGCAATAACAATAACATTGACCGTCATTTGTTTAAATGAAATAAATTTATTTTAAATACCCAAACGAGTAGGTAAAGATGACAACCATATTTTTTTTTGTTTGTGTACAATCTGTAAACAAATAATGAAATAAAATAGAAAATAGCAAGAAAATTATAATCAGCGAAGACCCATTAAATGATACCCTGCAGCACTTCGAATTCTAAAAATTCAAAGATCATTCATTCACGGCCACAAAAAATTGGAGGATTTGAAAACAACAGTCACACTTTTTATACCCTTCATTCTATGATGTGTAAGATCGAGATTGCTTTTGTTACTAATCGAAATATTAGCCACGGTTAGGTAATGTTGGCGGTGTCCGCTTTACACCAAGAACAATATATATAAGAGGATATTCAATGTTCTGACGCCAAAATAAGTTTGGCGTCTTGGCGTCTTGGCGTTTCTTACATAGGCCAAAATGAAAGGGTGTCAGGTGTTTTTTGCGGGAAAAAACGGGAATTGGTTGTATCCAACAGTTGCGCATCTCATAAAATTGAAATTTTACAGCGAAAAAATTATATTAAAACTTTAAAAAATTAAAAAAAAAAAATGAGAACAAATTAACAAATAACTTATCAATAAAAAAAATTAAAAATTGAAAATAAAAAATTTTTGGAATTTTTTTTTTCTTAATTTTCTTATTTTTTTTTTATTGGTAAAATTTTTTCTTAATTCTTTCATAATTTTTTTTCATTTTTTAAAGTTTTAATATAATTTTTTCGCTGTAAAATCTCAATTTTATGAGATGCGCAACTGTTGGATACAACCAACTCCCGTTTTTTCCCGCAAAAAACACCTGACACCCTTTCATTTTGGCCTATGTAAGAAACGCCAAGACGCCAAACTTATTTTGGCGTCAGAACATTGAATATCCTCTTATATATATTGTTCTTGCTTTACACCATAGTGATACCACAAAACTCTTTTCGCTAGCGGTGAAAGTTAAACACGTTCAAGGTCATTGTGAATCTTTCCAATATCCTAAGATCCATTCGCGTTATATCCTCCAAAGCACCGAAACTTATCTGACCGGTAATGGATCGGCGACTCCTTGCCACCGCTGGGTAGTGACAAAGTATGTGTTCATTATTTCATCTACTCCTGATGAAGTGCATCTTTTACAGTCTGAAATAAGTCCAATATTCATGGCATGGATGCCGATACAACAATGACCAGTTATTATCCCAGCCAGAGCTCGACATTCCCTTCCCTTAAGTGATAGTAGATATATAGTTTTCCCTTGATCGTAAGTTGGTCACAAAGTTCAGCTGGATTTGCATGTTGTCAGTTCTCTTCACTTCCCGTTTGTCTTTGCAACATTGATCGAATTTCTGCCACCATGGTACCTATCTCATCAGCTCCAAATTTCGCGCGTTCGTCTGCCTTTTTATTTCCCTGTATTACGTTGTGTCCCATAAGGTTTCGTTGGATGGGCATCCGCCAATTTGGCGAATTCACTCGGAGGCCATAAACCCCCATTGATATTCCCTTAATTATTATTTCCCTTCTTCGCCTCTGATACAAAAATTCTATTTTTTAAGCAACCCCAATTCTCTAAGATATTCTGCTAGAGATATCAATGAGACACCGTTCAGGTCCAGGTCATCGAAAAGTCGTTGTCCCAAATACTTAAGGTTGCGCTTCATAAGACCAGGACATTCAAACAAGAGTTGCTTCACTGACTCCTCCTCCGCTTCCCCACAACTTCTACAATAGTCCGTATAAGAAATTCCCATACGCAAGGCCATTTGGCCGATAATACAGTATCCTTTCAGTACTCCTATTAGTATGCTAACCGTCCGTTTGCCAGAAGACTTTTTTGTTCTCTAAGGATTTGGCAGTGGCTTTAGGGTTCGCGATGTCCTGCACGTAGTCGGTGATATCAACCTATCTTTTATTCTATTCTCTCATATCCTAGAAATTTCGTTCATCAATTCCACTTAAGGAATCCAGATATCAGGTTCGACACGCTCCTCTACCGACTTGGAGCTATTTCTCGCACATTCATCAGCCAATTCGTTCCAAGCGACCCCACAATGTCCTGGGATCCAGATTAGCTTAACTGTGTGCTGACTGATTTGATCAGGGGATCGTACACATATCCTTATAATTCCCGATTTTACAGTGTTTGATTCTAAGGCCTTCAGAGCTGCAAGACTATCCACGAAAATGTCCTATCCGGAAGTCTCACTGAGGCCCGGATTTTAAGGCATTGAGATCGAAGTCTCTGTTATAACAGAGTTTTCCGCCCAGTCTTCCCTAGTTGGTATTTGGACTTCAAAGGTTCTATCAAAGTTCGTCTGCGGAATTATATAGTCGGTTTTCTTTTCAAGTTCCGTCCCGGCCTTCGTACTTAATATATTCGAGTGTCCCATTAACGATGTTTAAGCATTTGCGACTCTCTAAGACTATGGGATGAATTTGTTGCTGAGTTCTGAATGTAGATATCCACGGGCTGAATGTTTTGTATCACTTGCAGGATGGCCTGGGGTGCAGATTTTATAGCACCAGTGATAGACACACACACGCCAGTGTGGTACAGCGGTACCTTCTGTAAATTGCAAAGATATGAGTTTTTATCCACTGATCTCTACCACACAAGGACCTCATAGGTAAGTATTGGCCTATTTATAGCTCCATAAACTGAGTCCATGAGTTCTTACCTTTTTTTAGGATCACAACGTCATCAGTGTAGGCAACAACCTTGATACCCATTCCGTTGAGGGACTCGAGGATCTCATTTATTAAAAAAATTCCACAGAAGAGGAAGGTTCACTTTCACTTGTGGAGTGCCCCTTGTTACTTCTTTCCTCGCTTCACCATCCCCTATTTTCGAGCTAATTGTCCTCCTTTTTAGAAAAATCTGTGTTCCCGTGCTCTACAAAAGGGCATTAAGAATTAATGATACTTTGACAATGTTGAACGCACCTTCCACGCCCATGAATGACGCCAAAACATACTCCTTTTTCGGAAGAGTATCCTCAATCAACCGGACAACATCACTAAGGGCCGTCTCAGCAGACTTACTCTTAAGATAGGCGTGTTGGGCCTTGCTGAAGTTGTCTCATGATGTCACATAGACATCTACCAGTCTTTCCAGTGTTTTCAATACAAACGATGACTGACAGATAGGTCTGTAATCCTTTGCGGTGTTGTGGTTTACATTTCCATCTTTAGTGATAAAAACAATCTAACCTCCCTTCATTCGGAGGTTTTATACCCTGATACCATGCTACCCATGAATATACGCAGCAACCATGGCATGATTATCCCGTGGGACTCCTGCAAGAGGTCCGGAAAAATACCATCAGACCCTGACTATTTACAGGGCTTGAAGGAACGGACCGCCCACTTATCTTGCGTTCGTCCACCATTGTTCTGATGAATTCATTTATAGGAATTGTAGCTGGTGAAAGTGTACTCAAGGGAGTGCAACACGGGAAACGGGTATATCCATCAGAAGTTCAATGGTTTCCTGACTGCTTTCTGAAAAGGTCCATCTGGCTTATTAAGAAATCCTGGTGCACTGGGATCTTTAGAAAGAAATTTACGGAGTCTCGCCGCTTCTGTAGTTCCTTCCAACTCTCCACAGAAAATGGACCAGGGTTTCCTTTCCAAAAGCATTAAAGCTGAGGCGATAATTCTCCAAGTCTTCCGTCGTGCTATTTTTCTTTGCTTTATTGAAGATTTTCCTGATTTCTATTATTAGAAGCTTGAGTTCCGGCGTCCACCACGATTGATGGATCTTCTCTAGAAGCAAGTGCTCTGTACAGGATTCAAGATAAGTTTCCCTAAGGGAGTTCGTCACTAAACTAACAGTTTTCTTCAAATCTTGTGTGCCTCCAATTCTGGAGGCGGTAATGCTTTAAAAGAGCTCGGAATTTACTTAGACTTAGGAATTAGGAATTTACTTAGACTTAGGAATCCTAGTCTCTACTGAGATATCTATGCTAAAAAGTATCCATTAATGGTCCAAGAAGGAGCATTCGTTAGATATTACCAACTTATTTGAAAACCGCGGATTCGGCATTCAAAAGTCATGGTTTCGGCATTTGAAGATTGCAAAACCGATTAGTTTCACCACTATACCAGCAGTATCCCCAGGTGACTGCTCATAGTCCCACTGACATTATACCCATGAAGGAACAGAGTACATCACGGTCACTATGACCACATCCAAATATATCATAATTCCAATAGGGTTTTATCCATTTCCCGTTAGGACTACGACCAAAACTTTTTTCTGTCATAACCCCCAATTTTTATTACTTTCTCTGCCAATGTCCGGCATACGCCCATCGAAGGGCCGAACATTTTGGCAGCCCGCTACTGTCAGATTAGTCATGTTTGTCTGGTATGAACATCAGTGGGATAAACTTGTTTTAATCAGCGGAAAGTGAGAAGAGAAACAAAAACTATAAAATTATAATCAGTTACAGTATGGCCTCTGAGGTGTCGATTATTCTATTATTCATTAGACTAATGAAAACTTCGATACTTATTTGTTTCCACATTAAAGAACAGACAGATGTCAAGAGGAATTAATATCGATCGGTAAGTCGACTTTTAATAAATACAGCTTCCGAATTTAGTGTGGTTCTGAATATTTCCACATACGTATTATACCTTGTACCATTGACTAATGTAGGGTATACACAAAATAATAACAAGGTTTGTGGTATAGAGAATGACAGTAATAAAATGCGAAATACAAATAATAAAAAAAGTGAATAGAAAAACAAAATTATGAAGAATAAAAAAAAGAAAACAAAAATGTTTTGTATCAAATGAAATAGAGAGTGAAAATATTTGTATACAAAAGTGCGAATGAATAGTCGTAAGAAACTACACAATGGTAAATTTTGTATTTATTACACAGGCCAACAGATTGTTAACCTATACCAGAGTATACTTTTTTAAGAGTTTGAGTTGCGCTGAATCCGAATTTGCTAGACTTGTGCTTAATCGTTCAATTGAGTGAGCGCTCATTTTCGTTCATTTCAGATAAAAGACCTAGTTCGTTCATCTAGTTCAATCGCTCTTTTGTGGTCTTCGTTCAGCAGTTCGTGAACAAATCATTTCGATCATGTCTGTTGGTCGTTCACCTAGTTCAAATCGTTCAGTTTTTGTTTTCGTTCAACAGTTCTTGAACGAATCATTTTGATCATGTCTGTTGTTTTGGCTTTCGTTCAAAAATTACAAAAAAGTTGAATAAAAACATGAATTAAAAAAAGAAACATGCAATTTTTGTAAAAAAAAAACATAAATGCTGAGAGAGCGTGCCAAAAGAGAAGAGAAAACAAACGCCTAATGACAAAATTCACAAAAAAAAAAAAATTGAACGACCGAACTGAAAGATCAAAATGAAATAATGACCAATTGAGCTGAATGAACGAAAATACCTAAAAGAAGGGAAATGAACCAACTAGATAAACCGCTCAGTTAAGTGAATAGTTCAATTGAACTAGTTCGTTCGTGAACGACACAACTCTAGAATTTGCCTATCACATCTGGTTTTCGAGATATCTTAGCTTGAAGTTAAAAAAATAACCCGTTTTTCTACATATTTGAATCCACCTTTATTTATAAAACCTGATGAGTCGTCCGAAAGTCTCACAAAATATTTATGATATTTTTGCTATGAATGCAAATTCGATCGACTTTCGCTACATTTTGCTAATATTTTACAACAAACTCTATTGTAAGTTTGTCTAATAAAATGCTTTTTGAATTGTTCAGATATCTCTTCTATTTGCTGAGATTTCGTCTCAAACAGGTTCACGTGATAGCATATATTTATCAATTACATCATATACATAAATTTTAACGGACGATATCTCAGCAAATGGAAAGGAGATCTAAACAATTCAAAAAACATTTTTTTTTAAATTGTGACTTTTTTTAATTCTGCAGTAAAATAAAGACGAATTCTAGCGAAAAATCTAGGGAATTTGCATTCATAACGCAAATACCATGTAAGTTTACAGCGAAAACTCGATTTTTTTAAACTTCATCTGATGATATCTCAGAGAAGAAACAAGATATTTCAGAGGCTAAACATATATTTTAGAGGTAACAAGTAGGACTTTTAGTCGATCTATCAGGTTTTATAAATATTGTTGAATTCGCACAGTTATGACGACTGCAATATGGCGAAAAACAGGGATTTTGTTAGCTTTAAGCTAGTTATAAGATATCTCGAAAACCTGATCTGATGGAAAAATTCTGAGTACAGACTCGGACTCAGCGCAACGCAAACCCTATCCCGGGGTTTCGACTTTTTTTCAAATTTTGTCGGCTTGTGTTATTAACCAAGATTTTTTGTGTGTATATGAGGAATTGAAAATAGTAATTATCTGTTGGATACTTACACACATACGAGTAGATATTTGTACATTCCACAAATAGTTGAAGTCAAATTATGTTTGTTATTTGTTAACGGTTTCAACTTCGTTAAAAAGAGAAATAAAACTAAAGCAAAAAAAAAGTTATTTATGGCCAGCCGAAAATGGAATGTTTTTAATACGCTACTTCTTCTATGATGAAATTACCATTTGTATGAAACTACAAAAATAATCATTTGGAGAGACATCTTTCGAAATATAATGACTTAATCTAGACTCAACTTAATTAGGTCGTCATAATGAGAGCTTTACATGGTTATTTAAATTTCTAAATTTCATTGGATACATTTATGTAATTATCTTAAGATATGCGAACATTGTGAATATTATAATTACGAATAACTTTTAGTCTTTAGATAGAGGAAAATTGATTTGGCTTTTCTGCCAAAACCATATCCAGTCAAAATCTGTGATCTTTCATTTTACTATGTCATAGTCTTAAGGGTCGACCAAATGACTTTATCATCTCTAAAGGTTCATCTGGCTAACCATGAGGAGTTCATTTTAGCGATGGCCGTCTGTGGAAATGGTGATCACGGCCAAAATATTACACGGAAATGACTGAAACTTAACATATTTATTGGAAGTTCTCCGGTGCAGTTTGGTATTGCATTTGAGTGATATCGGTTCAGCGGTTCAAAACGAACGAAAATGTAAGGACACCTCAAAAATTTTGGTACATTCAACATAACCTAAAAATACAAAATGATTTAATTCGGCTGCTGGTTGACATATGTGAACATAATTAAACACCGAATGGTATTGAAACAAGTACGAACATATTTTTTGACAAAAAAATAAAAAAAAAAAATCGCGGATTTTTTTTTGGCGGAAATTTGTTTTGAAAGGTAATTTCTTTTTAAAAAAAGTTTTTTGCAATTATATTTTTGAAATTGTGGAGGATATCAATACATTCGGCAAGGCCGAATTTAACTTTTTTACCTGTTTGTTCCAGAAAAAGCCAGGGGGTAATATCAATTAAATTTTTAATTAATATAATTAATTGTTTAATCAAATTTTTAACTTTTTTTAATTAACATTTTAATTGTTTTTTTTTTTGTTTAATATTAATTAAATATTTAATTAATCTAATTAATTGTTTAATTAAGTTTTTAGCTATACTTATTTTTTTTGGTTTGTTTTCCGTGTGGGCGAGTATGTGTTTATCTCTCGCATTTTTTACTTACAAAAACAAATACAGAGGTATAAATAGTTTGTTGCAAACTTTTTAATTTCTCATATAGATTTTTGAATTCTCATTTTGTTTATAGTTTATACCTAACTTTATAAAATTGTCTCACAACTATGTCTTTACGGCATAAATATATTTGGCAAAGTTTGAAAAAAAAATTTTTTTTAACCTTTTATACCCTACACCACTCTGTTGTACAGGGTATAATGACTTTGTGCTGATGTTTGTAACTACCCGAAATATTGGTACTAGACCCACTTTTAAGTATACCGATCGACTCAGAATAACTTTTTAAGTCATTCTAGCGATGTCAGTCCGTCCGTCTGTCTGCCCGTCCATGTAAACGTTGTAAACACGATACAGGTCGCAATTATCAAGCGATTTGGTTGAAATTTAAAACTTAAGCTTCATTTGGTCCAAGGAAATTGGAATAAATCGGTCCATGTTTAGACCTAGCCCCCATACAAAGGTCCGCTTTAATTTGGATCAATTGGGTCTAATGACCGTATTATAATAGGTATCCTTTCGAAATTTGGCAGGTAAACGAGTTTTGTATTTAGTAATTAACATTCTGAATTTCAGAGGAATCGGACCAACTTCCCCATATTCACATAAATCTTTCAAATTTCATGAAAATAGATAATATTTTATTAAAATTTTGTTTGAATGTTTTTAACTTGTACTTTAATAACCTAATGATTATAATCGGACCATCTTTGGACTTTGGCCCCATAAAAATTTTCGCCCGATATTTAGTTAAAGCGGTTTATTGGCAACAAATAGAAGCTTATTTCACTCAAATTAGGTTTTCGATTGTTTTTTACACTTATTAAAGATTTGACAAAAGATAAATCCAATCGGTCCATGTTTGAACTTGGGATCCATTTTCCGGGACACACTGGTGTAGGGTATTATATGGTCGGTCTTGACCGACTGTAATTTTCTTACTTGTTTATTTGTAAAAAAATGTTTTTTTAAATTATTTATTTTTTAGAAAATATATTATTTTTATTTTTTTTAATTTATACAATTAAAATTTTAATTTGCTGCCAAATTTTTTTATTAAATTTTTAATTTATATAATTAAAACTTTAATTTTTTTTTTATATTAATTAATTTTTTTAATTTATAGTATTATGTTTTTAATTAACTAAATATCCATTTATTTTTAATTAACGACATACAAATATTTTTAATTTATATGCGCATTTTAGTGATTGGTCCGGATTTAATAATTTTTTAATTAAATTTACGAATTTTTTAATTAAATTGTTTTTTATTTTTGTCTGTGTAGCTTGATAGTCATCAATAATTGTATCGTTTCCATCGTTATTCCATTACCATATAGTGTCATTTTATGGTAATAGAAGAATGAGCTAACGATGACGATTATCAAGTTACATAATTAGCCCCCAGAACAAATTTATACAATGAATGAATACAAAGAAGCATTTATATGTTGTTGGCAGTGTAAACTTAAATTATTTCAGATAAATAGACAATAATAATTTTTTTCACCGGTCAACAACTTACGGGCCTTTATTATGAACAAAATCATTTCAGTCAGATAAGTATTTGACCTCTAAAAAATTGTGAGGCGTGCCCAAATTAATGATGTTTACAAAAAAATGCATAAAAAAATTGAAAAAAATAAGCTTAAACTAAAATTGTATACAAAATATGAACCAAAACTATGTATTTATAGCAGAATAATAGAAAAATATGCCAAAAAAAAATATGCAATTTCAGCAAAGTATGCAAAAATACTTGTGCACTAACGAATTGATGGAATTTTAAAGCAAATTCTTTGATGTGCAAAGATATTTAGTTTGTGCTGTTCTAATACTAACAGGAAAAAACATGCATTTGCATGAAAGTCCTCTCCTTGCCTACCACACTGTTCTCTTCCATAAAAATAAAAAAAACAATTTGTTTGCTTAATAAATATAAAGAAATTGTGTAACATTTCGCACGACCATTTAACTCTTATCGTTCATAGTTCAACGATATCTGCTTTTATTCTACTTAAAATTATGGGTTCATTCGATTTGTTAACGATTGATTTGTTTGTTCCACTTAAAATACGACACAAGTACTCTACACTTGTACTTTGATAATCTCTTGATACTGCAATATAAATTTGTGATTTCTTTTTCGACTACTTCTTCGTTTGGTTTTCTTTATCTAATTTTCTTGTTGTGTTTTTTGCTTACGATGAGGTTTTTTCATGTTTTTGTTGTGTTTTTTTGTGTGTTATTATCGGTATCTTTTTGGTTTGAAAACCACACGTTTATTTCATACATACAAACTTGAATCGTCTCGTTTGTTCGATTTCAATTTAACCAACGAAAACTAAATGTATGTTAAACTTTATTGTTTTTCTCTGTTTTTCTTTTTTTTATTTTGCTCAGTTCAAGTGGGTTTGAATTTGGTTTTTGTTGTTGTTTTTCATTCGTGTTTATGCTTTTTTTTCAGCTATTTACGGTTAGTGTTTTGTTGATGTTGTTGGTCTGTCAGTCAGTCAGTCGGTTTGCTGTTGTTGGTTTACTGTTTGTGGTTTTTTTAATGAATTTATAATATTTTCATGTTTTGTTTTGCTTTTTTTTTGCATTATGCCGTTTTTTTGTGTGTTTGTTTTGCTTTTCTTTTCGTACACTTTCGGTTGTTGTGTTTTTTTTGTTTGTGTTTTTGTTTTCGTGCTTATTATTTGAGTTTATTTTTTAAGTTCATGGACATTTGAAAAATTTTTTATCAACATTGAAATTGAAACTTATAAAATTATTCCGAAAACACAACAACAATAACAAACCACAGCAAATTAATGCATTTAATTAACAACTCGTACATACATTTGTATGTACATAATGTATGAGAAACTACTCTTTTTACACCTCTGCATTAAGGAAGTTAAAACAGGGTGTAATTACAAAACATCTGTTAATTGTTTCATGAATTGAGAATGAAAGTCGGTCTAAAGATCATCTTTGGTAATACAAAGGTAATGCGAATAAACAGCAACAATACAACAAAGTTATTTTTGTTACTTTATTTGGGAAGCATCATTTTGTCCTCAGGAGGATCTGACGTTGATATCAAAAGTCTAATAAATAAGGCCAAACTGGCTTGTGAAGCTCTTTAACCCGTATGGAGATCCTCTCAGAGCTCAATATAAACTTAACTACGGCTATACTCCTAAAATGTTACATCCACTCTTTTATATGGTTGTGAATCCTGGAATTAATCTCAACGTCAGCCTGCAAGTTTTTGTCAACAAGTAAGGTGACCATACGTACTCTTTTTTAGAGGACAATACTCTATTTTAACTGGTTGTACTCTATAAAATTTGTGTCCTCTTTCTGTCCTCTTTTTTCAAATTCTGTCCTCTTTGTCCTCTTTATTTTTAAAAGCATGATCAATAATTGTTCTAATTTTTATAAATTAACACAAATTTTATTTCACGGCAGTCACCGGTTGTTATTGTCAAATCGTATGGAAAATGTCGCGCTGTGCTTGTTCTGTTCATACTCTTACATAATTTTCTATACACTTGCAGTATCGTTGTACAATTTTTTGTATGAACGTGTATTAGACCGACTTACCTTATATGATCAAAAAAAATGTTAAAGTTGTACACCCCTGAAAAATAACTTTGACAGTTTTTATGATAATTCTCAAAATATTTGGGCTTTAGCAATAATTTAATCGTTAGCTAAACAGCGTCAAAAAGGGTCCAAAACTTATATTGTTCATGAATAAAAAAATTGAAAAATTTTTACTGCATTAAAAGATTTTAAAAATCTAACCACAGACTCGAGATAACAAGATGTTTATGTTAGTTTTTTGATGCTTTTCAATTCGCAATTTACTGAAAATTAAACTTTGCCATTTTTGTCCGATTTTCACTTCTAATACATCGTTCTAATACCTGTAAAATATGTAAAAAATTTTGAATTCGAATATTTTTTTAATTTTTTCTTTATGCCCTCTATTTTGATTTTCAAAATCTGGTCGCCTTACAACAAGTCACTAAGAATTCTTCACAGAAACAGTATCAAATACTGAACTGTACACCATTTACAGTTGTAATTCGTAAAAGATCAATTGTAATTCGAAGATTCTATTTGTATTTCGAAGATTCCAATTGTAATTCGAAAAATATCAATGGAAATTTAGTTGATATTTTTCGAATTACATCTGTAAATGGTGTAGATAAGAACAAATCAAATAAGTACCGTTTAAAATTAAAATCCTCAAGAGAAAATGGATTTGGTTGGGTCATATCCTTAGAAGAAAAAATGAAATTGGTTGGGTCATATACTAAGAAGACAACTAGAAGATATTGCACGAATGACAAGTGGCAGAATCCTTAAGGCATTAGGCGACCAGGAAGGCCATCTCATACTTGGACAAGGATGATTAAAAGCGAAATACAATTAACTCGAAAAATTTGGTATGAAATAAAAAAAATTGGCAAAATACAGATCAGAATGGAAGAAGTTTGTTGTGGCCCTATGTTCTCAATGGTTCTCATACGAAAATTGAATATGCTAGAGTACTCGGACGTGAAAAGCTTCTTTACGAAAAGCTACTTCGTGCTAAGGTCCTTGGTGCCTCGCGGGGTAGTAATACCTTTTGGTCATTTGTTAAAAGGTTAATGAATAATACTAGTAAATCCATTTCAACCCTTATAATGATTGACCAAGTAATCGAAGACCTGATTGATATATCTAGGGTTGCCATCCGTTCTTTTTTCCCCGGACACCGTCCTCTTTTTAAGGGCGTCCGGTGCAGTCCTACTTTTTTTTTAGCTTATCGGCAATAATGTCATCTTTTTGAGAGCAAGACGCAAACAAAATTTATTAATACATATTCAACTCTTCATTCATAGAGAATTAGAAGAAGAAAATTTTACAATCTCTTAATAAGGTCACGATCTTGTTCTTTTTCGATCGTGAACTTATTAAGAGATTGTAAATTTTTTTTCTTCAAATTCTCAATGAATATAGAGTTGAATAAGTATTAATATTTTTGTTTAAACTTTAGCGATTTATCACTTAAATTCCCTTTGCTACTTGTAGTATATGGTTTTTTTATTTGTTTAATAGTTTTGATAATGGAATCTGACAAATTCCGAAGCACATGTTGACTAAGTCTCGCAAAAATGATCAAGATAAATAAATTTAAAACAGAAAAATATTTTTTTTGAAAATTATTCTATGAGAATATCATATCCTAAATTTGTAAAGGACCTCGAGCTAGAATAAACTCAAAAAATAATATTTTAAAGGTCGAATAAAACAATTTTTATTTCTTAATAAAAATTTATCAGAATTTCCTTTTATGTTTTAAAAAATTTGTATTTCAAAAATTCATATTTTTTTTTCAAAATTTTCCAAATGCCTTTCAAAAATCTTCAATTAACAAATGGAATTTTTTGAAAGGCATATTGATAATAAAGATATTTTTAAATGAAAATGAAAATTTTTGAAATACAAATTGAATTTTCTGATATGCATTTAGAAAATTTTTAAATAGAAAATTCTGATGTAAAATTTTTTTTTTTTGATATATATATAGAAATTTTTTAAATATAATTGGAAATAATTGAGAATATTGTTTCTCAAAATATTTATAATGGAAAATTTTTGAATTATAAGTGGAAACCAAAAATTTTTTCCTAATACTAAAAATACATTTTATTTGTATATTGTATCGCGTTGTTGATTTTCTTCAAATTAATTTATAAAAAAAAATTTCCTCTTTTTTGGGTCAAATGTCCTCCTTTTTTTGAGGTTGATGTCCCTAGATATATCAAACCGTTTTGCTGACATATTTGCAAGAAATGCATACTTGCCTGAAAGCAATCAAACACCGCCCGAAGTGCAAAGCGTTTCCTTTACATGTCCAAGATATTTTTTCGAACGCATGAAGTCCTTGAGAATCTTTGCATAAACAAGTCCCGAGGGCTGGATGGTATTACGGCTGAGGTCCTGAAACAGTGTGCTTTGTAGTTATCTAGTCCTTTGTCAACATTATTTAGCTACTCGTACCGAGTAGGAGTTTTTCCCTCTATGATGAATCACCCCTTGGTAAATTATTATGGAGTCTAATTCAATTTTGTGCGATTGACAATATGGCTTTGGTAGAAGTCGTTCTACGGGAACGACTAAAAACTTTCAATTAAATCTAAAAACTTTCAATTAAATCTATTGATCAACAAAATTTAAATGTTTTGATCAACTTTTTGGTTATTTTTATCAGGGTTGGCAACCGAAATGAATAGCGGTATTGAGAACGGTATTGGTATTACATATTTTTTATATCGGTAACGGTAAAGGTAACGGTATTTTGGATTATTAAGGTAACGGTTAACCGTTACCGAAACAACGATACCGGTACGTACCGGTATTATGAATAAAATTTACAAAACATGTTAAAAAGTCACAAATTTGTTAAAAACACATAAAAAATCAAAAATTTAT
This sequence comes from Pegoplata infirma, assembly GCA_963921195.1. NCBI lineage: Eukaryota > Metazoa > Arthropoda > Insecta > Diptera > Anthomyiidae > Pegoplata > Pegoplata infirma. The sequence goes on along the minus strand of OY992540.1, from coordinate 165,498,678 downwards.
TTAATAAAATTAAAAAAAACTGATATATTTAGTGCATTTTCAACATATTATTATATAGACTATTAATTAACTTAATTATAGACTATTAATTAACTTGATTTTTACGTGTTTATAAGATGTCTGTCCAATCAGCAGAAATATCTGCATTTTGAGCCATTTAAGAAATCTGCTAATTTTTGCTGACTCGGTTTGCCAAATTTCTGTCTGGATAAACCAGGTATAGTTTGCAGAAAAATCGGTCAAGACCGTAGATAAATCTGCTGATTTAAGATGAAAAATCTTCTGATTTCAGATAAACAGCCTGAACATCGAAATTGTAATTTATTTAAAAAAATACTTTTTTTTGTTAAAAATTTTAAAAAAGAAGCGAAGTTTTTAATAAACTTTAAAAATAAAATTTTATCAAATTTTTTATTTTTTTTTTTTTAAAATTTTCTTACAAACACGTCAATTTCTGTAAAATTATTAAAATAGTCAGCTGATTTTTTCACATTTGAGCAATTTTTAGTTTTAATTGTTTAAGTTTGTCTCTTCTTTTTATTTAACGTATGTACATTAAAAATATTTTACTTTGTTTTTTATCTGCAAAAAAATATAAAATAAGTAATATTAAGACAACCGAAACAAAACCGATATAATACCGGTAACAATCCGAATAAAGGTAATGGGATTTTTATCGGTAACGGTATTTAAAATTTTGATTTCAGTATTGGTAACGGTAGTCAATATTAAAGGGGTTTTAATCGGTAACGGTCTTGAAAGGGTAACGGTAGCCAACCCTGATTTTCATTAACTATTAAATTACAAATTTTCAACATACCAGATTTTGTTTCACTTTAATTTATTTGAATACATTTATTTTAAAATATACAATATAATCGGGTTTACGTTTTCGTATTTTAACATATTCGAAAATATGAATTTCTTCATAATTTTGTCATAAACTTACAATTCATTCGTTAAATCAATCATTATTTTAATTGACTTTAAACAAAAAATTGAGAAAATTTGTTATTAAAATCGAAAAAGAGTTTGTTTTAAATGATAAATTAATTAATCACCTACAAGTTGATGATTGATATAACAATTTTTATTAGCGGAGGATTTTTAATTAAAAAATTAATTGAAACCGCGTTTTTGGGGATTGAAATTCGTTTTCAATTCTTTCTGTGTGTTAGCGTTTCTTTCGGAACGCTGCAGTCGTTCTTGTCACCAATTTAGTAGAAGCAAAGTGGTTGCTCTAGATATTTCCAGGGCGTTTTGATCGTGTGTGGCACGGTGCACTCGTTTCGAAGTTTATTGCGTTTGGTTTTTCTAAATTTATATCGAGCTTTCTCGATACCGCCCTATACGAGTAGTCATAGAAGAGTTCTCATCGGTTGAGTTTCATTTGAGTTCAGGGATACTGTAACGTTCTGATCTTTGTGGAATCAGCGTCATCTGTATCCTTGGGTGCTAAAGCTATTTATTTAAAGTTTGGATATCGTTCTCTAAAAATGTTATTTAAAAAATGAAGGAAGTCGTGGTTATTGCCAAATCTATGAAGAAAATTCAAGAAACGGTTGGCAAACCCCATTTTTGGCAAAAAATTTACTTGTATATTGGTCAATTGAACTATTCCGAAGAGTCTGAAAAATGCTAAAAAATACTTTACTCTATAATCTTTCAAATTATGTTATGTTTATTTGGAACACTCTAACGTATAAATATTTTTAGTTTTGATAACATTTTTAATCATTGAGTACATGCTGCCACAATGGCTGTTATTTCAAAAATCATTTTAATAGAAATTATAAATTTTGCTTAACTTTATCATAATTATAAATCGGTTCTGCACAATTACGAGTATTTTATAATTAAACACATCGACAAATAATAAATATACTATATACTAAATATTTTATTTATTGTACTCGAATACACCTTGTTAAATAACACTAGATTACAGATTATTTTCGCAACTCGAAAAAAACTTAAGATAACACTACTAAACATCGAAAATGGGACTGGCACACGATATTATACACTTGATTACAATAGTTCTGCTGGTAAAAAAAAGGTCTCGAAACTTTTCCATCACATCAGGTTTTTAGGAAAATTGAGGTCAAAGTTCAAAAAAATCGCCGTTTAGGCATTTTTGAAAACTCATAGCGGATAAGCCCGATGTGATGGCGACTTTAAAATAAGTCGAGGGTAAAGCTTGAACAGTACTCTTGAAAATGCAAAACTCATTTGTTCAGTCGTCTTAACATTTTGTGCACCAGTTGTCTTTTAATGATGTCTTATTCTCTAGTAACGAAAATTACGTTTTTAGGGGAAATAGCTTATTTAAAGACAATTGGTGCTTCAACGGTTAAAGCGACAGAACAAATGAGTTATACATCATAACGAGCAATGTTTGAGCTTTTTCCTAACTTATTTTTAAGTCGTCAGCACATCAGGTTTATCCGATATGAGCTGTCATATATGTCCGAAACGCGATTTTTTTGTATTTCAAATTTCTCAAAAACCTAATGTAATGGAAAAGTTTGAAGACCGGATTTGTGATCAGGAGAATAATTGTAATCATGTGTAGAACGTGCAGTTCTATCCGAGTAAAGTTTTTTTTTCATATGATTTGTAGCGAAAAATTTTTTTTTTTTTTTTTGGGAATAAGACATCATTGAGTGACAATTGGTGCCTTAAGGGCTAAGGCGACTGACTAAATGAGTTCAGCATCTTTAAGAGAAATTTTTTAGCTTTACTTTCGACTTATTTTTAAGTCGCTATCACATCGGGTTGATCCACTATTTCTTTTTTTGAGCTGAAAGGTCTCGAGGAAGTTTCTATTGGCAGTCAAAATGACTCCATACAAATTTCGTGGAAATCAAAAATTTCCTTCTGTTCCCAGCATCACGTTTGAATTGTGGCTTTTTTTTAAGAATTTTTACTTATCCAGCGATCTGGATTTTTTGAATTTTATAAGACTTCGGGGTAGGCATTTGGAGTTCCAGCAGAAGGTTTTTCACTAAAGCATATTCTTTTAAATTGGCTTAACTCGGAGAAATCGATAATGAAGTTACGATTTCGCGATTTTTTATTACTTAAAATTTCAATAATTAATGAAAAAATTTTATACATGGTTTTGAATTGAGAAAAGTGTGAAAGAAAAATTTTTAATTTTTCTAAAAATTTAAGATATTCTGGTTTGTTTCTTACTAGTTTCATATTATCCAGTTATTATAATCTTTAGAAAAACTTTTAATGTCAAATTTATTTAGTTAATAGTCAATAGAACTCTATATGTGAAAATTATTAACAGATCGCAGCCGACAAGGATTGAACCCATCATCATCTGTAATACTTTGCTATTTTTTATTTTGCAAAAAAATTTAAATTTTGAAAAAGGGTCACCAATTTTGGGAACATTTTCTTTGAATTGCGTGTAAATTTGGTTTTTGCTATATTTTTTTTTGTTTTCATTCATTTATTTTATTGAATCTTCACTAAAATTATGTGAATTAACAATAAGTATTCAAATGTTGAAACTAATATAGCTTAATATTAAGTCCAGCCAGTGCCAGACAAAATTTCATCTGCTCATAAATTATCCAATGTTTTCAAAATAATCATCCTTCACTTTAGTGTGCTAAGTCAGCAGTGGCCCTTCTTCTACTTAAGGCGTTGGTGACCACGATTATTTAGAAGATTGCGTGCTAAATTGTTTGGATGTGATTCCAGTTTTCGTAAGTAGTTCTGGGTATGTTTCACAATTTCATCTTTAACAACCCGAGTAAAAATGTTTAGATATCTATATATATATATAAAAATGGATGTGTGTATGTATTTGGGTATGTATGTATGTATGTTCCGTATGGACTCGAAAACGGCTGCACCGATCTTGATGAAATTTTCAGGGAATATTCAGAATATCCTGGCGAGTAACACTGTCAAGTCGGGCAGAGGGGCGTGGCAAAATCCAATTTTTGCATCCCCCCACTAATGACATCTATATATAAAAAACGGATAGACCGATTTTGATGAAATTTATATCAAAGATAGTACTAACTGAGTACTCATTATGTGCCAAATTTGAGCGTTATCGGACAAAGTAGCGTTAAATGCCATGCAACTTTGTATTGAATTGAAAGTTATTTCAATAATGCAAAAAACGGCTATATGTCTGTTCCTTATGAACGCGAAAATGGCTGGACCGATCTTGATGAAATTTTCAGGGAATATTCAGAATAGCCTAGGGAGTTACATTGTGCAGTCAGATTTTTATTTTTTTTGCGTGTGGGCGGATGGGCGTGGCAAAATCGAATTTTAGCATTGCACCACTAATGACATCTATATATAAAAAACGGATAAACCGATTTTGATGAAATTTAAACCAAAGATAGTACTAACCAAGTACTAACTATATGCCAAATTAGAGCGTGATCGGACAAATGGGCGTAAAATGCCATGCTTTATTGCCAGTGGGCGGAGGGGTGGGCAAAATCGAATTTTTACATTGCACCACTAATGACATCTATATATAAAAAACGGCTGGACCGATTTTGATGAAATTCAAACCAACGATAGTACTAACCATGTACTAACTGTGTGCCAAATTAGAGCGTGATCGGACAAATGGGCGTAAAATGCCATGCCCCTTTGTATTGAATTGAATTTTATTTCTGCATGCTCCGCAATAACGCAAAAACTGTTGATTTGATTTTAATTAAATTTTCAGCACTGATAGTATTGACCGAGTGCGGAACTATAGGCCATGTTATACTGCGATTGGAAAAAGGGGCGTAAAATGCCACGCCCCTTTGTACTATGCTGGACATTGTCTGCCTGTTTCGCAATCACACAAAAACAGCTGAACCGATTCTCTTGACATTTTCACTACATACAGTGCTAACCAAGTGCATATGTAGGCCATATAAGATCGTTATTAGAAAAAGGGATCAAAATTGCAACGCCCTCAGTACTATACTGACCACGATTGAACAAAGAGGCTTAAATTGACAAGCCCCTTTGTTTTATACTGAACGTTATATCTGCCTGTTGTGAAATCACGCAAAAACGGATAAGCCGAATCTGTCACTACTGATAGAACTAACCGAGCGGGAACTGTAGGTCATATGTATAGCGCGATTCGGCAAAAGGGCTTACAATATCACTCCCGTTTTTTCATAAATAAAAAGTTATTTCCTCCTCTTTCGCAATCACACAAAAACGACAAAACTGATGTCAATGAAATTTGCAGCACAGATAGTACTTATCGAGGATGCAGCATGGAACTTTAGACTATCAAGATTCGATAAAAATGCGTTAAATTACATGCCGCAAAAACGGCTGAACCGATTTTGTTAAGATTTCTCGATAGATAGTGCTAACTGAGGGTGGAAACAAAGGTTACTAGCTGGGCCCGGACCCGTGCTTTAATTTTGTCTGACACTATATTTAAATTAAGATGCAATATAAAATAGTTTTTTTCTTAGGGACAGCAACGCGGACCGGGTATAGCTAGTATTTATATATATCACATCTTCTCCGAGATTTGAAAGATCAGTATTGATCCGAGTAAGATCAGTACTGATCCGAAATTTGAAAGATCAGTACTGATCCGAAAAATGGATCGCTAAGATTGGATCAGTTTTAATCGGACGGATACAATGTCATCCGAAAAATGGGTTTATATAATTAGATAAACCCATTTTTCGGATGAAATTGTATCCGTCCGATTAAAACTGATCTAATCTTAGCGATCCATTTTTCGGATCAGTACTGATCCTTCACATTTTTACTTGGGAAGGGAAACATTTAGTTCTCTGTGTATGGTCAAGTTTCTAACATGCCAGGGGGCATCAGTAATCATTCGCAAAATGTTGTTCTGTTTTCTTTGTATTTTTTCCACATTAGACGCAGAGGCAGTGCCCCATAACTGAATACCATAGCACCATATAGGTTTTATAATCGAGCTGTAGATCAATAGTTTACAGTCTAACTTAAGTTTCGAGTTTCTGCCAATTAGCCAATTAAGTGCAATAGTTTTCAATTTTATTTGGGTTAATTTTGCATCTATATGGTTTTTCCACGTAAGACGACGATCGAGATGAATTCCGAGGTACTTTACTGTTGTATGTTGAGGTACAATGTGATTATTAATCCGAATTTGGAGATTTGGGGTTTTTGCTATATGATTTTTTTAAATTTTTTAAGCCACACCCTCTATCACTTATTGCAAGTAAAGTGTACAAAATAATCGCACTTAAACATACCCAGGAAATTATTTAAAATTTTTGTAGACTAGTGTAATTTTTTGAAATGTTTATTCATAAATTTTTGTACTGTAGCTATTCTTAATATTTTTTTTTTATTATTTATTTGCCTTGATTTCGTGCGTTTATTTACCTTTTACTTTTTTTTTTGTCTTTATTTTTTTGTTAAAGTTGATTATTTTTGCAAATTTGTTGTTTTTTTATTGTTATTATTGTTTGCGAGGTTAAACAACAAACCATTTTTGTATGAAGATGACTTCAAATATAAAGTTGAAGGTGTTTCATTATTATTGTATAATATACCTGCAAATTTGTATATTACGAAGTTATATAATCATACATAGATTTTAACTCACATCATTGACTCTAATTAATAATCTACCTCAAAAATTATTTTAAAATCAGGAAATACTGGAATAATTTTAATTTCAGTTGAAAATGTTTATCACCTTAATAACCTGTTCTCACGTGCAGCTAAAAACCGTTTTTAGCAACATTTTCTTTCAACATATTGGAAAAGAATAAAGAAAGTGCTAAAACTATTGTTGCAAAAAACGGTTGTTAGCTGTATGTGAGGACAGGGTATAAGCCTAGTGTTCTGTTTTTCACAGTAAAAATTTCACTGAACTTTAAACGCCTCGAATCGCAATGTAAAATGTATAAATCAAAAAATGTTGACAATTTTAAGAAATAAACTATCAAAACAATACCGAAATGTAAATTTTTCATTACAATTTAAATTGTGTATACTTTAATTTTTATTATAAAAGTGAATTGTTTTCAAACCTTTTTTATTTAAAAACCTTTACGGTGACGTGAACCTTATACCCTGTTCTCACCTACAACAAAAAACTGTTTTTAGCAACATTATCTTTCAACATACCATACCGTAATAGCATAAAGAAATTACTAAAAAATTAATTCTTAAAACCCATTTTTAGATGTAAGTGAGAACAGGGTATTAGATTTCAAAATGGTTTTTACCATTGGAATCAACATGCTCGAAATATGAACATTTTTAAAGTCCTGCACGAAATTTCATCTATTTCTCGACCGCCCCTATTGTAGGCGTGATCATATAAGCAATAATAAATTGTTTTTACCTAAGTGATTAAGGTTTTCAGATTTTCTTGTTTAAAATTTGTTCCTTGATTTTAACAATGTAGCGGTTCTCACCCTTGATAGAAAACAAGAAAAGAATCGGAGAATCGAAGAAAACAAGAAAATGTTTGACAGATACAACAACAAAATACATGGCGGATCGTTTTTCTCATTTTCTTGGTTTCTTTTTTCCTACATAGAAAATTTCTTCGACTTGATGCTTGAGTAAGTTGAAGTATAGAAAAAAATAAAAGTTTCTAGACCAACAAAACAGCTGATTAGAGAGGCATTTAATTATTTTGTGATATTTTCAGACTTTTTATACGAATTTAAAATGAAACTTAAATGATTAATTATTTTTTTTTCTAAAAATCGCGTTGTTTATTTTTATTTCGTGGTCTTAGTTATGTAAAATAATTTGAGGTTATAGAAAATGTTAGTGTGAGAAAACGTGTTTAAATAGTTGTTCACTCTTTATTGGAAAAAATCGGTAGAAAATTTTCTTGTAGGAAATTTCCTCAAATGTTTTCTATCAAGGGTGAAAACCGCTTTTGTTTGTAATAAAACACTTTAGCTTTTGACTTAAAAGTTTGAGTTTTTATTAGATTTTTTTTTATTAATTAGAAAAAAATATTATTTTGAGTGTTGTTCCCTGCTTCTAGGCGTAGAAGGAGGGAATGTTTTTAACATTAAAAAAATTTAACATTAATCTATGCATAGAGTAAAAATAGTAAGAGGATTAATGGGTGAAAAACCTTTCCTTTTCGAAATTTGATTTTTAGCCGTAAACTCTGATTATCTCGGGAGTGAAAACCAGAATACACACAAAAGGAAATCGAAGAAAAAAGGAAAAAAAAAGAATACATTCAAAAGGAATTGAAGAAAAAAACGAATACATTCAAAAGGAACCGAAGAAAAAACAAAAAATAAACGAATACATTCAAAAGGAACCGAAGAAAAAAAGATAAATAAACGAATACATTCAAAAGGAACTGAAGAAAAAAATGTTTCTTCCTTGAGATAATCGGAGTTCATAACAAGGTTTTCACAATACTTTTTCCCATTAAGCCTCTTACTGTTCTTTACTCTATGATCTATGTCATCTCCCAACCCCAAATATTTTTTTTAATACTAAGGTGGTTATTCATAAAACCTGAAATATATTTAAAGTAGGTTTATTTGACAGATATTGCAGGAATAGTTGTCAAATAAACCTACAATAAGTCTGTTATAAGTATTATGAATAAGAGAGTAAGAATTTAAAATTGTTTCCGCAGTATGTACAACTTTGATGTTATTAAACCCAAAGCATTTGACACTTATGTATACAAAAAAAATTTAAAGGGGGGAGGGTGGAGAAATTAAAAAAAAAACTTAAAACAATTATTCATCTGCTTAAAGATATCAACAACTGAACAACTGTGATTAACATTCAGTCACTCATTCAATCAAAATACTATCATGTCACAGCTTCACTGCCACTCATATTCAAGGGATGGGAAAGTTGGTACTTTTGTTGGTACATTTTAAATTTTGTAAAAATAAAATAATTGACACCCATTAATAATTACCCAGCCCCACAAAAAAAAAGTTCTGACCCAGAAACTAGACACACTCTTTATGTAGTTTGGCCTCCGTCATCAGAATTAAATTTAATCGCTGGGATTTCTTGTAATCTTACAAGGGAAGTCCGCAAAATAAACAATTGGAACTTGGGAAAAAATCTGCATACCAAAGTACGTACCTAAATCTTGCCTTACGAATGAAGCCGATCTGATATATGAGGCATTCCACACCAAATGTCCAGCGAAAAAAACACTTAGAAAATTGCGTTTTTGGCTTTTCAATTTTTCAAAAACTGGGCTTAGGAGGCGTAGTCACATATTGGAAAAATGGTCAAATTTGTGTCGAGTTGCCTTGATTAAATATTTATCACATTAAAACGGAATGCACCACAATCTCAAAAATTTACATTCTTATATAGTTTTGTATGGGCTATCGATTAAATTTTTTTTTTTTGGAAAATTTTCAGAACCCGTTCTGAAATTTTCCATTTTTTAAAAATGTCAATTTATTAAAAACATGCCACTTTTTTTTCTTTTTTAAATTTTTTTTTTTTAAGTTTAGATGTTTGTCCATCCACACAAAAAAATTCAGAAACACGTTCTTCGTTTTTTTCGAGAAAATCGCATTTGAACTTTAAATTTCATAACAATTTTGTAATTTGCTTGTATTTCTTTGTTTTAACGTTGCGAGTGAGGAATATTTATGCAATTAATATTACTCATTCGCAACGTTACATCAAGAAAATACAAGCAAATAACAAAATTGTTATGAAATTTAAAGTTCAAATGCGATTTTCTCGAAAACAACGAAGAACGTGTTTCTGATTTTTTTTGTGTGGATGGGCAAACATCTAAACTTAAAAAAAAAAAAAATTAAAAAAGAAAAAAAAGTGGCATGTTTTTTTTAATAAATTGACATTTTTAAAAAATGGAAAATTTCAGAACGGGTTCGGAAAATTTTCAAAAAAAAAAAAAATTTAATCGATAGCCCATACAAAACTATATAAGAATGTAAATTTTTGAGATTGTGGTGCATTCCGTTTTAATGTGATAAATATTTAATCAAGGCAACTCGCCACAAATTTGACCATTTTTCCAAAATTTGACCACGCCTTCTAAGCCCAGTTTTTGAAAATTAGAAAAACCAAAAACGCAATTTTCTTAGTTCCATATAAGGCTATCCAAACAACCTATTCAGAAATTTACGGGACACATGTTTTTCTGTAGCGGGACATTTGGTGTGGAATGCCTCATATGTGGCAGCAATATAAAGAACCTTGACGTCAAAGTAACTGAAAATTGGTAATTTTGACCTAGAATCAGCAAATCTTCTGAAACTGTACACTAGCCAGAAACTTTTAAAATTGATTTATTTTCCGAATATACCACATTTCCATTGAAATTCAGTAAATATTAGTTGTAATTCAGAAATCTTAATTGAATTTCAGAAACCGTGAAGTGTAATTACGAAATCCCATATGATATTTTCTGAATTTCAATTGGAAAAGATGTAGAAGAGAAAAGTATAAATATTTAATGAACTAAAAAAAGCCAAGGGTCGTAAAAGTACATTTTTTAAAAATTGTTGGCATGAAATCATTCATCTAGTTTCCCATCTCTGACACGTACATTAGGGTGGATCGAATTTGGCTTTTGGGCGAATATCGTTCCGGCTCACCGACAGATGTGTTGGAATAGACCTAAAAACAATGTGGTTAAATTTTCATGCAGATCGGTGGTCATCTTCCGCTGCCGAAATGACGTTGAAAATCCGCGATTTCTTAAAAAATAGTATTTATTTCAAAAAATTGCCAAAATTACAAAAATCACTTAATCTTCTTTTTTATTTCAGTCAATCTTTTCAATTCGATCATATTTTCTTAGAAAAAAATTTCAGCTTAATAGGACATTGTTAACCCCTCTAAAACGGTTGCCGAAAATGACCCATTCATTTTGCCCTAAACTCAAAACCACCAAATTTAAAAAAGATTTTTTTTTTTGATTTTAAGTTGCACAATATAAAGTTTTTATTGCATTTATTTCAAGTATATATAAGTTCGTTTAACAAAAAATTTTTTTGAAAAAATACGAGATTCTTAAACAGCGCGTGTAACGGTCTGTTTCCAGGACATTTTGGGAAAATTGCACTTTTTTTTTAAAACTCAACATTTTTAGTTAAAAACTTTTAATTTTACACTAGATTTATTATAAATTATAGAACTTAATATAGAAATGTTGGATTTTAAGAAATTCTTTAACCCTAAACAGCTTTGGGCCCTAAATGACCCATGATGAACAAATGCATCTAGCAATAAACCGCTTTTGGCGGGCGACTAACCATTGGGAACATATTTTTTCCATTAAAAATGGGAGCGTGAGTAAAGATGGGAGCGTGAGTGGAGATGAGAGCGTGAGTGAATTTGAGCAACTCACGCTCACGAAGAAAAAAAAATTCGCTCAGGAAATTTTTTAAGTTTGCATACATTTTACGCAGGATCACGTGATTGCAACATATTAAACTCGTTCACGCTATAATCACGCTTACGAAAACTCAACATAACTATATTTTGACGTGTTTTATTTTTCTTTCACCATAAAAAATCATGCAATCTCTCGCAATTTCATTCACGCTTACGAGTGAATCACGTGAAATTTGTGTCACGTGTGCATTTGTACAAATTATATTTTTAATGCAAAATAAAAAAGTGATCCATATATTTTTTTTAAACAAGTTTAAATATTATTTCCCATTTAAATGCTCCCACCCCGAAAGCATTATCCCCTAAATGCCAGAATATAGCAAGTAAATAGTCTATTGAATTTATTCAGCAATATTCTTATTTAAATGTGAATTACTTTTTTTGTCAGATATAAATAAATGGTTAATGGTGGGTACGAAAAATGCTTAAAGGGTGGGTGCATTTAAGCGGGATACTATTTGAATGATATTTGAACTTTTTTGTTTCATTTGCATTAAAAATATTATTTTTAAAATCGCACTGTTAAGCGTGAGTAAAATTTCGTGAGTTTGCATGATTTTTATGGTGACGGAAAAATGAAACACGTCAAAATTCAGCTTGAGTGAGATTAACATGTGACACTCATGTAATCCTGCGTAAAATGTATGCAAAATTAAAAAATTTCTTGCGTGAGAAATTTTTTTTTCTTCGTAAGCGTGAGGTTGTCGAATTCACTCACGCTCCCATCTCTACTCACGCTCCCATCCTTACTCACGCTCCCATTTTTAATTGAAAAATATGTTTCCAATGGTTTGTCGACCGCCAAAAGCGGTTTATTGCTAGATGCATGTTCATCTTGGGTCATTTAGGGCCCAAAGCTGTTTAGGGTTAAGGAGTTTCTTAAAATCCAACATTTCTATATTAAGTTTTATAATTTATAATAAATCTGGTGTAAAATGAAAAGTTCTTAACTAAAAATGTTGAGTTTAAAAAGAAAAGTGCAATTTTCCCAAAAAATCCTGAAAACAGACCGTTACACGCGCTGTTTAAGAATCTCGTATTTTTTCAAAAAAAATTTTTGTCAAACGAACCCAGCAAAAACATGGTAATGAGTTGTGAAAAGTAATCATTACCAAGTACATTATTAATAATGAGTACACATTACCATTAACATTATTTTAAGCCTAAAATTAACTACTTTTCAGTAATATGCTATAAAAGTACTTTCAAGTAATAATATCTCCTTGCACTTGCATTTTTTAACCTTTACAATTCAATTAACTTAAAAAGTACTTAAAAACTTAATAAAAATTACTCAATTTTTTATTTTTAATAAAAACAATTTAAATTTTAAATGTTTTAATTAACTAATTATTTTACTTCTTATTGGTAATGGGTTTTCACTCCTTATTAGTAATCAGAGTCAGTAACTACTTATTTAACTCCATACTATTCACTAGTTATTTTTGTCTCACGCCCTTGTTAAAATAATTATTGTTTCATTCAATAAGTAACTACTTATTAACAGTTGTTTCGGATTACAAAACCCATTACTGGTAATGCCAAATTTTGCTGGGAACTTATATATACTTGATATAAATGCAATAAAAACTTTAGATTGTGAAACTTAAAATCAAAAAAAAAAATCTTTTTTAAATTTGGTGGTTTTGAGTTTAGGGCAAAATGAATGGGTAATTTTCGGCTACCGTTTTAGAGGGGTTAACAATGTCCTAATAAGCTGAAATTTTTTCTCAGAAAATATGATCGAATTGAAAAGATTGACTGAAATAAAAAAGAAGATTAAGTGATTTTTGTAATTTTGGCAATATTTTGAAATAAATACTATTTTTTAAGAAATCGCGGATTTTCAACGTCATTTCGGCAGCGGAAGATGACCACCGATCTGCATGAAAATTTAACCACATTGTTTTTAGGTCTATTCCAACACATCTGTCGGTGAGCCGGAACGAAATTCGCCAAAAAGCCAAATTCGATCCACCCTAACGTACATGTGCAAGTAAGTACTCAAACTGTACAAAAAGTTTAAACAATTGTGAATCTATTAAAAACCACAACGAAAATGAAACAAAAAAGGAAACACAATCATCATCATTTTTACAAAAATAGTGTTGATGATACATTTTATTTAGAAATTGTTCGTTGTTGTCACATGAACGAAAAGAAATAGTAAAATCATTGATAGCAAGAAAAATGTACGAAGGCTTCTCCATAAGTATTGTGTCTTATAGTACAGTGGGAGAAATGGTTAATTTTTTTGGAAATAAATCAGCCATTCTGTAAGTACTGGACCGATAGCCATACAATTTGAAAAATTGCGTATTTTCGAGCTTAAGTTTTGAAGTTGGATCGATTCTAAGTCATTCTATGAATGTTCGTCTGTCTGCCCGCCTGTCTGAAGATAACACAATGAAGTCCAAATTAAATTAGGATTCTGAAAATCGGATCACGGGAAAAAGTTTCCCCTTAAAAAACTAAACCATTCTCTGAAAAACTTAATTTTTCTTACCGGTTTTTTTTGTATTTTTTTTAATAAAATAAAGCATTTTAATGGAAGAAGTTCAAAGTCCTGTACTTGGACCCAGGGAACTAGAAAATGTTGTTTTGGTCTGGCCGCCCCATTTTGTGGACGTGAATGTTAACAAATACTTAAAATAATGGTAAAATTGTATAACTGTAGTGCAAAATGCATAAAAATAAATTAGTAATAATTTATAGTGAGAGGGAAGGTATCCACACTGCCTCCCTCCAAACCACACAACCCCCTAGATTTACACTACAATTCATGTTGTTCTGTCATTCTTTCCTTTGTCAAGTATCCTTACCTGTGGTCGTTAAAGGGATCAGAAAAATTACATCGCAATTGAAAATTTCGCTTAAGTAAAGTAATCTTAGATCTGTGAATACAATCGCTAAACCTTAATAAAGTTAAAAAAATCTAAACAATTTATATTGTAATTTATTGACATATTTTTTCTATTATTTATTACCTTTTTTTCCTTCAAAGTTCTTGTCTTTATTGTTTGGTTAATGTAATTTGTTGTAAATGAAACCGTTGACATTCATATTAAAAATCACTTCAATAGATACCAACAAAACAGGTACCGATGTTTCAACATACACCTAGGACTAATACTAAGAACGTGCAAACATACCCATATACATACAAAGATACTGTTGTAAGTATGTATAAATATATGTTATTCACATAGTTAAACAACATATTGAAACAACGTAGACTCTTTAATAACTATGTAACTTACTACGAAACAATGCGATATGTTAAACTTAGAGGTATTGGGGCTTCGAAAGAATTAATTCACAAAAAGATGAATTCTCCACTCCGTGGAGACGAAGTGCTGTAGTGTAGTGACACTCTCGAGAGGTCCCTGGAATTCAAGGACTATACTCTGGCTACCATTCTTGACATAGAAGGTGCCTTTTACAATGTCAAATATGAAGCCATTAGTTTGATTTTTTCTGTAAGTACAGATCGAGCACGGGCTCTAATTATATTTGTTATAAGGGTTCAAGTTGAAAAAATGCAGAAGAAAAATTGAATTTCTAAAAATTATAGACATTTCTGGTATTTCCTATACCGGTTTCAAACACCCCAGTTAGTGTCATCTTCAGTAGGATTTTAAATGTCGGTTTGTCTTGTTAATGAAAACTGTTTTTTATATATGTGAATATTTATAGTTTCTACAGAATAAATTTTGACAGTTTCCAACACTACAATTCTATTTCTAGCAATCTCAACCTCACTTCATACTTTCTTTCAACTTTTTTGTCTCTTACATTATTTTGCAAGGGTTACCAACATGATCTGGAATTGCAGACACAAATGAAGGAATTTGCTTTTTCTGTTTCGGAGACGTGCCTAATTAGGTTTTCCCTTGATAATACCAAAACCAGAGTTGTCATAAACCTGCTTACACATAGGACTATTAGGTTAGCCCTTGGCAGGTCAGTGGTGAACAAGACTTTAGACTACCGTCTAAATGCCTGGAATTATCTCCTGAACTTCTTTCTGAATGTTGCCCAGGGAATAAATGCAGGTCAACCTAATCCTGTTCTAAGTATTTTCCAAAAGAAACAACATTCCTTGGTTCAGTCCACCGAGAGTGGGCGGTATTGAACTCGCGGTGTCCTACAGTGCTTAGTATCTAGGAATTTTTCTAGACAAAAAGCTCTTATGGTAGTAGAAATGCTGCCATCTACTGTTGTAAGAAGACCACTGGAAGCAACTGGGGTCTTACTCCCCGGGTGCAATTCGCAATGCTTCAGTGGCTGCTGGTAGACTTGCGGAAACAAATGCAGTGTCGTATAAACCATACGGATATGCAAGAATCCTTGGGCATGTGCCGCATTGCACCCCTATGCCCTGGTTCGAAACCGTGTTTGTAATTAAGATTCCGGACAGATCCGATTGGACGGAGGGTCTCAACTTTCCTGAGGAGACTCTTGAGGTTTTTTCTGACGGCTCCAAAATGATTGGCCGAGTGCGGGGTGGCGTTTTTGTGAGTCAACTAGATCACAGGTTCTCCTTTTCACTGCCGGGGGTTCGGCTGTGGACATTTCGTCTGCAGATCAGTGGAAAGTTCCATTACAATCATAAATGTGTTAAGGCAACACACTGTTTTAAATTGAATGAAACGAAAATTTCATCATTTAATTTGTGGTAGATTAATTTGAATACAAAAATATTGCTTCAAGTTTAATGATCATTAATAGGGAATTAATTCTTGAAAGAATTAATTTAATGTCTAAAAAAGCTTTTAGAATAAAACTACAGAATTAGTTCATAGCTAATGATTATCGGGAATGAACAAATTCAATTTATTTAATTCGAATTCTGTGGAATAGTAAATAAGATCCTCGCGTCGCTTAACAGAATGGGTTTCAAGGGGGTTGCTTACACTGATGACGTTGTAATCCCAATCAAAGGTAAGTTTTTACCAATGATTAGCAAACTCATGGAATCAGCGCTTAAGATACTCTCGAAGTTGCCAAAGGACAACTGTCTGTGAGTTGATCCCGCCAAAACCAAACTTGTCTTGTTCACAAAAAGACTAAGATAGACAGATTTGTCCTTTCAAAATTAGATGGAATCACCCTGGAACTATCTAATGAGGTGAAATACCTTGGTGTGATTCTTGACTCAAAGCTTTCTTGGAAAAGGAATACCGAGGAAAGGATGAACAAATAGTAATGTGCAAATTAAACCTGCAAAAGAACTTTGGGAAGAAGGTGCAGTCTAAAACCCTAGGTTATCCACTGGTTTTATGTTGTTATAATTAGGCAAATACTTACCTTTGGTTCCTTTGTTTGATGGAGAGTATCCACTGCAATAAATCATATCTCTGCCACCTACAGAAGGCACAACGACTGGCGTGTGTGGGTATCACTGGTGATATTAGATAGGATGCTAAACTTTTAACCATTGTATATTTACGTCAAGAGCACAGCATCAAAATCGGCTCTCAGCTTAAGAGAGTCGCAAATGCTTAAGCAACGCTCTTGGGGACACTCGAGCATATTAATAACGTTAAGCGGGATGGAGCTGGAACCGAAAACGGATTATATCTCACTACATAAGAACTTTGAAATAACCTTCGAAGTCCTAATAGAGAAGATTGAGTGGAAAACTCTGTTATAACAGAAAATTCGATCTCAATCTTTACGGACGGAAATAGAGATAGGTACGATTTCGGGAACATACTATGAATGCCTCGAAATTGGGGCTTCAGTGAGACTTCCGGACAAGTGAAGTGTATTCCAGGTTGAGGTGTAAAACCGCTTAGAAGATTATAACAAGGGACCTTCGTATTTGTGCCATTAACAGTTTTGCGGATAGTAGTGCAGCTCTAAAAGCCTTAAAATCAAACACTGTAAAATTGGGGATCATTAAGAATTGTAAACAATCCCTTCCTCGAATCAGTTAGCGCACAGTCAAGCTAATCTGGGTCCCTGAACATAGTGGAGTCGGTGGGAACGAATTGGATGATGAATGTGCGAGAAATGGCTCTTGGTCGGTGGGGGAACGGGTGGAACCTGACATCTCGGTTCTTATAGTGAAAGTGATGAACGAAATTGATAAGATATTAGAGAATAGGATAAAGAATAGGTTGATATCCCTGACTACGTGCAGGATATCGTGAACCCTGTAGCTACTGCCAAATTCTAAGAGCACAAAAAGTCTTCCTACTTTTGGCAAACAGATGGTTTGCCTATTAGTTGGAGTACTGATAGGACACTGTATAATCGGAAAAATGGCAGTGCGTACGGAAATTTCTGATAGGGACTATTGTATAAGTTGTGGGGAAGTGGAGGAGGAACCGTCTTAAGCATTTGGGACATTGATTATTCGATAACGGGGACTGAAACGGGAAATCATTGATGTCACTAGCAGAATATCTTATGAAATCAGGGTGGTTTAAGAAGTAAAACTTTGTGTTAGAGGGGTAGCATTGAAACAACAAATATGGGAATCACAATGGGCCTTATGACCTCCGAAAGAATTCACTAAATAGCGCACGCCCATTCAACCTTCGGTTAATTAAGGAATTAATTCTTTCGTATCTTTGTATTGAGGTATGTAAGTAGTAGTGTAGGGTATCACCCATTTGGTAATGTGACAATTACAAATTATCACGAATGAAAATTTGTTGACACAGGGAAACAATGCACTACTGTCAATATAAGTGTCACACTAAGATATTATGTTGAATGTTGGTATACATAAATATGTTTAGTTTTGTATGTAAATCCCCATTATGACATGGTTAATGTGGTATGAATGAGTGTTTATCATTCTTGTTGATAATTGTTGTGACAGTGAATTTTAGTTGGCATTAGTTAGTTTAGTTAGTTAAAAGAAGAAGTAGTTATGCTTACAATTAGTTACTGTAGGTATGTGGGTACATAAAGATATTTGTATAGATATGGCTTATTACCATAATTGACTCACTTCAATTGCTTATTGCATACAAACGCCCGCTAATAGTAAATTAACAATGAATTACACAAGATGATGATTTAATTAGCTGAACTTGGAAATGAAATTATTCAGAAAGATGTCGTCTCACCGCTTTGATCCGGATCCATTCAGACGTTGGTCTTTATATGTCGTTTTTTTGCACTCCACTAAAACTGTGTTAAGTTTCATGGTAATTAGAGAGAACATCTTAAAAGATTTTCTATGGCAGATGTGGAATCAGTTTGAATGGCAGATTTGGAATCAGGAGCTCCATTTAATAATAAAACTAGCTGATCTAGCTAACACTATTTATAAAATTCATACAATGTTCTTATAACGAAACATACATTAATTCTAAAGTGCCTTCAAATTGCACTGAAATAAAGAATTTTGATTAAAACTTTCCCTTAGTGCCATCTAACGATTTCAAACTTAATCAGCAAACTTATTTCTTTTTGAATATATTATAATATCAGCCGTATCATTAATACAATAAATTTCTCGACTACAGCTCCTTCTATCGGAATTTAACTTAAGATAAACTTTCCTCTAGACAAAACTAGTGTTTTGCCTCAGTTTGGTGTCAATCGATCCAGCGGTTCTAGAAAGTGCTCGGAACGAACGTTTCGGGTACGTCCCTTTTATTAACTTTTCCTTACTTTCCTCTGTTACAACGTTCTACTTCTTAGACCACCCCGATTCTCTAAGATATTCTGCCAGAATAGTCAACGAGTCATCCCTAAGGCATTCCAGGTCATCGAACGAGTCATCGTTAAGGCATTCCAGACGCACGGCCATTTGGCGGATTATACAATGTCTTGTCAATGCTCCCACCAATAAGCTAACCTGTCCTCTTAGGATTGTGCAGAAGCCAACGAACTCGCGATATCCTGCACGTAGTCAGTGATATCCACCTATACTTCATTCTCTTCTTTGATGTCCTATCAATTTCTTTCATCAATTCCACTATAGGAACCACGATGTCAGGTCCAAACTGTTCCCACGCTGACTCAGAACCATTCCTCGCACATTCATCAACCAATTCATTTCCAGTGCCTCCACTATATCCAGAGACCCAGATAAACTGGGCTGTGTGCTGACTGATTTGATGAAGGGATTGTATACAGTTCCTAACTATTCCCTATTTCACGGTGTTTGATCCGGTACCTTGTCATAATCATCTGCGAGGCTTTATCAATTCCAAGTACCTAAGCCAGTAAAACACTACACTTGTTTGGAAGTCTCTGTGATGCCCTGATTTCGAGACATTCAGAATATACTCCCGAACCCGTATTCTCTTTTATAACAGACTTTTTCGCGCAGTCTTTCCTAGTTGGTACTAGGACTTCTGCAATAAGATATAGTTGGTTTTCTGTTCCAGTTCCGTCCCGCCCACCATTTTGAATAAGGTCGAGTGCCCCAAAGAGCGACTCTCTTAATCTGAGAGCTGAATTTGCTTCTGTGATCAGTAGATATCAATGGGCTGAATGTTTTGTATTACTTCCAGGTCAGACTGGATTGCAGATCTAATAGCACCAGTGATACTAGCACAGGCCAGTCGTTATACCTTCTGTAGGTTGCAGAGTATATTGTCTGGGTATATATTGTCCATGGCTATTATAACACCTTCTGACCGCCAATATTAAACATGAACCGTTTTTCATTTCGTGATCCTGTTTCCTTTTAAAAGGACTTCAAAGTTTTAAAGGATACATTTTGTAAAATATTTTTGAAATATTTGTACTTGTCCTAGGATGACAGTAATTTTTTCCATTTTTTTATTTTGCCATATCAGGATAAAAGGATGTGAATAAAGTCATTTGAAAACTTTGTCAAAATATTTCGTTGAAAATTTTTAATGATTTTGAAGGATACATTTTTGAAAGCACGTAACTTACCTCCTTTTTCCTAATAGTCTAGTTTCAAACATATATTATGCAGTTCGGGTTTAACGACTTTTTTATTTTTGTCGGACGGTGTAACCAATCACCCTCTATCAACCTTTTTACATTGCCATTGTCCAAAAGGGTTAAATACTTTTATGACCGCAAAACAGACCATGTTTACCCATTTAAAGCTTTCGTAGCAACTCCTACTTAATCTTTTCTAAAAATCTTAATAATATATTTAATTGAAATTTATCTGCCAATTAATGAACTATGAACCTTAAGATACAAATTCTGTCTTGAAGTTTCACTACTTTGTACATCAGAGCATTTCATGTTTATATACATATAAAAAAGTGTCATAATCTGAAACCTTAATAAAAAGAAAACAAAAAATACTGTTACACTCAGTTCTCTTAGGAGTTAATTTAATAGTAGAGTTTCTGAATAACCGATAAATTTAGTAACCGCGGTTACGGTTATAAAAAATTGAATAACCGATCGGTTTCGGTTATTTTCGGTTATCAGTAAAAATTTTATTCCGGAAGAAAAACTTCATTTTAAAATAGTTTTTTATAAGAATGGAATTCAATTTAAATTCCCATTTTGGTTTAGCTTCCGCTTATGTCTTTTAAACAGAAGAGTTCAGTTCATCTTCCAAAGATCCATTGGTTTCTTAACTTCAGAACTGGATAATTCTTCAACTGGATATAAACACTTAAGTTATATCAATGGTAAAGCAAAATTTTTAATTAAAAAAATTTTAAATTTGCCATTATAAACCGTATTTTTATTGAGACGAACAATCTTACAATAAGTTATCTGAAACTTCAAATTTCTAAAATTTGTCTCCACTAGTTTGTTGTTTTTTTTTTTGAATTGCGTAAACCAAAAATAAGTCTAAACCCAAAATTGGAAAAGTTGTCGTTGGATACATGGATATTGACATTTATATATCGCCTACCTATAGTGCTTGCCCATTCATAGTTATGCTAAAATTTTCCCATTTTGAATTTCAAAAAAATTAAGAGACCCTTTAAGCTATATTCATAACAAAAAAGGGCAAATAATTTTTTTACACTCAAAATTTAATTTAAAAAAAATAATTGTTTTTGTTTTAAATTAATTTTTCTAAATGCAAAAAAATATATAAAAAATCTATTCTATCATTAAAAAGCGGATAACCGAAAATATATGGGTCGGTTTCGGGTTCGGTATTTGGCTTCAATAACCGCGGTTTCGGTTACGGTTTTAACCGAAACAGAAACTCTATTTAATAGTGACCCTTAATATTTTTAAGCGAGCTATAAGTGGTACACTAGCACTGTCATTACCAGCATACAACCACTGCAACCACCACCATCACCACCAACCATTCCGTCGTTAAACAATCTACTTTACTTACTAGCTTGAGCTCAAATATCCATGCGTGAAAGAAAAAAAATCACACACACACACACCATGGAGGAATAACCCCTCACACAGCACGAACAGCAGTAATATCCCAGCAAAATTAATTACATCTTACCTTCAAAACCCTTTGAGGAAGATTCTGAACTGGTCTAAAGTGCCAAGAACAGATCCCAGTTCGGAAGTTTTTCTTAGAAGCGAACTATCACTCTTACGTAACTATATCCTATGATCTAGTGACATTTCATAGAACTAGTCTCGAAAACATATCACGGATTTCCCCTTTCGGAACATGCCACCAAACCCGCACTAATGGACATATGACTGAACTAACCCGTTCTGGTTCACTCGTTTCGGAACAGTTCTTTCTCATTAATTGACCCTTTTTCACTTACAGTATATGGGCGCGTACCTGTTTGGGGAACAGTCCAATTTTAACCACTCACAGGATAGACACTTTTAGAACAATTGAATCATCTTTACTCACAGGTAATAGGTTAGAGGTGGCGAAGTCAAAGATTCCTCACGTAGACCGGATGGTCCATAGCGAAACCACAATAATTCATCAGTGACGCTTATAGAAAGTCCTAATCGCGAATTATATCTTTGCCTTAGGTCGACATTCAAAACCGTTTCCAAACTCCCGAAGACATGTCTGCCCAATAACAAAAAATATGTTCTACCGTTGTCTCAGTGTTAGGTTTATCGCACCTCCTACAGCTGGCATCGAAAATAAGTCCCATTTTCTTTCTAAATATGATAACCTATAAGGCAGTGTCCGGTGATCACTCCAGTGAGTGTACGGCAGTTCAATCTGGTAAGTGAGAGTGAATAGGTAGTTTTCTTCAGATTGTAGCATGACCACAATTTATTTAAAATAAAATCAAAATCTTACAAGATATATAAAAGTAATAAATATACAAACAATTTAGGTGTGGGACTAATAAACTGGAGGTACCAGGTTTAAATCCAGTTGAGACTAAAAAAATGTTTTTTCGTATGACCTATATCAGACATTTCCTTAAAGAAGTCTTAGGTGACGTGTCCCTTAGAAAGTCAGCATGCCCTGACTACTGCTGAAGACATTTTGAAAATTTATAGAAAACTGTCCTCAACTCTGTATATCGACATGTCTTATGGATGTCAGCAGTGACCCTAAAAAGTCACCGGATCGTCACTGAGGATGGCTCGAGGACGATCCACTTTCTGTTAGCCATTGCAGTGTTAAGATTATTGCGAAGCGATCTGAAGTGCTGGATTGGCAAATCGATATGTACAGGAACAATCAGAACCTTGTTTCGCGGGCTCGTCCGCTCTTTCGTTGCTCTCACTGGAAATGCATTTGACACTAATCAACTACATATCTCGTTACCAAACTGTCTATCTGCATTGCTCACTGCATTCTAAAGAGTCCAAATAAAATCATTCAATTACCCACTGAATTATTTTCATACACAACGTTACAACAATCTCACGTCTGTCCTTAGTAATCGGTTCGCCATTAATTAACCCACGAATACTTAATTCCTTTAACGATTACCGAGAATTCAATTCGAAAATTTGTTGCTGGGTTAACCAAGCACAAAAAAAAGAAGGAAATACAAAAAAAAAAATGCCTGAAAGCTAAATAAAGAAAAGAAGCTATAAAAACCCAAGTTAATTGGCAATATGTTGGATGGATGGTATGGACTGGCAACTGGAACTGGCAAAAGGAATACAAAAACAACAAGAAACAAGACATTGCAGACGACATCAAGATACTAATAAATTGTTCGTTTATTGATTTGGTATGTAAAAGTAGACTTACTGCGTCTATTGAAATTACTATAGAGAGTCAAGTAACACTAGTAGAGTGTAATCTCACAGAGAGATTGCCAAGTAAGTTAGCTAGGATGGAAATTGGAAATAATTGCATTAAAAGGAAACATTTAATTGAAATTATTTTTCCTTTTTTTTTTGTTTTCACAGTTTCATTTTCTGCTTTCAATGTAAAAACAAGAAACAACCCTTAGAGTCAGTGTCAATAATAAGGAAAACTATTAAAAATCTTTATTACTAAAGATTGAATTCAACAACTGCAATTGATGATTAAACAACTATTCGTAGTTCATAAACTATACAGTTTAAGTAGCAGGAACAGCTGTATTTGTTTTCAGTTTTGATGTTTTCTTTTAAGGTTATTAAAAAAATAATAATGGAATTTGGGGTCGCTGTATAAGGTACCAAGAACATCTGGAAGGAATTAAGCTTTTTTGGCAGGTATCGATAGCAAATAAGAGATTTAAGAAACATGTTCCTATATCGACCACGGGAACATTCCAGGGAATTGCAAAGGCGATGAGCTTGCAAGAATGGGTACTACTTTACAGCTTCCAACGAAATCGTAATGTGTTGGTATGCCTCTAGAAACTTGCAAGCAAAATCTACGGCTTTGTTTCACGACGGAGACTAATAAGAGATGGGCATGTGGACGGACGCGTGAGACTATACAACAGATTTGGCTATCGCTTTCGAGAATTTTAAGGTGGTTGCTGTATTTACCGGACACTGCCTTATTGGAAGGCACGATGAGCGGTTAAACCTCAGGAAAACTCGCTACATACTTCCTCTTAATAGAAGGGATTGTAGTCTACTCACGGGAGTGGTCACAGGACCCGGCCTAAATGTTTTCCACCCAAAAACTATGGGAATCGAATGCCAATTGAAGATGTGATAACCCTAATAAAGATGAAACAGTACATATTCTGCGCAAATACCCCGCATTGCAAGTGAATCGAGAATCTCGATTAAATCGCAGCTTTGGAGCTTACGAATATTAAACTTTTCGCAATATAGACTAATGCGTTTTATCATCGTCTCTGAAGGACCATGTGGTATCACTATGGGCAAACCGGTCTATGCGAGGAGTCTGAACTTTAAACTCCACAACCACTAACCTAAGGACCATATTAAGTAATTAAAAAAGTATTACCTCCCCTTTAAAGTCAATGCCCTTTCTAAACAAATCATTTGAATAGCAACAGCTGCAAGCAAAATATCAATGTTTTTTTGTTTTTTCTTAAAAACTATTACACCTCTTGTTGTTAAACTTCAAAAACAATTGATAAATTGATACAAATAATTCATGTAGTACGAGTATAAATGTAAGTTTTAAAAATAGACTACATTTTAATCTAAATATAGTTAAACCCACAACAACTTTTATCAACAATTTTCACAAAACAGAAATAAAAAAAAATAATAACAAAAAAGCCAACGTGTAAACAATGTGATATTCAAAAAGTGATGGGTTCAAATAAACAACCACTACACACCATCCAATTCCATCCCAACCATCCACTACCACCAACCAGCCAACCACCCTTCCTACCTACATCTTCCTGCAATGGAATATAAAATAATGTCGTTGTACACTTTCTGTGTGTGTGAGTTTTGAAGCAAAAGCCGTGGCATGTTTGTTTGGATACACACATTTATATTAATAGCAATCGGAGCAACAGCCACAGCATGAGAATCCCCCCAGCAAAGATGCTTACTTCAGACAAACAACAAAAAAAGGTAAAAACAAGTAAAAATGTTACGTTCGGCCTTGCCGAATGTATTGATACCCTTCACAATGTCAAATACTTAGATTACTGCAAAAACTCTTTAATAAGGCTAAATCTTCAAGAACGGTCGAGGACTGGTCTGCATACAGGCTGATTCTTAAGAGTTAAAAGAAGATGATCAGAATTTACAAATGTGATTCTTGGAAAAACTTCTCTGGAAACATAGAAGACGTTTCTGAGGCATCCAGGCATCAGATGCCAAGGTTGTGGCTTCTTCTCCTTGCACCATGGGATACCTGAGGGATCCTAATGGGGAGCGGTCTTCCTCCAGTGGAGAGTCGCTGGATCTCCTTCTAAACACGAATTTTCCGGGCAATTCCATGACGCCATTTCAAGCTTTGGAACGTTCTGGCACCCAAGTATATTAAATTGCTTCGGAAATAATAAATATTCCAACATTAATCTGGGCGATTAAAAGCTTCAGGACCCCCCGGGCCTAATGGAATAATACCGGCTGAGATGCAGCAAGTGTTGGACTATATAGCCCACTGGCTGTATAAGTTATACACAGCATGCATCAACTCGTCGTATACTCCTTTAAAATGGATACAAGGGTCGTCTTTATCCAGAAGTCTGGAAAAAATTGCCACAAAGCTCCGAAGGATTTCAGACCAATTAGTCTGCCTTCTTTTTTGTTAAAGACAATGGAACGAATGATAGACTCATATTTGCGTAGAATGATTGACCCGAGGTTGCTTTCGACGAGGCAACATGCATACAGCAATCGAGAGATTGCTTTCGGTGAAGAAGTACACTATAATGGCCTTTCTTTATATAGAGGGTGCTTTTAATAATGTCATCCCAGACTCGATAATTGTGGCATTGTCTGGTCTGGGAGTAAAGCGTGGGATCGTTTTAATGGTGGAAAACCTATTTGCCAATAGACGTATAACGTCTGGATTGGGAGAGTCTGTCAGATCTCGATTTGTCAACAGGGGCACACCACAGGGAGGTTTTTTTCACCGCTTCTTTGGACCTAGCACTGAATTCTATGCTGCTATCACTAGGAGCACGGAGTTGTCATGTTGTCGCATATGCTGACGATGTCACGATAGCGGTAAAGAGAAAGCATCTGCCAACATTGAGGAACATTTTTCAGGGTTCTCTGAAACATCTCTCTAAATGGTCAAGAGACTGTGGTCTGAAAGTTAATCCAAGTAAAACAGAGCTTGTCTTGTTTACAAGGAAAACCAAGATTCCTGTTTTTAATCCTATTTCTCTGGACGCCACTGAAATCACCTTCTCAGATGGATCCAAGTATCTTGGAGT
Source organism: Pegoplata infirma (assembly GCA_963921195.1). NCBI lineage: Eukaryota > Metazoa > Arthropoda > Insecta > Diptera > Anthomyiidae > Pegoplata > Pegoplata infirma. The sequence goes on along the minus strand of OY992540.1, from coordinate 165,472,129 downwards.
ATTTCTAGGTAGGAAGATGAATTTCAGGCGTAATATTTAGGAACAGGTGAGAAAAGCACTGATTGCTTAATATTCCTGTAAAATGGCCATTGGAAAACGATGGGGCTTTAGCCCTAAAATCGTTCATTGGATTTTTACAGCGTTAGTGTGTCCAATTCTGCTGTATGGAATCATTGTCTAGTGGCCTGTTTTAGAGACAAAATGGAACTGTGTCTTCATTACGAAGGTACAGAGAGCGGCGTCGATGTGCATCACTGGTGCTCTTCGTACTACACCTACGGCTGCATTACACCATTTACAGATGTAATTCGAAAAAGATCAATTGTAATTCGAAGATTCTATTTGTAATTCGAAAATTCCATTTGTAATTCGAAGATTCCATTTGAAATTCGAAGATTCCATTTGTAATTCGAATACTCCAATTGTAATTCGAAGATTCCATTTGTAATTCGAAGATTCCAATTGTAAATCGAAAAAGATCAATTGTAATTCGTAAAAGATCAATTGTAATTCGTAAAAGATCAATTGTAATTCGTAAAAGATCAATTGTAATTCGAAAAAGATCAATTGTAATTCGAAAAAGATCAATTGTAATTCGAAAAAGATCAATTGTAATTCGTAAAAGATTAATTGTAATTCGAAAATTCCAATTGTAATTCGTAAAAGATCAATTGTAATTCGAAAAAGATCAATTGTAATTCGAATATTCCAATTGTAATTCGTAAAAGATCAATTGTAATTCGAAAAAGATCAATTGTAATTCGTAAAAGATCAATTGTAATTCGTAAAAGATCAATTGTAATTCGTAAAAGATCAATTGTAATTCAAAAAAGATCAATTGTAATTTGTAAAAGATCAATTGTAATTCGAAAAAGATCAATTGTAATTCGAAAAAGATCAATTATAATTCGTAAAAGATCAATTGTAATTCGAAAAAGATCAATTATAATTCGAAAAAGATCAATTGTAATTCGAAAAAGATCAATTGTAATTCGTAAAAGATCAATTGTAATTCGTAAAAGATCAATTGTAATTCGAAAAAGATCAATTGTAATTCGAAAAAGATCAATTGTAATTCGAAAAAGATCAATTGTAATTCGTAAAAGATGAATTGTAATTCGTAAAAGATCAATTGTAATTCGAAAAAGATCAATTGTAATTCGAAGATTCCAATTGTAATTCGAAAAAGATCAATTGTAATTCGTAAAAGATCAATTGTAATTCGAAAAAGATCAATTGTAATTCGAAAAAGATCAATTGTAATTCGTAAAAGATCAATTGTAATTCGAAGATTCCAATTGTAATTCGAAAAATATCAATGGAAATACAGTTGATATTTTTCGAATTACAATTGGAATCTTCGAATTACAATTGATCTTTTACGAATTACAATTGATCTTTAGATTTAGATTTAGATTTATTTAGTTTTTTCATTATTAGAACAATAAGAATAAATTCTTTTATAGTTCAACGGGTATTACATAAAGATTGACATAATTAATTAGTACAATAAATAATTTAAAAAAAGCAGTAAAATAGCAATAATAATAAAACAGTAATTAAAATATAAAATGATTGCAATAACAATATATTAAGTCAAGACAAAATAAAGTAAAGAAGCTATAGTTTATAATATAGTTTTTTTTTTTTTTTTTTTTTTTTTTTTTTTTTTATCGAAACAAATATAAGTTTAAGTTTATGCATTTCTATTTGTATTTGTCAGATGATAAAAGAGTTCATTTTTAAACAAATTTTTTGATGAAATGAATTTAGTATCGTTGGGCAAATCATTCCAGAGTTTTATGGCGTTAATGAAAAAAAGTCTACTAGTGTTTAAAAAATTATGTCTGGGCACAATTAGAGTCATGTTTCTTGTTGATTGACCAAAGGTAATTTTCTCATAAAGGTAGGGTGGGGTTTTTTGGTATATAAGTCTATGTAAGAATAGCAAGTTTCTCATGTCAAGGTAATTAACAATGTCACAGCCAAGAATCATAGTTCTCCACGTAGTCATACTACTAAAACGGCGCAGACCATAGACATAGCGAGTTGCGTTATTAAAAGAGACCTCCAATTTATGAAGGGAGTGTGAATCAAGTTTACTGTAGACCTCCGCAGAGTAGGTTATTAGTGGAAGAATCACAATTGATCTTTGAATTACAATTGATCTTTTTCGAATTACAATTGATCTTTTTCGAATTACAATTGATCTTTTTCGAATTACAATTGATCTTTTTCGAATTACAATTGATCTTTTACGAATTACAATTGATCTTTTTTGAATTACAATTGGAATCTTCGAATTACAATTGACCTTTTTCGAATTACAATTGATCTTTTACGAATTACAATTGATCTTTTACGAATTACAATTGATCTTTTTCGAATTACAATTGATTTTTTTCGATTTACAATTGATCTTTTTCGAATTACAATTGATCTTTTACGAATTATAATTGATCTTTTTCGAATTACAATTGATCTTTTTCGAATTACAATTGATCTTTTACGAATTACAATTGATCTTTTTTGAATTACAATTGATCTTTTACGAATTACAATTGATCTTTTACGAATTACAATTGATCTTTTACGAATTACAATTGATCTTTTTCGAATTACAATTGATCTTTTACGAATTACAATTGGAATCTTCGAATTACAATTGACCTTTTTCGAATTACAATTGATCTTTTACGAATTACAATTGGAATCTTCGAATTACAATTGATCTTTTACGAATTACAATTGATCTTTTACGAATTACAATTGATCTTTTTCGAATTAAAATTGATCTTTTTCGAATTACAATTGATCTTTTACGAATTACAATTGATCTTTTACGAATTACAATTGATCTTTTTCGAATTACAACTGGAATCTTCGAATTACAAATGGAATCTTCGAATTACAATTGGAGTATTCGAATTACAAATGGAATCTTCGAATTACAAATGGAATCTTCGAATTACAAATGGAATCTTCGAATTACAAATAGAATCTTCGAATTACAATTGATCTTTTTCGAATTACATTTGTAAATGGTGTAGAAATCCTCCTTCACCTGATACCATTCGACTTATTGGGTAGATAGTATCCGGCTACGTCGGCAATTCAACTTAATAGCACACTGCAATGGCAAATGCAATCGCTATAGCGCGATCTTGAAGAAGATAACAATACCACAAAATGTGGACTGTGCTCCATCTATGAGCCTTTTTGAGCGCCACTTTACCACTATGATATCATCCAGAGAGTCTCGGATGAGGGGAATTCTGGTTATTGGGGCCTCCAATAATTTTCCGGCTTTGGAGTTTATTCGGAACACCTTGGGTTGAGCTTGGCTTGAAGATTGCCAGATCATTGCAGTGTTTACCAGGCAGAGATGCTGGCAATAAAGGAAGTGGCTGACTGGTTGAGCTTGCAAGCAAAACCTACGGCTTTGTTCCGCAACGGAAACTAACCAATGATAGGCAAATGGATGGACGTGTGGAACAACACGACTGTTTTGACCTTCTCTTAAAGTGAGCTGATATCGCTTCCAAGAGGAGAGATTTCGACGGTGGTTGCTATAATTACCGGAAGCACGCAGAGCAGTTAAATGTACCGTCAAATGACTTTTGCCGGAGTTTCATGGAAGAAGAGGAGCTGTAGCCTATCGAACAATTCATCTGCCATTGCCCGGCTTTTTCGGGTCAGAGACTTGCTTCACTTGGATCTAGGGAGCTGAACGATCTTTCTGATTTGTCGGATGTCAAAATTCAGTATCTAAGAAGTTTCATAAGAAACAAATATTTCTTTAAAGACAGGAACTAGTAGGGAAGCCTATTGCAGTCCCGTGGCACTTCAGAGTCTACGTGTGTTGACGTAAAACGTCAGCAGCCACTTACAACTTAACCTGACGTACATCTCTGATAGTCTTAAAATCGATCGAGGATCATGAATATAAACACTTTATGGATCCCAGTTTGATATTTCGAAGACTTACAAACGGAATGATAAACTTATAAATACCCTCTATCCCATAGTGAAGGGTATAAAAAGATTTAGATACATCTAAACAGCCGAGTGTGTGTGAACATATAAAATGTAATTGTAACAAACGATATCGTCGTAAAAAGTTGTCAAGCCATTATACATTGTGTACTTGTATGAATGTATGTATGAATGGAGGTACTTACATACATATACACACATTTTATTTTCTATACAAATTCATGAAAAATAAACTTACTAACAAACAAAAACACACATACGCCCTCTATAAACATTTAGACTTCTTCGTCTTCTTTACAGACAGCATAGATTTTTACACTCCTCAGTCGTTTACCGCCGTACATACATATTCAGTTTATGACGTAGTGACATGCGGATGTACGCATTTCAAAACGTGCCATTGTAGTATTGAGTGGCTAAATGAAAATATATATGAAAACTTTCGTGACATACTCGAACATGTACACGTACGAACATCCATGTATTGGATAAGTTCAAATGAATTTTTAATTTTTCCTTGGAACTTAAGTTTTGTCAAGTTTAAATTTCAATGATAATGTTTTTTTGGGAATTTTTTATATTCCTTTTACATTATTTGTAATTACATCTTGATTGTACAAAAGTTTGTCTAATTCCGACGTCGTTTCCTGAATTGTGGATACTTAGTACCGCGCGAAAAGCACCTATTGAGATTCACGTCTCATAAGCTCTAGGAGAAGCCACTTTTAATGTGACGTCATGTCGTCTGGACAACCAACGTTTTACGTCAGCACACATTGACGTGCGTTTTATTACCACGTGATGGTAATGCAGTTCCCCTACTAGTCCATGCTGTTAAAACAATGAGAGCTCCTATAGAAACTTGACATCTGTCAAATTCCAATCAAACATAACTTTGACCAGAAAGTGCCGGGGGGTGGCATATAAAGTGGACATATAAAGTCGACCGTTTTTCCATGCAACTCTGGCAGAAGTCTTTTGTAGCTACCTTTAGCCGCTCAGCTTGTTTTTCTGTAAGACAATTACAGCTACCATTAAAATTTTTGCTTCCAGATTCAAAATGGTCAGAATATAGCGAAATCTATTATTATTAATATCTTGGCTAGAAAATTTTAAAAACCTGAAGGTATATTAGGAGAAGTTTTCAAAAACTTTGTGTATGTTCCTATAAAAAGAAGGGATATCAGAGCCGGTTTTATTCCAACTCCACAATATATCAAAGTATTTCCGACCTATTATTTATTTTTGTTTTAGACAATTGAACGAATGCAAGTATCACATTTGCAAAGAATAATTGACCTGAGGTTGCTTCTGTCTCGGCAATCTGTAATTTTATACAGCAATATCAACGTCAGCAGTTTGAACCAAAAGCACACTGCAATGAAAGAGCAATGCTACAAAATGTGGACTGTGCTCTCCCAATGGATCGAAACTACACGAACAAGTAGACTTCGAAGTACATTCGGAAGAGCTTGGTTTGAGCAAGACTCGAAGATTGCCAGATCATTGCAGTGTTTCTGACAGAGATCCTGACAATAAAGGAAGTGGCTGGCTGGTTGAGTTACAATGTCTTGTCTACAACCGCTGTCAACATCTATTCCGACAGCCGGAGAGTTTCTAAAAACAAGATCTGCCCTTAACTGCAGCACGTCTTTAAATGAAATGTCCCAGCAGTTCGACATACGACTGATATAGGTCCGAGGGTACAGATACATTCCAGGGAATTGCAAATTCGATGAGCTTGCAAGACTGGGAACTACCTTATAGGGTCCAACAAAATTGGAATGTGTTTGTTTGCCTCTAGAAACTTGCAAGCAAAATATACAGCTTTGTTACTCAACGGAGACTAATCAAAGATGGGCACATGGATGGACGTGTAAGACTGCACGACAGATTTAACCTTCTCTTAATCAGGGCCACACAACTCAGCTGATATCGCCTCTATGAAACGAGATTTCGACGGTAGTTGCTGTAATTATCTTATAGAAAATCACGCTGAGTAAGTTCCATGAGGAGGAGGTGGAAACTTTAGAACACTTTATCGGACATTGTCCGGCACTTTTTGGTCACAGACTTTCTTCACTGGAATTAAGGGAGCTGCACGATTTTTTTTTTTTTTTTGATTTAACGGATGTTAAATTCAATATTTAAAGCGTTTCATGAGGAGCTCAAATTGATTTACTGGCAGGGACTAGTAGGGGAACCCCATTACCATCTCTTCAGTGTCTATGTGACACAGACAACCTAGTGGAGGCATTCATTGCTGTGTTCTCCGGTTCTGGAGTGAAGAGTGTGGAAAATATTCTATTGTTAAAAGACGCATAAATTCGTTATTGGGGCAATTTATTACATCTCGCCACAGGGAGGTGTTTTTTGACCACTCTTTTGAATCTGTTATGGTGTTGCTATGATGATGACATTGCGATATCGGAAAAGGAAAATCTAGAGATCGGTATTTGTGTAATAAGTCTTGAATAAATGGAATTTTGTGTTGTTAATTAAATTTTTTTGTTTGCAAGTAAACAAAAAACAGGATAGTTTTAAGACTGAAAGACTCATATAGCTTATTTGGCGCCAAAGTGGGGCTATCTAATTTTTCTAACTATAACCCTTAAACACGAACAAATTTTTTTAATCACGTTTGCTCGCAATCATATAATTAAAATGTATTTCACTCACAACCAAATTTAAATCGCTATTAATGGGTATTATAAGAGCATCTTTTATCTGTTGTTTAAATATATTTTTGTAAAAAAAAAACGGTTTAAATCCAGTACGTTATTTAAAAAAACATTTCTTTAGATTACTGTGTACAGTACTTAATTTTTTTTTTTATAAAAAAAAAACAATAAGTATGGCAACCCTTATTTAAATAAACAATTTTATTGAGAGAAAAAATTGATTTCTTATAACTTCATGGATATGAAGTTTTGCAAAGTATGAGAATTTTTCTTTGCCCACTTTGCAAAAAGTATTTAAAGTATCAAATTTCTTTTAAAACAAAATCTTTGACATTTTCATTTAATATGGTTATTTCTTGAGTAAAATCATCAGACTAATTGCCATATGATTAAGGATAAGATAAAAGTTATTCACCTTTGTTTTGTACATATTGTGTATGAGCGAGTACAACAAAGATCAAAAACAATTTAAGAAATGCATGTTGACAAGTTGAATCTTTGTTGCAAAAAGTTTTTTCAACATTCAAATAATACGAGTATTTAAAATATATAACACAAAAAAGTTAAGTTTGTCATTGTTGAATACATAAATACCCTGCATAGTGTCCAAAATATAAAAAAAAAAATTAATTTGAGTGTAAAAACTTTTTTTTTAAGGAAAATTTTTCTATGTATAAAAAATGAAGTCGTTAACAAACTTTTCAAATTTTTATCGAGTAAAAAACATTTTTTCTATTAGTTTTCGTTAAAAAAATATTATTAGAGGTATTCAGAGTCTTGTTTCCACCCCTGGCAATGTAGCAAAAGAGTACTTCTTTCAAAAAATACATAAGTGGTATTCAGAGTCTTACTTGCCAGCCCTTGCACTGGTGGTAAAAGAGCACTTTTTAAAATTACTTTTCAAAATACATGTATTTTTTGAAAAAAGTACTCCTTTACTACATTGCACTATGGTTCCAAATCCATTTTTTTTGGCAGAAATTAAAATTTTTTTTTTACAAATTTTCAAAAGCTTATACATTTCCTAAATGGCAACACTATAAGCTATCAAGAAGGTATAATGAAAAAAATTTGGTGCCAATACTGTCAGTTTGCTAGGCTTTCAAAGTTGAAAGTGTTAAGACGTATAATAAAACTGTAGTGAAATCAATATTACAATTATACAAAGTGCAAATGGGAAAAAATAAAATTATAAAGAGACTTAGGGGACAAATTGAAACCTAAGGATACTAGTTCTTGTTAAAAATGTCTATTTTACAGTTAATGCATCCTTGGCGTTATTCTTGGGTGTTTTGATTATGAGGATTTTGGAGCCAAAATAGCCTTTATCTTTCGGGGACAAAAAGTTGTGTTTGGGCACGAACTTACATGAGTCTTTACACGTGAAAGTGTTTTCAATATTGTATATTTATTATTAAAATTTACATCTTGTCAGCATTTTTTGGCAAACTCCCACAATTGCCATTTTAGTTTAGCACAAATTTGCTGTTTGTTGCGTGACACGTTTTCAAATAACTTTTTTTTATAAATTTTTTTACCTTCCGTCAAGCTAACTAATTAAGAAAAATATATTTCTTTTCAAAAAAAATTTAAAATTTTTTTTTTTTTTGACAATCGATTTTTAATTTCGGTAAGAGATAAAAAAACATCCCAGAATTAATCCAAGTGACCTTGCGTTATTTTTTGAATTTATGCAAAAAAAAAATGCATTTGGAACCATAGTGCATTGCCAGGGGTGGCAACAAAACTCTGAATACGTCTTTTGAAAAGAAATTTTGAAAAGTGCTCTTTAACCATCAGAGCCAGGACTAGCAAGCAAGACTCTAAATACCTCTATTGTATTGTATCTGAAAATTACACGTTGTATAATTTTAAAGTTGTGGGCTTTATCGAAATTTTGAAGTTTTTACCAATTTTCAAGACGCCATATATCGAAAACTAAACATTTTTAGAGCCAGAAAGGTAACGATTTTGTGAACACTACCACTTTACTACCCATGGCGAATTTCATTTAAATTGGATGTGAAAAATCCGAAAATGACAGTTTTTGTTAGGTTTGACCTGGAATCCTCCTATATAACTATTTATGGGGTCCTAGACCTATACATAATTTAAACTACTACAGAGTGACAAAATTATATTGTACCACAAAGAGATGGCAAAGCAGTTTGACATACGACTCATATGGGTCCCAGGGCCCAGAGACATTCTAGGGAATTGCAAAGCCGATAAGCTTGCAAGACTGGAAACTACTTTACAGGTTCCAACAGAATTGGAAGAATTGGAAAGCAAAATCTATGACTTTGGTCCGCTACTACTAACTAACCCTGAAAAATACCGCCCAATGGCAATTTGCTTTACACTCTCGAAAGTCATGTGGAGCTTGATCCACCACCACTTGATAAATTATATGGAGTCTAATTCACTTTTGTGATCGACAGTATGGCTTTCGTAAAAGTCGTTCTACGGGGACCTGTTGGGTAGTGTGGCCCATTTACATATGGAAATATGCCAAGTATAACTCACAACTCAACGTATCTCAAAATATGATAGATGGCATCGCAACGAACAATTTGCGCTAAATTTCAGCACCCTACAACGATTTGAAGGGGATGCTAACTGATCATATGTGTTTGCAACCTCCAAAGAAATCTTAAAAAATATTTAACAATCCAAACAATATCAACATGGAATGGTGCAACCTCTGATTTCTTCAGAGGTTGCAAACACATGTGCTTAGTTAGTATCCCCTTCTAATCGTCGTAGGGTGCTGAAACTTGACGCAAAATATTAGTTACGATGCAATCTTTCATTTTTTGAGGTACGTTGAGCTGCAGCTAATTAAAAGGAATTTTGACCCACCCTAATGTTGAGGGTTCTTTCGGAACGTTGGAGTCGTTTTATAGACCAATTTGGTGAAAGCAAAGTGGTTGATCTAAAAAAAAAAAAGCGTTTGATTTGGCAATATCTAGAGAAATATTTGATCGTTTTAAAACTTATTGCATTTGGTGTCGGTAATGATTCTTCTCGAATTTTCTTTCTATACGTGTTTTTGCAGATGGGTTCTCATCAGATGAGTTTCATCTAAATTTAGGGGTACCGCATGGCTCTGTTCTTTTTTTCTTACTTTTCTTAATCCCCTTGATCCCCTGGTTCTAACATTCTTTCGCAGATGACAGCAATATTTGTCATTTATTGGTTTAATCATACTTAGACCAAGCCTTACTGAGGTTGTAGCTATGAGATAGAATCTGAATGATACACTTAATCATGACCTTACGACCTTACGACTATCTCCGAGTGAGGTCAATCGAAAAGGGTTGATTGTAATGCTCGTAAGACCCAATATTGTATGTTGACTCACAGACGGCTTGTGGAATCAGTGTGGGCTGTATGGCTATTGAGGAATCAACAATTTTTGATGTTCTAGACATGAAAATCCAATTGAACGTTGAAACCAACATGTTTTTTAAAGTGTCCAAAGAAGCATTCAAGTGTCTTAGTTTTTGAAAACGGTGAAAGAATTACTTCATTTCGTCTGATCTCCTCACTATTTATACGGCTTATGAAATACAACTCCCACATCTGGGCAGGTGCTTCAAGGTCTATCTTGAAGCTTCTGGATCGAGTGCAAGGAAGTAAGTTGAAGCTCATCAATGACAGTTTGGTATCCAGCTCTATTGACTCATTGTAGCATCGTCGGAATAAGGGTTGTGCGTCATTGTTCTATCGAAATATAACTGTAAATGTTCAGTTAGAATGAGCGAACTCATCCCTGAGATGAGTTGCATTATACAGAAAATTCGTTTCTCGTTCGAACTAACTCCTGGCAGTAGTCTTCACAGTCGGCTGCAATTTAGAAAAATTCAAATTAAATGTCCACAAACACTACTCCCTCTTTTCTTCTACTCATAACCTATTTTGCTACTCATAACCTATTTTGCTAATACCAACACAATGCCACAGATTAATACAGACTCGACAAAAGTGACAGGTGTCAAAAAAGTAGTCCTTAACCATACATGTAGTTAATATTTTCAAATTATTCTACGAATCAGGTTAGAAAGACAAAGCTACTATAACGCGCCATAAGAAAAATAGATGCCAGATCGGCTTTTATTGTTTCACTCACTCCTAAGTCGTAGAAAGTGTTGCCATGTTAGCTTAAAACTAGCTGAAAACCGGTCTGTTTTCTCCTAAAATAGCTTAGTTTTTCCCCGTTTTTTTGTTATAAAACTCTACTGTTGAGTCCGTATATAGTCTGTGACAACGCATTGCATTAGTAGAGCATTCCCTGAAAGTTGGGTCAAAGTAAAAAAACGTGAGCTGATATCGCTTCCAAGAGGAATCGAAAGCACTCATTGTCAGAGCGGTTGAATGTGACTTCAAATGACGTTTTCCGCAGTAGCATGGATGAGGAGTAGTTGGAAACTATCGAACACTTTATCTGACATTGCTTGGCACTTTCTGGTCAGAGAATTGCTTCACTGAAATTTAGGGAGCGGCACGATCTTTCTGATTGGATGTCAAAATTCAATATCTTATGAGTTTCATAAGGAGTTAAAATTGGTTTAACGGTAGGGACTAATAGGGAAACCTATTACCTTCCCGTGGTATCAAAACGTGTGCTCTGACATAAAACCTCTGCAGCCACATACAATCCAACCTAATCCACCATAAAGTGGCGGTTATAAAAAATCGGAAAGAAGCATGCAAAACAGAACTTAAAAGTCTAAGAAACTCTAAACGGAAAATGCAGCAAAAGGAGGCAGAATAATAAATAAATACTTCAACAGTATTAACTAACAGCAACAATAACAAACAACGACAACTAAAACAACACAACAAAAACATGTTTAATTGGATTACATTTTATTTTGCCTCTACTTCAAAAACGAAACAACCTTTTATGATGAAAAAAAAAACCGAAAAGAAACACACATAAACGTACACAAACAAAAAGAAAAAAAGCAACAACAATAAAAAATAAAAGTATAAAAACAAAAAAAAAAAATATGAAAAGCATTAAGCGGCGTCATACGATAAAGAGCAACAAAAACAACAATAAGAAGAACAACAACAACACCTTCTCATCTTTTGGATAACCATTAAAATACACTGAATAGTCACTGTTGCCAACTATTTTTAATCAAAAACCTCTAAATTTCACTAAAAAAGCGCTAGAAACCGCCAAAAATAAATTTAGCGGGGAAATTTTAAAATTCTCCCGCTAAATTACGAAAAAAAGCGCTAAAAACCGAAAAACTTGGCATTTTTGATTGACAAAAAAGAAAAATTTTTAAAAAAAACCTCCAAATTATGTTTTCTACAAAAATTGAACTTTCACTAAAAACGCGCAAGAAACCGCCGAAAAAAATTTAGCGGGAAAATATAAAATTCTCCCGCTAAGTTACAAAAAAAGCGCTAAAATTCGACAAACTTGGCGTTTTCGATTGAAAAAAAAAGAAAAATGGTAAAAAACCTCTAAATTTTACCCACTAAATCCAAACAAAAAGCGCTAGATTTTCCCGCTAAAACACCGTTCCCGCTAAAACCAAATTTCCCCCGCTAAATCCAAACAAAAAGCGCTAGATTTAGCGGGAAAACCTCCAACTTGGCAACAGTGTGAATAGTGTTTAGAAATTCAAATAAAACAACAACGAAAATAAAAAAGTAGGAGAATGTGTGGTGCGGCACAATAAGCAAATATGTAATGAGTGGTGAGTAGCAGCAACAGCTGCAGTGGTGGTGGTAAGTAGTGAGATGTGATAATTTCATTAACAGTTAGTTTTGATACATAATGAAAAAAAATAATGATAAGATGAAGGAACAAGAACAAAGGCATCAATCTAGTAGACGAACTGTCTTAAGACGAACTATCATATAAGTATTCCACAACATAATCGAGAAGATATTTAGAGTTGGACTCTCTCCTATAAGGTGAGCATGATTCGAAAGTAAAATTGGCTCAGACACGGCAATTTTGGACCCTTTGACATTAAAAATATAAATAATATTGCCACTGATAAAAAAGTGTCTAAAGTTGAATCACTGACGATTCTAAAAAACAATGGAAGTCTGTGATACATAAGGAGCTTTAAATCCAACCGATCCATAATTTTGGAGAAAGCAATTGTGTGCCGACAATGAGCCGTTTCATTAATCGAGTTGCAACTTCATTCATGTTTCCTTTCTCCTACCCGTTTACCAGAGCTTCGAAGGATTGCATTCCTTAATTCGATTTGTCATTTTGAGTGAAAATTTAGTGATTGCATTCCCCAATCACATTTTAGCGAATTGAATGAATTCACTTTAGACTCATTCGATTTATAAATATCGAATGCATTCGTTTTATTTTTCATTCGACTTTCAAAAATTGAATGCATTCGATTTTTTTTTTCATTCGACTTTTAAAAATCGAATGCATTCCCTTGCAAATGCAATCGATTTTCTTTTCATTCAATTTGAAAAATCGAATGGCTTAGTGATTGCTCTAGTGATTGCATACCCCAATCACATTTTAGCGAATTCACTTAAGACTCATTAGATTTATAAATATCAAATGCAATCGATTTTCTTTTCATTCAATTTGAAAAATCGAATGGCTTATTCATTCATTGCATAAAAAACTTAAAAAAAAACTAACCAAGATAGAGCAAAACGGAGCCAATTATTTGTCCATAGTATCGCTAACACTCTTCACATTTTTTTGTCGCATAGGCAGTTAATATGTGCATTTTTAAAATTTTCGGGAACACCAATTTTTTTGGATTCAAAGTTAGAGCCCATTAGGGTCATCGTATGTAAAGAGAGTAGGCGATACTATGGACCAAAATTTGGCTACGTTTTGGTCTATACGTTTTGGGGTACACCACAAGGCGGAGTTCTGTCACCTTTACTCTGGCTGTTAGTGGTAGACCCTATCCTGAAGAAACTGGGAACTTCAACCATCGCTTCTGCGGATGATGTCGTGATATTGTCTTGCGGAAAGTATCCGGACACGATACCTGATTTACTCGAGGGGTCATTGAAGATGATGTGGAAGTGGGCATCAGATAACGGACTCAACGTAAACCCGAAAAAGACGGAAATAGTACTTTTTACTAGGAGATACAAGATCCCAAATTTTAGGAGGATTAGAATCGGGGGAGTTGAAATTCCACTATCATCTCATGCGAAATTTTTAGGAGTGATTTTGGACAGTAAGCTCTCTTGAAAAACTAACACGGTTGAGAGAATTAAGAAGGCTAACAATGCTTACTACGCATGTAAGAAAATGTTTGGTATGACATGGGGTTTAGAGCCTAGAGTTACGTATTGGATTTATACTTCAGTGGTAAGACCAATCTTACTTTACGGAGTGTTAGTCTGGTATAAGGCACTTGAAAGGAGTGCGATACTAAACCAGTTCCAAAGACTTCAACGGCTTATGGGACGTAGTATTACAGGCGCTTTGAGAACAACATCCGCCAACTCTATTGATGCGTTATTGCACTTTATACCATTTGACGTCTTTGCAAAAGGTGAGGCTTATAAGGCCAGCCTCAGACTCAAAGAATCAAATTGGTTCAAGTTTCGCAACTTTGGACACAGTAACATGAACAATATAAACAGTATTGACTCGGATTACATACAGAGGTCCAAGTCGTAGTGAAATTGTCAGCGGCGGCGGCTAAGGCAAAAATCGTCGGCGGCGGCTTTAAGCCGGCTGAAGCCGATGGTTTCTTAAAAATTTATTTATTAACAAAAATACTATAAACTGGATTAAAAACACTAAAAAGACACAATTTTTTATTTGTTATAAATATGTTTTGTAACGTCACTGGATTTATACGCCTTATTTTGAATGTTTTATTTTTTTGCCGTTTTCAAAATGCGTTTGATTTATTAAAAAATTAAGTCATAACCAATTTAACAGGTATTAAGTGAACCAAAATATAGAAAAAATCATAAAATTTAATATATTTTGTAACAAAAACTATATTTTATTCTAAAAATATCGGCTAAGTCGTTAGCCGAAATAAGCCGCATCACAAAAATAAAGTCGGCGGCGGCGCCAAGCCGGCTCAGAGCCACACGACTTGGACCTCTAATTACATAGTGCCCAAACTATTTTTCGACCTGAAATATGAAGTAAAATTTCCGACTCGAGAATATTGGTCTAACTGGCAGGACACTCCTGCAAACACCATGAATATATTTACCGATGGATCGAAACAAACACATGGAATGGGATCTGGTTTTACAAACGTGGAGCTTAACCAGAAGTTTTCGTTTAATATGCCTTTGGACTCGAGCATATTTCAAGCTGAAATAGTTGCAATAACTAAGGCTGTGGAACATATCGAGGAAACCAGGGGAGCAACCATAAATTTTTACGTGGATAGCCAGGCCGCTTTAAATGCGCTTCAAGGTTATTATATTAAATCTAAAATAGTTTTACAATGTTACGAGAACTTGCAGACGTTGTGTCAACACAACCAGGTTAATTTATTATGGGTACCAGGACACAACGGAATACAGGGAAATGAAAGGGCAGACGAACTCGCGAAACTTGGAGCTGATGGTGTAGGTACCACGGTGCTAGTTTTACCACCGCTCCAACACTTCAAGAAAAGATGGGATTCCATAAATGTTGCAGTGGCGAACAGGAAGTGGGGACAACTAACAAGATGCAAAATCAGCAGAACTTTATGGCCAACTTATGACCAAGGGAAAACTGAATACCTTTTATCACTTACAAGAAGGGAAATGTCGAGCTCTGACGGGAATAATAACTGGTCACTGTCTCATCGGCATTCATGCTAAGAATATTAGACTCATCCCGGACGCCAGTTGTAAATCGATTACTTTGGAGGATATAACGCGAATGGATCTTAGAATATTAAAGAGATTCGCAATGACTTTGAACGTGTTTAACTTGCGCCGCTAGCGAAAAAAAGTTTTGTGGTATCGCTATGGACCAAAAGGTCTATGCGAGGTGTAAATCGTACACCGCCACGCTAACCTAACCTTGGTCTATATATTAAAAAAATCTATTGCATTCGCAGTGGTATGATAAAAAATCGAATGCATTCGATTTTTTCGAAATCGAATGCATTCATTTTTGTTCATTTAATCGAATGAATTCCAAGGACTGCATTCAATGTTGATTTATGAAATCGAATGCATTCACTGACTATGAAAATTGAATGTTTTTTTCTTGAGAATTCATTCGAAAAGGATTTCATTCTTCGAAGCTATGCCGTTTACTCAATTTTATAACGATTTTCTTATTGTTAGTCAAACTTCTACTCCTATCTACTCTTTCGCAGCTGACAGCAATATGTGTCAACTATTTTCCTTTAATCGTAGGTTTGTGGCAACATACAGATTATGAATGACACACTTAAGAAATGTCTCTTGACAATATCTAAATGGGAAAGTGCGAATAGGGTTGGCCTCAGTGTGGTTGGCCACAATGCTGTTGGTTGGCATACAGTACTGTGGTGCCAACACCGACATTAATACATTTAGACTGATGAGTTGGTCAAGGTCATCGAAAACTCCTTCTCATACGCTTCTCCAGAGCTCCTATAAAAACGCCCATATGGACGTTCATTCGGCCAATAATACAATGTCCTGTCAGTACTCCCACCAGCGGGCTGACCATCCATTTTTTCAAATATAAGAAGACTTTCTGTTCTCTTAGGATTTTTGGAACGGCCATGGGGTAGGCGATATTCTAAGGTAGTCAGTGTTCCCTAGATACTGTTCATCTCGTTTCCAGCTGTACCTATGATCAATTTTGTTCATAACCTCCACTAAAAAAACTGTTGCCTCAAAGCCATTCCTTTGCATTCATTTATCAACCAGTTTGTTCCCAGCAACATTAATACAGGGTGGTCCAATAACAAGTATCTTTTTAAAACATGCAATGAACTGAACAATACTCAATAGTTTTGGAACCTTATGGCTTTATTTGAAAGAGCAAATATTCCCATTATTTATGGCAAACGACTTCATTCATGCGGCTGCCTGGGTTAGCTCCGCAGTAGCTCATCCTCGGCACCCATTTTTCTAATGTTTCTGGTTCTATCTCACGAATGGCTTGAACGATATTCGTCGAAAGGGCCTAGAACTTTTTTTCTGGATTTCCCATGTTAAATGGATCTTTAACGAGACCCCTCAAAAAAATGTCTAAAGGTTTTAATCGGCAGCTCTGAAGTGATCAATTGTCTCCGCGAATATGACTAAAAACACGATTTCCGACCAAAGTGCGCAAAATATCGATTGTTTGATGGACTGTGGGACATATTGCGACATCCTTCTGAAAAGAAATGTCATCCAAGTTGATATATTCTATTACGGCCAACAAAAAGTCGCTAATCATGGCTCTGTAGCGCTCATCTTTGACGAAAATGGGGTTTTCAGCTGTATTTTTGAAAATATTGTGTAATGATGCTGATACTCAAATCTGTTGCTTCCTATAGATGAATTGGATTCTTTACAATACCGTGCGAGTTTTCCGATCCCAAAATGTAGCAATTTGTTTATTAACATAACCTCATTTGAGTGCTTTATTTCGGTTAAAAACTTTTTTTCGAAAAACGTGCAGTTTGGCAGCGCAGTACTGCGCTACAACGCGATACAGCGGAGCAAGCCGAGGACGCATCGATGAAGTCATTTGCCATAAAAAATGGGAATGTTTGCTCTTTCAAATAAAGCCATAACATTCCAAAAAAAGTTGAGTATTGATAATTTTATTGCATTTTTAAAAAGATACCTGTTATTGGACCCCCCCTTATGTTCAGGGTCCCAAACTAGGCTGACTGTGTGAGTGATCGTGTATTTCACCGTGAATGAATCCAAGGCCTACCGAACTGGAAGACTGTCCACGTTAATATTTATGACGCAAGGATCTAAGTTCATTTCTGTTATTATCCAATTGTAAATATCTCTAACTAAAAAACATTTGTCCGGAAGCCTAACTGAGATCCTGATATTAAAGCACGCGGAGTAAACCTTCCCAGCAAAATTTTCTTTTCCTAATAATCGATTTCAGAAGGTATTATATTATCCTGTAATCGATTCTACTTAACATTGCAGAATAGATAATTTTGGCTTGAAATTGTCACAAAAGTAATCGTTTGTTAGAGCAAGCAGTTTTTTTTAACAACTATTTGCATAAACAATTTTTTTGTGACTACATTCTAGAATCCATTGCATTGGGAATCTGTTCCAAAATTTTTGTTTTGGGTTCGAAACCGTACCCATTTACATCTAAGATCCGTCCGTAAAACTTAAGATTTCGTTCAACATCATAACTGAGTTGCTTCCCACAAATCACCTGGATCGGAGGGAATCTTACCAACAATGTTGCAACATACCATAAGTGACATTATTCCTCACTTACAAGGGAAGTCTCCCTGGTGTCACCCTCCGATCTTCATGAAATTTGGATGTGTTGTTAAGAACGAAAATTAATTCGACACGTACTTTTTTTTAGCGGCCCAAACTCATTTTTAGGGGGGTCGATTTGTATGGGGGGAAATTGACCTTTTTCAGTTTTTTACGATTTACGCCTATTTTAACAAAATTAAAATAGGCACGTGTGGTATCAGATTAAAGGTATTAAAAATACCTATCTCGTGGTGCTAACAACGGGTCAAAGAAGTTAATATTTTTCGACTTATTAACAAAAATGTCCTAAAATTTTGGTATTTGACTCAATATGACGAAAAGTTGTGCATGTTTGGACACGTTCTTAGCACACGTAGATAGGTTTTCCAAACACCTTTCATTTGGTATGTAACATGACTAGGTTTCTTTGCATAATATAGGAGATAAACAATAAAAATTGAAAAATGGCCTTGTCTTCCCCCTCCTTTTTAACCCCTAAATATGAATTTGGGCCGTTAAAAAAAAAAATACGTGTCCCTTTATTTTTTCTGATCTACAAAATAAAACCAATTCCATAAAGATCCGCGGGTGACACTAGGGAGACTTCCCTTGTTTGTTACATTTTTATTGCTTGTCTTAAACTATCATAGTACGTTCCACAGACTTGGAGGTAGTTTTCAAACCAAAAAGTGAAAAATTAAATCATGTAATACCAAAAGACTACAGACGGAATTGTTTATCATCTTTTATTTTAAAAACCCTAGAATGGATTCTAGTCCTTTTCATGAGGGAAAATCTAGGTTTTCACTTCCTATCTGATTCTCAACACGCCTATCAACGGGAAAACCCTATAGAAACGGCGCTTTACTGTAGCTAACACTTTAGAAAAATCTTTGCATGATAAGGAATTTACCCTGGCAGCTTTTCTGGACATTGAAGGTGCCTTCAACGATGTCAGTATGGAGGCAATAACTAAAGCAATGGAACCGGCATTGATCAACTCATGTATCACAAAATGGAGAGGTCGATTGCTATCGTGTCGTGAGATGACAGCAGAATGGGGACCAGCGAAGATCACAAGTTACGCGACAAAAGGTACGCCACAGGGCAGTGTTTTGTCACTACTACTCTAGCTTTTAGTAGTGTTACCCATTTTGAAGAAATTGACTACGCAAGGGACTCATGTAGACGAGGTTCTTGTCGAGCGGAAAGTTTTTGTTCACAGTATCCGGACTTTCGGAAGTGTCACTGATCCAAATGTGGAAATGGGCTAATAATGATGGCCTTAACGTTAATGCGGAAAAAACTGAAATGGTACTTTTTACAAATAGGTACAAAAGGTTGAGATAAATGGAGCCAGAGTTCCTGACGTCCCAAACGAAATTTTTAGTAATCGTTTTAGACAGTAAACTATCATGGAAGCAAAACACGAATGAAAGGATCAAGAAAGCATAAAACGCCTTCTGCGCATGCAAGAAAATGTTTGGTGCAACTTTGGGACTAGAATCACTTAGTGTTTTGGATCACTTAGTGTTTTTAAATATCTCATGGGTTGATGCATCACAGGCGCTCTGAGAACAACATCAGCTAAATCTATTGACACACTACTGCACCTGATACCAATTGGCATCTTTGCAAAGTGAGAGGCCTATAAGTCCTGCCTTCGTCTCAAAGAGTTAAATTTATTCAGGCAACTCAATTTTGGACACAATAAACTTATTTTCGGTCGGAAATAAGACGCAGAATTTCGAACTCGAGAATTTTTTTTCCCAACTGGCAAAACCCGAAATAAACTCTATTAACGTATTCACAGACGGCTTTTAACAATCCATGGGAAACGGTGCAGGATTTTCAACAAGTTCTTGCGATTTGGATAAGATTTTTGTCCTTTCTTTGGACTGTAGTATTTTCCAGGCCGAAATAGTTGCAATAAGCAAGGCAGATAGATTTACAGTTCGTTGAGGAGACAAACAGAGAATTAAACTTTTATGTAAATATTCAAGATGCTCTAAAAACTCTTACAAGCTTTTGTCTCAAGTCTCAAGTTGTTTTCAAATGATTCGAGAACTTTATGGAGTACGAACAAGGTGAAAATAATATTGGTACCAGGTCACATTCAAGGGAACGAGAGATCGACGGGTTCGATCTTCTTGTATTTCTGTACATATCGATCTACCAATCCAGAACTTCAGATCGCTACGCGATGTTCTAAATACTGCAATGGCTAACAGAAAGCGAAGAGAGATAACAATAAGTGCGATTAGTAAAAGGTTGAGGACATGCTACAATCTGAAGACAAACATCTATTTACACTCACTTACCAGCAAGTGTATACTTACTGGAGTGATTGCAGGGTACACAGGTTATCATGGAATGAAAATGAGACTTATTTCCGATGCCAGCTGTAGGAGGTGCAATGAAGAATTCCGCAGTTCCTGGCCAGAACTTGCCTGCACATATTGGACACTTATGCCTTCAAGAGCTAGGAAACGGTTTCGAATATCGACATGAGGCAAATATTCCAATTCTCGATGAGATCGATCAGTGATGCGTCGCTGCGGAATTATTGTGGTTTCGCTATGGACCATCCGTTCTATAGGAAGAGTCTTTTAATCCGCCACCTCTAACCTAGGTTAGGTTAGGTTGTAAGTGGCTGCTGACGTTTTTACGTCAACACCGTAGACTCTGAGGTCCATTGTGATACCACGGGACCGTAATAGGTTTTCCTACTAGTCCCTGTCGTTAAACCAGTTTGAGCTTCTTATGAAACTCCTTAGATGTTGAATTTTGACATCCAACAAATCAGAAAGATCGTACAGCTCCCTAGATCCCAGTGAAGCAAGTCTCTGACCAGAAAGTGACGGGCAATGGCAAACAAAGTGTTCGATAGTTTCCAACTCCTCTTCATCAATGCAACTTCGGCAAAAGTCATTCGACGGCACATTTAACCACTCTGCGTGCTTCCCTATAAGACAGTGTCAGGAAATTATAGAAACCACCGTCGAAATCTCTCCTCGTGGAAGCGATATCAGCTCACTTGTGCGCCCCTGATTAAGAGAAGGCCAAATCATTCGTGTTGTATCACACGTCCATCCATTTTTGATTGGTCTCCGTCGCAGAACAAAGCCGTAGGTTTTGCTTGCAAGTTTCTAGAGGCAAACCAACACATTCCAATTCTGTTGAAACCTGTAAAGTAGTTCCTAGTCTTGCAAGCTCATTTGCAATTCCCTGGAATGTCTCTGTGCCCTGGGACCCATATGAGTCGTATGTTAAACTGCTTGGCCATCTCATTTAAAGACGTGCGGCAGTTAAGGGCAGATCTTGTTTACAGAAACATTGAATCCAGGGACTTTACCGTGGCTTTACTGTCAGTATAGATGTTGACTGCGGTTGTGGACAAGACAATGCAACTCAACCAGTCAGCCACTTCCTTTATTGCCAGCATCTCTGCCTAGTAAACACTGCAATGATCTGGCAATCTTCGGGCCAGGCTCAATCCAAGCTCTTCCGAATAGACTCCAAAGCCCACTTGTTCGTGCAGCCTCGATCCATCTGTGTAAAAATTTATGGTGGCTCCACTACCCGGAATGTTCCCCATCCAAGACTCACTGGATGGTATCATAGTGGTAAAGTGGCGCTCAAAGAGGGAGCACAGTCCACATTTTGTGGTATTGTTATCTTCTTCAAGATCGCGCTATGGCCACAATCGCTGCTCCTCCATTGCAGCGTGCTATTAAGTCGAATTGCCGACGCAGCCGCATACTGCCTACCCAATATGTCCAATGGTATCAGGTGAAGGAGGATTTCTAATGCAGCCATAGGTGTAGTACGAAGAGCACCAGTAATGCACATCGACGCCATTCTCCGTACCTTCGTGATAAAGACACAGTTCGCTTTTGTTTCTAAAGCAGGCCACCAGACAATGATTCCATACATCAAAACGAATTGAGGACTAAAACCCCTTCGTTTTCCAATGGCCCTTTTACAGGAATATAAAGCAATCGTTGCTTTTCTCACCCGTTTCTCAATATTACGCTTGAAATTCAACTTCCTATCTAGAAATACTCCAAGATACTTGGCTCCATCTGTGAAGGCGATTTCAGTGCCGTCCAGAGAAATGGGATCAGAAGCAGGAATCTTATTTTTCCTTGTAAACAAAACAAGGAAAGTATTAACTCCTAGACCACAGTCTCTTGCCCATTTAGACAGATCTTTTAGAGAGCCCTGAAGAATGTCCCTCAATGTTGGCAGATGCTTCCCCTTCCCCGCTATCGCGACATCGCACTATAGGGAATTTTCTGGTATTTTCTGGCCAAAACTCCAAAAGTTGGGATATTGCCTCAAAATTTGGCAAGTTTATTTGGCGGTAAGTTTTAAGGCTCTGTATAAAAAATTGGCATGATCTGGCCTAATAAATCCTGTTTTTAATGCAATTTTGTAACATAATTTTGTCAATAATTTTTACATCCACGCCCACAAAAGGGGGCGGGCAAAAAAATATTTTTTTTAGTGCCTTTGGTCCAAGTGCAGGGCTTTGAACTTCTTGTGGCGTATTTTTTTTTTTAATTTTTAAGCAAATGTACAAAAAAAATGTAAAATATGGGATTTTGCGTAGCTAGACTAAGTTATTTAAGGGGGAGCTTTTTTTCACATGTTCCAATTTTGCTCATTTACGAACTTGAACATCGTAAGACTATAAGAC
Organism: Pegoplata infirma; assembly: GCA_963921195.1. NCBI lineage: Eukaryota > Metazoa > Arthropoda > Insecta > Diptera > Anthomyiidae > Pegoplata > Pegoplata infirma. Next base: position 165,449,368 of record OY992540.1, on the reverse strand, counting down.
ATATTCGTGCCAAACATCAGGTGGCTAGCTCTTTTGGTTTGGACAGCATCGTGCATTCCCCAGACAGTCAGACCGACAGACGGCCGGACGGACATCACTCATTTTTTTTCCCCATGGAGCCGCATGGCTTAGCGGATGAATACATCTTACTCACAAAGAGTTTCCCAATATCTCATAGAGATATGGGAGTATGCAATTATATGCAAAAAAGTAGCAGTCCACAAATAAATTTGGTTTAAAAAAGAAAAAAATTAATTAACTAGAAAAATTAAAAAATATATAAATCAACATTTTAAACCCGTACTTTGTACAAAATATATTAATAATAATAATAATAATAGTTTTGATCACATGATCAATTATTTTTATTTATTTTTTTAATTATTTACAACTCATTTTTAATAAATTCCACCTAACCGAGAACTGGTAACAATGACCGTCGTCTCGTTGTAGCGAAAAAAACCAAGGGCTCTGGTGGGAATCGAACCCACGACCCCCACGTTTAAAGGCTAGCACGCTACCAACTAGCCTACGGGGGCCCCTACAAAATATATTTATTTGTCCTATTGATAATTGAAATTAATTTCAAAAGATTTTAATACAGGATTTTAAGTACGTTAATTTTGTAATAAGTTATGTTCTCCAAAATTAAAAAAAAAAAATAATAAAAAATTAAATTTTGTTTTTGACGCCTCCGTACTAGCTATAAAAGAGTTTGGTGTACAAAAATATGTGTGCTAGCTTACTTTAATATAGTTTACTGTATAATGGCATCCGAAAAAAGTTTTTTTGAACACATCAAAAATGGACTTTTGGCCAACAATTCCTTATAAATTCCCTATAGTGCATCGTCAGCATATGCGACAACATGACAACCACGTGCTTCTATGGATAACAGCATTGAATTCAGTGCCAGGTTCCAAAGAAGCGGCGAAAGAACACCTCCTTGTGGTGTGTCCCTATTAACAAATCGAGATATGACGGACGCTCCCAATTCAGATGTTATACGTCTATTGGCAAGTAGGTTTTCCACCATTAAAACGATCCCACGCTTTACTCCTAGACCAGACAATGCCAAAACAATCGAGTCTGGGATGACATTATTAAAACCCCCCTCTATATCAAGAAAGTCCACCATAGTTTACTCCTTTAAGGGCAGTTTACACGTTAACTACCCTTGACCACCCTTATCTACTATTTCCCAGTATTGGTGATACGGTTTGCCGGGTTTAAATAATTTTGTATGAAAAATTATTTGAATTTGACAATTGCTATCCTCCAATACTGGGAAATAGTAGATAAGGGTAGTCAAGGGTAGTTAACGTGTAAATCAAGCTTTACCGAAAGCGATCTCTCGATGGTACCAACGAGCTCATGCAGAGCTGTTTCCGTTGATCTACCCTTGCTGTATGCATGTTGCTTTGTGGAAAGCAACCTCGGATCAATCACTCTACGCAAATATGAGTCTATCATTCGTTCCATTGTCTTTAACAAAAAAGAAGACAGACTAATTGGTCTGAAATCCTTCGGAGTTGTGTGGGAACTTTTCCAAGCCTTCGGGATAAAGACGACTCTGGTATCCCTCCATTTTAAAGGAATATACGACCAGTTGATGCATGCTGTGTATAGATTATACAACAGCGGGGCTGTATAGTCCGACACTTGCTGCAACTCAGCCGGGATTATACCATCAGGTCCCGGAGATTTAAAGGGCCTGAAGTTTTTTATCGCCCAGATTAATGTTGACATATTTATTATTTCCGAAGCAATTTCAGATGCTTGGGCGTCAGAACGTTCCAAAGCTTGAAACGGCGTCATGGAATTGCCCGGAAAATGCGTGTTAAAAAGGAGATCCAGCGACTCCCCACTGGAGGAAGACCACACCCCATTAGGATCTTTCAGGTATCCCAGAGTGCAAGGGGAAGAAGCCAGAACCTTGCGCAGCCTGGATGCCTCAGAAACGTCTTCTATGTATCCACAGAAGTTTTTCCAAGAATCACATTTTGCATTTCTGATCATCTTCTTATAACTCTTAAGTTGCAGCCTGTATGCAGACCACTCCTCGACTTCTAACCTAACTCATAACAGAGTTGGTGCCCAATTTACCTAGTCGGTACATGGATTTCGAAGTTTTTCTCGGAGTTTTTCTGTGGTGAGATATAGTCAGTTTCCTGCTCTAGTTAGTGTACCTAAGAGCGTTGACTCTATCAACCTTAAATTCGATTTTTCTGCTATGCTCTTGAAGTAAATGTAAATATCTGATATGTATGGACACGAAAAGGTAGTTTTAATAACTAACTGGAGTTTAATTGGTATCTGGGAAATTAAAATCGACATTGACTTAAAGTTTTTGAGTCAGAGATCCCTAATTAAATAAAGACTAAATTGTGTTTGTTTCTTTCAATTTGGCCAAATCTTATCTGTTCTTCATACAGTTGCAAATCTGTTGAAATTGTTTTCTTATCAAAACATAACAAGAACAAAAAAAAAACTGAAAAGGTTTTCAACCTAAAAATTAAAAAACAAATATCTTTTTTTATTAGTAATATGAGAGACGAAAGAAAAATAATACGTAGATATATTTTTAAAGACGCCAAAAACATGTTACGAGTAGTACATACAAAATTGAGAAACTCATTTATCAACCCTGAGATGTGGAGACATGCATGGCCATGCCAAGCAGGCAAGCAAGCAACCAACCAAACAACCAGCCAACAAACGAATGAATTTATCTACCGATGAATGTTTTCAGTTAGTTAGGATGGTTGGTTACATTTGCTTTAGTTTGTTGACTTCCAAATATGACTCTCTGTTTTCATTTTTATTTTAACTAAATGAGAAATGGGAAATAAAATAATAAATGCTCAAACGTACTTATAGATACATTTTTACGTACTTATAGATACTCTTTGAAAGGAGAGAATAATTTTATGTTTTTTTTTTTTTTTTTCAAGAGATTCTATATAAAATAACCGCAATTTTTAGATATTTCTCTCTGTTTCTCTTAGAAGAGTTGTAAAATTTTGAAAAGTTGTTAATAAAAACTCATAATTTTTTTACACAATAGAGAGATTCTAAATTTACGCATCTCTTGGATATAAACTCATGAGATTGTTTTTTAAATCTAACAGATTGTAATAAAATATTTAAGAGAATTTAGTTTGTACTTTACCCACTGACATTTTTTTTTGTTTGTTTGAAGCGGGGAGTATTTTGTAAAGTTATTCAAGAGTTTGTTTGAGTATTTCCGGAAATTTTTAAGGGATAAACGGTAGTTTATCTCCCAATTAATGAAATGTATACGAATACACAAAAACAACAACTATAGCGTAAAACTAATGCTGGAATTTAACTGACTTTAAATGACTTTTTAAAAAGTATCTTAAGGATATGAGAATGAGTATAATATATACCGTGTTTTTGTTGTTGTTGGTATCTTACTAAATCACTTAATGAAATTACAGTTCAGTTGTTGATTGTTTTTTTTTTCAGTTTCTTTGACTTTATTAAATTAAAAAAAATTTTAGTTTTTTTTATCTTTTTTTGGAATAAATAGATTTTTAGAATTTGTCAAAACATTTCCTAATTTTTCTATTTTTCTTACCAAATTTAACAGTTATAGGTTAAAACAAGTAAAAAAGTTAAATTTAGCCTAGCCGAATTATGTATACGCTCCACAATGTAAAAAAATATTAAAAAAGCAAGTCAAAAGTTTAATTCGGCCCGGCCGCATCTATTTATACCCTCCACAATGGAAAAAGAAATCGCAAAAAAAATTTAAAAAAAAATAGTTGTTAAAAAAATTGGTAAAACAAACAAATTTTTCGATATTTTTTTTTTTTTCGCGGAAAAATATTTTTTGTTAGTGGTAGAAAAATTTCGCGAAAAAAGTTTGGATTACAAAATATATTTGTACTCCTTTAAATACCTTTCGGTATCCAGTTCTGTTCACATGTATCAACCAGTAGTTGAATTAAAGCATTTTGTACTTTTAGGTTATGTTGAATGTACAAAAATTTTTGAGGTGTTCTTACATTTTCGTTCATAACTTTTGAACCGCTGAACCGGTATCGCTCAAATGTTATATCATAGTTCTTGAAGCAACAACAAGTAGTTAAGGGTCAACTTGGGTTGGATGGGCGTCCGCGATGCACAGTGTTGTGACCTTGGCCATAAATGGTCAAACTAAATGTCTTAAAACTTAAGGTTATATGAATTTTATTTTAAGAAAACATCATAAATAAAACAAATCCAAAACAGTTTATAGATACTTTAATAGTTTTTAAGTTACATGTCTCTAAAGTTGAACTTTTTGAAATATATCATATTTTGGCTTTAAAATCTTTGAAATCCACATGTACTTGTAACGGTTAAATAATTATATTGCATTTAAAATTCGACCTTATTGGTAATGAAGTTTTAAGTTAGATATGTTGCTTGTATGATAATGCTGTTTTAGTCGACATAAGTTAATCATATGGCAAGTAAAGCTGTTATAAAGTGAGTTCCAAAGAAAATACTAATTTATTTTGCAAACTTCATATTTGATAGTCAGCCATTTTTGTGGCCCTCATTCGCGCTTAGTTCTTTGCAGAAAATATTGGTATAAGTATGTAGATTACAAATAACAAAAGAACTCGTCCACGTTTTTCCACTTTTTTTTTTAATAAATTTTTTTTTGTGGGAACCCGAATATAAATTTGGAAATTTTTTTAACGAAAACACCATATACCATTATAACGGTCTTTTTGAGATAGGCATATCCCTGCTTAAACTTAAAAACAATATTCAACGTATTGTAAATACTACGTGCAAAAATGTTGTGAATTATTGATAGTTTTAAGGTCAAAGGATTTCCCTGAATTTTCTCAAGTCTTTAAAGAAGGATATTTATGCCCTAAGAATATCCTAAGGATAGGTTAAGGATAATCCTTGCTTCAATTATACTAAAATAAGGTATTTTCAACATTATCAGAACAGAATTTCATGAATTTTCATTTGATTAAGATTTAAGGTATATTCTAAGTGTTGCGGATGCAAAAATTCATGAAGGAATTTGAGTTTTGAACTTTTTCTTGACTTTTTTAAAAAAGGACATTTTCGAGGAGGGCGTATCCTTATTCCGATTTGCACAAATTTTGGCAAATACATTGAGCATTAGGGATATAACCATTTGCATATTTTTGAAAATATCAAAAAATACCTATCATAGTGAGAAAGTACATAGAAAATAAATAAGAAATGCGTCCTCTTTTTTACGCGAATGTTAAAAAAGGTTCGGCACCGATCGCGATGAAGTTTTTGCTAATATTTTTTTTCAAATATTCATTCAACCCATGTTTCAAATGTTAAAAATCATACTGCTAATTTTTTCTTGTTTTATTTTTGTTGTAAAACGACGAAAAACAAAATAACGTTGAAAGGGACGGATTCCCACCATAAAACATACAAAAATTAAAATTTGAGGTGTTTTAGAAATTGCAATCGGTGCCGAAGGTTTTTGGACCAAAATGGCCCCGAATAACGTTTTTTGTTATCAGTATAACATTCCCCATACCGATATGATAGGATCTTATTTTGGTTATACCCCTATTGAGCATATTATAACAGTTGGATTTTCAAAATTTCATGAAATAACTTCCATTTTTACCCTTTTTCTGAACGTTATTTTAAAAAGGACATTTTTGAGCTAGGCGTATCCTTGCTCCGAATTGGACAAAATTTTGTAGAATAATTAATGGCATTATAGGTAATAACTACAATAAATAACATGAAGATTAAAGCGTTAGTTTTCGTTTTATGCCGTATTTTAATTTCAGGATATATGGGAAGAATACGAATCCTTGGGCGGATATTGACCAAATTCAAAATTTTTCTTGATCTTATCGATCTTAACAAGTGTTCCAAATTTTAAAGCTCTAACTTAACTCCTTCTATTTTTGGCCACTCTTTACATGAAGACGCAACACTGTGCGATGTTCCCATTGTGAATCCCTTAATTGTTATTTCCCTAATCCCCCTCTGATACAAAGGTCGACTTCTTAAATCATCCCGATTCTTTATGATATTTTGCTAGATACGTCAGGGAGACACCGTTTTGGCAATCCAGGAGGCTAATCACGTAAAACGAAAACGATACATAAACGACATCAAAATACATATCGTTTTGAAGGGAAATTTTAAAGTTTTTCTTTATTATATTATTAAAGAGTGTTGTCTTATCCAGAATCATTAAAAAATTTGGAAACATTTTGATTAGTTTAGGAGCAACAAGGCTTCAAAAATCGACGATAGTCAACTATCGTTTTACATGATCACAGTCCAGGTCATCGAAAAATCTTTGCCTCAAATGCTTAATGCAGTGCTTCATTTTACCTGGACATCCACTCAACAAGTGCTTCACTGACTCCACTTCCCCACAACTCCTTCAATAATTCCTGTCAGACATTCCCATACGCACAGCTAATAGGCTAACCGTACTGTCCAAGGTAAGAAGACTTTTTGTCCTCTTAGGATTTGGCGGCGGCCACATGGTTCGCGATATCCTGCACTTAGTAATAACCACATATCCTTCATTCTATTCTCTGATATCCTATCAATTTCTTTCATCAATTCCACTATAGGAACTTAGACATGACATAATCCCCATTTCCGTTATGGGGATTATGACCAAATTCATTTCGGTCATAATTCCCATAATGGTAGTGGGGACTATGACCGAAAGTAATTTGGACATAATCCCAATAAAAAACGTACATAATTCCCAGATTTTTGGGGATAATGACCACATAACAAATGACCATAATCCCCATTACAGGGATTATGTCCACTATACTAGTTGGTCATAATCGCAAAAATTTTATTTTTTATACCCTCCAACTACAGTATGAGGTATACTCACTTTGTCATTCCATGTGTAACGCATCAAAATATCAGTCTAGGACCCCATAAAGTATATATATTTATGATCAGTGATCGATTCTAAGACATTCTAGCGATGTCCGTCCGTCCGTCTGTCCGTCCGTCTGTCCGTCTGTAGTTAACACGATGCAGTCCAAAATAAAAGAGCTAGACTCCCGACATTTGGCACGAATATGTCTTATGTTCCTAGGCAGGTTAAGTTCGTAAATGAGCAAAATCGGACCAGGGGGAAAAAAATTCCCCCTTGAAGAACTAAACCTCTGAAAAACACAATTTTTTTACATGATTTTTTTGTGTTTTTGTTTAACAAATGCAACATTTTTATGCTACAAGAAGTTCAAAGTCCTGCATTTGGACCCAAAGAATTAGAAAATGTCGTTATTTTCGGTCCGCCCCCCTTTTATGGGCGTGGAATAAATTTTTTTTAAATATTGATAAACTTGTATTTCTTCAGCGCAAAAAGCATAAGAATGAATTTTTAAACACATATTCGAGAGGAAATTTGCCCCTCCCAATTACCACTACCGACCCCCCCCCCCCAAAAAAAAGAAAACGCCCCAGGATTTTTTTTTTTTTTTTGCATGTTGTAGGGTAAGTATAAAAGATTCGGCACAGCCGAATTTAACACTCTTACTTGTTTTTGTCTTAAAAGTTGTTCTGCGTAGCCGGCCTTTGGCCGGGCTTAGGGATTACAAACTCCATGCATTAAACCCACCCTCTCCCCAAAAAACGGGGTAATGACCGAAATTTCTTTGGACTTAGTCCCCATAATATGAATTGGGGTTATGACCGAATAATTTTCGGTCGTAATCTCAACAGGGAACGGACATAATCCCCATTGGGATTATGACCGTTTTAGAAACGGTCAAAGTCCCCACAACTATTATGGGGGTTATGTCCGTGATGAATTCGGTCATAATCCCCATTTCCGTTATGGGGGTAATGTCCGTGGGGATTATGTCCTGTCACCATCAAGTTCTACACGTTTCCCTCCGACTCGGAGCCATTTTTTGCACATTCATCAGCCAATTCGTTCCCAGAGACCCCCGTATGTCCAGAGACCCAGATTATCTTGACTGTGTGCTAACTGATTCGATGAAGGGATAGTTTACAATTCCTTATAATTCCCGATTTTACAGTGTTGAATTCTAAGGCCTTCACAGACTATCCACGAAAATGTTAATAGAGACCTAGGTCCCATGTCATAATCATCTGCGCGGCTTTATCAATTGCAAGTACCTCGGCCTGGAAAACACTTGACTTGTCTGGAAGTCTCACTGAGACCCTGAGTTCAAGGCATTCAGAGCATACTCCCGGATAGAGTTGCAGATAGTACCTGGGGATTGAGACGCAGAATGGTCACGTAAATCTACAAGATGATTGTAAGACCGACCATGACGTACGTTGTCATAGTCTAGTGGCCGAAAACTATGTAGAGGATGCTACTGCAAAACTGGGCAAGGTACAGCGTCCCTAATCGCGGGTGCTATGAAAACCTGCCTAAGGCAAGAAGCCATTTCGGGTCAAACACCTCTCGAGATTTTTATCACATCTACGGCAACTATGGCTGCGCGTAGAATGAATATTAATTACTCTGACCCTCGCAATTTGAGCGGTCACTCCGATATTCTTTCTTCAATAGGAATTAGGGAAAACTTGGATATGCCGACAAATAGGATATATTCTCAGCTTCACTTTCGAAGGAAATTTGTGATTGTTATAGCGAGTAGACTGGAGCGGGATGTGGACACTAGAAGCCTCAACTGGTATAATGACGGATCATAAATGGCCTCTGGGGTTGGAGCTAGTGTTTACGGTTCAAACACGCGGATTTTCGAACCCATGGGTGGTTGGCCTACAGTTTTTCAGGATGAAATTCAGGCTATGACATAAAATGCGCCAGAGTTATTATTGCAAAAGATTTCAATCGTCTCTGATAGCCAGGTAGTACTACAAGCACGGTCTTAAACTGACAGTAGAGTGTTTTGATACTCTCCAACAGCTGGCCGGGCGAAACAAAATTTCCCTATTTTGAATCCCTGGTCATAGAGGCTTTGAGGGTAATGAGATCGCGTATGAGCTTGCTAGAAATAACTCCGCTAATCCTATGACCGGACCCAAACCCTATTGTGGGGTGAATTGGTCCACCTTCTTGATCATGATCGGGCATTTAGAATGGACTGACCTTTTAACTTGCGGAAGAATTCAGGAGTCTTCGACAATCCAAAGCACTAATCGCGCCACTATAATATGGAAGTATTTTTAATCACCCCAAAAGTGATATTAGGTTGCTGCCAGGTTTTCTTACCGGACATTATTAATTAAATTTTCGCTTGCATAATTTAAACCTTTGTGCATCATCTTTGTGTCGACTCTGTCTGGAGAAAGTAGAAACAACGAAACTCATATCGTGTGGTTAGGTTAGGTTAGGTTGTAAGTGGCTGCTGACGTTTTACGTCAACACACGTAGACTCTGAGGTCCATTGTGATACCACGGGATCGTAATAGGTTTCCCTACTAGTCCCTGTCGTTAAACCAGTTTGAGCTTCTTATGAAACTCCTTAGATGTTGTATTTTGACATCCGACAAATCAGAAAGATCGTACAGCTCCCTAGATCCCAGTGAAGCAAGTCGCTGACCAGAAAGTGCCGGGCAATGGCAAATAAAGTGTTCGATAGTTTCCAACTCCTCTTCATCCATGCAACTTCGGCAAAAGTCATTCGACGGCACATTTAACCGCTCTGCGTGCTTCCCTATAAGACAGTGTCCGGTAATTATAGAAACCACCGTCGAAATCTCTCCTCTTGGAAGCGATATCAGCTCACTTGTGCGCCCCTGATTAAGAGAAGGCCAAATCAGTCGTGTTGTCTCACACGTCCATCCATTTGCCCATCTTTGATTAGTCTCCATCGCAGAACAAAGCCGTAGGTTTTGCTTGCAAGTTTCTAGAGGCATACCAACACATTCCAATTCTGTTGGAACCTGTAAGGTAGTTCCTAGTCTTGCAAGCTCATCGGCTTTGCAATTCCCTGGAATGTCTCTGTGCCCTGGGACCCATATGAGTCGTATGTTAAACTGCTTGGCCATCTCATTTAAAGACGTGCGGCAGTTAAGGGCAGATCTTGTTTTCAGAAACATTGAATCCAGGGACTTGACCGCGGCTTGACTGTCAGTATAGATGTTGACTGCGGTTGTAGACAAGACATTGCAGCTCAACCAGTCAGCCACTTCCTTTATTGCCAGCATCTCTGCCTGGTAAACACTGCAATGATCTGGCAATCTACGAGCCAGGCTCAATCCAAGCTCTTCCGAATAGACCCCAAAGCCCACTTGTTCGTGCAGCCTCGATCCATCTGTGTAAAAATTTATGGTAGCTCCACTACCCGGAGTATCCCCCATCCAAGACTCCCTGGATGGTATCATAGTGGTAAAGTGGCGCTCAAAGAGGCTCAAAGAGGGAGCACAGTCCACATTTTGTGGTATTGTTATCTTTTTCAAGATCGCGCTATGGCCACAATCACTGCTCCTCCATTGCAGCGTGCTATTAAGTCGAATTGCCGACGCAGCCGCATACTGCCTACCCAATATGTCCAAGGGTATCAGGTGAAGGAGGATTTCTAATGCAGCCGTAGGTGTAGTACGAAGAGCACCAGTGATGCACATTGACGCCATTCTCTGTACCTTCGTGATAAAGACAAAGTTCGCTTTTGTTTCCAAAGCAGGCCAACAGACAATGATTCCATACAGCAAAATTGGACGCACCACTGCTGTATAGATCCAATGAACGACTTGAGGGCTAAAACCCCATCGTTTTCCAATGGCCCTTTTACAGGAATACAACGCAATCGTTGCTTTTCTCACCCGTTCCTCAATATTACGCCTGAAATTCAGCTTCCTATCTAGAAATACTCCAAGATACTTGGCTCCATCTGAGAAGGTGATTTCAGTACCGTCCAGAGAAATAGGATCAAAAGCAGGAATCTTATTTTTCCTTGTAAACAAAACAAGCTCTGTTTTACTGGGATTAACTCCTAGACCACAGTCTCTTGCCCATTTAGACAGATCTTTCAGAGAACCCTGAAGAATGTCCCGCAATGTTGGCAGATGCTTCCCCTTTACCGCTATCGCGACATCGTCAGCATATGCGATAACATGACAACCACGTGCTTCTAGAGATAGTAGCATTGAATTCAGTGCCAGGTTCCAAAGAAGCGGCGAAAGAACACCTCCTTGTGGTGTGCCCCTATTGACAAATCGAGATATGACGGACGCTCCCAATTCAGACGTTATACGTCTATTGGCGAGTAGGTTTTCCACCATTAAAACGATTTCACGCTTTACTCCCAGACCAGACAATGCCAATATTATCGATTCTGGAATGACATAATTAAAAGCCCCCTCAATATCAAGAAAGGCCACCATAGTGTACTCCTTTACCGAAAGCGATCTCTCGATGGTACCAACGAGCTCATGAAGAGCTGTTTCCGTTGATCGTCCCTTGCTGTATGCATGTTGCTTTGTCGAAAGCAACCTCGGGTCAATCACTCTACGCAAATATGAGTCTATCATTCGTTCCATTGTCTTTAACAAAAAAGAGGACAAACAAATTGGTCTGAAATCCTTCGGAGCTGTGTGGGAACTTTTCCCAGCCTTCGGGATAAATACGACTCTGGTATCCCTCCATTTTAAAGGAATATACGACCAGTTGATGCATGCTGTGTATAGATTATACAGCAACGGGGCTATATAGTCCAACACTTGCTGCAACTCAGCCGGAATTATACCATCAGGTCCCGGGGATTTATAGGGCCTGAAGCTTTTTATCGCCCAGATTAATGTTGGCATATTTATTATTTCCGAAGCAATTTCAGATGCTTGGGCGTCAGAACGTTCCAAAGCTTGAAACGGCGTCATGGAATTGCCCGGAAAATGCGTGTTTAAAAGGAGATCCAGCGACTCTCCACTGGAGGAAGACCACACCCCATTAGGATCTTTCAGGTATCCTAGGGTGCAAGGAGAAGAAGCCAGAACCTTGCGCAGCCTGGATGCCTCAGAAACGTCTTCTATGTTTCCACAGAAGTTTTTCCAAGAATCACATTTTGCATTTCTGATCATCTTTTTATAACTCTTAAGTTGCAGCCTGTATGCAGACCAGTCCTCGTCCGCTCTTGAAAATTTAGCCTTATTAAAGAGCTTTCTGCAGGAATCTCTGCTCGTCTGCAACTCATTTGACCACCAAGGTGGCTTTTTTTTCCCTCTAGGCTTTGCAGAAGGGCAAGACGCATCCAGGCACCTATTACAAACATTTGTTATATGGTCAACCAGACAGTCAATTTCCGCTAAACTATGCGGTTCAGATAGGGGTACTTCATCCAAAAGCAAAGAAAAAGTCTCCCTATATTTCACCCAGTTTGTTCTTCTCAGATTTCTAGAGACTGTCTCAACCGGGGCACGCTCATTGAGTAAAAACTCAATGTAGCGATGATCTGAGAAAGAATGCTCTTCCAAAACTCTCCAGTCATCAATTCTGTCAGACAATGTATCTGATACAAGTGTTACGTCAAGAACCTCTTGCCGCGTACTTGTAACGAAAGTTGGTTCACTACCCTTGTTACAAATATACAGGTTAGTGCTTAACAAAAACTCCAAAAGTGATTCGCCTCTATCATTTGTGTCTGTACTACCCCATATCGAATGATGTGCATTAGCATCACAGCACACTAGTAACTGGTGTCCCCTAGATTCAGACTCCCGAATCAGACCGCCAACCTTCTCCGGGGGTATTGGCCCCGGATTAGGAAAATACGCAGAGGCGAGCCAAATAGATTTCCCATGAAGCTCTAAGCTAGCCGCTGTAACATCCATATCACTAAAAGTTGATAAAAAGAATATATTTAAGCCATTTTTCGCCAATATGCAGGCTCTTGGTGAGCCCTCACCTTTGGCAACCATCAACTTAAACCCAGGGGTCTTCAATCCGCAAACCCTGCCACCCCGCACCCAGGGCTCTTGGATAAAAACCAAGTCAACTGCTCCTGTCGTCAGGCGCAGCAATAGTGCAGCTGAGGCTGCCTTACAGTGATGGAGGTTTATTTGTAGGAACCGCAACATCTTGCTTTTTTTCCACCATCCTTTCCACCACCGTGTTATTGGCTTCATCCTCCGTGTTATCATAGAGGTCGCATTCGTCCCCAGATTCGGTGTCGAATAAGCCAGATATGTGTCCCATCTGTTCTGAATCGGAGGCAACAGAACTCTCCGAATTCCTCACTGCATGGGCCTCGTCCTGAATGTCACCCATAGTGGCATCAGCTTTATCCTCCGTGCCATCACAGAGGTCGCATTCGTTACCAGATTCGGTTTCGAAAATGCAAGATGCATCTCCCATCAGCCTAGAATCGGTCAGCTGAATATCAACCTTTTCCAGATTCTCCTCCCCAGCCGACTCTGCCACTGGCTTGTCTGCTTCCAAAATAGGCTTCTGGTCGCCCTTGTAGACATTGACTCTTATATGAAAAAAGCCAAATCTAATAATGCCGTCAGTCCTGGCTAAAAGCGGAAGCGATTCCTCATTAACCAAGACCACTGCTTGACGACGAGCGCCCTCCATCTCACCCAATCTGGCAATTTGCCAATTCTGAGTTGGAAGGTCAGGATTGCAGACTTTTATCATCTTTAGAATCACCGCAGTGTCACTTGTAGCCATTGGGATCCATGCATGAGCTCTGGGTTGCGAGGGGATATCATGTTTTTCCACAACGTCCAGTCTGGCTCCAGGCCATAACTCTCCCACTTGGCTAATGGCAACCTTAAACACGGCTGCGGATCTTTCGTTTCCAAAAGCAACGAGTTTTACTCGCCCCTGATACCAACCTGCGTTGACAGTAGTAGGGAGAAAATCAGGCATACTCTCAAGAAGCCTATAGTAGATTTCATTTAGTTTAGTTTCAACTAAACTCCACTTGTCCCTTGGAATACTACAATCCCCATTTTGCCTGTTTATCACAGCCCTAACGAAGTTACCTTTCACCACTTCACTAAAAGACTGAGTCCAGACGTTGCCGGTCACCTTAGATCTTTTAGGTAAAGGTTTCTCGTCGGGCGAGCGCAACCTTTTACCAGACTTCGATGACGAGGCCGAAACAGCGCTCTGTTTGTCAGATGCGCGCATTGCCGAAAGTTTGTCCTGTTCTTCAATGACTCCTTTCGCCCATGATAGCGACGCCCTCTCACGTTCGGAGAGCTTCGTTCCATCGAGTTGGCTTAGTCTGTTAATTATTTTCAAACAAAGCCTTCTCTGGTTGTGCCTGACCTTTGATGGCTTAAGTTTCTTTTTCTTTTTACCACCAATATTAGGCTGAGCACCCCTACCAGAATCAAGGCCGGACTTCAAGGTCGCAACCCTAAGACCAGTGCTAGGACCAGCACCAGTCGGTGAGGCAGAGCCTCGAACTAAATCGGTATCATTTGTGTCCATATTTTCATTTTCCTTGATGTGGTAATGAAAATATCACAAAAATACCTATTACGAACAAACCTATTACGAACAATTTTAGTAATTCAATTTATAGCACGGAGTTAAAATAAAACACGTCCACACTCGTCAACAGTTGAACGAAAACGAACGATATCTGGCTTTCATATCGTGTGAGTGCGTCGCAATTTTTAGGATCAGAAGACGGTTCTTATACGAGGAATAATTTAATTCTGAGGATACATGGTGGGCTTCTCCAGCCAAAGTTTAAAATAAATTAATAGATATTGGCACAAAAGAACCAGTGCCAGCCGTAAGGGCTAGTTTTCCCCATGAATAATAAAAAAAAAAATACTCCCGAAACCGTACCCATTTCCATCTTCGAACCGTCCATAAAGATTGAGATCGCATTTTCTGTTAAAACAAAGTTATCCGTCCCGCCTTCCCCAGTTAGTATTTAGACTTCAAAGGTTCTGTCAAATTTTGTTTGCGGTAAGATAAAGTCGGGTTTCTTTTGCAGTTGCGTCCCACCCACCGTACTTAATAAGGTCGAGTGTCCCCAAGAGCGTTGCTTAAGCATTTGCGACTCTCTTAACTTGAGAACCGATTTTGCTGATGTGCTCTTGATGCAGATATCCTCCGACTGAATGTGTAGTATCTTATCCAGGCCGGCCTGTGGTGCCTATCTTATAACATCAGTGATACCAACACACGACAGTCGTTGTGCCTTCTTTAAATTGCATATTATCTACTTATCTACTGCTCTCCACCATACAACGGGCCCATAAGAAAGTATTGGTATAATTTTCACACCTTACATACTTTATTTAATATACATCTTCTTCCGAAATTCCTTCAGCAGGTGTTAAGTAAAATTCATATCTGTTTAATATTTTGGCCAAGATCGCCATTTCAACAGACCCAAGTAAAAATGTGAAGGATCAGTACTGATACGAAAAATGGATCGCTAAGATTAGATCAGTTTTAATCGGATGAAATAGTATCCGCCCGATTAAAACTGATCTAATATTAGCGATCCATTTTTCGGATCATTACTGATTTTTCAAATCTCAGATCAGTACTGATCTTTCAAATCTATAATTAGATGTGATATATAAGAATATATATAAACTTTTTTACTCCGGGACAGACATTGCTAGAATGTCTAAGAATCGATCACTGATCGATAACATATATACTTTATGGGGTCCACGACCGATATTTCGAGGAGTTACAAACGGAATGATAAACTTTCGATGAGTTACAAACGGAATGATAAACTTTAATACCTCTACCTCGAATTGTAAGTGGTGGGTATAAAAAGACAAGGAGTTGAGCAAAGTAGATAACATGATAGTATGAGTAACTCTCATCACATCTATCAGATTTTCAATTAGGATTTACAAGGTAGCTGTAGTCTGAGGCACTCACTCATTGAAACATCTGCTTCCTTATAAAAAAAATAAAAACAAAAACACAAAGAAATCACATAAAACAACAAAAGAAAAAAAACTGAATATTATTGTCTTTTTTAAAATATTTATGTAGGTACACGTGTATGTACGAAGTAGTATGTATCACAAAGCAAAAACAAAAAAAATGTAAAATAAGTTGAAATTTTTGAATTTCATTTCTCTAAGAGCATGAAATTATTTGTTCATACTTACGTACGTACGTTCCATAGGTAAAAAAAAAATAACAACTAAATGAAATACATTTTTGCTTCAAAGGTTATCAAGGTTGTTGCCAGAGTGTAGTCACTTTTTTGTATGTTTTCGCTTTTTATACCCTCTACTTATTGTTAGTCATAGAGGGAACATACATATAGGTTTGTCATATCGTTTGTGACTTTTTGAAAAATCATTGTATGACCCCATATGGTCGGTACCCTAGATCGATTTTATGTCCATCTTGCAGTGCCTTACCACGGAAGTCGGGTCTTTGCACCGGTATTACTCGGAGTGTATCCGACCAAGGACTACCACCCCAGTAACAAACTCCTATAACGTTAATTTTTTTCTTCTTTGGAGCAACTATATCCGGTTAACCTGCTCCAAATCTTACTGGTTCCCGCCAGTATTGAAAGAAATCACGGACCATGGTTCTGCTCGATTTGCCGGGGACTTTTACTGAGGAATTCCGTCAGATGGAACTCCTGCCACGGGTGGGTTTACCTCAGAAATATAAACAACTGCTCTGGCCTCTTAACATAAGGGAGTGGAATGGAGATTATGTGGCACCTTGCTTTGATAAAAGCAAACATTATTCATTGCCGTCATCGGTGTGGACATTGTCGTCGTACTTGGCGGCCTTTATCGACTCTAAAAATGATTCTGAGTATTGGATAGGACCATGCGCGGGTACAAGGGGGGGGGGGGGGAAAGGGGAAATTTCCCCCCCCAGACCAAATTTCAAAAAAAAAAAAAAAAAAGAAAAAGAAAAAAGAAAGAAAAATAAAAAAAGGAAGAAGGAAATGTTCTAAAAAATTTTCCGAAGGAAAAATAATCACGAAATCAAAAATTTTTTAGAGAAAAAAATCTACAAAATTTTATATGGAAAATTTTGAAAAATTTTTAAGGGAAAAATGTGACTTAATCTGAAAGTTTTCTGTGAAAAAATATCTGTCAATCTTATTATATATTTTTGTATGAAAAATGACTTAGAATATGTTTTTTTGTATAGAAAAATGTTTCAGGATCTTAATTTGGTTTACATAAAAAATGTTTGTCTACTACATAGGAAAAGGAAAAATATCTTAAAATCGTAAAAATGTTGGTAGTCTCAAGTTTGAAAAACTATTTTGGAAAATTTTGTCAGAATGTCTTAGAATCGGTCACAGAATCTGAGAATTTTTCCGTAGAAAAAGGTACGAAAAAACACTCAATATTGTCACATCCTCAAATATTTTCTTTTTTGGATTTTTGTAGAAGAATTTCCAAATTCGAAAATTCTCCGAATATGAGACTTTTTCTACGGAAGAAAGGTATCAAAATTTGAGACTTATTTATAGGAAAAAAGGTAGCAGAATCTGAGACCTTTCGATAGGAAAAGGTCTAAGAATCTGAGACTTTTTCTATGGGAAAAAGGTCTCAGAATCTCTGAATTTGAGATTTATTTTAAGGATTAAGGTCTCAAAATCTGAATCTTTTTTTAAAAAGAAAAAGGTCTAAAAGTCTGAGACTTTTTTTGTTGAAAAGAAGTCTCAGAACTTCAAACTTACTTAATTGGAAGAAGGTCGCAAAATCTGTGACTTTTTCTATGTGAAAAAGGTCTTAGAATCTTAGTCTTTTTCTATAGGAATAAGGTCTCAGAATTTAAAAATTTTAGACTTATTCTATAGGAAAAATGTCTCAGAATCTGACACTTTTTCTTTGGGAAACAGGTTTCAGAATCTCAAATCTGAGACGTTTTCTTTAGAAGAAAATGTCTTTTAAATATAAGAAAAAGGTTTTAGAATCTAAGACTTTTTCTATAGGAATAACGTCTCAGAATCTGTGGCTTTTTTTGGAATGGGTCTCAGAATCTTAGACTTTTTCTATAGAAAATGGTATTTGAATCAGAATGTTATACTTTTTCTGCAGGAAAAAATCTTACAATCAGAGACTTTTTATAAAGAAAAAATTTCTCAGAATCTGTCACCCCTTTTTTAGGGGGAAAAGTACCAGAATTTTAAACTTTTTTTATTTAAGAAAAACCTCTCAGAATCTGAGACCTTTTCTATGGGAAAAAGTTATGAAAGTCTGAAAATTTTTCCTTAGGATTAAGGTTTCAGAATCTTAGACTTTTTTTACAGAAAAAAGGTCTGAGGCTTCCTCTCGACAAAAAGGTCTCAGAATCTAAATTTTTTTCAGTACGAACAAATTTAATAATCTGAGACCTTTTCTATAGAAAAAATATCTCATAAATGCTTTAAAATATGAGGCTTTTTCTATAGTAAAATTTCTCAGGGAAGAAGTCTTAGATTCTGAGACATTTGCACTATAAAAAATCATTTTTTGATCATCTGATATTTTCTTCTATTTTGAAAAATTCTCTGATTTAGAAAAAACAAAAAAAAAATATTTAAAAAAAGTGATAGGAAAGCTATAAAATCATAAAATTTATTAGTTTTTGCCGAAGGAGGTTTGCTTTTCATGATCATATGTATATCATGAAAAACAAACCTCCTTCGGCAAAAACTAATAAATTTAATGATTTTATAGCTTTCCCAACACTTTTTTTGCAAATGAAACGTATCCCTGTTTTTGCTCGTCCGACAAAGCATTATGATTTTTTTTCTTTGAAGTAAAAAAAAAATTTCCCCCCCCCAAAGCCAAAAGCTGTACCCGCCACTGGATAGGACTAAGGTTACAAACATCACCACAAATTTATTATACCCTGTACCACAGAGTGGTGTATGTTAGGAAGGCCAGTAAGTGAATTTTAACTCACGCCCTCAAACAACTAATATTCACGACTCACGAAATTTAAATAACCAAATTTTTTCTTACTATTGTCGATTGTTTGCATAAACATTATCGCAATTTTGTGCAAATTAACCTCTAAATTCAATATTTTTAAGTTTTTCTTGCAAGTTTTCTGTTTCAGACAGCACAAAACAACTGAGGAAACACAAATTACTCACACAAGCTCACGTACGAAACTATTTTTTCTAATCACGTCCACTCACGAGCACTTAAGTAAAACTAAACTTCACTTAAGATCACGCGTGATTTACGCGTAAATCACGAATAAATAGTGTCTCCTGCGCGTTTTTGGTATAGGGTATAAAAACAGTCAAACTCTGAAGAATTGTGTATGGTATCTTTGATTCGGCTTTGCCAAGTATAAGACTCTCACTTTGTTTTTTTTTCTGTATTATGACTTGGTTTTTATTTTCAGTTTTTTTGTGATAAATATTTTTCTACAACCAAGTATTGGTTTTGTGTAGTACTACAATTTATGGTCTTATCATAAATAGGTATAAATATACAAATTCGTAGAAATGAATTTAAAATTAGGAATGAGATATAACAGCAATTCCCAGGAAATCCCTTAAAAAAAAATTAAAAAAAATTTAAAATTAATAAAGGGTGCTAATTTTTCATATTGAGTAAATTCGTATTACTTCTACTTACGAATGAAAAAATGTTGTTGTACCCTTATAGTACGTTCAGATTGGACTCGAAACCTCGTTAAACGGGGTTTCGTGCCAAACCTCGTTTGAAAATACGTATTTTCCCTCACAAATTGAAACCTTTTTGTAGTAAGGTTTCAACGAAAGTACGATCGAAACCTCTTGAATTTCATAATTATACATGTTTTTGCCACTGTGCGACAACAAGAATTAGAGAAAATGGGAAAATGCCAAATATAAAAAAATAAATAAATCAATATTTATATAAAATTTCTACAAAATATTTACTTATTTGGAATAGAAAAAAAATAAAAACGTATAAAAAAATAATTTCCGCGTAATTAAATAAGATTATAAAAATAATTTTTTAGTGAAAGTTTCCGAAACCTATGTAAGTGTCAAAATTGTTGTGTGTGAACAGGTAAGTTTTAAATTTCAAAATACGAGGTTTCAAGGGGGTTTCGAGGCCAATCTGAACATAGTATTATGAAACAATGTGGACCTTCAGGAAAATTTTGATAGCTCTCGAACTAACAGGTTAGGTTGTAAGTGGCTGCTGACGTTTTACATCAACACACGTAGACTCTGAGGTCCGTTGTGATACCACGGGACGGTAATAAGTTTCCCTAACTGCCGTTAAACAATTTCAGCTTCTTATGAAACTCCTAAGGTATTGAATTTTGCCATCTGACAAATCAGAAAGATCGTGCAGCTTCCAAAATGCCTGTGAAGCAAGTCTCTGACCAGAAAGTGCCAGACAATGGCAGATAAAGTGTTCGATAGTTTCCAACTGCTCTTCATCCGCGCAACTCCGGCATAAGCCATTCCGCGGCACATATAACCGCAATTTGTGCTTCCCTATTAATAAACGTAATTCTCTGTACCTTCGTGATGAAGACAGAGTTCCCTTTTGTCACTAAAGCTGGCCACCAGACAATGATTTCATACTGCAGAATTGGACACACCACCGCTGTATAAATCCAATGAACGAAAAGCCACATCGTTTTCCAATGGCCCTTTTACAGGAATATAAAGCAACCGTTGCTTTTCTCACCCGTTTCTTAATATAACGCCTGAAATTCAACTTCCTATCAAGAAATTCTCCAAGGTGATTTCAGTTTCGTCTAGAGAAATAGGGTCAAAAGCAGGAATCTTATTTTTTCTTGTAAACAAAACAAGCTCTGTTTTACTTGGATATTTTCCTAGTCCGGGGCCAATCTGAGAAGGTGATTTCAGTGTCGTCCAGAGAAATAGGATCAAAAGCAGAAATCTTATTTTTTCTTGTTAACAAAACAAGCTTTTTTTACTTGGATTAACTTCCAGGTCACACCCTCTTGTCCATTTAGACAGATCTTTCATAGAACCTTGAAGAATGTCTCTCAAGGTTGGCAGAAGCTTTTCCTTTACCGCTATCGAGACATCGTCATCATAAGCGACATGACAACCACGTGCTTCTAGTGATAGCAGTATTCAATTTAGTGCCAGGTTCCAAAAAAGCGTCGGAAGAACACCTCCCAGTGGTGTGCCCCTAATGGTAAATCGAGATATGACAGACACTCCCAATTCAGAAGTTATATGTCTATTGGCAAGTAGGTTTTCCACCATTAAAACGATTCCACGCTTTACTGCCAGACCAGACAATGCCACAATTATCGAGTCTGGGATGACACTATTAAAATCTCCTCTATATCAGGGAAGGCCACCATAGTGTGCTACTTTACCGAACGAGCTCATGAAGAGCTGTTTCCGTTGATAAACCCTTGCTGTATGCATGTTGCCTTGTCGAAAGCAACCTTGGGTCGATCACTCCACGCAAATATGAGGTATCATTCGTTCCATGTCTTTACCAAAAAAGAAGACAGACTAATTGGTCTGAAACACTTCAGAGCTGTGTGGGAATTTTTTCCAGCCTTCGGCATAAATATGACTTTGGCATCTCTCCATTTTAAAGGAGTATACGACCAGTTGATGCATGCTGTGTATAGATTATACAGCCAAGCGGGCTATATATGGGGCAAAACGCGTCAACGGTCCACACCCAAAAACAAATGTTGTCCGATTCAAGTATAATTTTGGCAAAATATTAGGTTAATGATAGGTAGTATAAATTACAAATATAAAATTTTTTGATGAAATATTGGCAGAGTTACAGGGTTGGGAAGTTTTGATGTTTTTGAAAAGAATATATTTTGGTGAATTTAAATTAACACTTTGATGAAACAAAAATTATAATTTAAAAAACTAGTTTTAAAGCATTTTTGATGGCCTTTAAAATGGCATTTGTGTTTTTTTTGAAAAAAATAAATTTTACCTTAAATTCAAGGTCAAAATATTAAGTTGTAATTATCTTATAAGGGTCGCACTTTTAAATTTTTTTGACTAAGCCCATTAGAAAGCTTGACATTTTTTTTAATTTCGGTTTTTTTTAAAAAAATGGTATGTATGAAACTTTATGAGAAATAAATTTTTTAGGAGTATATAACACTCAAATTGTACTGAAATCGCTTTAATCTGCATTAAATAACAACAACAAAAATCAATGCTTAGATAAAGTGTGCGTTGTAAACACACACAACAAACGTTGCACGCATAAAAAATAAAGAAATCAGTACAGTTTGGGTGTTATGTACTCGTAAAAAAATTGATTTCTCATAAAGTATCATACATACCATTTTTTTTTAAAAAACCGAAATTAAAAAAAATTTCAACCTTTGTAGTGGGCTTAGTGAAAAAAATCTTAAAGTGCGACCCTTATATGATAATTACAATTTAATATTTTGACCTTGAATTTTAAGGTCAAATTTATTTTTTTCAAAAAAAACACAAATGCCATTTTAAAGGCCATCAAAAATACTTTAAAAGTCCTTTTTAAAATTATAATTTTTGTTTCATCAAAATGTTAATTAAAATTCACCAAAATATGTTCTTTTCAAAAACATCAAAACTTTCCAACCCTGTAACTCTGCCAATATTTCATCAAAAAATTTTATATTTGTAATTTAGAATACCTATCATTAACCTACTATTTTACCAAAATTATACTTAAATTGGACAACATTTGTTTTTTGGTGTGGACCTTTGACGCGTTTTGCCCCATATGTAGTCCGACACTTACTGCATCTCAGCCGGGATTATACTATCAGGTTTAAGTAATTTATAGGGCCTGCAGAGTCTAAGAAAAATGTCTTAGACTCTGCAAAAAAAATTTTTCGTTTAGAAAAAGTCTTAAATTCTAA
Organism: Pegoplata infirma; assembly: GCA_963921195.1. Taxonomy (NCBI): domain Eukaryota; kingdom Metazoa; phylum Arthropoda; class Insecta; order Diptera; family Anthomyiidae; genus Pegoplata; species Pegoplata infirma. The sequence goes on along the minus strand of OY992540.1, from coordinate 165,426,621 downwards.
GTCATTTCTGGTATAGAAAACGTCTGAGATTCTGAGACATTTTGAAAAGTCCCAGATTCTCAGACATATTTCGTATAGACAAAGTCTCAGAGTCTGCGACATTTTTAGTATAGAAAAATTCTTAGAGTCTGAAACATTTTTAGTATAGAAGTCTCAGATTCTAAGAAAATTTTCGTATAGAAAAAAGTCTCAGATTCTGAAATATTTTTCGTATAGAAAAAGTTTGAGATTCTAAGACATTTTTTGTATTATAAAGGTCTCAGATTTTAAAACATTTTGCGTATAGAAAAAGTTTTAGATTCAAAGACATTTTTCGTAAAGAAAAAAATCGCAGATTCTAAGACATTTTTCGCGTAAAAAAATTCTTAGATTCTGAGATATTTTTCGTAAGGAAAAAGTCTTAGATTCTAAGATATTTTTTCGTATAGAAAAACTTAAGGAGTTAAGATGTGTCAAAAGCCCTTTCGTTAAACCACTATTAGATTTTAGAATCTTTTTGCAAGCTTTACATTTCACAAACGTTTCGCCTTTTGTTTTGTGTTCCACAAAATTCATATTTTGTACACATTATTGAAAAAATACACCGCTCAACAATTCGAAGGTTTTTGGCTCCGGTTTAAAGTTTTATATAAAATTTTTAAAGATTTTGACTCGCTGATTCCAAATCCGTGCTCCAAATTTCTTCATCACGTCTAGAATTTTAATTATTCGCGGTTGCAAATGCGAAAAAAGCGATTTTTGACTTTTTTGAAAGCCTGCACAGCAGCCGCTGTGTGGAATAAAAATCTTGTATAAAGCGTGAGAGTAGAATTCAACTATGATCTCAAAAATATGATCGAAAACATTTTAAATTGTTGCACTATTATTGGCCAAACATGCATTTTAAAAAAACACTGTCAAAAAAATTTGAAAAAGCACCGTTTTTAAAAGGCTCTAAAACAAAAACCAGATGATCAATCTTTACTGCGATGAGCTCAAAATTTAGGCAAAAGTTCATTCTTTCTTATATACTTTTAAGCCCATTCAAGATATCTTCCGGTTTATACAAAAAATAACACAGAAAGCTTAATTTTGTAAAATATTTATTTTTTTGGGGTTTTTCTTTGAATAATATAAAAAAACTAAGGTAAATTTTACAAAAATGGTAATTTTAACAGTATCATTTTAAAACGCAAGTAAAGCCCAACCAAACGTAATAATTTAAAAAAAAAATTGTGTTCTATGTTGGAGACCATAGACAAATTATACTTTTGCGCTTTATACCAGATTTGTATTCCACTGAATGGCTGCTGTGCAGGCTTTTAAATAATGCAAAAATCGTAATTTTTCGCATTTTCAACCGTGAATAACTAAAAATCTTGACGTGATCAGAAAATTTGGAGAACAGATTTGGAATCAAGAGATCAAAGTCTACTAAAATTGATCATTAGAATTCAAACCGGAAAAGGAGTGTTGAGCGGTGATATTAAAATAAATTTTCTTAATCTCGAAATCCTTAAAATTTCATTAATTAAATTTCTTTATATTACCTGTGTTTAAAATTTGAAGTCAGTTGAAATCCGAATCAATTTTCTTTAACATAATATATGTACAAAAATCTTTAAAAAAAAGGTTGAATAAATAAATATTTAACCCCGTTATAAAGTACGTATGATTTTTCTTTACCGGACCTGTAAAGCAGTTTATTTCATTTGCTTATTTTGCCGGTTCATAAAATTAACAATGTAAAACTTCAATTTGAATTAATTTGAATCTAAAACACAAGTAAATTTTATCAATTTAAAGCGATTTACAATACAATAAACTAAGTATTACACTCAAAAAATAAAGTTTGTAGAGTTTGCAAAAAAAAAACTTGGAAGTGTACAAAAAATATTAAACATTTCCAAATCATCTATATAATGACTAAATAAATAATTAGCTTAATTCTAGTCTTGGCATGTTGATATAATTTTACAACTGGAAATAATAAACTCAAAATCTGTGTAAAATTATTATTTTTCTACAATGGGCTTAAAAAAAATCTAACTAACTTATTATTTGAGCGTACCTTGTTTTATCAATTTACATGAAAAAATTTCCTTTACCTCTATTGACGTTATTTAAAATATGTCGTCATATAATATTATTTTTTTATTTTATTTTTTACACTATGCCACCACAATATTTATAAGAGAAAAATACAAAGTATATTTATGCACACCTATCCCTCGATTAACATTCCCATTTAAGAAAAAAAATTAACATTAACAAAACAAATCGACATTTAAAATTCTACTGATGATAACACTAACTAGGGTTTTTTTTTAAACCGGTATGTGAATACCCGAAATGTCTACATATATGTTTCAAGCACTCCAGTTAGTGTTATCATCAGTAGGATTTTAAATGTCTGTTTGTCTTGTTAATGGAAATTGTTCTTATTTCTTAAAATGCAAAACAATTGTTAATAAATGAAATCAAGTACAAAAATAAAAGATCAAAAAAAATATCAACTAAACCCTTTTGATCTTTTATTTTTGTACTTGATTTCATTTATTAACAATTGTTTTGCATTTTAAGAAATAAGAACAATTTCCATTAACAAGACAAACCGACATTTAAAATCCTACTGATGATAGCACTAACTGGAGTGCTTGAAACCGGTATGGGAATACCAGGAATGTCTATAATTTTTAGAAATCCAATTTTTCTTCTGCATTTTTTCAACTTGAACCCTTATAACAAATATAGTTAGAGCCCGCGCTCGATCTGTACTTACAGAAAAATCCAAATAAAGATAAGTTGTCTTTTCTGGTTTTTATAGTCAATTTTAGATCGATCTCTCTGTTCATGGACTTAAGACAAGGAAAGTTTCCTTGTGGAGAGACGCCGTTGTTTATGAAGGGAATAAAGTATTTCTGTTAAGACTTCTTTATTTTTAAAATATTTCTGGCTCGCCGGTAGGCTTGGGTTCAATTCCCACCTCAAGCCTTGATTTATTATGCTATGGCGGAAATCCTGTAAAAAACATGTTAAAATTAAATTGGGGAGGAGCAAAAAATTAAAAAAATAATATTCATAATTTGTTTTTTTATAAAAAAAAGGGCAAACTTTTTTCTTAATATTTTGAGTTCAGCCAATATGTTTTGAGATTTTCAGCTCTTTAGTTAGTATCGTCCTTCACATTTTTTTTTGATTCCGAATTTCAGCCTTCCACTGACAAACAGATATGTTTTTAGTTTAATTTTTTTTTTGAGAATCGAGGTATAGGAATATTTTCTACTTTGAATAAGTTAAAAAAAAAAACAGTCTGTGCAGTTTGTAGATACAAAATTGTATAGTATCTACTAGGTTAAGTGTTGCCAATTTAGCGTTTTTGGATATGCCCAATTTTTTAACTTTGCACTTACCCAGCAGAATATTTGCTGAACTGGATTCATGCACGATCTCTGTAGGCGATATCACAGTTTAGAGGACTATTTGGTAGCACTGATAGAGCGCTATAAAGATACAGTAAAATCATGTGCTTTTTTCAGCATTGTTTGGCTTCGGCCGCCAGTATTTTTGTTGTCCTGAACATAATATCAAAATTTCAGGAAAATTGCTGAAACATTTATGTGAACACCAGTTCACTTTGGCTGAATTTTCAATTTTGGCAGATTTTTTTTTTTTTTTTTGATTGTGTTCATTTCTAAATTGATTAGAAACAAGTAAGAAAATTATAGTCGGTTAAGACCGACCATATAATACCCTACACCAAAGTTTCCCGGAAAATGATGATAATCAGATTTGATAACGTTATCAAAGTACGCGTTTAACATACACAAACTGAATATTAATTAAATATTTTCTATTTTCATGAAATTTGAGAGATTTATGTGAAAATCGGGAAGGTGGTTTGTATGGGGGCTACAAGAAGAACTGATCCGATTTCTTTAAAATTCGGAATGGTGATTTGTGTGGACGAAACGTGATTACCTGCCAAATTTCGAAAGGATACCTATTAAAATGCGGCTATTAGAGTCATTTGAGTCAAAACTAAAGAGGATCTTTGCATGGGGGCTAGGTCTAAATATGGACCGATTTTTTCAATAGGATTCGTCCTTGGGCAAAAAGAGGCTTAAGTTTCAAATTTTAAGTCAATTGATTAAAAATTGCGACCTGTATCGTGTTTACACCGTTTACATGGACAGACGGACGGACGGATATCGCTAAATCGAATAAAAAAGTGATTCTAAGTCGATCGGTATACTTAAAAGTGGGTCTAGGAGCAATATTTCTTGAGTTACAAACATCAGCACAAACTCATTATACCCTGTAGCACAGTGTGGTGTAGGGTATAAAAATTAAAAATAGTTGTGACAGTTGTCAGCCCTGTTTATGTGTAAACAGCTGCTAATCTTTACAGTTTTAATTTTAATGAATCTATATGTCGGTCAAAATTACGATACAAAACCACAAATCTGGACGTGGGTCTTCAGATTTTTTTTTTTAGTATGAACACAGATGCTCTTTGGAGCCATTTAGATATTTCCATTTACAGTTTAATTAAATTCCAAAAATTCGCGATTTTATTCGCGATTTTAATTTTTTTAAAATCACAAAAAATGGAAAAGGTGGTGTAATTTGAAGAGCTTTTACTTTTTAAGTAAATATCGGATTTTTATAATCTAAATTGAAATTAAAAGCTAAAGTCCTCTACTTTAAATATAAAAGTTCAAAAAAAAATTGTGTCATTAAAAAAATGCATTCTAAATGCAAATGCATTTTGGGGTGCATTTTCGTCAACTCTTACCCCTTTTGATTTTTGTTTAGTTCACATATTATTAATGTACAACATTTTTATAAACAAAGTCAGTCATCATTTTCATGGGACACAAAGGTCTTCTATTTTTAATATATTTTTTTAAAAATTTTGCTCATTTTTTTTCATACAAAAATTAAAAAAAGATTTTTTTGATTTTCAAAATTTTGAGGACTTAAGCTTTTAATTTCAATTTCGATTATAAAAATTCGATATTTATTTAAGAAGCTATAGCTCTTCAAACTACACCACCTTTTAAATTAAAAAAAAAATGAAAATCGCGAATTAAATCGCAAGTTTTTGGAATTTAATTAAACTGTAAATGGGAATGTCTAAATGGCTCCATAGAGCATCTGTGCTCATAATATAAACAAAATCTTAAAACACACATCCAGTTTTGTGGTTTTATATCGTAATTTTGACCGATATATATTCAAAAATTTTTTTGGACTATTAAATAAAACATAAATGCCTCTTTTGGCTACAGCAAAATGTGCTTTTTCTTTTTGATGCATTTTCACTCCTTTTTTTGAACATCTCGAGCAGTCTAGCGTTGATTTCGGTACAAATGTTTTCCTTGAGCTCGTCGATGATCTCAGGATTGTTTCGTACATTTTGGTTTTTGAAATAACCCAAATAAAAGTATGTGGAATCAAATCTGAAGCGAGGGTCAGTCATTGTCGCCCTTTTTTGATGTCGCGCGTCCAGAAAAATTTAACTGGCCACCTAGATTTACAGATTTAACCACTCTCGACTTATTTTTGTGGGGATATTTGAAAAGAAAAATCTACTCCAATAATCCTCAAACCTTTGACGAGCTCAACATTTAAATTTGAGATGCTCGAAAAAGTAACAGAAATGCTTAAAAAAACGAAATTTTGCCGTGGTCAATAGAGATGGCAATTTTTCATTAATGTTAAAGTAATCTAAAATAAAAATTAATTGATTTTTTTCAAATTATTAAAAACAAAATTATGTTTGGTTCCAGTTATTTTTTCAAAATCCAGTTGAAAATTTTCCCTTGTCCAGTTATTGGACTTCTAGTATCTGGCTATCTTAGGTCAGACACTACAAATTATAAAGGGAGATAGTAAATACAGTTTTTTGACCATTATTTTTTTTTTTTCCAAAAAAATCCCCCTTATGGGCGGGCCATTAAAAAAAGAGGGCCCCATTTTTCTCAAATCAAATATTTCGACAGTAGAAGACTGCATACCAAATTCGGTGAGGCTAGCTAGTTGGGAAATATTTTTTGTCGCGACTTGCAGTTTTTCGGCAATAGTGCAGTGGTCGAATGAAATTTTGATATGTGGTGTAACACCATATACTAACATTTCATTCTCCCGCCCTTAAGTTAGTTCCATGTGAGTCAACAAAATCTAATGCAATAAATTTATATGACGTTGACAACACTGACTCGTTTACTATCGTCTTCGTCTCTGGTTGTTGTAGTTGTTTGTTTCTTCTTTACACATTTAATATTTATTTGTTGCTACGTTGTAATTGCCATCGTCATCACATAATGCTCGTGTTGTTTTTGTTCGTTTCAGTTGTTGCCAATATTGTTGTTGTTGCTGCTGGTATAATTACCCAGCAAAATTTTGGTAATGAGTTGTGAAAGCAATCATTACTTCATGCACTATTTATTATGTTTATAATGAGTACCCATTACCACTCGAATATAAGAGAATACACTTAAAAAAAAATCCTTGTAAAACGTTAAGAAAAGTTTGTAACTTTTTTTTTGCTACCTCCTGTTCGACAACAATTCCTTGTAATTTTACAAGCTTTTTGCCAATGATTTTGTAATTTTACAAGCTTTTTACCAATAATTTTGTAATTTTACAAGCTTTTTAACAATAAAATTGTAATTTACAATTTTTTTACTCGATAAAACTTACAAGGAGGTTTCGTGTTGTTACTAGATTTTTTGTTACCTCCTATTTTACGAGAATTCCTAGTAAAAATTACGAGCTTTTTCGTAATTTTACAAGATTTTTACCAATAAAATTGTAAATTTACAACTTTTTTGGAAATCTTGTGAATTTACTAAATTTTTTTGTAAAAATAACTTTGAAATTTTTAAAATTACAAAAAAAATTGTAAAACTACAAAAAAAAATTTAAATTTCGATCGACAATTTTTTGTTAAAAAACAAGGTAAACTATCAAATATTGGTAAAATGGGATTACGAGACTTTTCTAGTAATTTGACACGGTTTTTTTAGTGTGTAGAATAAAATATAGGTGAATATCACTGACTATGGGCAGGATATCGCGAAACCTGTGATCACTGCCTAATTCTAAGAGGACAGAAAGTCGCATCTATTGGTGGTAGTACTTGAAGGACATTATTAACTCGACCAAATGGCCGTGCGTATGGGAATCAGCGACAGTGGCCATAGCGCGATCTTGAAGAAGACAACAATACTACAAAATGTGGACTGTGCTACCTCTATTCGCCTTTTTGAGCGCCTATTTATCACAATGATACCATTCAGGGAGTCTTGCATGAGGGCATTCCGGGTAGCGGAGATTCTATAGATTTTTACACGGTTGGATCAAGGCTGCACGAAGAAATTGGCTTTGGAGTTTTTTCGGAAGAGCTTGTATTGGGCCTGGCTCGATCGCCTTGAAATGAGATGGCCAAGCAGTTTGATATACGACTCATTTGGGTCCCAGAGCACAGAGACATTCCAGGGAATTGCAAAGCCAATGAACTTGCAAGTCTGGAAACTACAACAGAATTGGGATGTTTTGGTTTGCCTCTAGAAACTCGCAAGCAAAATTTACGGCTTCATCCGCGACGAATACTAATCAGAGATGGGTAAATGGATGGACGTGAGAGACAAGAGGAGAGATTTCGTCGGTAGTTGGTGTAATTAACGGACACTTTCCTTTAATGAAGCACGCAGAGAGGTTAAATGTGCCGTCAAACGACTTTTACCGCAGTTGCATGTATGAAGAGGAGTTTGAATCTATCAAACACTTCATCTGCCATTACCTGGCACTTTCTGGTCAGAGACTTCACTGGGATCTATGGAGCTGCAAGATCTTTCTGATTTGTCAGATGTCAAAACTCAATATCTTAAGAGTTTCGTAAGAAGCTCAAATTGGTTTAAAGGCAGGGACCAGTAGGGAAACCTGTTGCAGTCCCGTGTATCACAATGGACCTCAGAGTCTATATGTGCTGACGTCAGCAGCCACTTACAACCTCACCTATGGGAATCGGTGACAGGGACTATTCTAGGAGTTGTGGAGAAGTGGAGAAGGAGTCAGTCTTGTTATGTCTCATTGACTAAAGAAATCGGGGGTGGCGTAAGAAGTAGAAATTTGTAACAGATGGGGAGTAGGGAAATGATAGTTAGGAGAATCATAATGGGCTTAATGGCCTCCGAGTGAATTCGCCAAATGCAAGCTAACTTACCACTCGAATTGTTTTAGTCTCAAGAGGTTATAGTAACTATTTGTTTATTTCATATTCGTGAAGAAATACATACTTTTGTGCCCCGCCCTTGTGAAAATAATAGGTAATTATCCAATATGTAATTACCAGGGACAGGATCTTCATGCACTAAAAAACTATGTTGTAAGAGTCTAAAATGTGCACTGAAATTCTTAAAATATGCACTAAAATATGCATTTTCTGAAAAATATGTATTTTCTGCAAAATATGCATTTTTAGCAAAATATGCAATTTCGCATCGATGCCATTTTAAAGCAAATTCTTTGATTTGCAAAAACTAACGGGTAAAAACATGCATTTGCTTGAAAGTCCTTTCCATGGTAATTAATTATTGTTTTGATTACAAAACCCCTTACTGGAAAGTTTTGCTGGGTAGTTGTTGCCGCTGTTGTTGTTGTTGCAGTTGGCTGTATTGTGTCCCCAGTCTTGTTTCCATTGTTTACCGCCTGCGGCTCTTTGGCAAATGTGGCTCACTTTTTTGTTGTATTTTATAGTTTTTAAATTGCAGCACATTATGAAAATGCATTTTCTTGTTGCTTTTGATAAGAATTCAACTCTGTATGTGTGTTGTGTGTATTTTAGAATTCATTTCATTTTTATACTTGTCGACAGATACAGATGCAACAACACACAGTATGAACTAATGTATCTATAGAGTAAATCCATATCAATATAGCAAAAAAAATTGAATTTTTCACGTCAATCGACCCAAATTTCATGAAACTCGGTATATATGTTGGGACTTACTCAACTTATACTCAAACAAAATTTAAGACTTTTGACTTCCGTAGTTTTGGAAATATGACGTTTCAAAAGTCAAGAAAATCCTTTAAAAGGTAAATTACAAATATTTATATCTCGAAAAGTATTTGAGGTTAATCACTCCCAGATAGCTTTTTTTAAAGGCAAAATCATCACCTTTAAAATATCATTTTGCAAAAATTTTTATTTTGGGATCTTTTTTGTGTTTCTGCACAATTCGCGATTCGCAAAAACATATCAAAAAAAGCGACATTTTTAAAAATCTGAAAAAAATATATGTTAATGGTATGAGTCTTAGCTACAAGCTCTAAAAATTTCGCGTTGGTGAACGTATTAAGTCCAGAGATATTAATAAAAATGTGTTGATAAGTAGGAATATTTTTTAAAATCCGATGAATATTTAATTACTATTTTTGAATATTTTTGCAAATACATAAAATAAAACGGTGAAAAAAGTAAAGTTGATGGTACACACGAGTACACATGAATATATTGTAACATAACTTTTTATCGATTACACTACTTAACAAAAGTCAACTTTTTTTGCAAAGACTTCTAGAACACATTTTAAAAAGTATTTGGCCTACACGAATCTGTCATCATAAACATTTTATCAAATTGTCTCCTGGACATATAGCCCTATTTTACAGACTAAGCCCTCAAACCCAAGAAAGAAACGTAATAATAAATGTTTCACACTGACATACCTCATATTATTTGTTCGTTTAATATTTTTGTATGCTTCAGCTGCAAAAACTAAATGGGCAAATCACAAGAACGCGATTACATAAAAATGACAATGGATTCGCGTTTAGTGGATTCACGTTAAAGAGGGCAAATGACTTAAGAAAATGTATTTTAAACAATGAAAATTAAAAAAATAAAAATATTAGGGAAAAAAGTATATGCAAATAATATTTGCAAATTTTGCTCAAAATTTAGATTTTTTTTGCAAATATTTTCGCATAAACTCAATGAATTTTGAAATAATATGCATTTTTAATAATTTTTCTAATATAAAGTCATTTGTTGGTTTTTATGGGCAGGGACCGCAAAAGAGGTCTTTTCTCGAAAGGCGATTTGATTGAATTTTTATGATGACAGATTGGTGTTAAAGAGACCAAAATACTTTAGCAAATGTAATCTAAGAGTCTGTGCAAAAAAAAGTTGATTTTTGTAGAGTAGTGTAAATGATAAATATTCATGTTATATTGTAGCTATCTGTAGTACTCGTATGTACCATTTACTTTATTTTTTTCACCGTTTTATTATGTGTATTTGCAAAAATATTAAAAAACAAGTAAGAAAGATATATTCGGCTGTGCCGAATCTTTAAATACCCTCCACAATGTTAACCAATGCACTATGGTTTCGCGGACGACCTTTGTTGGCCAAAATTCAATTTTCTCAAAATGGATTTTATAGAAAGTCGTAAACACTTACAAACAACAGAAAACATATTTTATTTTTGTACAAACTCATTTATTGTTCAAAAACAAATTTAGCTAAAAATAAAAAAAAAGTATTTTTTTAAATTTTTTCAATTAATTTTTTGAGTTTAAATACAAAAAAATTTTTATGATATTATACATGGAAAACAAAAAAATTATAACAATTTTTACCACAAAACCTATTTAAAACCAAAATTTTTTCCATTTTTGTAATTTTGGCCAAGAAAAGTGATAATCGGAACTATAGTGCAATGCAAATATTTAAAAAACAAAAAAAATATTTTATAAATATGTATGTATGAAAATTATATAAAAATTATATAAAAGCAACTACGTGGCACGTGTATGACACATACTACGTATTTTTAACTTCTTTTGATACAAATAACAACAAGCCAAACAACCATCAACAACTACAAAAACGCGCTGCCACGCCATATCATAGAGGTTTATATTGGAACTCATCTCAATTGCTCATAGCTTCTTAACCCCTGAACCGATTTTGCCATAATTGGTACCAAAATAACCAGAAGAACGTTGAGAACAATAAAATAAGAACCTATTTAAAATTTTATTTGAATATGTCAACCATGAGCCAAGATAAATCATTTTAAAATTTTGGGTTAAATGGCTGGTGCCACGCCCCATTGTGCGATTCGGCCCAAATTTTTTGTGAGTGTTAGGAATGATAAAATTACATTAAATTGAAAGTTTCGTTTACATTCATTCAACAGGTGTCAAGTTATAGCATTTATTTTGTGTAAAATTCACATTTTCACTCATCAAAATTTACATTTTCACTCATAACTTTTAAAATACTTAACCGATTTAAAAAAAAAAACCATTAGATTCTGCCTAGGAGAATTACGCAACTTTTGGTACCCCAGGCGTTTAAATCGGTTCTGGATTATAGCCAAAAACGTGATTTCAACAGACAGACAGACAGACGGACGGACAGACAGACAGACAGACAGACAGACGGACATCGCTAGATCGACTTAGAATCGATCAAGGATCATTAATATATATACTTTATGGGGTCCTAAGCCAATATTTCAATGTGTTACATACGGAATGACAAACTTATATATACCCTCTATCACTAGAGTGGAGGGTATAAAAAAAAAATTTAATATTCATCAGATTTGATAAAAATTTACTACTTGGCAACACATTTTTATTCATATCTCTGGTCTTAATACGTTCACCAACTTAAAATTTATACAGCTTGTAGCTAAGATAGTAGCCAATAACATATATTTTTTTCAGATTTTTAAAAATGTCGCTTTTTCAGATATATTTTCGCGAATCGCGAATTTTGCAGAAATAAAAAAAATTCCCAAAATAAAAATTTTTGCAAAATGTTATTTGAAAGGACATGGTTTTGCCTTTAAAACAAGCTATCAGGGAGTAATATAGATCAAATACTTTTGAAGATATAAATGTTTATATTTCATCCTTTAAAAGATTTTCTTGACTTTTGACACGCCATATTTCTGGAACCACGAAAGTTAAAGGTCTCAAATTTTGTCTGAGTATAAGTCTTATAAGTCCCAACATACACACAAAGTTTCATTAAATTCGGAGACATCGATGGAAATCAGGGGTTCATGTTGAAAAATTTTAACTCTATAAGTTTGTTATTTTTTTTTTTATAATAAAAAAATAAAGTTTTCTTATAGTTAAAAGATACTAAGAACTATGAATAATCAGAATTAATCTTTAAGCTTAAGTCTGGAATCGTTTTTTTTTTAAACTTACATACATATAGATAGTTTTTTATGCATAGATACATTCATATCGCCGTAGTTCACAAAATTTTTTAATTTTAAATTTATTCTTGGAAAATATTTTTTCTCTCCCGGTATCTGTTTATTTTATATTGTGGAACTTTTATTGTTATTAGTTTATTTTTTAGAGACGTATGAAGATTACGAATGTGTTTTAAATATTATTAGATAATTATTTATTGTTGAATAATAAAGCAGAGATTGGTCAATAACCAAGGGTTATGTTTCGGAAGATGTTCATTAGAACAATTTTAGCTGCAAAGTGATTTTATAAGAGGAAGGAGATGGTGAGATTTTATTAACAAAAAAACTACTACCTCAGAATCTGAGACTTCTTTCGTATAGAAAAATTTTCAGAACCTAAAAACTTTTTTCCACAGAAAAAATCTCATACACTAAGACTTTTTACTATAGAAAACGTCTCATATTCTGAAGCATTTTTGAGATATTTTTCCTAAGAAAACATCTCAGATTATTAGATTTTTTACGTACTGAAAAAAATTTTAGATTCTGAGAGCTTTTTGTTATAGAAAAAGTCTCAGATTCTTAGAAAAATAAAACGTCTCAAAGTTGAAGATATTTTTCCTATAGAAAAAGTCTTAGATTCTGAGAGATTTTTCCTGCAGAAAAAGTCTAAAATTCTGAGATTCTGAGACCTTACTGCTATAGAAAAAGTATTAGAATCTGCGACATTCTTCCAATTAAGTTAGTTTCAACTTCCGAGAATTTTTTTCAACATAAAAAGTCTTAGATTTTGAGACCTTTTTCTTTTTAAAAAATACTCATATTCTGAGACCTTTTTCCTTATAATAAGTCTCAAATTTAGAGATTTTGATAGACCTTTTTGCCATAGAAAAAGTCTTAGATTCTGAGACTTTTAAAATTAAAAATTCTTCCACAAAAATCCGAAAAAGAAAATGTTTGAGGATGTGAACAATTTTAGAGCTTTTCTGTACCTTTTTCTATAGAAAAATTCTCAGAATCCGTGACCTTTTTGTTATAGAATAAGTCTCAGATTCTAAGACCTTTTTCCTAATGAATAATTTTCAAATTACGAGACATTTTTTCTATACAAAAAGTCTCATATTTTTCACAAAGAAACTTTACATTTTCCGAAAAATTTTTAAATCCTCAAACATTTTCTTTTACTAATTTCTGTAGAAGAATTCCCAAATTAAAAAAAAAAAAAAAAAGTACTATTAACGCTTGAGTCACATTTTCCATCTAATTTAATGATTCGGGTCACCTCTATTAGCAAAATTTTAAATTCTGAGACGTTTACCTGCCACATTTCGAAAATATACCTACTATAATACGGTTATTAGAGTCATTTGAGTCAAAACCTTTGTATGGGGGTCTAAATATGAACCGATTTTTTCCAATTTCAATAGGCTTCGTCCTTGGGCCAAGAAAGTCTTAAGTTTCAAATTTCAAGTCAATTGAATAAAAATTGCGACAACGATACGTTTTTACACCGTTTACATGGACAGACAGACGGACGGACGGACATCGCTAATTCGACTCAAAAAGTGATTCTGGGTCGATCGGTATACTTAAAGGTGGGTCTAGGACCAATATTTCGGGTAGTTACAAACATCAGCACAAACTCATTATACCCTGTACCACAGTGTGGTGTAGGGTATAAAAATTTGTACATGTTTTTATACCCTACACCATTCTGTGGTACAGGGTATAATGAGTTTGTGCTGATGTTTGTAACTACCCGAAATATTGGTCCTAGACCCACCTTCAGGTATACCGATCGACTCAGAATCACTTTTTGAGCCGACTTAACAATGTCCGTCCGTCCGTCCGTCTGTCTGTCTGTCTGTCTGTCCATGTAACGGTGTAAACACGATACAGGTCGCAATTATCAACCGATTTGACTGAAATTTGAAACTTGAGCTCTTTTGGCCCAAGGACGAAGCCTGTTAAAATTGAAAAAAAAAATCGGTCTATGTTTTGACCTAGCCCCCATACAAACGTCCTCTTTTAATGTGATCATATGACTCTAACAACGGTTTTATAAAAGTTATACTATCAAAATTTGGCAGGTAATCGAGTTTTGTATTCACATGCCGAATTTTAAAGCAATCGGAACATTTCTTCTTGTAGCCCCCATACAAACCACCTTCCCGATATTTACAAAAATCTATAAAATTTCATGAAAATCAAAAATATTTTATTAAAATTTTGTTTGTATGTATTAAACGCGTACTTTAATAACCTTATCAAATCTGATTATTATCGGACCATTTTTGGACCTAGACCCATATAAATATTTCGCCCGATATTCAGTTAAAGCGGTGTATTTGCAACAAATAGAAGCTTAATTCGCTAAAACTTGGTTTGAGTGTGTTTTTTACACATATTATTATTATTATTATTAAAAATTTAACAAAAGATAGATCCAATCGGTCCATGCTAGAACTTGGGACCCATTTTCCGGGAAACACCGGTGTAGGTTATTATATGGCCGGTCTTGACCGACTATAATTTTCTTACTTGTTGTTTTTTTTAAATTGAATTTTTCCATGTAATTACAAATTATTTTTAATAATATTCTAATCAATGATAAGCTTTTACCAACGATTAGCGAACTAATGGAATCAGCGCTTAAGATACTTACAAAGTGGGCAAAGAACAACGGTCGGAGAGTTATTCCGCAAAACCTAACTCGTCTTGTTTACAAAAAGGACTAACAAGGAAGGTCTCCCTGGTGTTAAGCGCCGATCTTTATGGAATTGGTTTAATTTTGTAGAGCAGAAAAAATAAAGGGACACTTATTTTTTTAGCGGGCCAAATTCATATTAAGGTGGTGAAAATGAGAGGGAAGGAACGGTAATTTTTCAGTTTTTTGCGTTTATCTCCTATATTATACAAGGAAACCTAGTCATCTTACATACCAAATGAAAGGTCTTTGGAAAACCTATCTTCGTGTTTAAACATGCACAACTTTTCGTCATATTGAGTAAAATGACAAAATCTTAGGACATTTTTTTAATAAGTCGAAAAATATTTACTTTCTTTGCACGTTGTTAGCATCACAAGGCGTGTATTGGTGTCACTGGTGCTATTAGATCGGCCCCCAGGCCGACCTGGAAATGATGCTAAACATTCAGCCCGTGAATATCTACATCTGCTCTCAGGATAAAAGAGCAACGCTCTTGGGGACACTCATAACATATTTAGTACGGTGGACAGGACGGAACTGGAATGGAAAACCGATTATTTCAAACTTTAAAGAACCTTCAAAGTCCAAACACCAACTAGGGCATACTGGGCAGAAAACTCTGAAATAAGAGAGAATGCGATGTTAATCTTTACGGTCGGATCGAAGATGGAAATGCGCACGGGTTCCGGAGTATGATAATGACAAAGGACCTAATTCCTCGCGTCATTAACGTGGATAGTCTTGCAGCTCTAAAGGCCTCAGAATCAAACTTTGTAAAATCAAGAATCGTTGGGGACTGTACACAATCTCTTTGTCAAAGCAGTCAGTACCCAGGCAAGCTAATCTGGGTCCTTGGACATTTTGGGGTCGATGGGAACGAATTGGCTAATGAATGTGCGAGAAATGGCTCCGAGTCGGTGGGGGAAAATGTCGAACCTTATGTCTCGATTCCTATAGTGGAATTGATGAAGGAAATTGGTAAGGTATCATAAAATAGAATGAAGTATAGGTTGATATCACTGAATATGTGCAGGATATCGCGAACCTTGTGGTCACATTCAAATCCTAAGAGAACAAAAAGTTTTCTTACTTTTGACAAACGGATGGTTGTCCTATAAGAGGTAGTACTGACAGGACACTGCATAATCGGCCAAGTGGCCGTGAGTTTGAAAATTTCTGATAGGGGTGAAAATCCGGGTCTGATGAAGCGCCACCTTAAGTATTTAAGGCAAAGATTTTTCGATTACCTGGATTGCCTCAACGGTGTCTCATTGACATCTCCAGCAGAATATCTTAGAAAATCGGGGTGGTTTAAGAAGTAGACCTTTGAAGCAGAAGGAAAGTACGGAAATAACAATTAAAGGAAACATATATTTAGTACGGTGGCCGAAACGGAACTGAAAACTGACTATTTCTCACCGCAGACAAACTTTAAATAACCTTCGAAGTCCAAATACTAACTAGGGCAGACTGGGCGAAAAACTCTGTAATAACAGAGAATGCATTCTCAATCTTTACGGTCGGATAGAAGATGGAGATGCGTGCGGGTTCGGGAGTATACTCTGAATGCCTCGAAATACGGGCCTCAGTGAGATTTTCGGACAAGTGTAGTGTTTTCCAGGCCGAGGTACTTGCAATTTTTAAACACGCGCACATGATTTCGACAAGCGACCTAACTCCTTGCGTCATTAAAATTTTCGTGTAAAATCAAGAACTGTTAGGAATTGTATACAATCCCTTTATCGAATCAGTCAGCACACAGGCAAGCTAATCTGGGTCGCTGGACATAGTGGGTTTCGAGTTGGTGGGGAAACATGTCGAACCTTATATCTTGGTTTCTATTGTGGAATTATTGAACGAAATTGAAAGGATATCAGAGAATAGAATAAAGGATAGGTGGATATCACTGACTACGTGCAGAATATCGCGAACACTATGGCCGCTGCCAAATCCTAAGAGGACAAAAAGTCTTTTTATTTTCGCAAATGGACGGCTAGCATATTAGTGAGAGTACTGACAGGACACTGTATAATCGGCCAAATGGCTTGCGTATGGAAATTTCTGATAGGGCTTATTGTAGAAGTTGTGGGGAAGTGGAGGAGAAGCTCCGCCTTAAGTATTTAATTTTTTATTTAATGTAGGGCAAAGATTTTTCGATGATCTGGATTGCCTAAAAGGGGTCTCATTAACATCTCTAGCAGAATATCTTAGGGAATCGGGGTGGTTCTGGAAGTAGAATTTTGTATCCTTATGGCCTCCGTGTAAATTCGCCAAATTGGCAAAAAAACTATATATATATTATCTTTCTCTCTTCTTAGCGTGTGCCCTATGCAATGCCATAGGGCACACAGAATGTCGTTAACATTCTGGTTCGCAGAATGTTAACGACAGGAGGTCATCATTTAATATGATGTTGGGCTAAGTAAAATATGTGACAGATGCGACAAAAGCATTTGATGACGACTACTTGCAGTTTTTGGCATATATTATTTGTCACCTTCTCGGACAGGGTTTAATACTTTCAAATAATAAAAATATGAAAAAATTGGCAAACATTTTTTAAATGCCAGCTAATAGTTCCTGCTGAAAAAGGTACATATCTCAGAAATGTAAGTAAGATAATTAAAATTGTTTCATTGTTAAATATTTCATAAATACTGTTATTTTTAAATTACTCTCATACATATTTGATAGATACACTTTATCTACACATAAATATTTAGGTTGATAATTATGCGCTATTTTGCATGTTAACATAGACGTTTTTACAATAAAAAATTTAAAAAATACAAAACAAAAGTGAAAAAATATTAAACAAAAAAAAAAACCCCAAACGTAGAGCATTTTATGCTGGTAGAGGAGCATAAGACGAAATAAAAAGAAACCAAAGCCATAAATTCAATTTTTATTTAGCCATGCAAGTTCGACTGGCAGTTAGTCAAGTCAGTCCGTCAGTCAGTCGGGCGGTGGACTGTCAGCCAGTCATTCAGCCTAGAAGACACACAGCACACAGCCGATTGTTTAGCACACAGCAAATCCAAGTAGTAAGTAACACTCTAAGCCAGGGGTGCCAGATGATTTTAATGAAAAATCGGCATATTTTCAAAAAAAAATCGGCATTATCGGCACTTCAATTTAAAAAATCGGCAAAAAATCGGCAAATGAAAAATAACCATTTTAAATACAATAAAACATATTTTTATTGACAAAAAATAGCAAAATAGAACAATTTAGCATTAAAGGCAAGCGATAATTCTGCACTAATATAACGCAAAAACTAAAAATTCTGAATAATTTTTATTAAAAAGTAAAAATTGTTTTAGTCGACCTTTAAAATATTATATTTTGAGTAGGTATTATATTTTGAGTAGCTCGAGGTCATTATTTCCTTTACTAATTAAATCCATGATATTCTCTAAAATAATTTTCAAGAAAATTATTTTTCTGTTTAAATTTATTTATGTTGGTGATATTTGCAACACTTAGGCTGGATTACTCAATGCTCCATTATAAAATAACTCTCCCTTAAATTTAACTTTTTCATACAAATTTTGACAAAAGGCTCCTTTAAATCGGCAGTTAGCAGCTAACTTTTCATTGAGTAATCCGCCCTTAATCGACGTGTGTTTCGGAATTTGTCAGATTTCATTGTCAAGAACTAACAAATAATTCCAGCAAAAAAAAATTTTAAAAATATTTTTTTTTTCACTTTTTGCAGAGCTTCCCGATTTTAGGTAAAAAAAAACCAAATACATTTCCTAACAGGTTCAATATCTGTTTGTGTTGATATTGACCCTGAAAAACAACTGTTCTGACCCCTGTGATAAGTAAAATAAAAAAAAACGCTCCACTCTAATGAACATGCTTTGTTTTCTACAGACAGACGGACGGACATTGTTAGACTGACTTAAAATCGATGGAGGGCTATGAGTATGTTCACCTGTGGGGTCCTAGAACGATATTTCCTGGCGTTACAAATGGAATGACAAACCTATATACATAAATCCTCTTATCAAATAAGGGGTGGGTATAAAAAGTGACAGTGTTTTTAGAGCTGATCAAAATATCGGCATTTTTGGAGCAAAAATCGGCAAATCGGCACTTTGATATTTTTGAGGCAAAAAATCGGCAAAATGCCGATAAATCGGCAAATATGGCAGCCCTGCTCTAAGCATTTTGTATATTGTGGTCAGGGTTGCCAGAATTGTTGGGTGCAAAATCGTCAAAAATTTACGATTTTTATAAAAAAAATCGTCAAAATCGTCATTCCATTTGCAAAAATCGTCAAAAAATCGTCAAAATAAAAAAAGATATATTTATCCTTGATTAAAGATCAATTCTAAAACGGTGTTCGCATTCATTTTTAACTAGTTTAATTATTGGTTTTCCCCATACAATTTAAACATCAAAATTGAACTTCGTTTTATTTTGACAGATAAAATGTTTAAAATTGTACGGGGAAAACACATAATTAAACTAGTTTAAATGAATGCGAATATGGTATAAGACATTCAAGCGATGTCCGCCCGTCTGTTGAAGACATGATGCAGTCCAATTCTAAAAGAGCTTAATCCATGCAGTTTGGCACAAATATATCTTATGGCCATTGGATGGTTCGATTCGAAAATTGGCAAAATCAGACTAGGAAGAACAAAATTCCCCCATGTAAAACTAAACCTACCTCTGATTTTTTTTTACAGTTTTTGTTATATTTTTAAGCATATAAAATATTTTTATGAAAGAAAAGGTCATGCAGTTGGATCAATTTAATTGAAAAATGAATTTGTTTTTCTGTCCACGATTTTTTGTGGACACTTCAATAAAAAACAAGTAGAAAAGTTAAATTCGACTTTGCCGAATCTATAAATACCCTCCACAATGCATTTTTTTAAAGGGTAGTACATTTTTTAACGTGAAAATTATTAAAAAAATTAACAATTTTGATTAGAAATATTTTATTTTGAGTAAAAAACTCTTTTTTTTTGTCATTTTTTTTTTTTTAAAACAAGAATTACTAATTTTTTTTTAGTGTAAAATTTTTTTCGAGTGTAATGTTTTTTTACTGCAAAAATATTTCTGAGTGAATGCACGTACGTATGTACACAAAATATTGTCATTTTTGTAAAAAAAAACTAAATTTTTTTTGTGTAAATTTTTTTTCGAGTGTAAAATTTTTTTTGTGTAAAATTTTTTTTGAGTGTAAAATTTTTTTCGAGTGTAATTTTTAAGTTACCAAAGCTTTTCAAACTAAACAAGTTTAAAAAGCATTGCTTTAAAATTAAACAAGTTTGAAAAGCATTGTTTAGTTACCACCAATGCTTTTAAAACTTGTTAAAACACGTGGCATTTTAGATGAAACTAATCTGAAATTCAGGGTGTTGCTTATAACTTTTGAACCACTGGACCGATTGAGCTGAAATTTAAAACCAAACAGACCCGGGGAACGGCAATGATATATGCCAAGCTTCAGTAGTCTCATTATTGTCTTTCAAAAGTTATCGTGTTTTTTATCTCGTAAATTCGCGAAACACCCTTGCCGAAATTTACTCTTTTGCTCATAACTTTTAAACCACTGGACCGATTTGGCTGGATTGCAATACCAACCTGACCAGGTAAATGCCAAACATATATGCCAAACTTCGGTAGCCTCTGTAAAGTCTTTCAAAAGTTAGCGTGTTTTCTACGGACAGACAGACAGACAGACGGACGGACGGACGGACGGACATCGCTAGATCGACTTAAAATCGATCGAGGATCATAAATATATATACTTTATGGGGTCCTAGACCAATATTTCGAGGTGTTACAAACGGAATGACAAACTTATATATACCCTCTATCACTAGAGTGGAGGGTATAATAATTATGATAAAATTGCATAAATATTTTATAAAAAGAAAAGATTGGTCCTCCGCCAAAAAACTCCTATAAAACCTATAATTTTTTTACATTTTGGAGAGACAAAGATATGTAACACTCTCACTTGTCTCTTTTGTCCATTTTTGTACAAAAATATTGGTGGATAGTTTTTTTTAACTAACAATAAGCAAAAAATATTCATTGAATACTAAAGTTCTATTAAAATTTTTCTAAAATGAACAAAAAATTGTCAGGTTTTTGTTATTTTTAAAAATCGTCATTTTTTGGGTAAAAATCGTCAAATCGTCATTTTGCTATTTTGGGGAGTAAAAATCGTCAAAATGCAGAGAAATCGTCAAATCTGGCAACAGTGATTGTGGTGGAGAGCCAAGAGCCACCACCACCAACCACATCCATTAAATTCTCCTCAGCCAGCCAGCCATCTACTGGCAATCACTCGTAAAGATGTGTGTTCGTTAGTTCGTTCATTCGGTTTGAATGTTTTCCTCGTTTGTTTTGTAAACTCACTGAGTAGTAGTATCTTTTGCAAACAAGTATCTATGAAATGTATTTCAGGGTCAGTAGACGACAAAATGCGGCGTCACTATATTCGATATAACAAAATTTTGTTCAAAAAGAAACAACAACAAAAATAAAGAAAAAATGAAATTGTGTTATTGTTGTTATGAATTTCTGGAAGTAAAACAAAACAAAAAAATTTATTCGATTAAATAATTTCTGTTATGAAAAGATAGTGGGAAAAATCTATTCAATAGATATTGTATCTTTTAGATACATAAGCTATTGATGCAATTTTTTGTTTAAATGTTCTTTTTTAAGGTTTTTTTAATCACTTATAATAGATTTTCTGGAACATATTTAAATACATGGCAACTTTAAATATATTAACTTGTATTGTATCTTTAAGATACACTATCTTTTGTTGCAATATTTTAGTTGTGGTAACTATTGTGCAACTCGTACATTACACAGGGTAGAGCAAGTTTTGCTTTATTTAGAATTTTAAAATCACAAATATACCTGAAGTGCAATATCTTTGGGTTCCTTTTTTGAATTGAAATTCGGAAAGTTCCGAACAAAGTGAAAAAAGTGTTTTTTTTAGATTAACGGATAGTAAACCCAGTATTTGTACTGACAGTCAAGCTGCATTCAAGGCACTGAATTCTCCAGTCACAACATCTAAAATTGTCAAAAAGTGTAGGCGTAGACCCAATAAGGTGTCATGTGGGAACGGGGTCTGTCTCTTGTTCGTTCCAGGTCATAGGGGAATACGGAAAATGGGATTGGCGATTCTTTGCAAAAATTTACTTCGATACCATTCCTCACAATCCGGAACTTCAGATTGCTATAGGCTTGACATGGATAAGGCGTTGGATCAAGTCTCACATGAAATCAATTTTCATGGAAACATGGTCAAATGAGTTAACATGCAAGAATACCGAATGTTTTGTGATAAGACCAGACCAGAAAAGTGGCAAACTATTTACTCAGTCTGCGTAGAAAAGACAGTCGCAGACTTACTGACCTAATTACGGTACGAGATGACGAGACTGGGTGTCTTATCAGGCCCTATGAGTGCAGCCTGTCTTGAGGATGAAGACACGTTCTACGTTTTGCAGAACAGAGCTGAGCTAGTTTTGATGGGAGAAGTAGTGTTTTAACATTCCATGTTCCAAATCGTGTCCTTGATTTAAAGCTGAAGGTCGTTATCAGGTGGGGATTAGTTAAATTTTCATTAGTTGTAGTTTTGGTAATCATGTTGATTTAGAGATGAATCGGTAATTAGCCGATAGCATCCGAGTCCGGTGCTAGGGGCTGCCAGCTATAGCCTCCAGACATGCGTATTGCCACAAGCAGATGTTGTGATATTGGTTTTCTTGGTTGGCGCCAATTGATCGCGACGACGTTACATGGATCATAGGCAAACTTGGAACTCGAAAGATCCTCCGAGACTCTCCTCTTCGCTGACTGTCCGGGACTGCCAATATCAGCTACTCCACATATCTGCGGAACGTACCACTATCCGCAACCTGTGACGCGTCTGGTGGCACTCAGCTAATGCTGATATGTACTTATTACCAGATGGGTAATGAGCTCTAATTACCAAGTTTTCGCTGAGATGCACTTAAAATCAAAATATATAACAAAATTAATTGATTCGGAAATATATTTTATCCATATCGTTTGTGGCGATTTGCATAGCTCAAAAGAATGCACAAAGTCTAAAACGGACTCAAGCTTAAAGAAGTGTAGCAATTGTGGTGATAATCACACTGCTAATTACAGAGGTTGTCCGGCATATTCTTTTGAGAAACGATTTTTCACTCAACATACTCAGGAAAACTCAGCTCCACCACACGTACCCATTAACGAACCAAAATTCAACCAAAATGCTTACGTCCGTCTTAAGGGGACGGCCTGTTGTTCAGAATACTCCGAGCCAGGCACGTACGCAGGAATTTATTTTGGGGGGGGGCCAAAAATTTTTTTTAATTTCGTTTTTTCGCCTCAATGTTTTTGAGCCTAATTTTTTTTTTTATGGTAAAAGTCGAATTATTTTTTTAAAAAAAAGTGAAAATTTATGCAATTTTTCTTTAAAACTTCTCAAATATACTTTACGCTTAAAAAATTAAAACTGTTTGACCCATTTTTAAATTGTTCATACATTTTTTTTAGAGTTTTTGAATTATAAATTATATTTATGCAGAAAACTTCTAAGAGCATTTTTGGTATAGAAAATTCTCCGATTCTAAGATACGAATTATCGTAATAAAATCAAAGATTTTGAGAAATTTTTTTGATAGAATGACTCCTTACATTGCCGGAATTTTTTTTAGTTTTACAGTTTATGAATAAAAAAAAAATAGAATTCCAAGATATTTTTACCATAGAAAAATTTTTACTCTTATAACGATTTAAAAAATTTTTGCATAGACATTTTTTGAACAGAAAAACTCTTAAACTCTGAGAAATTTTTCGTGTAGAAAAATTCTCAGATCATAAAACATTTTTCGTATATAAAATTTCTTAGATTCTAAGACATTTTTCGTATAGAAAAACTCACAGGTTCTAAGAAAAAGTTGTTTGATTTTCAGACATTTTGCTTATAGAAAAATTCTCAATTTGTCCAACATTTTTCTTACAGAAAAATTCTGGGTAATTTTTCGTACAGAAAACCTCCCAGATTCTAAAACATTTATCGTATAGAAAAAGTTCAAAGCTTTTGAGACACTTTTTATTATAAAAATTTCAGACTGAGACATTTTTCGTATTGAAAAATTCTGATATTCTCTGAGACATTTTTCGTATTGAAAAATTCTCAGATTCGGAAACATTTTTCGTATTGAAAAATTCTCAGATTCTGAGACATTTTTCGTATGGTGAATTTTTCTATACGAAAAATCTCAGATTTGTATAGAAAATTTCTAAGATCCTGAAACATTTTTGCATAGAAGAATTCTCAGATTTTAACACATTTTTCGTACAGAAAAATTTCTTGCTAAGAAAAATATCTCAAATTTGTTTAGAAAAATTCACAGATTCTGATAAATATTTCCTATAGATTTTTTCGATTCTGAGTCATTTTTCGTAACGAAAAAACTCAGATTAAAACGTTTTTTGTATAAACAAATTCTTTGATTCATATATAAAAAATAAAAAATCTCTTATCCATTTGTTGAATGTGAAAATAAACAGATTCTGACAAGGGAAGTATCTCAACCCTTATGAACCGATTTGCTTGAAACTTAAAATATATATCAAAGAGACAATTCTAAGGTTGGGGTGTCTCGGCTTATAGGCCATATCGGGGATTTAGGGGTTCAAAACATGGGGCAAAAAATGGCGAAAAAATCGTTTTTTGGATTTTTCAGCCATTTCTTTTTAAGAAACTATATGATGTTTTCATATGAGAAGAAAGGTTTTTTTAATGCCTATCCAATGGTGGCATAACCTTGTAAAAATTCGGCTTCTTTAAATATTTTTTTCAGGAAAATGTGTGAATTTTGGGGAGTACTTATGTGAAGACATAGACCTACGTATCCATATGGATAAGAAATAATCTTTATTAAATTTAAGTCGACCCGTATTTTTGCCCTAGATGATATTCCTGTTAGTTCGGAAGTTATCAAAATTTTCCCGAAGGTCCACATGGTTTCATAAGGGGACAACGAAATTTTTAAACACCGATATGGCCGATAAGCCGAGACACCCCAACCTTAAAATCGTCTCTTTAGTATATATTTTAAGTTTCAGGCAAATCGGTTCATAAGGGTTGAGATACTTCCCTTGTGAGACATTTTTGTAAAGAACATTTTTTAAATTCACTATATTTTTTGTCGTTAAAAATTTTTTATTTTGATATTAAAAAAAAAAAAAATCTAACACTTTGATTAATTTTTTGTGTAAAAAAGTTCCAGATTCAGAGAAGATGTTTCGATTTAAAAATTGTCAAATTTGGTTAAACTTGGAATAACAAAATTTTCAAATTAGTGTAGAGGACACAACTTTCACAGCATAGTATGTTTTAAAACATTATTTTCCAAAAAAAAAAAAATCTCAAACCCTTTAAAAAATTTCGTAAAAAATCTCCGTTTTCACCAAAACTGTACCATTTCAAATTATATTTTTGAAGTTATCATTTAGTTATCTAAAGACATAAAATATATTTTTAAATATCAAAATTTGGAACAATTCTATTTGGCTGGCATTGCTCCAAATTTTTTTTTTTTTTTAAGTAGCCATTTTTAAGGAGAATCCAACAAAAAAAAAATCAAGGATCGGCGAGAAATATTTCGCGAGATATATCGCTATAAAGTTAAAAGCGAAATCGCTTATATCTCGGCTTGTAATGGTCCGATCGGAATAAATAGAGTATCGTTGGAAAGGTAATTTCAATACCCATTAAACTTTCCAAATTTCATTAAAATCGGTTAACCCGTTGCGAGCCAAATCAAGTTTTTCTAAAAAAAAAAATTTTAAAATTTTAAAATGTGTATATCTAAAAACAACGCATATATAGTACCATAGTTTTTTTACATAGTATTAAAGCCAAGGAAATAAACTTTAATTTAAAACCAGTCTCGACCCCGTAGCTCTTCTAGGAACAAAGTTATTAAGGTTCAAAGTTAGGAAGATTTTTATGTGAAATTTTTTTTTGTCTTAAAAGTTTTTCTGCGTAGCCGGCCTTCGGCCGGGCTTAGGGATTACAAACTCCATGCATTAAACCCACCCTCTCCGCAAAATAAAGGGATTATGACCGAAATTGTTTTGGACTTAGTCCCCATAATATGAGTGGGGTTTATGACCGGTTAAAATCAGTGCTAAATTCGCTACTTTATGGGGGCTCACTCTCTTTGCAAAATGAAGTTTTTTTTGGTTAATATTATAAAGAATTTATTGTATGTATTGCAATTAAATAAAAATAAAATAAATTAACATACATTAAAAAAATAATCTATATAAATAAAAATCAATTGTCGTTCGTTGGTAACAGCATCAGTTGAGAACGGCTGGACCGATTTGGACAATTTTTTTTTTGAAATGTTCGTCATAGCCCAACTTAGGTTTTTACGTAAAGAAAAATTGACCACGCCCACTTTTACGCCCACTTTTTTCGATTTATCTAAAATCGAAAAACGGCTGCACCGATTTGGGTAATTTTTTATTTAAATGTTCGTAATAATCCAATTTAAGTTTGTACTGAAAGGAAAATCGACCATGCCCACTTTTACGCCCACTTTTTCAATTTATTATAAATCAGAGAATGTCTGGACCAATTTTTTTTTTAAATGCATTTTCATCATATTCCAACTTTGGTTTTTACGAAAAAAAAAATTACCACTCCCACTTTGGCTAATTTTTGTTGAAAATGTTCGTCATAATTCAACTAAGGCTTTTATGGGTAGTAGAATTTCCCACGCCCACTTTTTGCTATGTATCGGAAGAACTAAAACGGCTAGACCGATATGGTTATAGCCCGCAAAAGATTTTTAAGGAAAGAAAAATTGTGCTAACCGCTCACTTTCCCGATATATATCATGGAATGGGTGGATATATTTATCTAATTTTGTTTTTAATGTTCGTCATAGTCCAGCAAAGGTTTTTCGGAAAGAACAATTTTACACTTCTATGCCCACTTTTGAATGGATGGGCCGAGTTAGTTAAATTCAAATAAGGTTTTACGGTAAGATAAGCTGTCCACTCTCTCCTTTTTTTCGATATATATAAAATTTACTCCATAGAAAAATAAAATATAGAATAATAAAATATAAATAAAAATCATATGAAGTTCGTTGGTAATAGCATCACTTGAGAACTGACCGATTGATAATATTTTTCTTTAAGTTCGTCTTATTTTTTTTTAATGTTTTTCTTTGGTTTTTTCGGAAAAAAAATTAATCACGCCCACTTTTTCGCCTCCTTTTTTCGATATATCTGAAATCGGAGAACGGCTGGACTTAACTTTTTTTTAAATTTTCGTCATAGTCCAATTTAGGTTAAAACGGAAACAAAATTTGTTCACGCCACTTTTATTTCGATATATCTAAAATAGTAGAACGGCAGTGCCGATTTGGCTATTAGTAGTATTTGTTGACGTTCGTGATAGTACAACTAAGGTTTTTACGGAAAGATAAATTGTCCACTTCCACATCGAAGAAAGAATGACCTGATTTGTTAAATTTTTTCATTAATGATCATTATAGTCCAAGTAAGGATTTTGAAATAATTATTGGCCTTGGCCTCCCCTACTTAAAAGCCCACATTTTTCAACAACCTTAAGATTTGCAACACTTGAGAATGCCTGGGCCGATGTGGCTAATTGTTTTAAATGTTTGTAATATTCCATATAATTGTTTGGAAAGAAAAATTGTCCTCGGCCACTTTTTTTGGATATATCTAAAATTCGGTTTTACTCCAATTCGATCTATTAAAAAAAATATTTCTTAATATATTCCGCTTAAACTTGGTAAAAATGATTTTAAATCCTTTGGGATTTTTACCATATGCAGAATTTTAACTTACCACACAAATTTAACTCCTACTTTTGTCTAAATATGTCGACTACTAATGACCGGACTGATTTTTTTATGTTGATTATAGTTTTAATTTAAGGAAATCCCAGTTGGCAACGTCCTCGAGCCATCCTCAGTGACGGAGCGATGACATGTCAGAGTCACACCTGACATCCACAAGACATCTCTATGTACTGGGTTGAGGACAGTTTCATACAAATTTTCAAAATGTCCTCACTCAAAGTCAGCAGTGGTCAGGGCTGACCTTCCGGGGACATGTCACCTAAGACTTCCTTAAGGAAATGTCTGACATAGGTCATGCGAAAATACAAAAAATTTTCGTATTTCCTTTATTTTTTACTTTTATCCATTTTCCTTTATAAATTATCTTTCTCATATTTAGAAAAAACTTTTCGCCTTTTTTAGTCCCAACTGGATTTGAACCTGGAACCTCCAGTTTATTAGTCCAACACC
Organism: Pegoplata infirma; assembly: GCA_963921195.1. Taxonomy (NCBI): domain Eukaryota; kingdom Metazoa; phylum Arthropoda; class Insecta; order Diptera; family Anthomyiidae; genus Pegoplata; species Pegoplata infirma. The sequence continues at coordinate 165,398,326 of OY992540.1, read as the reverse complement.
TAACCACTTGTTCCAAACTTTATTTTTAAAAATGTTTGTCTATTTATTACTTTTATTATACTTGTTAGATTTTGATTTTATTTTAATTAAGTCGATAATATTGCCATCTTTTTCTTGGAAATTAAAGAGTTTCCCAGATTTAAAATTCTAATTTAATATACTGCTATTCTGAAGACATTTCCTTTTAGACGTCTTAGAGGAATTGTCCAAACTCTTAAAGCAAACATTCAGTGCTGACAATGTTAGGACATGTCATCAATGATTGCCTATGATTTGTCAGAACCTGAAGACATTTCCTCAAGGAATCACTGTGGAAATTTCCTCAGTGACACATTTTCCAACTGGGTAGAAGTGTTCCGAAAAAATGAAAAATTCGGGAAAACTATAAAGGTTTGTTTGAACTCAAGACGATAAGATAAGGAATATGCGTAATTTATTTTTGTGTTGTTCGTAACGATACTAAAGAAGTTTTGAATTTGTACAGTACGCAAAGTCGAAGACATGGTTATTTTTTTTTAGTTCCTAAAATATAATTTGAAGATGATTATCTGCCTAATCGGGTCTTTAAAACCACGCCTAAAATTTTTTCTAAGCCAAGAAATTCATTACCCTTTTTTGCAGGGCTATATATTCGAAGCGATACGAAATATAACACTGATCTTATATTTGGACCAGCAACGCGGACCGGGCCAGCTAGTACACAATAAAAAAAAACCCGCTTAACTTTGAACCTTAATAACTTCGTTCCTAGAAGAGATACGGGGTCGAGACTGGTTCCAAATGAAAGCTTACTTCCTTGGCTTTATTACTATGTAAAAAAACTATGGTACTATATATGTGTTGTTTTTAGATACATACATTTTAATTTTTTTAACGTTTTTTTTTTAGAAAAACTTGATTTGGCTCGGAACGGGTTAACCGATTTTAATGAAATATAGATAGTTTAATAGGTATTAAAATTACCTTTCCAACGATACCCTATTTATTCCGATAGGACTATTACAAAGGGAGATATAAGCGATTTCGCTTTTAACTTTAAAGCGATATATCTCGCGAAATATTTCTCGCCGATCCTTGATTTTTTTTTTTGTTGGAATCTGCTTGATGAGATCTATCAATGGTATTAGTTTTAAGACGTTTGGAAAAATGCCAGTAAAGTAGAGTATAGCCTAAATTTTTCGATAAAAAAATTTTAAAAGTAAATTTTTCTGTAGAAAATTTTCGATGGTAAATTTTCTATATCACAAATTTAGTCAAATGTGGCAGTCGATATTAAAGCTAATGGAATAATATTTATGATGCATAACTTATGGTCAATCGCAATTACCTTTTTGAGGTGTCCTATTCACTACCGTAAAAGTTAACGAATTTTTTAAATTTTTTTCAATCAAAAATTTTTATTGTATTTTTTCAGTATTTTGAAATTTTCATAAAAAACCCTTCGTTAGATTAGAGATAAATAAAAAAAATAATACTCAGCCTATTTTTGTTAAACAAACGTATATTTTGTAGTGCAATGTCTTAAAATTTTATATGGCCAAGTGATTTTGGGGGGGGCCCGGGCCCCCAGGGCACCCCCCCTGCGTACGTGCCTGCTCCGAGCAACACAAGAGTGATCCCGGAAACCCGATCGAATTCTAATGAAGAAAACACGCGTGATCATACCCAGGGTCAGAGTTTTAATTTTAGTAGGCTCGAGGCCACAATTAACACGTTAGTACAGTCAATGACTAATTTTACCAATATGATGCAGGAAATACTAAGAATGCAGTCTTTGATATTAGAGGCTGCATTAAGTAAGAAATGAACAGTTTGAAAATATGTTACTGGAACGCAAACGGCATACGCCAGCATAAAGAAGAACTCGATTATTTTCTCAGAAACAAGTAAATTGATATAATGCTTGTTTCTGAGACCCATTTAACACCTCTCAGTCTATTCGCTTTAGATGGTTACACATTGTATGATACAAAAGACCCCAGAGGCAGGTCATGTGGAGGCTCAGGCATCTTAATTAAAACTCGACTAAAACATTATCTTATGTGTGATCTTTGTGAAGATTATCTTCAAGCCACTACTTTATGCGTAAACGAGTTTGACATGAACCTTGTGATTTCGTCAATTTATGCTCCCCCCAGATTTAAAATTACTGATAATCAGTATAGAACTTTTTTCGAATCTCTAGGTTCACGCTTTCTGGCTGCTGGCGACTACAATTCCAAGCATACATTCTGGGGGTCATGCCTCATTACCCCGAGAGGTCGTATGTTGTTTGATACAATTTCTGAAATGGGTCTGGATGTGGTCTCAAGTGAAGAACCGACATACTGGCCTTCAGATCGTAATAAGATTCCAGATCTTATTGACTTTGGAGTGACTAGGAATATAAAAAGAAATTTTGTAAGTGTAGAATCTTCATTGGAACTTTCTTCAGACCACACACCCACTATTATTACTCTATTTAACCCCCGAGAAATTGTATCCCCCACTGGTGACTTAGCACTGTCAGGAAAAGGAACAAATTGGCTAAAATATAAAAAGTTTCTCAGTACTCATTGCTCGGAAAACATATCGCTAAGAACACCAGAGGATA